>JALPQD010000692.1:47500-797095 GCA_023101885.1 Typhlomys cinereus | reverse complement strand
AGTTTCCATTCGATGCTGTCTTTTCTAAGCAACATGATTAAGCGGGCTGCTAAAGGGAACGGCCTTCGAAACCATTGAGCCTAATTTTAACAATGCCCGGATGACACTTCCGCTTTACTATTATGGTTCGCTTCCCTGAAATGTTGCAGGAAACTTGTCTGAAATTTGCTATCCAAGAGTTGTAACTGGTAAAACTTAAGCAATGTCCTAATGAATAAATACATGAGAAGGTGGCCTTTGTCTTTATACCATGATCAAACTTTGCATGTATGGGTCTCCCATATGCAAAGGTCTGATACGTGCTGTTCAAGGTGTTACCTTTTTTAATCCCTGATGCCACAAAAAATGAGGCAAATATTCACCAAATTTTGAACTTGTGTCGAGATTCAGGTTTTTGTTTAACATGCGTATTACTCCATGGTGCTACTTATATTCTTTGTCTGTGTTCATCTTACTATGCCAAAAGACAAGTGGGATCCTGCAGATGAGAAAGCAGATTCTCAGAGAGGTTCTCTGCATTGTCTGAAACCATGTGGCTCATTCACCGTATAGTAGAAATGCCATGGTAAAGTCCCACATCCTAGCTTGCTTTACTCACAGCTCCTTCACTGTGCTGCAAGACTTGAGCAACTTAAAGTTGGTGGTTGATGTCTTCTTACTGGAACTACCAAGTCTGGAAATAACCTCCTGGCCTTTGAAGTCTCAATCCATCTTCCTTTAGTTTGATGAATTCCCATCAGGCCACTCCACAGCTGCATTATTTTGTACATAGATCAGGCTTGTTATCTTCTGGGTAGATACTAAGACAGCTGAGTCGGCTTTGTTCCATGAAAAACAAAGGTCATCCTGACAACTCTTCCTCCTCCTGCATTCAATCTCTAGTCTATCCTCTAGAAGTTCAGAGACTGAGTCACATAGTCTAAGTTTGGAATCTAGAACGCAACCATTATGTATTGGATAGATGGATACATAAATGGGTTGGACAGAATTGGGTGAAAGAATGGAGGGGAAATGGATGAATGGGATGTATTAATAGATGGATGGTTAAAATGGATGGTGAATGGGAGGGATAGATGGACAAAATAAATGAATGGATGGGAGGGATGAAAGGGTAGATGGGATGGATAGACAGATGGGATGGATGGATAGGTTAGCAGAGACATTATAATGTACAGACAAGGGCTTTCATTGTAGGAGCTCTTTACTCTGTCTTTCCGTGGCAAACTACAGTTCTGATACCAGTTCATTCCTGATGCTGAGTGCTGGCTTAGTTATTAAAACAATAACATGCCTAGCTAGAAGAGCTTGGGTCTTTCCCCTTAGCACAATTCCTTTTCTTCCTTTGATAGAGAGTTTCATCCATCATGTCACTTTTCTCAAATGATATTTGCATACTACTCTGTGGTCCATCCGTAGATTATTCAGAAAGAGAGACAGCTTTCCCACTTCAAATTTAAGATAAGTCCTCAGACTTCCTAACTCTAAAGTGATGATGTCAATGTCATTTTTCATTCATTCAGCATACATTTCCAGAATCCCTACTGTATAAGAAGTATGTTCTAAAAGCTGTGGATGCTGTAAATATGAAAACAAAAGGGACATGATTCCTTGCTCTGGTGTAGCTGAAATTCCACAGGAATGAGCCAAGGAATAAACAAAACAGACAGACATACAGCGTGTGCATGGAGGAGGCCTGGAAGTGGGGAAGCAAGAAAGGAGAGCACAGAGCTCCCCTTGAAAGGTAAGTTGGCCTGTTATTCCTCAGTAGCTCAACATGGGATCTTGGTTTGAAAGTGGAGTTACTGGAGATCTGATTGATTAAGTTGAGGTGGTAACAAACTAGAATGGGTTCTTAGTACACTCTGACGAGTATCCCAAGAGCTAGGGCAAAGACACACAGCAATGCCCCCTTGATAGAAGTAGGCATCTTGTTAAAACACAGACTAAGCTTACCTTCAGGGCTTCTGCCTCAGTCCCTGAGTTGGGCCTGAGACTATAGACTGAGGAATAACATGTTGCAGACCAATGGGTCTCTGGGTTGCAGATGGACAGTAAGGAGTATATGGTCCAGTTATGAGGCTAATAGTGTAAAATAAAAAAGTGCGCAGTATAAAGCAACTATGCAAAAGTAGCTATGAGTACAGATGTATTATATATGACCCCTGGTTCTTTTGAAGGGTGAAAAGTACCTGGTTCGGTTTATAGAAAACAAACATATAAAACGGATTTACTCTGTGCCTCAAAAGCTTGACGGTCTTTTAAAAAGAGCACATATTTAATATGAACTATACTGCTTCCAAGTGACTGCGGCTCTCCTCCCCTCACTCTTTCAGCAATCAAACTCACGTCATATCTTGAAGTTTTGACAGACCCACGGGACACTCCTGGGAGTTATTTCCTGAATATATTTCTCCCTTGGAAGGAGAAAAAAGTTCTTTTCCTGCTTATTTTACCACCATCTTGTAATCCTAGGAACTTAAGAACTTTGGTTCCAGTTGCCAGTGAGGACTACAGCACGTAAGATCTTAGTTCAGCAGTCCATTCATTTAAGCAGGTCCTAGAATACAACATAGTTTATCTTTTATATACCACCCACATAAGAACAAAAATTAAAAACTTTTGAAACATGAAGAATAAGGTAAAATATGAATATTAGAATGATGGAAAGGTGCTGTTTGGAAAACAACGATGTGTTCAAATTTCTCTGAAGCTTTTGATTTCTATTAACATGTGCCCCTGTCACACTGTGTGTGGTCTTGCTTTCCTACTGCTCTGACATCTTGACAGCTCGCTCCCAGCATCTACCCAGACCATTTCTAAAGCACAAAGGCTTTGTTAAGTTGACTGTTTGAAAGACATGGAGAGTTTTCTAATTGGGATTTTTAATGATGTTTGGTTTCATTTGTTTGTATGTTTTTAATATTTTAATAACTCAACCTCCAGAGGTAGCATGACCTACGAATTTTCCTCCATGGAAAAGTGGAATATCTTCAAACTCATATTTACTCCTCTATGTGCTATCACGCAGTGTCATTAGTAAAACGAGTATCAAGTCGGCATCTCTCTCCCTGATTTCCACATTAAGAAATTAAGTATATTTGGACCAACTCTTGAAGTCTGTTGGGAGCTCCAGAAAGAGCTGGTTTGACTGTGCCATTGTAGGCTCGATTCATCTTGGCTTTTCTCTCTGGGGGTGGTTGTGGTGAGTTCGGCCTCTGAGCATGATAAACATACATTCTGTTAGTAAAGTAAACACCATCTTCTACTTAGGAGCACTTGTCATTGGTATTCTCCATGATAGTGAATCTGAGATCAAATTCAAATCCCTACTGGGAATAGTCTAGGAATAAAATGAATGAAGCAGATAAGAAGCAAGAAAAATAAACTTAAAGCCCCAAGAGGAACAGATAGAGACCACCTCCAGCTGAAGGGGGTCTCATCAGCCTCAAGCTACATATACATCGTAAAAAAGAAACCCAGGCTTCTTACAGCATCCTGTGTTTCAGAATTTCAAGATGCTCATTTTTCTTTGCAATACCTTAATCCTTAAACAAAAGCTCCTTTTAAAAATATTACCATTGCTTGAGCCAAATCAACATCACAATCTTCCATCTGGATCTAACCTATAAGCTTTGAGTTCACATGATAAAAGTTATAGTAGACAAGACTTATTCCTTCAGGGAGTCTCATTGAATGCTGTTTTTGAAAGAGGATGATCAGGTTGCATGCATCCTTAATTTTCTTTCTGAAAAGTTACAACTTTTCAGTAGCATATGCTTGCACAAACTTGAGTTAAGCATTCATCATGTCCCAGGATAGATAGAAAGATGACACAGAATGCCATGAAAATTCTCAAAAGGCTTTGGGAGATGATTCAACAGTTAAATATGCTTGCTGTACAAACCTGATCACCTGAGTTAGGATTCTCATGTGAAAAGAGCATACCTCTCTGTAACTCCAATGTTCTTCTGGAAAAGGGGAGGTAGAGGACAGAGAATCTCAGACTATGGACTAGCTAGCCTGCTTTATTCGGTGGAAAAGAAACCATGTCAAATAGGGTGGAAAAGCAAGGACTGCTATCCCAAGCTTGTCCTTTGACCTTCACATGTATGCTGTAACATGTAAATTCCCTCACCTACACATGGACATGTATATCCAAATGTTTCTCTCTCTCTCTCTCTCTGTCTCTCTCACACTCTCTCTCTCTCTCTCTCACACACACACACACTAAGAAAACATGAACAAATTTTCTAAAGGAGGTTTATATGATTGCAATTTAACTTCTCTAAGTTTAAATAGTTTTTCTAAAAAAAAAAAACTCTTTCTGATCAATCCCATTGGACAAATTCGGAATAACAATAAACATAAATTACAAGAATTTCCTGCAAATCTAGAATACAGACAATAGAAAATGTACAATTATCAACTATAAATAGGACTTTTTTCTTTCATACCATGATTAAAAAGATCTTTCATAATATGATTAAAATAGTATCTTTAGGATACTTAAGTGAGTTTTTTTTTTTTGAAAACTGATATTTTGTTTGATACATAGAAGCCCATAAAAATTTTAAGCAAAGTACTTAGGTTTATAGATTTTTCTATATAAATAAAGTTAGACTTCTATCAGCTTTATCTTATGGACACTGTGCCATACTAAATATTGGTGAATTTCTAGCAACTTTACATATCAAATATGTTGAACAGGAGTATAAGCTGTGCTCTGCATCTCAAGTTGGATTGTATACAAAAGAGAAAAATTTAGGTAACTTATTGAATAGATGGTTCAAAGAAGCATGAAAGAGGAAGGGAGAACAAGCCCATACAACTCTATTAATAATGAGCTGGGAATGGCAGGCGTTTCCAAGGTCCAGTCCCACCAGGGAATCTATGAGAACCGTGTATATATGTTTGTCCAAAGGCAAGAAAAAAACCTGGGCTCTACCTAGAGTCTCATTTTATGTGAACATGTATGCAAGAACTGTCTATGATTTGGGGAGCGGTCTTGAACAAGGAGTGAAGAGGTGCTGAGAATGTTCTAGGCTGTTTAGCATGTGTTATAGGATCCATCTTTCCATCTGCAGCTCTAAACACAAGTAGACCACCAAGACAGCTAATGCTTGTTGCATTTCTATCTATCTGGCCCATGAGATTCCAGATTTGCTCTGCCGTCACCTGCCCCCTCCCCACAGGAGCTCATGCTTTGTGTTACACATCTGCCCGTCCTTGAGTTCTAGGACTGAGAACCAGATTCTCACGCTTGGGTGACAAGGGACTTTGCACACTGAACAAGCTTCTCAGCCTTTCAGGTACATTTTTATGATAAGCAAATAAGAATTAAGAAGACTCGATCTTGATGTCTTTTATGTCGATGTTTTTCAAGCTCCTGTCACACCAAAAGTCACAGGTAAGACACCTTGACTTCAGATGTTCATTTGTTACGAGGTAGCTGTCAGGATTCTGCTTGTTTGCTTATGGCTGACAATTTTCTCTTCCCTTCCCTCCATTTGTTTAACTATTATTTGTTTATTTCACATAGATATTGGCAACAGAAAAGAAATAAGGCTTTAAGGGAGGGAGAAGAAAAGCAACTTCAGGATTAGAAAGGTTAAAAACAAAACTACAAAAGAAAAGCATTGCTTCGTCAGCTGAAATGCAAGTATAATTACCTCATTTACTGTTGTAGCTGAAATACATGTGGAGTGTGTATATAATACTGTGCTTTTCACAACTATTTGCAACTTACATACATGCTTAAGTCTTTTTCCAATATTCTGCCTTATGATTCTCTTAAGCAATGACTAGCACACTAGAAAGTCACACATCAAAAGTTTTCTGGAAATGTAATCAAATTCTCTGGGTAAACAGGTTCAAGTTAGAAACCTCTTGTGGGTAATGAATGTTGAAGAAATCCACCTACTGTGTCTTACAAGATCTGCTCATAAAAAAGCAAGTGTTTATGCATGTATACCTGAAGGGAAATTCACACCAAAAGGAATTATTTTCTAAAAAAGAAATTTCTCTCATGCTGAGTGTCACCATTGTGGGGCTTTCACACAGAAGCAGGTGTGTGCAGTTGAGGACTTTGGAGCCACCAGCTTGAACGCATGCCTCCTGCGGAGAGCTTGCTTCTCTTTCTTGGTTACTAATGACTCCCCCACTCTCTGCTCTCTTATTTCAATGAAGGTGTTGAATAACAAGGGGGAGGGAATGGCAGTGGTTGGAAGAGAACGGAAAAAAGGAATGGCTGGAAAATAAAGGATAAAACTATATCATGTCACAATGAGCAAGTTCATTACGCTTCATATGACTTGATTTAGGCGGATCAAGTGGATAAATGTTGTGGGCATGATCGAAGGAGTCTCAGTAGGTAAAAATCATTTGACTTGCTCTTAATGATGCTGAACCAAACTGTTAAAAAACTGAAACCTGGTAATTAAGACTTTCATCTACCTACATTGGTACCTTTTCTTCACTGTGGTTTGAGCCTCGACTAAGACTGAACTAGAAAGAGGTTGTGTTCAACTTTTCAATTCTATTTTATTAGTTAGCTGGCTAAATCAATATTCTAAGATTCAGAGTCATGCAGAGATTCAAAAACTGCCACAAAACTCCTTGCTTTATAATGTGAAAGTGGATAAAGTAAGAAAGAAGGAAGTAGACACCTAGAATTTGTCACCATAGATGTGCACTATGATAATTGCTTTGTCCAATCTGCTAACAGACTGTCAGAGATGCCACTGACTTGCTTTGTTACTTATTTTTTTCCTTAGATGATTCTAATTTTTAAAGCATATGCTTCTGTTAATAACTAGCCAAGGAATATTTGCAAATGGTTTTTTTTTCCTTTTAATCAGAACCCAAAACAGTGAGTTCATTCCTGCTGAACAATTGAAAGAAAATAATTCCATGGATATTTATAGAAGGAGGATTATGGGAAACACTTAAATTTTTTAGTGTTAATACAGTGATGGGGGATTTTTTTGGGATTCCTGCTTGATCCACAGAACCAATCTAACAATCTGAGATTGCAGGGCAAGGTAAAAACTGATGCATATAAATACATTTTTTGGAGATGGAGTTCATAGCTATTATCAAGTTCTCAAAGAGATTTGATAAACATACCAAGTATTAACAAGAGATGGAAGTGATTCAATCTTGGATAATTGGGTTGATTTGGACTTAAATGAACAGCTGATCTTCAGTGCCAGAACAAAAGAGCCACCCACTCCATGATATGTTATCAGTCCCCTACAGCTAGGTCTTTCTAGGCAGCACTTTATACAGTGTTCTTATCGACACCTCCCCAGCATGTATGTTTAGACACTTACATCAAGGAACCCTTTATTCTGTGTTACTTTTGGCCAATGGTGACAGAACTGTGCTCTGCACATAGCAATGGCACGGGTCATAAAGTCAATATTTCTGTGGTCTGATTTTTATCCTGGAATGCAATTGAGGGTTTAACATCATGCTCCTCTCCTTCAGATACTTTCTCATATTTTCTGTGCCTTGTGTTGTTTTGTGAACTGCATGAAATTTCTAGGCAAAACGAAAGCCTAAGCTACAGCTTATTGTAGCGAAAAACCTAGGTCAATTGGTTCCGATCCTCTCACGAGAAACTCTGGCAGCAGTCAGACTTTACCTCCTGTTGGTGTGTCATTCATCCATCTGTTGGTGAGGTATGCATATTACTCTAACAGAAAGAAGGCCAATATTGCAGTTTGCCTACAAGTTGAGGATAAATATGCAACCAAATAACTTAAGGAACAAGGTATCTTTTTTGCTACAGTCCTGTTTGGAGTTCACAGTCCAGTTTTGCAAGAGAATTCATACCAACACCGATTGGTATATAGGAATCGATGAGAGAGAGGCAAATCTCCTCAATCATCAGATTGTGAGTCGGCCAACTTCCACTGAAGTGTGCCAAACTGTAGGACCTGTTCTCTCCAGTTTATCCACCTGCCCGGGGAATGATCCACTGGGTCTTCCCACCTCAATTAGACAACCTCCTGCAGGCTTGCTTAGGACTTGTCTTAACTATCAGTTCTTCCCACATATGCCCAATGCTCAGCCTTCAGTGATCAAGTTGGCACCTGCTTCTAACTAGCACAGAAAATGTCACTGGACAGTTACATTCCCATGCCTGGAACATAGTCTGGCCCCATGACCTTAGGAGTGACTTGCCCTGTGAACTTGTTGATCTTGTGAAAAGGTTGGTGATTTCTTGGTCCCCAGAGCCCAGCTGGATAACTATCTTTCTCCACTCTGTTGCTTAGACTCTGGAGGAGGAGCAATTTTCCAGAGTGCCCCAATAAAACCCATTTAAGTTTTTCCATCTTCAAGATTAGGCAGAAATCCATTCACTATCTGTGAATGCTACCTATTTAAATAACAATAGAATTCTTACCACTTGTTTTAAGTGATTCGAAACAGAGGAAATTGTCAGCTTTACAAGACTTTCATAATTGGAAATCTGGGAACATTTTTAGCAAAGGCTAATGGATATATATTTATTTTTCTGTGGAGCCTGTCTTTCTGTAATGCCATGGAAGGAATTCTTATTAAACTTTTAGGCATATTCAAAACAAGCTTTCTTTTATGTTTCTCAAGGAAATTTACATCCTGGTGGTAGCTTTATACCAACCTCAGTTTCATGGCTCTTAAATCGTCATTTTACATTCTCAGTGTTCAGCAAGGAACGGAATGCACATCCCAGAGAATTTGTGGTTTGCTTTAGGAATGCATGAGGGTACAGTTGAGGAGGAATTCACAACACATTCAATGCAGACAAGAAAGCACACCATTAAGCCCAGCTCCACCTACCCTCCTGTCTCAAGAGATTGCAAGAGGAAGCTCACTGAACTAGGAAATTCACAAAACATTTTAATTCTGTGACATCCATACACCAAGGAACAGACAAATCATTTCATCTCACAGTGTTGTAGAAACCCCAGGCAAGTGTAAACAGTAGATGCTGCCAGACATTAAGGATTCATTATGAGCACTAAACAACTAATCTAAAAATCCACTGATTTACTTGAAATTCCATGGGATTCTGGTAAGCGATTTATTAAATTATTTACCAAATGTCAACAGGAAAAAATTACCATTTATTGAGTCTGAATATAGTGTTTATGTAGGCTTACTTATTTCACAGCATGGTTTATAGTAAGTGATAAAATATGCAATAAAATAGCATCTAGTGTCTACCATTAATTCACCATGAGTGATCCATTTTTAATGTAAAACTATGTAGTATCTCTGTGAGCAGACTCATTGATGGTTAAATATTCTTAGGATCTCATGGTAAGATTTACCTTCTGTTGTCAAACTTATCTGGGTTCACAGTTTAGTTATGAAAGACCAATATTGGTTATCTACCTACCAAGATCACCAAAGAAACTACCAACACAATAGCCAAGTCTGTAAAGGCAAGTCTTCAAACCTTTCTGGATAGATAGCAGAAGCACAAGGGTCCTCTTCTCTTATTTCCCACAAATATTTATGTCTACTGATGTGTCACATATGTATGTGTATACATACCTAGACATTGTGAGTATCTGCCTACATGTTCATCAGAATGTACGCAGACAACAGAAGTATCAATATATGTAGGAACATAGACATGGAGAACTAAGAGAACACAGGTCACTTCAGATTGCAAGAACTGCATAGAGACAGTGGAATAAACAATTCCAGAAGTGACATACAACTAAGGAGCAGAAAAGGATTCACCAAGCATTGCTGTGTGTCTAGAAAGGTAAACCTGAAGAGAACAGAAGACCAAACCAACTTGACTTCAGCTGAATGTCTCCTAGTGGCTAAAGCCAATTAGTTAATAAGTAAATGCAATCTTGCAATAAGGTCTATCAATGAGAACACACTAGTCTGAAGCAGAATCTGTATCCAGAAAGGTAAGAAAACTATGGGGAGAATCTGAACACAAGCAAGATGGAACCCCAAGACATTTCTATGATGCTGGACAGAAGTATACAACATTGTTACATGAGGGCTCTGGAAAGCAAGAGAAAATCAGAACTGACTGTGAAATCTAAGACAGAGATTGGAAGATGCTGGTCTTCTGGTCTTCGCAATGTACGATGGGCCCACCAACCATGGAAAGCAAGCAGCCTCCAGAAGCTAGCAAAGGCAAGGAAATGGATTTTTCATTGACACCTTCAAAACCATCGGAGCTATATTCACAATTGATTTTTAATCCTATAAGACTTCTGATATACAGAGAGCAATTTGGAGCCTTGATTATTTTTGATTATCTGCTACATTCTTATCAGGAATTGCCTCATTTCTTGTGATTTTTCTAGTGCAGTCTAATCGACTGAAGTAGATTTATTTTCAGTTGCTGACTCCCCATTTAACCTTCTACCCCTTGAATATAGAGATGACTGATTTCTGAATTTGTAGGTGCCTTTTATTTTTCTGTTCATTTCTAGTTAGATAAATCTAAAAAATACATGTCATTGCCAAATCAAACTTGGCTATTTAAATTATTAAACCCAGTGGGTCTCAAACTATTGTAAATAAATTACTTAAAAAAATTTTAAAGCTTAATAACAGAGCTCATTCTCACTTAGTAAGCACTTATGTTTTCTTTAATTCAGTTTTAAGAATATTTTAGTATATTAATCTGATAATGTCCAATGAAAGGAATTGAGGATGGTCTCAGAATTTCATGACTCTTTTGAGAGACAATCTTAACCTCTGGGAATGTCTTGAGACAGAGAAGAAATAAAGCCATGCTCACAGTCCAATTCCCAACTGGCTTGGCATGATCAAATCAATTTACATGCCCCAAAGAGCAGTATCTACATGTTCTGCCCAACAAGAATTTTTTATGAGTTTATTCCCACTTAGAATGACAACATCAAAAGTTCTCATGGGTCATCTTGCAGAGAATTCAGTAGCTAGGAAAGGTATGGCATCTTCTTTTCCTCCTTGGCATGTATCACCAGTGAAGACCAGACCTGATTGGAGCTTCTAACTCACCTTCATCCAAGACTGGAAAAAAAAATGAGATGCAAAATGGCTAGTTTCCAATCCACTCTCCCTCCCTTATCCTCATGCATTATTTAGCTTTAAAGATCAAATGGAGAGCAGAAACCAGGCTTTGGAATCCAAATATAATTCACATACCAACTGTTAGTCAACTGATGTGCACTGGGGCAAACAATTCAACCACTTTAGGCTTCCATTTTCTACCCATCATGCCTTGGGAGCAGGTGAAGTATTCTAATCACTTGTTATGTGAATTAAATGAGATCCTAGCTTCAGAGTTTTGGCATAACCCCAGATGGAAGACATTTGTAAATGAAATCAAGCTATTAGTCTCCCATCTCTTAACTGCTTAGTACAAGATACATTATCTAACATCTCGAGTGGTACTTTCTTCATTTGACCAGTGAGACTTTGGCTGAGTCATAATCTCTCATCCCTCTTTTAGTGGTAAAATTTTATCATTTAGAAAACATCTGAAGCATAAAATGTAAAGTAAAAAAAAGCAGGTATAGTTGGGCAACGAGAGCTTGAAAGGAAGAATTGCATTTAGGTATGCTTCTAAAGCTGTCTTCTTTTGATAATCATTCTTATATTAGCTGTGAAGGTCCACTGTACCACAGATCAGGTGGAAACGTATCGGTCCTTGAGAAATTTTTGGTTCAAATTTGTAATAAAGTAAAAGACAACATTTATCTTTGCTCACTGGCAGAAATTCTTCTCAGGATCTTTTTTTTAATGTGTATTAATTCACATATGGAAGATCCTAACCCACATGTATGCACACACCCAAGAGAAAAAGAAGAGAAAATCCAGACAGAACATTCTCAATGGGATTATTCAAGAAAACTTTACTTTCTGTTTCAATTATGATCTTACCAGATAAAATTGTCTTCTATAATGTTTTCCCTCTGACTTTACTCACTTTTCATTTTAAGATTACACGTCACTCTCAGGACAGACCTGGATTCTAACTTGTAAGGAACTTCAAATATTTAAAATAGTCTCACAAAATTGCAATTATGTTTTTAGTGTTTTGGAGGCTAGATTAAGATGTCAAGTGCCAATTACAGGAAAATAAACGGATGACCATGTTGCAAGGAGAATTACCTACTGGCAGAAAATTTCAAGTCATTTCAAAAGGAAAGTCAATTAGGTAAAGAATGATCTCAGGAGCTGTGCTTAAGAACAATGTAGACTCCAAAACAGTGTTTTTCAAAAGGCATTCAAGTTTTATTCTCTCTAAAACCGCATGAAAGAATGCTTAAGGGAAGGGAGAGATGGCTCAGTAGTTAATGCTTTGCCACTCAATCAACAGGAGAGGAGTTTCAGATGCCCAAATCACATGTGAAATGTGAGGCATCCCACCTATAGTTCCAGGTGGAGCTTGAAACTCTCAGAGCAAGCTGGCTAGTCAGACAAGCACTATAAACAAGCTCTGGATTTGATTAGAGACCACCCTCAAAAGGTGAGCTGGAAGAGCATTCAAGGATGATTCCTAATATAATCCCCAGTCTCCTACAAACATTTGCAATTCACATGCATGCATACCCAGATTCATGTGTGCTGACCCACATGCAAACACACACCCACATATTCTCTCTTTCTCTCTCTCTCTCTCTCTCTCCATGCAAACACCTAAATGAGGAAAAAAGAATTTTGGCAACAGGCCAAATAATTTTTTAAAGATATGTCAGGAACTCAGTATTGAAGCATATCTCAGAATATGGGAATATGATTCATATAGTTGCGTACCTGCCACACAAACATGAGGACTTGTGTTGAGATCTCCAGTACCCACATAAGCCAAGTGCGATGGAGCACACATGTGACCCTTGCCTTGGAGGGGGGGTCAAAAGGTAGAAACAGGAGGATCAGAAATTGAAGGTCAACTTGTCTCTTCCTCCTGAGTTAGAGGTCTGTGCTATCATGCCTTTAATGATGATGCTGGGAATCAAAATCACAACTTCATGCATAGCAGGGAAGCATGCCACCAACTGAGCTATAATCACACCCTAGACCTTTAATACTAAAAGAAAAACTCAGGAGGAGAAAGAAGTAAACATGAAGAACATGGTTTTATATTGTGAGAATTGCAAGGAAAGATGTATCACGGATCGAGGAATTATCATTTTGACTGTATTGTCGTAAGTCATTGCATTACTACTTTGTATTAATGAATAATTACATAACAGCCATACTTTATCAAAAGGTAGGAAACTTCACCTTATTCACACTTCTTTATTGCTAATATTAACTTTCTTTTATGAAAGAGTGTACATGTTATAATATGCTAGAAAGTATTTAACTTTTTTATAGCCAAGAGTAAGTGAACTCTTGTATTGTTAGTTTTCAGGAAGTAGAAAGTTTTAAGAGTTTGAAGAGTTGAAGAGTTTAAATAAAAAATGAGAAATTGAAGTACCACAAGCAGAAATATTTAAGAAGCTACACAGCAAGGATCTTTGGTCTGCCTTAGCTACAGAGTGAAATTCTATCTTAAAAATACTTTTTTTTCCAGAAAAGCATGGGGCTAAACAAATTATAATTAGACCTCATCAACTATACTTTTAATTTTTGGATGAGTAAACAAACGATCTTTTAGTGAGGGTTCTACCTTTTACCAAAACATTAACTTTTGGAATCTGATTCTCTTTCTTATAACAGAGTGTGTTAAAAAAATTATTGGCATTATTGGTGATTAAACATTGAAACGACTTTTGCATTACATCTAATTCAAGTGTCTGGATCATACACATAAATGAAAATGAGAAATTGAAATACCACAAGCAGAAATATTTAAGAAGCACAAAGAAATACAATTATTGTTACTAGATTAAACTACCTGATTTTTCTCTGATGAAACTGGTCAATATCAGCAATTTCTGATATGTATGAGGGCACCAGCATGGAGTTAGGAGGGCTTCCCAACTGACGGGACTCTTAAACTTATCTACAACACTTTCACTGCTCAAAGCTAACTTATTTTCACTGGACCTAAATTAGAAAGCTTAAATTTAGAGGTAAGTTTTCTTATGCTAATAAGATATAGTTTGACATATATATACTGTTTTGACAAAGTATTTTATTTGAGAAGGAAATTCCTCTAAGTAAACCAAAGAATAGATGATACCAGTAGTCATCCTCACTTACTCTTCCACCTTATTCTTTTGTACTGAGTCACGAGAGCTCAATGATTGGGCTAGTTGCATTAGCCAGTTTGCTCTGGGGATACCTAATCTCTGTTGTCTAATGCTGGAATTACAGTTGGGCTGCTGCACCCCCCTCCCAGTACCCTACACAAACTCTGGGGATCTGAATTCAGGTCTTCTTGCTAGAGTAACACATATTACAACCACTGAGCAATCTCCCACAAAATAGCAATTTTTAAAAAAAAATTATTCTTGGGGCTGGAGAAATGGCTCAGGGATTAAGACGTTTCACAAGAAGAAGATTCTGAATTCAGATCCCAGGTCCACATAAAAACCCCAGGCAGAAATGGCAGCAGCCTATATTTCTGGTCCTGGTGGGCGGAACCTGGGAAATCCCAGAGCAAAGCAAGGAGGAGGTAGAAGCAAGCCAGGATGATTCTCAAAGTTACCCTTGGTCCTCCACAGGCACACATAGAGCCCTCTAATACACGCAAACACACATAAAAAATTAAATATTTTTAAAAAATTATTCTTTGACAATTTCTTACATGTTTGCATTGTATCTTGATCAAATCTACTCTTATCACCCATCCCACCTCCTCCAGTCCTCCCTAAAGTCCTCCTAGCTTGTTTTTCTCCTGCTGTCACATCTTATTTGAGATAGATAGATAGATAGATAGATAGATAGATAGATAGATAGATAGATAGATAGATAGATAGATAGAACTCACTGAATCCAGTTAACGTTGCCCCAAATGTACCTAATTGTGGGGCCATTCACATGAACATGAACAGTACTGGGAGTAGAAATCAGAACTTCATGTTTGGCAAGTAAGCACTCCACCAACTGAACTATAACTTCACCCTAGATATTCAAGTCTTAAAAAAGGAAGAAAGGAAGGAAGGAAGGAAGGAAGGAAGGAAGGAAGGAAGGAAGGAAGGAAGGAAGGAAAGAAGGAAGGAAGGAAGGAAGGAGGGAGGGAGGGAGGGAGGGAGGGAAGGAGGGAGGGAGGGAGGAGGGAGGGAGGGATGGAGAGGGAGGGAGGGAGGGAGAGGGAGGGAGGGAGGAAGGAGGGAGGGAAGGAGAAAGAAAGAAAGATCTAACAGCAGCTGTAACTCCGAAGAAAATATGACTGTGCATCAGCTTCCTGTAACTTCTGAGCAGTGGGCGAGGTTTCTGAAATTGGAATCCTGATAGTCTTGATCTGCAAAGGTAATACAGCTCTTGTGCAAGCATGAGTGCAGTGGAGACAGCATGCCCAAAAAAGTGTTTCAGAGCACAAAGTGTAATGTGTTCAGGTAAGCACGGAGAGCATTAATCTACTGAGAAAACTAACTTGAAAACATATGAAGTAAATTGAACAAAGGATGACAGCAAAATGACAAGAAGCAAGGTCACTGTCACAGTGAATAAATAATAGCCTCTTTGCAATGTAACCAACTATAGAGCATTTGAACAGCAGTTAACAAGCTTCATCGGTGATGGCATGGTCTGCTTAAATTATCTGAAGGTGGTGGGATACTGCATACCCCCTCATTCTCATGGACTTGTCTAGTCGTCTGCTCATAAGAAAAGTTGAAAACATGTGGGAAGGACAGAAGCTCAATGAGCTCTCCCAGAGACATTTGCCAGCAAGGACCTACAAGAACAAAAAGTTATACAGTGGCCCAGGTTAGTGACAAAAGAAGTTTAATTCCACAAGCTAGGATGCTAAGAGTATTCAAAACAGGCGAATACCAATGTAAGTCACATAGACTCTTGTCACTGCTTTGACAAGACACTCTGTACCCTTAGGAGAACTGTACCAAGAGGACATCTCTGGTCCTTGGGTGGAGTTTGCTCTTCCCTGCCTGGTTTTAGCTATTCATTGGCATGTCCACAACACCACTTATGCATACAAAAGAGAGCGGAGAGGGGGTGTGGTAGTGGTATTCTGTGCTTTACACTCTGTTTGTTAGCCCCATCCCCCAACAGGCTTATTAAGAAAGGACCATGCCTTTGAAACTGCTTTGCATATTTTATGGAAATGTACATTGGATTTGATTAATTTTTAAGTCGTTTAAAATATAGTTAAAAAGAAAAAATGAATTTAAACTACCAAGTAAATATGTTGACACCCCATTCACAGCTAGAGCACCATTAAAGATAAATCCTGTCAGTGACATTTGTATCCCTAGACAGAGGACAGCAAGACACACTTACAATCGGTTCTAAAGAGTTCACTTCACTCATTACATTTAGTCACATTTTTGGCATCATGAGGTTACATCCTCATCATCAAATGGGTAGCTCTAAAATATATAACAACCACCAGGACACACACACACACACACACACACACACACAAAGTACACAGTCAGGTCCAATGTGGTCAAGCATAATGCACAACAAAATTTTCCATTGAAATTTATGATATGTTATTAATTCAGCAGAGACTTTTAAAGCTTATACCAAGTGACAGGCACAATGGAGACACTGGAGATGCAGCAGGGATCA
Source organism: Typhlomys cinereus (assembly GCA_023101885.1). Taxonomy (NCBI): domain Eukaryota; kingdom Metazoa; phylum Chordata; class Mammalia; order Rodentia; family Platacanthomyidae; genus Typhlomys; species Typhlomys cinereus. Next base: position 780,436 of record JALPQD010000692.1, on the reverse strand, counting down.
AAACAAATGTGATTCCTCTACTCATTTTTATATCCATTCTTTCATTCAAAACAGTGGCAAAATCAAGGTCCAAGAGTAGATGAATGCTGAAAATCCCCCAGAGTATCAAATTCCTCAAAGTGAATAAAATAAGACTGAGGTACAAAAAAGTTCTCAATCTCAATGTAATTGGCCTTCATGTCACGTAATTTGAGTTTGGGGGGCTACCCTGTGCTTTTTCCCCCCAATGCTTAGATCAGACCTGGCCTCCGCCAGTGGTAACAACCAAACATGTCTTCAGAGACTGGCAAATGTCCCCTGGAGGGCAGCAGGCTGCAGAATCCTTAGCTGAAAACCGTCTTTGTCCTGCAAGAGGGTAAAGGACTGTGAATTGTCTTGTCCACGTACTGTTATCAGATGGTCAGGGAAGGCTCTGCTGTAAAAAGGAAGAAAAATGTCTAGCCAGGCAGTAATTTTGTCGGAGGTTTCCAGGCAGAGAGAAGAACAAATGCCAAAGCAATAAGCCGATGATGAACTTCGACTACCCAAGGAGCAAACAGAAGATTTGTGTGGCCCCAGCTCATAAATGAAGCAGGAGATGGGACCAGAGGGGCAGAAAGAGTCAGACCACAGAGGGCCTGTTAGATCATGACAGACAGCTTCAGTAGAAGCTGTCACGAAGTGCGATGCAAAGTTGGGCAATACAGAGGATTTCCACTGGCTGTGACCTGAGAGACGCTGCTTGCTAGACTTTCTATGTAAAATCCAGCAGGCTGGGATGTTGACAGCCGCAGGGGAGCGCAGCAGTCCTCCAGGTGTGGATAAGGACTCGGAGATGCCCCCACCCTTACTCTCTGACTTGGATGCAGCACAGGTGGTGCAGAAATGACAGAAATGTAGCTTTATTGCTGAAAGAAGGACCATCTTTCCCTCCAGCCATGGATGGGAAAGTGACTCAGAGTAGCTCTCAAGGACGGTGTGACCAGGCGACACATGGGCAGCAGCTGGAAGCTGGGGAACCCACTGTGTATATACAGACGCTGGCTCAGCCCCAGTCAGGCCCCTTTGGGGAGAAAAGGCCCAAAGCCAAGGACAGGCCAAGCTACTCAATAGAAGCCAGGTGGATCAGCAAAGGAGTGGTATCAAACAGCTTGAGATGTCAACATCTTGACTTTAGAATGTTCTTGTTAGTGATTTGCAAAGTCAGTCCTCTCAGACCAACATAGACAAGGATGGGAGATAGAAGTTCTTTGTTCCAAAGTCCTCCTAGCTAGATCATTTCAACCTTCCAATAAGTATTGGCATGTTTAAGGTGTTAAGTACTGTAAGTTATTGCTAAGTATAAATTGATCTAAGGACTGTATGGTATTCTTCTAAATATTTTCTGTCCACTTAGTCTTCCAAATAGTTTAGTAAACATAATTCTGCTATTTTCATCATCTTTTGCTAAAAGTGGTAGAGTTTGGAGATGTTTTGCAATTTGCACACAAATAAAAAAAAATCCAAGCAGCCCAACTCAAATCCCAAATCTAAATCACCACTTAGCACTCAGACAGTCATATCAGCTTGTACTACAAAAAACTGATGAAAATGAATCAAATCATAACTCAGCTAATTACAAACAATTCCAGGAACAATTATTAATAAGCCATCAGCATTTAAACACATTTAAACACAAATTAATTCCAGTTGTTTTTCTAATCTTTGTAAAGAAATCACTTGTTTTGTTCTTCAGAAAAACATAATAGATGTTTTTATGAGATAGATAGATGAGAAATATCTCACTAGTTGTCCATTTTACAGGTGAGGCATGTCAGCTTTAGAAATCTTCATGTCTTATCAACATTCCTCCATAGACTAGTGAGGAACTCAGGAGAAATAATCACATTCAGGGGAAACTTCAGGGGCTAGGGGTAGATGGGTGAAGGTGAGTGCCCCTAACAGTGGGTCTGTCCAAAGAGGGGCCACTTCATCTGCCCCTGAGGCCTGAACCTGTACTATAGCAGATATAACCCAAAGGGAACTTTGGGCCTCACACAAGCCAACAGACAGGAGGGTGGGAGGGAGAGTGTAATGGTTACTCTTAATTGTTGCTGTGAGAGAACATCCAAAGTCAAATAATTTAAGGGAGAAAGGGAGATTTATTCAGCTTACGGTTCCAGAGGGAAGAAACAGTCTTTCATGGCAGGGACAGCATGGCCAGTGACTGAAGCTGGAGGCAGGCTAAGTCCTTGGAGAGCCTCTCTTCTTCCAAGTCTTCTGTTCTATGGTTCCTTTTATCTGGTTTGCTACTAGGAGGTTCCAATCAGATCTAGGGCTGGTCTTTGCATTGTAAATGTATTGATCCAAGTGATTTCTTCAGGTGGCCTGACAGCTGATCTTAGTTAATGCCAGGTGTGGTCAAGTTGACGCCCAGGATTGACTATCCCAGAGAGGGATAGATTGGTGAAGGGAGGGGAGAGAGACAGAGGAAATGGGAGGGTGTAAAAGAGGAGGGGTGGGAACAACTACTTATTATGTAAAACTAGAAAAATAAGAGAATAATTTTAAAAAGATATTTTCATGTGTTGTCCAACTAGGATACAGAACCAAGCCTATAATTCAGTCAGGTCAAGACTGAGAGCCTCGCTCTGGAATGCAACCGTTGAACTGAGATGTGGTCCAACAAGAAAGCCTTTTAGGAACTCATACAATTTTATTTAGCAAAAAAATAAGGTGTCTAATTTAAAATAAGCCAATACTATTTAAAGGACTTTCACCAACAAGAGCATCTGAACATGTTTTAAACAGACACAGTGCTTTGGCAAACTTCCATTACTTACTGCTGTGACAGGCTTTAAGGAAACCTCAGCAAGTCCCCTCCATGTTCCACATCCTACCTTAATTTCATGTGAATCTATGGAAAAGAAAACTTAGTTTATCTATTCTGCAGCAAGTTCTTAATAGGTTACTGAGTTCATGAATTTCCACGACAACTTAAAGATTCATTCCAATCCCACATAAACCCTTGACCAAACAGTTTGAAATGTCAACAGAGTCTAAAGCTATAGACACCCATCACAATGTTCTAGATACTATGTATTTTGATCCAGTAGCTGACAGAAAGATAACAGTCTATCTACATGGTGCCTACTTCCTATAAACTAGAGTGTTTTAAGAGATGGATCCAGTTTGCTTAAAAGTATGCATTCCCTGCAAGAACACTGTAGGCATGGAAAAGGACCATAAATAAAGTCATCAAAGAGAGTTAGGACTTGGCATTAGAAGTTTTGAGTCTTATTATGGCCTTGGACAAGTTATTCTAACCCATGTGAGATGAAGGATACAGATTACATAAGGAGGACCAAGCCCCTGACCCTGGCCGTCAGCAAGCCGTAGTGTGGGTCTGGAGAGCAGTGTTGTGCAGGTGGATTATGGACTGCACAATGCTCTTATGACAAAAGGAGACGCATGCATGGTAGATGTCAAAGAGACACAAAGCTGGTGCTACTGACCCGGGAGACTGTGACTTGCTCTGTTCCTCTGTCTGTAAGACAGTGACAACATGCACTAAAGCAGAGACACAGCCCACATGAAAAAGGCATTTCTGCTTTTGGCTGCAACTCAAAATGCTCCATGTTTTAAGCCACGAACACCCACTTGTCTAGGTACAGTAGACTTGAGATACGTTTTGCAGATTCAAGGGCAACTTTCTTTGAATTCTTTTAATATGAGTAATATTAATATTATTAACAACAATAATAAAAGTTATCCATCCATCTACTTCTTTCACAAAGAAAAGGCTCTAAACTCATAGCTTAAAATTTTATTTTGTGGCACTGGAAAGATGGCTCAGGGGTTAATTAAGCCTCTGATTTGCAAGCAGAAGGTCCTGAGTTCAGATCCCGAATCCCATGTAAAAACACCAGGCAGAAATGGCGGAGGCCTGTACTTCTGGTCCTAGAAGGCAGAGCCTGGAAACTCTAGAGTAAAGCAAAAAGGAGGTAGAACAATCCATGTGATTCCCATGTGTGCATTGGACCTCCATAGGCACACAGAGTGCCTTCTGATAGATACAGACACACAACACACACACACACACACACACACACACACACACACACACACACACACACACAAACAAAAACAAAAAAAAATTGCTTCAATTCTCTAGTATCATTGTCATCTACCTGAAGTTCTTTGATGGGGTACACAGATATCTCTGCTTCCAATTCTGGCTTGGACCTCAGTGTGGCTTCAGTTCATGTCTGCTCATTCTGGACAAAGAGGCAGTAGCTCCCTAGGAGTGGAGTCTTTTCAGAACAATCACAGAGGTACAGAGAGCTCTGTGTAGAGATACCATAGACATCTGGGCTAGTCTGTCTCAAGCACAGTCTCTACTCACTTACTTTGTGTTCACAACTGTGTCTTAAGAGTTTTACCCCTAACTCAGCATTTCTGCAGGGAGCTGTGAAAGCAGGGCTTAACCAAACCCTTTTGACAGAGGATAAAACCTAGCAAGCAAAGTAAGAAACTTCCAATATCCTCTGAGTAAGTCAGCATTTCACTAGCTAGTGACATTCCATGCACTATTGGGTTTTCCAGTAAATTCTATTGACTATTTATATCTTTCAATCATCACTCACTTTCAGGATATTGAGCATATCTGTAGTCCCAATATCACAATGTTTCAAATAAGCATGGGTCATCTTTGTATTAGAATATTTGTGCACACCTTTTGATATCTGGTAAAAATGAACACATACAAATCTACCTTCTAAGAACTAGACTATAACCAGTCTTCTCTTTCTCACTTTCCTACCACCTTCCTGAAGGGTACCATTGTCTTAAACCTGTTATCATTCTTTTGCTTTTTACAATATAGCTCAATCATATATGATTGTATCAGGATTCAGCCCTGCCTGAATTGTGCTGTCACAAGTAACTGTTCTTAACAGTTGATGGTTGCAAATTAGTGTATTTAAACTGAATGTATTGCAATATGTCAATTATCCATCAATGAAAATTGGATTACGCCTAACATTTTAATATTACAAGTTATGTTTCTATGAACAGTGTTCACTAGTAATGTACAAGATGACTATTACATGAGTTGCTTGGCAATATTTCATATTGTCAGATTCTATAATTTAAGGGAAGTAAAATAATATTCTATCATGACCTTAATTTGCATTTCCTTGTTTACTACAAAGGCTTCAGATATTTTCATAAGGAAATTTACCACATGTATTTTCTTTTCTGCTTATTCATGATCCTTGCCAATATTCCAATGATTATCTTCCTTATTGAGTCATAACGGTTATTTACATAAACTTCCATTTTATGTAGATTATTAATATCCTGTTTCAGTTCCTATTATCTTCAGAACTAGTGAAGAATTGTCAAGTTTTACCTCAGTGACTGCTCCACATTAAATAGCATCTTTCCCAAATTTGTACCTATCCAAAGGCAGTGAATGTGACGCTATTTAGAAGTAAGATTTTTACAAATGTAATCAAGTTAAACTATGATTGAAATTCATTTGGAAGAACCCCTAAAACGAATCATTATGAAAAATTGGGCCAAGGGAAAGAGGAAACGGTGGGAAAAATTCCACAGGACAAAGGAAGCAGACGTTAAATGGTGCCCCTGAAATCCTAGGCAACTGAAGAGTAACTAGCAAGCATTAAAATCTGGAAAAGGCCAGGTAACATTCTGCCCTAGTTCTTTCAGAGGGGGTTTGGGTCCGCCCACATGTAATGCAGACTTCCAGCCTCCTAAAGGGAACACCTTCCATACTGCAAACTACCCTATTAGGTATTAGGAGAAAAAGACATTCTAAAGGTTTAATTCTTGCCTTCATATTACAGTTTCTAATTTCAATCTTTTGTTTTGGTTTGGTTTTCTTCTATTTAGATAACAAATTGTTCTAGCATTATTTATTGAAAGACCAATTCTTTCTCCCTAAACTCTAAAGTCTCTACTGAGTATCTAAGTGCTATGTAAGTGAGGATATCATCTGGGGTCTCTGGTTCCTTGATGAATTCATTTGCCTCACATTCTAATGCATGCCAAGCACACACTATCATAAATCTCACATTAGCGGATGCTGAGCGCTTACTATTTCAGCTCTCACACTAGTGCACCATTACAGTGCTCATGCTAGTGCATACTAAGGACACACTATCACAGCTCTCATGCTAGTATATGCTAAGCACTCACTCTCACAATCTTATGCTAGTGTATCTTTTCACACTAGTGCATGCAGAGCACTTACACTCTCACACTAGTGCATGTAGAGCACTCACTCTCTCAGTCTCACACTAGTGCATGTGGAGCACTCATTCACACTCACAGTCTCACACTAGTGCATGTGGAGCACGCACTCACTCATTCTTTCAGTCTCAAAATGTCATCTGGCAAACTAGTCCTCTAAGTTCCTTCCTTCTTTATTTTTCTTCTTTAAGACTCTCTTGGTTTTATGTTGGGAAATTGAACCGCCACTAAAATTAAAAATTATTTCATAAATTGTTTCTTAAATGTCTGCTGGGATTTCAATATGACTTTCATTAAATCTATAGATCAACATGGCAGGACTAACATGTTTATAGTAACCAGCCTTTGGATGAATAAAGCCCTTTTTTGTTTACTAAGAGTTCTTTTGAATTTCTTTTTAAAATTTTGCATGGTTTTATAGGTCACACTTTCTGTATCAAAGGCCATGAATTTGCTATGTAGCCAAGGCTAGCACTGAACTCCTGATCCCTCTGCCTCTACCACCCAAATTCCAGCATTACCATTCTTTTGTATTTTTAAAGTACTGAAGGTCTGTAATTTTCTCCATATAAACATTTCCCATTAGCTATCAAATGTGACCCTAATTATTATTCCTTGTTGCTAATATATACTTTTCAAATAAAGTTTTAACATCTTTGATTGTACATAACGCAATTTTAATCAATGCTGTCTTGTTATTTTGTCTTCTTAATATGTGCCATGTATGACAGTCACATGTGAAGCAATGATGAAAGAGCAGTTTCTTCCTTTTCAGACACTGTGCTGCATGCAAAGTTCTGAAAATTTAATTTAAACCCATGTGACAATAGTTAACAACGCTGCACTGCATACTTCAAATTTGCTAAAAGGATAAATCTTTTGTTTAATATTTCTATGACTTTTTAAAAAAATTCAAAAAATTCAAACCAGTAGAAGCTGAAATATTAGTATCATTTTTAAGTATTTGAAATTTTATTATATGTAGCATCATCCTGTCTCTTGTTTCTTGGTACATATTAATCATGCAAAATAAGGAATTGCATGGCAATTTTGTTTGCACACATGTGTTCATTGGAAAATTATTCAGGTAAATCACAATTAATTTTTCATTTATTTAATTATTATTATTTTTGTGTGTGTGTGTGTGTGTGTGTGTGTGTGTGTGTGTGTGTGTGTATGTGTATGTGTGTGTGTCAGAAGGCACTGTGTGTCCCTGTGGAGGACCAAGAGTGGCTTTGAGTATCATCCTAGATTGCTTCTACCTCCTTCTTGCTTCTCTCTGGGATTTCCCAGGCTCCATTCCCAGGCTAGAAGTACAGGCTGTCATAATTTCTGGGATCCAAACTCAGGACCTTCTGCTTGTGAGGCAGAGTCTTAACCCCTGAGCTGTCTCTCCAACCCTAGCCCACAATTAAAAGCAATCCAAATGTTTGCACATGGATGAATAAATAAAGAAAATGTAAGCCCCAGGATAGATGCTGAAGCAGACAGCTGGATCAGAGTCAGAGACCAGCCTGGGCTATAAAGCAAGACTTGTCTCCAAATAGAAAAGAAACTGTTAACTAGGCTTGGTGATTATGCTTGTAGTTCTAGCATCTAGGAGGTTGAAGCAGAAGGATTATGATAAGTTTAAAACTAGCCTGGGCTGGAGACGGAGGGAGGAAGGAGGAGGAGAAGGAGGGAGGGAAAGAGGAAGGGAGGGAGAAAAAAGAGAAAAAGAAAAGAAAGAAAGAGAAAGCAAAAGAAAGTATGGAAAGCAGGCAAGCCATTGGCTACTGGCGTGTGGCATCACACTAGCTATTGTTGCTAGGGGTGACCTTGAGCTCCTTCCGCCTCCACCTCCTGAGGGCTGATGGTGATGTTTTCATATATTTGTAAAACAGGCCTTGGTCATATCGTTCTCCAACCATTACTTTTTTTTGACCTACCTCCTTCTAGTTTCCTTCCTCTTCTCAAATAGTCCGTCTTCTACTCTCATGTCTATTTGAAATTATTATATTGTTCAGATTCTACATGAGTGAAAACATGTCTTGCTCATTTGAACTTGTCCTATTTTGCTGAATGACCTCCAATTACACCCATTGTTCTGCTAACAATATTGTTCATTATACTTTTTTTTTCCTTTTTCTTGTGTTACTGGCTCGCACCTCTGGTCCAGTTTTGTTTAACAGCAGGGAAAGTTGCCATCCCAGTCTTCCTAGTTTTTTTTTTTTTTTTTTAAGCCAGTGTATAATGTCTATGTAGCATTGTTTATTTATTTTTTTATTAAAAATTTAATTATACATTTTAAAATTTTTTTACCAGTTCCCTCCCTCCCCCCTCCTCCCCCTCCCCTTCCCCCAGTGCCTCCCCCCCAATTCCCAGAGAGTCCTTTATTGTGTACACCTAACTCTCCACTGGGTCCTCCTCTCCGATGACATATAAGGACCCAGTGGCATTTCCATAAGTCCTTTCTCTTGTTCCCCTTAAGCATAAGATCACTACTATGGCTGTCAATCCCTTGCCTCCAGGGGTCTCGGTGCCCTTAACAGATGCTAGACTTTATGAGGGCAACAGTGCGCTGGACATTGCGCAGGGCATGCAAAGTCCCATTATGATTGCTTTGGCCCCAACTATTGTTGAGAATCTTGCAAATCGTTGCTCCTCCCATCCTTTTGCTCTTACAATCTTACCGCCCCCTCTTCCGCAAATGTCCGAGCTCCAGGATGGGGAGAGATTAGGCAGTCCTAGTTCTATGTGATTGATATAGAGTCTCTGAAGTTCTGGATTGTGGTTGTTGATTTTCTTTTGCAGTTTTGCTGCTCCTGCAATTCCCTTCACTCCATTCCAGTCTTCTTAGTTTTAAATGCAGTGTTTCTCCTATTTTACTCTCAAGAATGATATTTTCTATGTTTTTAGTACTTGGATAGATAAAAGAAATGTTCTTCTATTTTACAGTTTGATAATTTTTTCAATTCTTTAGAAAATATTTATTCATAAATTTCCTCAAAGTATAATCCATCAGCTATAAATGTCCTCAGTAGCATGCTTTATTATGTAACCCAAAGAAACACAGATCCAAATAAAGAATCTCCTATTAACTGGCTCTGTGACTTTAGACAAGCTACTTAATCCTTAAATGTTATTACAATGATTAAAAGTCCTATTAGACTATATTAAATCCAGTTCAAAGTCATTTTCTCTAAGTTGTTAAAATATATTAAGAATTACCATGAATAAATTGATTAATAATATCTGTTAAATGTTTCAACATCACCAAAATAAATAAAAGTGACTAACTTTAAAACCTCTTGAGATTCCAGGTATAATGAGACAATTATGTGATCATGGCACTTGGGAGGCACGAAGAGGAGGATCAGGTTCAAGATCATCTTTGGCTACATAATGAACTTTTTCCCCATTTTGATTGATTTGTTTATTTACTTTTACAAACATCAGAATGGTACCCATCTCTGTTATTATAAATTAAAACAAGAATCTAAAAAAAGGGAAGAAAACAGATCAATAGAGAAGACAACCAATAAACCTATAGGTAGGAAGACAGTACACCTCTGCTGTCTGCTCTGTAGGTAGCTGTTATTATAGCCATGGAATGAGCACTTACAGTGGAAACCTTTGGGTCTAAAGCTGGGTGAGTGAAGTCAGTGGGGTGGTCTGAAGAGAGGTAATTTGATATACCACTGAAACCTGAGCCCCCACAGGAGTAGACAAGCTAGAGTGAACCTTGGGATCCATAGAAGCATACAGGTGGAATGGTGGAAGTGGGAGGGCATGATGAAAATGGGATGAATACTCAATTTGATAAAATTTTATTCCAAGTAGATTTGAATTCAATGCTTATTTGATATGTATGGAAATCATGAAGCTTTACTCCTTTAACAGGTCAGTATAGACAATTACATGAATGAATTTAGTTTGGAGGAATTATCTTTTGTATAAATTGTTGAAAGATATCTAATATTTGGATTAGTATCTTTACATTTATATTTACTAATGAGATTGCATCATTTCCACCTTGCATATAGAAAGGAATTATGAATTCAAAAATTTGTTTGACTTCTGTGAATTTGCCTGAAATTGAAACACTTTGTTGCTTAAGATGTTGAGGAATTTGCCTACATAGCATTTGAGTCACAAACTTTCTTGATGTAAAGAAATAAATTTTAAAGTTACATAAGGTTTCAATGATGCAGTTAGTAAGATTGAGTCTATAGAAGATAAATACTAGAAGATGCCTAACAATTAGATAGCTCGGTTTTGTCAGGCCAACATGGAACTTTTACAATGCTCCAGCCAACACTTTCAAGGATGCATCAACATTGAAGAGATTACTTGCCGGGCTCGCGGCAGCTAGTGCAGAAGGGAGTACTGGTCTAGCCAAGCACAATCCGGGGCTGAGCAGGATAATGAGTGTTACCAGTCCTGACCCCCCTCACCACCGGGGAAAGAAACACCAGGCCGGGAGCTCTGTCAAAGCAGGAAAAGCCAGCTTTATTCCAGCAGTCAAGCCCTTATATACCCCACCCGACATCCCATAAATCCTCATGTGAGTCTTTGCTGATTGGCCTTCTCAGCTAGGCAGTTAACAGCACCAACTGTAGAAAGTGTAGTCTCGCGAGATTTGTAGTCTCATGAGATTATTATGGGCTAGAGGGGCGTTACTATGGGCCAGTTGCTGTTGCTACCTAAGGCTATATTGCATCAGCCACAAGGCTGTGCTGAATTATGCTAGTGAGGCAGCTTAAACAGATCATGAAACTCTAGCCAGGCTCAGGAAGTTCCAACAGGCCTTGTCCAGGGTCTTGATTGAGGCCCAACACCCTCTCACTAACGGGGAAAGAAACACCAGGCCGGGAGCTCTGTCAAAGCAGGAAAAGCCAACTTTATTCCAACAGTCAGGCCCTTATATACCCCACCCGACATCCCATAAATCCTAGCGTGAGTCTTTGCTGATTGGCCCTCTCAGCTAGGCAGTTAACAGCACCAACTGTAGAAGGTGTAGTCTCACGAGATTTGTAGTCTCATGAGATTATTATGGGCTATTAGGGCGTTACTATGGGCCAGTTGCTGTTGCTACCTAAGGCTATATTGCATCAGCCACAAGGCTGTGCTGAATTATGCTGGTGAGGCAGCTTAAACAGATCATGAAACTCTAGCCAGGCTCAGGAAGTTCCAAAAGGCCTTGTCCAGGGTCTTGATGAGGCCCAACATCTCCCCCTTTTGTTTTTGTGAGTAAGCCACAGAACCAAATGTGTGACCCCTGTCTTAGGTTGTCTCCCTTTGGAAACCGTACCCGTCTCTGGGTATCACACTTCAAGGTCCGGGCAAGCCTCTCCATGGCCTGTCTTAGGTTGTCCCTAGCTTTAGGGATCTTACCCGTCATTGGTCAGCATGGAGGGCAGGGGAGGTATATGAGTGGTAGCCATAGCCCCAGTTGGTATCCTGAGTGGTGAGTAATGAATCTTGACCTGATGAAGTTTAATAGCCTCTATTCTTTGCTGGATGAATTGAGTGGCTCTATTAATGATGTAAGGCCCAATGAACAAGAAAAAGGACAAGGAGAGAGCCCAAGAGGGGAGGAAGTAAGGGAGAAGGCCATTCTTGAAGTTCACGCCTGCAAATCTCCAAATCCTCCATCACAGGGCCAGATGAGGGCTGTCAGCACCTGGATGGTCAGGCACAGCGATGTCATCCTCTGGTTCTGGGGAGAGAGCAAAGGGGCACTCCTCGGGGATACAAGACTCTCCGAAGACTGGTTAGCCTGTCAGCAAACCTTGCCGCATACGTTGCCTTTCCTTTCCTTTCTTTCCTTTCCTTTCCCTTTCTTTTTCCTTTTTCCTTTCCTTTCTTTCCTTTTTCCTCCTTTCCTTTCCTTTTCTCTTTCTTTCCTTTTTCCTTTTCTTTTTCCTTTGTTTTTCTTTCCTTTTCTTTCCTTTCCTTTCCTTTTCTTATTCCTTTCCTTTCTTTCCTTTTTCCTTTCCTTTCTTTCCTTTTTTTTTTTTTTTTTTTTCCTTTCCTTTCTTTTCTTTTTCCTTTCCTTTCTTTTCCTTCCTTTCTTTCCTTTTTCCTTTCCTTTCTTTCCTTTTTCCTTTCCTTTCTTCCTTTTTCCTTTCCTTTTCCTTTCCTTTTTCCTTCCTTTTTCCTTTCCTTTTTCCTTTCCTTTTCCTTTCCTTTCCTTTCCTTTCTTTCCTTTCCTCTTTCCTTTCCTTTCTTTCTTTCCTTTTTCCTTTCCTTCCTTCCTTTCCTTTTTCCTTTCCTTTCTCCAAATCCTCCGTCACAGGCCAGATGAGAGCTGTCAGCACCAGGATGGTCAGGCACAGCGATGTCATCCTCTGGTTCTGGGGAGAGAGCAAAGGGGCGCTTCTCAGGGGTACAAGACTCCCTGGAGTTGTTTTTATCATCCTGTGGGAGGTACTTTAGGTCCCTTGTGGGGGTCCAGATGGGGCGTTTTTCGCTCTGGGGAAAGACACAGCCAAATCCTCGCCCCGCTGATATAAGGGGGTCAGGGCCTCTCCAGGCTCCTGTCAATGGGTCTTTCCAGCGCACCCAGATGGAACTGTATGTGATGGAGGAAGTCCAGTGCCTCTGGAAAGGGGAAGCCTGATCTGTTTTAGAAAAATTTAATATATTTAAAGTAAATAGCACTCTCTTTAGTTGATCATGAGGAGGTGATGACTCTCCTTGTTGTTTTTGTAATTTAGCCTTAAGAGTTTGATTATGGCGCTCAATCATAGCTTGGCCCCATGGATTGTGGGGGATCCCAATGGTGTGTGAGACACGCCATGTATTAAGGAAATCTGTACAAGTCTTACTAGTAAAGCATGGGCCATTATTGGTTTTAATTTGATCTGGAAGACCAAGTGTGGCAAAGCATTGAAGCATATGGCTAATGGCATGTTTGGATTTTTCTCCTGTGTGGGCTGATGCCCAGCAGGCATGGGAGAAAGTATCAACAGTAAGATATATTTGAGTTTGCCAAAAGGGGGGTAGTGGGTGACATCTATTTGCCATAAATTGTTGGGTCTTAGCCTACGAGGGTTGACTCCCATCTTCTGAAGGGGAGGGATTTGTAAAAAAGGTTGGCAGGATTTGCAAGTGCAAATGATCTTTTTAAGATCCTTAATAGGCACTAAAGGATATTTGTGATGGAGGCCTCTCCAATTAGTGTGGGTGGAAGCTAGTGGCCTCCTCAAAAGTCATGACAGATGCCATTTTGTCTACCAGGCCATTGCCCTCCAAGAGGAACCCTGCTAGATTTGGTGACCTCGAAGGTTTTTTGTGATAGGTCAAGGATCACATGAGAGGAAAGGTCAAGCCCTTTTAAAAGGTCAAAAAGGGGGAGTAAATCTTCAGTAGTTATAGGAATCCAGGATCTCATCCAATTGATTTCCCTTAAGAGTTTTTGTAGCTCAGACAAGGTATAGGAATCTCGAATATATAATTGGGACCTTATAGAGAAAACAGCATCTAAGGCTAATGTAGACCCCAAAATCTTAAAAGGAGGAATTGTTTGTACCTTATTGGGTAAAACCTTAAAATTATAGGCCTCTAAGATGGAAAATAATGAATCCGGTTGTTCCCTCAAAGAGGCAAAAATCTGGGACAGATAGTACTGGCAAATGGGAGAACTATTAGCCATGCCTTGGGGCAATACGGTCCACTCAAATCTCAAATCAGGCCTCTCACAATTGGTAGAGGAGATAGAGAAGGCAAATTTCTCAATGTCACCAAGATGTAGGGGAATAGAGAAAAAACAGTAAAAAATAACCAGAAGGAATAGCAGGAATCCAAGGGAGGCCCTGCTGGGGCGTCCCCAGTGGGAGCATCCGCTCATTTTTTTTCATGGCAGAGGCCATGGTTCTAGCTTGGTGGGAAGTGGATCCCACATCTTTGCTGGCTATGATCCATCTGGACATAGAGTGATCTTTTAGTCCAGCGCAGGCTACTTTATGATCATAGTTCATCCCCTCCCACACTAGGATTCTAGCAAACTGTTCCTGTAAAGGGCCAGGGGGAAGTTTCCTGGCGAGACTCTTTTCTACCCTCTCTATGAAAGTGGCCAAATCTACATTGGCCTTTTGAATCATGCCTGTGATAGGGGGCTCAGTGGGGCCCTCCTCTAATCTCTTCCATGAATTCATTCCCAGTCTCCTAATTTGGTCTCTATAGGATCAGGGATAGCCGCCTGCTGTAGCCCGGTTGAAAATTGGTCATTGTTACCAGCAAGCATCCCAAAAGTGATGGGATAGGTGGCTGGGCGGCCTGATTTCGCTCCCTTTGGGTGTGGCATTTGTTAGCAGGGTGGTTCCCACCAGGATTAATGTTAGCAGGAAGCAATTCCTTAAACCCACCCCCCGGGGGGGGGGGTATGGTAAGGGAGCGGATGGAGGATTTACTGGAGTGCTGAACGGATCATGGCCAGGAGAGTGGTGGCCTTGAGGCCATGAAGCACTGCCAAGAGTGTCCAGAGAGGGGTCAGCGGTTTCCCTCCTAACAGTCTCTCTGGGCTGGATCCGGCCTTTCTTTGGTGGTTTTGGGGGAAAACACCCTTTAAGGGTGGAGATGGTAGGGAGAACTCCCAAGGGTGGGATCTCCCCCTCTTCTACCTGGGCTCGCCGGATAAGCCCCTCAACTCAATCCCATGTCTCCCAATCAAAGAGATTGCTCTTAGGTAGCCATGGAGCAATCTTAAGTAAGTAGCCCCAAGCTTGAAAAGCTGGAGCATCAGTAAGGGTGAGACCCCGACTCTTAAGTAAAACTCTGAGCGAGTCTAGCACGGGGTCAGGTTTGGGAAAAGACTGCCCCATAACTTACGGGGGTACACTCACCCAAAGACCAATTAGCCTGTAGCCCCTCAACTCAATTGCCTCATACGTTGCCTCACACATTTGCCTTTGCCTCACACATTGCCTTTGCCTACGTTTGCCTGCCTTTGCCTCACACGTTGCCTTTGTCTACATTTGCCTGCCTTTGCCTCACATGTTTGCCTTTGCCTTAAAATACTGCTGCATAACTTATGGGGGTACACTCACCAGAAGACTGATTAGCCTGTCAGCAAACATTGCCTGTGCCTCACATGGGGCACCAGTCTGCCGGGCTCGCGGCAGCTAGTGCAGAAGGGAGTGCCGGTCTAGCCAAGCACAACCCGGGGCTGAGCAGGAAGATGAGTGTCGCCGGCCCTGTCCCCTCTCACTACCGGGGAAAGAAACACCAGGCCGGGAGCTCTGTCAAAGCAGGAAAAGCTCCTTTATTCCAGCAGTCAAGCCCTTATATACCCCACCCGACATCCCATAAATCCTAGCGTGAGTCTTTGCTGATTGGCCCTCTCAGCTAGGCAGTTAACAGCACCAACTGTAGAAGGTGTAGTCTCGCGAGATTTGTAGTCTCATGAGATTATTATGGGCTAGTGGGGCGTTACTATGGGCCAGTTGCTGTTGCTACCTAAGGCTATATTGCATCAGCCACAAGGCTGTGCTGAATTATGCTGGTGAGGCAGCTTAAACAGATCATGAAACTCTAGCCAGGCTCAGGAAGTTCCAAAAGGCCTTGTCCAGGGTCTTGATGAGGCCCAACAATTACTGATGCAGCCAATTTCTAGAGAGATAGAAAACTGCAAAGTCCTTTTAATAAATGAGAAAGCTCTGCAAGTCTCCTACTAAGATATTGGACTTACAACTATTCATCTATAATTCTATTTTTTTAGACAAGTTTCTGTTTTGTAGTCAATCTGGTCTCAAATTCCCTTTCTTCTTGCCTTAGCCAACTAAGGCCTGAGATTGTAGGCATGCATCACACCTGTAATTCAATCATTTTCACTTTATGTATTTCAAGACTGTTTTTTTGAGGTACATACACATTTGTGACACTTATGTCTTCCTTGAGACTTGAAACTATTTATATAATGTTTATTTTTAATTCCTTATCATTTAAAATTTTTCCTTTGAACACTTAAGATGCTTTTATGTTTTGTAGTGTGATTCTAACACCAAAAAACTGTATATATTGAATATAAAAACAGATAATTCTTTGTCAAAAATCTGGTTATTTAATTTCTTGATAGCTCATTTTTATGTTTTTTACCTATACATAGTAAGTTTCCATTTTGTATCCAATATTTATACTCTGTCTAATAGGTAGATATTGTCTGGCTTCTTGTTTTCTTTCCTTTGTTCATTCTTATTTATGGTGTCTTGTGATTTTTCTACTGGTTGAACCTTAGTGGATCGGCAACTTCATCAGAGAGAGGAAGTTTCTCTGCTTCCTGGCTGGGGCTGCAGGGTGACCAGCCACTCTAAGCTCCTGTCACATGTCTTCCCTGCCTGATGGCCTGTATCTCCCAGCACTGTGAGCCAAAATAAACCCTTCCTCCCTTAAATAGTCTCTTATCAGATATTTTATCAAAACAATGATAAAAGCAACTAGTACTTTATGCATCCTTCCCACTATATTGGGTTTGATTTTAGTAAGAACCTGGGACAACTTTAGACCTTACAGAAAGCCACAGGTTTGTTCTAGAAATCTCATACTCTACTTACCTAATCACCCCTGACTGTCACATACTTATGAACTATAGAAATGTAATACAAACACTAAGAATAAGGGAATGCAACTGAATGGTATTATTCCTCCAAATTCATGCTGAAGGTCTCCAAATCCAGTGCCACTCTCTGTAGAAGTACTGAAAGGTAAATGAAGTCACAGAGTTGGATCCTAGTCACTGCAGTGGTGTTTTTATAAAAGTAAGAGAACTTATACATTTGCTCTCTATCTGTTCCCTCTCTTAGAACCTCTACAAAGAGGGAGTCTGATAGGGAGATGCCAACTACTTATTAGTCGAGTGAAAATATCTCAGCATGAAATCTACCTACTGGGCACATTGATCTTGATCATCCAAGCCTCCAGAATTGTGAGAAATTATTTTTCTTATTTAAAATACTGTTAGTTGTATGATGCTGTAGAAGTTCAAACTGAGACAAGATTTTATTGTTTGTCATGTTTTGTATTTCTTTTTTTTTATTTTTTTTATTATTTATTCAACTGTGTGCATGTATGTGTGTGTGTGCATGTATATGTGTGTTGAACCACTGACGAACTCGGGAACCACCATGGGCCGCCTCCTCCTTGTTTACTCTGCCCCGGGATCCACAGGCTCCACCCTTCCAGGACTGGAAACTCAGGCCGCCCCTGCTTCCGCCCGGCATCTATACGTGGAGTCTAGGATCCGAACTCAGGACCTTCCGCCTGCAAGGCAGAGGATTAACCCCCGAGCCACCTTTCCAGCCCCATGTTTTATATTTCAAACAACACATAAATCTTACTCTCCATAAACAGTGTCTGTGTTTCCCTTGCCACAGGACTGAGGATCCAGAGCAGATCTCTGAATCCTGATACTTATCACACTATTTTCTTTCAAAGTCTATCACCTTTCGACCTCAGGAACTGTCTGCCAGGGCTCCTTGTCACTGCATTTTTTACAGCTATTGCTTCCTCTGGGCATCTTCATTGCTCCCTGGCACTGCTCTCCTCGTTCATGCTGAGAGGGTCGCCTCCATTCAGATCCTGGGGCTCTACCCAGCATCTCTCAAACCATGATGGTGTCCTCAATCCCTAGAAGGTCTTTCCCCCCCCCATTTTCATTTACATCTCTCTGGAGCTTCATAGACAGTGGACTCTCCTTTAGCTTCTTTCTTTTGCTGTCATATTTTGGGGTCGAGAGTTCTTTCAATCATCTACTTTTATACAATGTCATTTGACTCTGTCTCAAGAAACAAGGATCAGCACAACTAACCATACTGCTGTCTGCGGGTTTTGAATGAAGTGGCCTAACTGGTCACTCTAATGATGCACATCTGATGTGTACATAATGAACAGCCAACAAACATTGTGGTAACTAAATTGGAATGTTTGGCCGTGGAGTTACTCTTATTTATTCAACTTATAGCAGCTTATATTCGTGTATGTTAGTCATACACAAAACAAAGGTTGCTTATTATGATGTTTCTACATGTGTGTATGTGTGTGTGTATGTGTGTGTACACAAGAGAGTACTTGAGTGTGTGTGCCTATGGCAGCCCAAGAGTAACATCAAGAATCATCTTGGATTGTCCTTCTACCTTATCGTTTTGCTCTGGGGTTTCCCAGGATCTGCCTTCTGTGAATAGAATTTCAGGTCACCGTCCTATTTAGCTAGCATTTTAATGTAGAACCTGGGGATTTGAATTCAGACTCCTTTGCTTGAAAGTCAAAGGCTTTAACTCCTGAGCCATCTCCCCAGCCTTTATTATGATGGTTTTAAAATTGGTCACTTAATTAGGTTAAAAAATGGCATTTCTTGGCCAGGGAGATGCCTCATTGGTTAAAGACTTCTCCAGAACATGGTTGGGTTTCCACAGGCACACACACTCAAGTACCCTCTGACACACACACCTGCACACATATGCACACACAGGTGCAAAAAAGACACGTCTACGAAAGAGGCTGATGTAGAAGGATTGAAAGTTTGAGGACATTAGAGCTTGTTAAGGATATTTTATCTTTTAAAAGAAAAGAAGAGGCATTTCTATCATTTTGCAGATTTAAGACTTCTTAGCTCTGTGATTCAGACAAATTGCTTATTCTACCCCTTTGAGTTAATCCATTTTCATCATAACTACTAATTATTATTAAAATTACTCCTTTTTATTTTGACTATCATTCATTGGACATTTAATATGTACTGACTAGGATGGTAACATTACATTATAATAAATAATCAACTAATATTCACAAGAACCAGCAATGGATTTGAATTTCCATCAGTTGATGACCAGATAAAGAAAATAGGGCACAAATACATAGTAGACTCAGTCATCCCAAGACCAAAATCCTGTCATTTGCAACACAGTGGATAGAAATGGAGGATAATGCATTCAGTAGAGTTAGCCTGCCATAGACAGACAAATATCCTATCATCTCATTCATATATGAAATTTAAGAAAAAGTTGATCTCTTAGAAGCTGAAAAGAGCACAGAGCAGAAATTTGGTTCCCAGAGGCTAGAGAAAAGAGGGATGAGTTGGAGAAAGTAAGATTAGTAGGTGTTATACAGAAAGGGGGAAAAGGTTCCAGTTTGCCAATGCTCGGTGGGTGACTACGAATAGCAACAGCACAGATTCATCAAAGCTAAAAGGAAGGATACAAAATACCTTTACCACAAATAGGTGTAACTGAAAAGAAACGGACATGCTTACTGATATTAATGTTCAACTAGTACATTTCTAAAATACCACAAGGTATCCCCTAAACTACACAATTCTTATTTAAATTTATAAATATAAATCTCATAATATTTCTCTTATTTGGGGGATGTATCTTCTGTGTCTTTTGGTAAACGAGTGCTTTATTTCACCCAAAAACAACTTACATATTTAAGTAGTTCTCTGCTCATACCAGTTACTATTCTACTCATCCATAAAATTAGAAGGCACTGTTCAGAAAAATCACAACCTGCACATGATTATGCAGTCACTTCTCATATGGCCTATCTGTAGTGAATAATTAAAATAATTAGTGGTTAAACTGTACATGCTTCAGTTCTTCTTCAGACTTTCCCCTAAGGTCACTGGAAATGAAGCAACTGTTATAATGTAGTCAAAATAATTAATGCTATCCAAAAAATGACCATAAGCCTTCTGTATTGCAGCACAATACAAATGAGAAATGCTGATTTTTTTTAAAAAGTCCTATTGACATTGTAGAGTTATACTCTTTTCTAATAATTTCTCTTAATGCAACTTTCCTATGCATCCATAATTCAGCTGTGCAATTCCCTGTAATTATATTGTTGACCTGTAAGTCACAAATCAAATACAGATGAAAACTTTACTTATTCAAAAATCACATCTGCTGAAGAGAGTTAATCGTTTGAGAAATATTTCTTATGTTTTTAGACACAAAAAGGGTATTCCAACTGACAGATGAACTAATGCTTTGGGGTATATGCTAATAAATCTTTACATGTTTCTTCCTCATAGAATTATGTCAACAGGTCATAAAGAATAACACTGCTTTGAAAACGATTTTTTCTAACTTTAATTAGACCTTGATCAAGTTTTAAAAAGGAAGCCAGAGTCATTAGACAAACAGAAAAAAAGTGAGATTGTTTATCATTAAAAGATGTCTTTTGGTTAAAATAAAACATAGGTTAGACATTCCTAATGATTTAAAAAAATAAGGGACAAGATCAACAAATACAGACAAGCTAGCTATTATCATTTTTATCTAAATGTCCCTACTGGATGAGCTTAGTATCACTCTATTAAGAACAATATTTCTCTATAATCAGTGGAAGTTTTATTTTAATTATTTGAATTATTAATCAGAAGTCTGAGATTATATATACTTATTGAAATATATATATATATATATATATACTTATGGAAAGAGAACCACATGTAATAAAATGAAGGAAATAGAAAATACTAAGTAATGAATGAGGCCATAAGTACATCTGATACAGGTGACCTGATAAACATTTTTTAAATTTTTATTTTATTTACTTGTTTACTTTTTTTGGAAAGCATTCTTAAAGACCAACCTATAGGGAGCACTTAAACCTAAGGCTTTAGTTTCTTGAGGTGGAAGCCAAAGGACACTTCCAGAGGCCAGTGGTAGCAGTCAATCTCCTGTTGCTCAGTTACTTTAGAGATTAATGACCTCCTGCTGTCCCTCCCTGAATAGGGGCCAGGATAGATCTTGTCCTACTTCAAAATTGTCCTGATCCAAAAGTGTTTCCTGCATATCTCTTCCTGTTCTTTGAGGCCATTAAGACATATTAGCATGTTTAAAAGATGGACATTGAGCTTAATTGTTGTAGTTGTATCACTGTGTTGCTGACCATTGTACAAAATAGTAACCTGTTTTTTTTTCATCACAATGAATGAGGCCATTAAGGCATATTAACATGTTTAAAGATTGGCAGGGATATATTGTCAGTGGTGGCCTTACCTATGGCCGTAGTCTATGTGTCTGTTGCAATGTACAGACTTTATCTGTCCATGTATCTGTTAATGTATAACATCAGCCCTCCGTTTCATGGTACAAAAATATAGATTTAAAAATAAATTTGATTTTGGATTTGGGTTTTCCAAATCCCCTCTTGACCCTGCATAGCTTCAATTCCCACTGATCCCATTCCAGAAAACCACTCAGGAAAACGAGGTTAGCACACGGATCATGGATGCCCGCATCAACCCTTTCTACTACAGAGGTTAACAGCCATCAGCTCTCCACTCCTAGATATATTCACCACAGAAATATACCATATGTTTACAAAAAGACATATTAAAATATTCAGAGCAGCCCCTTTTCAACAGTCTCACCGTGGGACCCACCCAAATGTTCAGCCCAGCAGAATGAATTACTAGTGATGCTTTCTCATTAGCAAAGAGAATGGACCATCTGCAATGACATACAGTCTCATGGATCAATCTTTCAAATTTCATGTCTAAAGAAAGATACCAGATGCTCCAAAAGGCACACACCATATAGTCACATCATATAAAGAACAATGTAGTTTGAATTAATCATGCCGTATAAAAACCCAGAGAGGTTAATCTCAGAGAAAAGACTTGTATCTGGAGCAATGGGACCATATTCATAAACAACACACTTGTTGTGAGTGCTGTTCATCTAGTCATGTTGAGGTAGTGAAAATATTTTGAGCTCTCCGCTTTTGTATGCACATTTCCTTATGCAAATTGCATTTCAATTACATTGCAGTAATAATTCAGCAAAAATCACTATGTAAAATTTCATTCTGCAAAATATCACATTGATAGTATTGTCATCATAATGTCACTTACTTTTTGATATGTTTAGCTAATCCAACTGATGATTGCAGAATAAATATTTTATAGCCCACTTTAGAAATGCATTTTACTACATACACATTTAAACTATCAATAACACAATGTCAGTAACTCAATTTGAATCCTCATGTTGTTTAGAATCAGAATTTGGCTCTTAAAGTAAAAAGTAAAAGGGTCAAAATTTTCCAACAGTTTGGCATCGTGGAGGTTGAATCACAACTCATTCTGTAGGCAGAACAGATGGTTTTCCCTTTGTTTCTAAGTTGAATGACTTTTCTCTCTTTTTTTTTTTTTGACTTTTTTCTCTTATTGAACAAAATAAAGGAACTGGCTTTGTTTCAGCCATATTACTGAAAAGAAAACAAAAATGTGAGAATCCAGTCACCTATGAGCTACAGTTAACTGAGGGAACCACAAAGTCAAGGTGCCCAGTTTAGTGTTCCTACATGACAGTCAATGTGTAGAGGAGATGCTTGGCTGGCCTGTGTTTTCCTTTATTCCTTCCTTTTTCTTTTTCTTTTCTTTTCCTTCCTTATTTTCTTTTTCTAAATCTCTTTCTGTTTCCATATGACTGAAACTTTGAAACTTTGTTCTGCTGGTTTGTTTCTGTGTGTTCTGGGGTTTCACCCTTGCCCGGGTGTTACCTGTCATTCTCTGGATGTTTTTTCACTTGTCTCTCACTAGTTTAATGAAGCTCCCCTTCTTTCCCTCTTATGATTCTTTTCTTTCTTATAGCTACTGGTCTCTTTAACCAGGTCACTTGGAGGCAGTTTCTGGTCCACCATCTTACCCAGACTCTCCAGCTGTGGACCTGTGGAGGTCAAGTGAGAGCTTCCACTGGATGCCGAGGTCATAAGAAAAACACCCAAGCCCATGGGAAGAAGAGGAATGATGCCGGTCAAAGGCTACTCAGCCTAACTGTGCCGGGTGAGGTTCCTTGCATGTGCCAATCCCCACACTGACCAGCTAAGTCCAGAGCTCTTGTGGTCACTCCTGACTTATCAAAGATACATGAAGAAGACAGTCAATACCACAACTGTTCAGGTGGTATTTGTCAATTTTAGGTCAATATGCTCTGAGTGTTTTTAATTCAGTCCTACCTACATGATATAAATTGCATAGCTTTTCACATCATCTTCCAAACTTTTACCTCCAGAACATTAATTGCAATTTGAGATTCGTCATAAACATTGTAGTGATCCTACATGTTATGTATATGCTGACATTGAGTGATATTTCAATGAGTCATATATATACATTGACCTATAGCTCTGCAATAATGACTCTTAAGGATTTATATTACAATCTTGCATGTCTTTTATGATAGTGTTTTATATAGACTTACAGTATTAAGCTTGATACTTAGACTGTAATTAACTGTGCTAGACAATCTTTTTCTATGTCACATCATAAGCAGTATTAAACTAAAATAAACTAAAAAAAATCAACAAACCATAATTCAGAACATCGGAGACTCTATATCAACCACCAGGAACTAACCAGCCTAATCTCTCCCCATCCTGAAGCTCAGGGAAATTTGTGGAAGAGGGGGTGGTAAGATTGTAAGAGCATAAGGATGGGAGGAGTAAGGATATGCAAGATACTCCCACAAGTTAGGGCCGAAGCAATCATAATAGAACTTTGCATGACCTGCACAATGTCCAACACATTATTGACCCCACAAAGTCTAGCA
Source organism: Typhlomys cinereus (assembly GCA_023101885.1). Classification (NCBI taxonomy): domain Eukaryota; kingdom Metazoa; phylum Chordata; class Mammalia; order Rodentia; family Platacanthomyidae; genus Typhlomys; species Typhlomys cinereus. Next base: position 756,662 of record JALPQD010000692.1, on the reverse strand, counting down.
TGGACTAAAGGCACCAGGATCCTTGGAGGCAAGGGACTGACAGTCACAGTAGTGTTCCTAAGCTTAAGGGGAGCACAGGAAAGGGTTCTGGGAAATGCCCTTGGGTCCTTGCACCTCATTGGAGAGGAGGACCCAGAGAAGAGTTTGGATGCACATCAAAGGATGCTCCGGTAATTGGGGGGGGGGCATTGGGGAGGAGGCACTGGTGGATGGGGAGAGAGGGGGGAGGGGGGAACAGGAGGGTTGGGGGTAGGTGGAGGGAGGGAGGCGACTGGTGTACCTGTTAAGTTTTTATGAGCGGAAATAACAATAAAAAAAGAGGTATCCAAAAAAAAAAAAAAGAAAGAAAAGAAATTCTGGTGAAAACAATGTGATGAGTGCCTCATTTCAAATTTGGTATATAATATGAACCTACCTCACTGACAAATTAGCTTCAAGTCCTGCATAGTAAAATCAATAATTTCACAGGAGAATATGCTTTCACATATAATCAGGCAAAGATAAATATAGAAGAGTTGATCATCACACTGTGCTCTGCTCTGAAGACTTATCATTGCCACTTTGATCATGTAACCTTGCAGGGATGCTGTGCCTTGTGTGCATATTATACATGTATATGAAGTATGTCTTTGTAGGTAGGTATGTCCCATCCTCCCCTACTTGCTCCTTTCTTTTAACATTGCAGTTTTTCTCCAGAGCCCTAGCAATGCCAATATGTGGGCAGATTTTAAAGTAGGGAATTAATAGGAGACATCCCCATGTCCAAGGGCACAGAGGGGCCCACTACTGAAGTACAGTGATGGTCAGCCCTCCAGTATCCACAAGACTGAAAAGTCTCAGATTTCTCTATTCATGTTCCTCTTCCCATTCCTTTCATTGAAAAGATAAATAAAGTAGGATAGCTGGAAAGGCAGGGTTATTAGAGACCATTCTCATCTTCTAGAATCAATATTTGATAGCTTCATACTGCTAATATATTCAGCCTTGCAATAGAAAATAACTTGAGTTAAAAAAATCAGACCCCGCACTTGAGAAAGAAATAATTGAACTTCAACTTAGATCATAGTCTGCTAAGTTTAATCCTTTGTTTTCAAAAACATTTGCCTTATTTATGGAGAAGTCATAATTTTTAAGCATACCTTATCAACTTATATCCTTAAAAGAAAATTAGGTGTTAGCAATATCGAGACCCTGAAAAACATTTGTGTTTCTCAATGTCAAAATGTCTTTTACATATCCAAAACCCACAGATAACCAAATCATGTGGGAGCTGATGTTGCAGTTGTAGGGTCAAAGATTAGACTTACTCAGAAATCAAGTGTAATCAACTAAGGTCTTTGCATCTTTTAGAGGACCCAGGTGATTTCCTGACTGCTCTTCCCAAGCCCACCCTTAAAAATAGAGCAGTACTTCACATACATGTTTATACTCCTTCCAGAATCCAGTATGGAGAACAATCAATGATAAAATCCCTAATGTTTCTGACACCAATTTTCATTGTATTATATGTCAAAGTAACGTGGCTTCTGGTAGGTGTTTTGTTTCTCATGTTCCCACCTACTTCTAACAACGTGTGCTAAGTCCTGAAGAAATAAAGTCTATAGGAATGTAGCAAGTTATTATAAGAAATTGAATCTGCAATTCTTTTTTAAATAATCAGATTAAATTCAGGGTACATTTCCCATCCTAAGAATTTCAAAGAGTTTAAAATCTAGGACAGAAACTATGTTATAGGAACTAACGTGGGAGGAAGTAGAGGAGGCAGCGGAAATAAAGGGAAAGGAGGAAGAAGAAATAAAAGGATGCAGAGGGATAGGAAGGCAAGCTAGACAGTCTCTTCAGAAAAGCAGTGCTTCTCTGAAGAAGCAATTCTATTAAAAAAAAAAAAAAACCTTAGCTGGCTAAAGAACCAGATTCATTTTTATTTGGATTCTAAATTGGAAGATGACAGTGTCTGCTGGATTTATCACACATGAGGCAGCAAATTTTCTTAGAATACCAACAAGTGGGCTTCAGAGAACTATGTACTGAGGACACAATGATCACTATAAAAATAAGCAAACAACAGCAAAGGAAAAAAAAGAACTTTTGGGTTTATTTCTCACTGGAGGAGAGCCTATAAGACACTGAAATTTTTCAAAAGAGATCAGACTTGGCAACTCCTGCTAAGGAAGCATTAGCTTGAACATCCGGGGAGGTGGGAGTAGAAAACTGCTCATACCATTTTTTCTCGCTCTTTATATTTTCTTTTCCTGATAATTTTGGGACTAGCATCATGTCCTCTATTCTTCTAGCTATTCCTAATATACTGAACTTCCTGTTCCTGTCTGGCTAGAATCCTTCAATCTACAATCCTTTTTCTATTAAATCAATTTCTTAGTACAGGTTGTTTGAGTCAAAATCACTCCATTACAGATAAAACATAACCATTCCCTAGAGGGACAGAGTTTTTAATCTGAGCATTTGAAGAGCTGCCTCTGTAACACACCCCAGAGTTAATGGGGGTTATACTCTTCAACCTTCAGGAAGAGACAAGATTTTGAAAATCTACTCTTCCTTTGGTAGCTAGACATTAATACCCATTAACATGAAGTGAAAATTATGTGACTTAAAAGAGGCCAGATCAGACCCTCTAGTTAAATCTATTCTTGACTTCTACAAATTGTGGAACTCTCCCCTGAAATCATGCCATGAAATGTTACTGTCACCCTCAATTGGTGCCTAGAATAAACTCAGGAGTTCTGTGCCCAGGCTGCATGAGTTGTGTCAATGAACCTCCCGAATATTTAATGCATTCCATATGAGCTCAGATCCTTAAGTATGCAAGGCAAGAGTTCTGCCACTGAGCTGCATCCCTTGTCCATTGTTCAGTCAACAGTTTCTGATATTTCATAGAAGAGAAATGTACTTTGTGGACAACAGGTGCAAGAGACTTTCTTTTCTCCTGTCTTATTGCCACATACATATGAACTTGATGGTTGTGAAAGAAATAGTCTTATTATTCATAGTCACTGAACCTTTAAACCATTTGATTTAATGAACTCATATTTCCAGTCACTAATGTATTAGAAACATTTTATACCAATGTCTTATATACTTCTCCTCATTCCATCAAAACAGAAGAATGTATAATAACCAGTACTAGCTATAATTCACATTCTGTTCTAAATCTCTCTCTCTCTCTCTTTCTCTCTCTCTCTCCATTTCATCCTTCTATTTTCAGACTAAGGACAATTATGACCCTTACATTTTAGAGAAGGAGACATCAGGGAGCCTGCTCAGGTCTTCACAGACAGTAAATGACAAATCCAGGCTTCCAAATGCTAAAGTTTCCTAGAGGGAAAATGAGGTTAAATCTTCCTTTTCACAGATAGGTATTTTTAAGATTTCATAAACAAAATGTTCTATCATGAATAGAGGTCACCCTATATTCAGAACTGTCAGCATTGTGTGGCTAAGTTCACATAAACATTTAAACTCCCCATTGTACAGCAGGGCTTGCTTTGTCCTTCAGTTGCTGAAATGCACTCAGATCCATTGTGTCTGAGGGTCAGAGATAGCTATGCATCTCTGAGAACGGCCTGAGAACACTTCCTTTTAAAGCTGGCTTATCCTCACAGTATTCCAGACAGGCAATCACCAATGCAGCATGAGAATTGACATGTTAAATAAGAAAATGAAATAAATAAGAGATGAAAACAGTTTTGTGCATAAAAGTGGATTTTACCGGAAATGAGTATCTTCAACTGTTTCGATTGTTTAGTTGAAATAATTTTTCAGACATCAGTTAGGATAATTTGTCAAACACCAGTCAGACTGGAGGAGAAGAGTTTAATGCCAGCGTCTGGAGTTGAGATCACTCTCCATGAACTCCAGTCCTAAGTTTAGTTTGGATTGCTATTTTACACAAAAGCAGGGCAGGGGCAGAGCAAGTGGGACTTTATAGAAGAAAATGCAATGGTTAATAACATTGGTGGTCTCTATGGAACACAGACAAGTCCATTCCCTTGATTCTTATAGGACAGGAGCTGAGGCCAGCCCAATGCAAATGAAGGTGGGAGCCATGGGGGTGGGCAATTCTCTCTGAAATGGTCTTACTTGACTGGCTTTGGGATTTCAGTAATTTTCTATCTTGACTTCTGTCATAGTTTGAAATATGTCCCCCACAGACTCCTGTGTTTGGTAAGGTCATGGTACCTTAGGAGATGAAGCCTTGCTGGAAGAAGGCAGTCATAGAGGGTGAGCCTACAGGTAGATTAATCTTACCCTACTTCCAGAAGCCATCTGCTCTCGTTGTGGCAGTCTTGCAGCTCTCAGCCTTCTGGATGAGTGACTTAGCCTACCTCTACCTTCTACCGCCAGCCATGGTGTTTCCTCCATGAAAGACTGTGTCTCCCCTCTGGAACCATAATTTGAATAAATCTTCCTTTTTCCCTTTAGTCGCTTGATTTTGGGTACACTTTCACAACAGAAAAGAACAACCAGCACAACTTCCTTAACTTGCATAACAAGTTCTACTTCACAGCACTGAAATGTGATGGTTGCAAATGGCAGAGCCCCAGCTGGATCTGCATTAGGCAAAGGGGGTGCTAAAGAGATACTTGCTTCTCTCACAAGCTAGAAAGCTACAGATCCAGCTGACCTGGTATGCAGTGCTCCGAGGTTCCGTTGGTGTTTACTTCTTTTTCTGTGTGGTCTTTCTAAGGCTGGCTTTTCCACATGCGCAGAGGACAGAAAGGACTTCTCATAGCTGAACCATTGGTTTCTCACTGGCTTGTCCTAGGTGGTCTTGGGACCCTTTCCTGGCATAGTCTCATCCATCCCACTCCAATACCTGATGAGTACTGCTTGAGTACCCATATGTGACATCAACACCCTCACTAGAACCCGAGACTGGAAAGTATACACCTCCCCAAAGCAACAGAGGTGTTCCATTTCCAGAGGGGAAACACATTGGCCAGAGGCTCCATATTTATGTACTTCCTCCACAGAACAAGCTCAGATTTCACACATGACATCAAAACCGCCCTGGTGAAGGTTAATTATGTGTCAGCTTTGCACGGCGAGGCTAATGTTATGCTACACACTTCACGTGTCTCATTTCTATGTAGCCCTCGTAACAACAGCAAGGCAACCACCGCTGCTGGCAGTTTCAGAAATGAGATACAGTACCATTGCCAGTCATGAATGCCAGGAATCCAATTGCCAAAACCTAAAGAAACACAGGTCACACTAGTGGTGCTATTTACCTGGGCTGAACTCAGCGCTGCGCCTCGCCTGGGCTGAACTCAGCGCTGTGCCTCACCTGGACCAAATGGTATCACTGTGCATCAAGTGAACTGGACTATATCACTGTGTCCCTTAACTGAACTAGGAAGAGCATAGAAAAGTTTTCAATCAGAATTACAAAAATATTTCAATGTTACCACCACTGCATGTTCAACTCTTACAACTTTCTACAGCTATTTTTCTTAGATAGGACCTTGAAATCAGATGACAAGATAGTTAATGGCATAGGTATATGTAAAACAGAATTGTGCAACATATCCTAATTCTGTGCTATTGAAAACAGTCTCTATACAGACAAAAGATTGAAATAAATAGACCCAAAGATACAATGATGCTTTGATAATAGCTATGAATAATTTGGGTCTATTTTATATTTCTTTGTGCTAATGGATGATTAGAAAGTTATCTTCTGTAATTACTAAATTATTTCACCATTTTATTAGGTTACAATTTAATTACTGTTGAAAATGTGTTTCTCAAAGACATTAATGAAAAATCTAACTTGAAGATTATAAATAGTCAAAGTCATGCCTGTCTGTTCCTTGTACTATATTTGGGTGAGTTAATATATTTCTTTTACTTTTCAGAAATTAGAAGATCAGAAGCATTTGTGATGTTTTCATATTAAGAAACAGAGATACTGATTTCTATTATACTTGGTGGTGCAATCAACAAACAATCAACAAGCAAGCCCACCAGCAACACTGCTTGATCTAGAAGCATGTCATGAATTATTTAGGCAGGTCTGAGTTCTATCTTAAATAAGTAGTTTAAGACTAGTCTTCTAAAATATTAGAATCATTATTTGATCAATTAAGGGGATCAGACCTAAGGATTTCATTCAATAATGAAAAGAATATTCCAAGTTGAAAATTTCGTGTGCAACAAATAGAAATTAAGAAATGAAGCCAAACTTTTATGGACATTTACACAAAAACCTCACAGCAAGAGATCGGCCTTGGACAAATCTTTCTATTTTGCTAATTGCAATCTTTTCAAGCTGTTGAGTCTATTAGTATTTTCTCTAAGCCCCGTCTTACCCAAATCCTTATAAACTATCTAAACTTTGGATTTTGTTTCATTATTTTTCCTATAATCAACAAGAATATCTGCTCTCAACCCCCAAATCTGTAAGTCAAGTATATCATACACAATTATTGCATGCATTATTTCAGAAAGTTTTGAGTTCAATCTTATACAACTTCAAAAGCACGAATGCATAACTGAAAGGAAAATAAAAGTGACTTATGAGATCAACAAGGCATTTCCATGCCAGGATCACAGAATTCTGAAATCTCCAGGTGGAAAACATACACTTTCCATCATTACCATAAAGCCGTTAACATTTAAAAATTACCAAGGCTGATATTTCATATAGAAAATGCCGCCTTCTACTTCTGCCATCCACATCGCAACACCAGGGACCCACGCTCCCATCTGACCTAGCTATGGTATCTCAGAAGTGGCTGAAGATTACTGCTAAGAGCCTTCTGCTTGCCTGGAATAAGAGCTGGAGAGAAAACTCCTCAGAGTCCAATATTAATAATTACTATGCTGATGACTGCCTTGCCTTTAAGAGATCATAAATCAGAAGTTCAAGTCATGAATACTGCAAACGCCCCACTAACACATATGCTCCTACAAACACAGAAGGCCATAATGAGGGCGGCAAAAACAGGGTAGTTTTTATAATTTATACATTATTCATTTCCCATTGGTTTTCATAACAAACAGCTCTAGAAGGAAATGAGCTGCCAAAGAAAAGTTACAGCGAAGCAACCTTGGGGCTGAGACTAAATCAGCTAATAAGAATTGTTTTTATTAGTGCTGAAAAGTCTGTCACTACCAGATAGAGCAATGGACTGGAGGTGGAAGAGCTGGTTTTCATGCTGCACCCTCAGGGAGAGGAGCCAGATTCAACTCCTGTCCCTTGGAGGCATTTGAAGCTCTTTGGCAGAAGCCACAAGCCGCAGTGTTGTAGTACTCCTGTTTCCAGGACAGTCCTCAGCAGCCAACACCTTCAACCCACTGCATCCAGCGGATTGTAAGCTTCTGCTTTGGGGGACCTGTTTTGATTTGGAAACACCCCATTGAGTACTGAACATGTGGATGAGTTTATGCCTGAAGAGTATCATCTCTTGGCATCATTTCCATTTTGGAAAAGGCAAAGGAAAGGAACATGTTATATAGCTCAATGAAACGACCCACTCAGCTAGGAGGGAGGTAGTATACATCCTAACATCCTGGATTCTTTAGACAATGTTGCTTGTTTATTTGTTTGTTTGTTTGAGAGCTCACACATGTAAATGCATGTCACATGTCACAGCATGCATACAGAAGTCAGAGGAAAACTTCCAAAAGTTAGCAAACCTTAAACAGATGGAAGATATTCCAGCCCTCACCACAGCAGTACTTTGTCCTTCTACGTAAGTTGATGCCATTGACAACTCTGTTCATTTCACTATCACAGTTGCTTTTATACACAATCTGTTACTTTTTACAAGAGTGTCTGGAGTGTCCTAGGCTGTGGACTCAATATTAGTATCCTTAGTAGATTCATACTAAGCCCTACACCGTCAATGTGGTGATATTTGGAAATAGGTCTTGGAGAAATAATTAGGTGCACACCAAGTCCTGAAGATGGTGCACTGTATGGGGCTCAACATCATAATAAAAAAAGATGATGCTTTCTCTTCTTTTCTCTCTCTTCTCTTTCTTTTTTATCTTTCTCATTTGCTCTCTTTCTCTCTTTTTCTCACTCCTCTCTCTTTCTTTCTTTCTTTCTTTCTTTCTTTCTTTCTTTCTTTCTTTCTTTCTTTCTTTCTTTCTTTCTTTCTTTCTTTCTTTCTTTCTTTCTTTCTTTCTTTCTTTCTTTCTTTCTTTCTTTCTTTCTTTCTTTCTCAGGAGAGGAGGAGCTGGTAGAGGAAGTGGCATTCTTCTGTATACTTGGCCAGACATGCTTCTCTGGCAAATGAGGTTTGCCCTTCTCTCAGCAGTCCTTTATATAGGAATATATATATATATATATATATATATATATATATATATATATATATATATGGTATGGCCAATTCCTTCACTCCCTGGTGTTAGTATGGGCTCTTCTTCCAAGCTAGATTAAAACTAATCAAACAATTGGAAGTCACAAATAAAACCCCTTGTTCCCAGCTAAATTGTTTGATTATAACAGGCAGGCAAACTGAGAAACCATTCAAGAAATCGTCCTGCCCACCGTGGGCTGGGTCTTCAGTCATCAGTCTTCTGTAGGCTTATTCAGGGTGTGCCTTAATAACTAATTCATCACAAATGTGCCCAGAGTTCGGCCTTCAATTGTCAAGTTGACACCTATATATTTAACTTGCACAGAGGTCCTTTTGGATAGGACTAGAGAAGCCAAAGACATATAGACCCAGAGCAGAGACGTGGGAGGACTGTGGCTTCCACTACGGGGAGCACAAGGACATCCAGGAAGTCGTCTGGCTTTTGCCTCTAGGAACAAGCAGCTAGAGTTTGCACAGGAGCATCAGAACCCCGAGAAGAGCAGGCTAAAAATGGCTCGGACACAGAATGAGAAGCAGGTAACAGAGGTCAGGTGAAGGGCAGGGCCAACTGCGCAGGTATGAAGTGGTGAAGAACACAGGATCCAGCACTTTCACCTAAAGTACTTAAAGCCAGACGACTCGGTCCAAAGTGACATGAAGCAACAGAACTTTGTGGCCTTGGGTCAGCCAGAGCCATGCACCACCGTTTGTCTGGATAGAACTGCGGGCCGATTTCAGGTCCCTCCTTGACTTTGAGGGCTTTTGTATTTCTGAGCTCTTTCTACACGTGGGATTGGCACAAGCCGAGCATGTTGCACATGGCAGCTGAGAGCAAGGCATGGCCACGTGGAGGCAGGGAATGCGTGCAAACGATTTCTGCTGCTATTCTATTTTTAAGGCACATTGCAGACGTTGATATGTAAAGCAACAGGTGACAAATATGTTCTACCAGCTGGCGTCACCAGTCAGGCCTCTCTGTACAACTGCTTTGCTTCCAAGACTCTCCAGGGGCTGAAGGGACAAATAAGTATCTGTGTTCAGCTCGTGATGTCTTTTTCATCTTTCCTCCTAATTAGGGACTGGCCCTCGCTGTCTGCTTGAATACGCTTGTTCTGGTGGGAACTGTACACTGACTTAGAGGTGGGTATTTCGATGAGCATTTCTACTGGCGATTTCCAGCCTCTTGCCTAGGTCGGGAACTTTTCTGTTCACTTGAATACTGGAAAAGAAGCTGCTGGTGGCAGCAATCACCAAGAAAATGGCCCTAAAACTTTGTGTCTCTGTGTGTCTCACATTGAAATGGCTCCCCAGGACATAAGCTATCCTTATTTAGCTTTTCAGCCTCAGTCCCTGTTGCACTCAGCCTGCATGGTTGCTGATAAATAACCATCAGACGGCTTAAAGGAACAAGGGGTTTATTTTCTCTGATGGTTACTGGTTACAGTTCAGTCCAACTTGACAGGAGCACGCACCAACACCAGGGCCAGGGGAACTGGCCACGCCATCACCACATAACAGCTGTAAGAGGGACAATCCTTACTTGCCAGACCAGCATGTCTGGCCAAGTATGCAGAAGGATGTCAACTACTTCAACCAACTCTCTGTATTTTATTCCAGGGCCTAATCCCACCCACCATAGGCTGGTTCCTCCCCATCAGCTAGATACTCTCCTGTAGGCTTGCTCTGGGCCCAACTCAACCACTAATTCTCTACAAATGTGTCCAGAGCTCAAACCCTCAACAGTCAAGTTGACACCTGTACTTGACTATGACAGTCCCTAAGTTAGAATCTGCCATGCTGAAAGAATTCATGAAATATATGTGGAGTTTACAGGGAAAGGGAATGGAGTGGGCAGTAGTTAAGTTAACTAAAATGAGCCACATCCAGAAAGTTAAGCATCACATTGTTTTTCTGATTTACAGACTCTTAAGTGTGTGTGTGCATGTGCGAGAGCAGTGCGTGTGTGATAAAACTAAAAAGGATACCAGGAATGGGAAAGAATTATCTTATAATGAGCCACATTCACAGAGATAATCATCACATGGTTTTTCTGATTTGCAGATTCTGTGTGTGTGTGTGTATGTGTGTGTGTGTGTGTGTGTGTGTGTGTGTGTGTGTGTGTGTGTGTGTTGTGATAAAACTAGAAAGAAGACCATGAATGGGAAAGAAGATATCATAATGTTGTGAAAGACAAAAAAAAAAAAAAGCTAATTGAATATATGTGACATGAAAGCAGAGAAAGGCTTTGGAGAAGGAAAGATACCTGAGAAGAGTGGCCAACGTCACCAATGAAAACAAAGTATGTCACTGGAGGTGGGCCCTAGGGGTCGCATCCTTCTCTGGTTCTGGTCTAGTTCTATGTTTTCTGATTTACCAAGCTGTGAGGAGCTTTAACACAAATCCCTTGAGCAAAGTGCCACAGCACCATGCATTCCTATCCATAATAGTCTGCGCACTCTGAAACCATGAGCCTAAATCATATTTCTCCTTTAGTTCCTTCTGCCAGGGATTTCCTTACAGTCAGAAAAATAACTGGTACAGACATTGTGATAAAAAAAAAAAAGTCTGAAGCCAGATGAAACCAGTTTGCTTCATGAAGCCAGAGGTAGAAATGTGCGAAGTTACAGTGTGAGTGTGTATGTTCCATAATTTAGGGAAAATTCTTTAGTGTCCTATTGTTGAATGTACCCTTTATTTTTTAACTTTGGATCCAAATGTCTATCTCCTATTCCACTGCCTCTATTTTCCCCCATTGTTATGTCCATGTATGTGGGGTGGGTACCTGAAAATGTATGCATGTTTACATGTGTGAGAATATACATAGGAGAGCGGACATACGTATGCATGCATATGCACTTCTGTGAATTGCAGAAGCCCAAGGTTGACATCAGGAATCATCCTTGAATACTCTTCTATCTTACTCATTTAGGCTGGGTCACTAAACCCAGAGCTCAGGAATATAGTTATTCTGCCTAGCCAGATTGCTCCAGAGATCCCAAGGCTCCACCTTCCAAGGCTGGAATTATTATAAGCAGGTCTACATACCTGCTTGACATCTTTACATGCATCTAGGGATCCAAACCCCAGTCCTTTCACTTGCGTGGCAAGTGCTTCACCGGCTGAGGCACTGCCCTAACCCGCCTGTGTGTAATCATATTTCCTTATGAACATTCTTCCTGTTCTAATGTTATCTGCATTCACAGTGATTATATGGAGTCTTCCCTCTAAGTAGACAACTCAATTTTGAATCTGAATTCACTTACTTAGCATTTCTACTCATTGCATCTGTTCTAAGTGATTGTTTTAAAGATGAGATTTATTTCCTTGGGTCTGCAAATCACTCTACTGTTTTGGTAATCAATGTAGGGAAAGTGCTAGATTCAAGAGGACACACTCCTTAGACAAAGCTCACAGGTTTCCTCCTCCAGCCTCCTCTGTTTGCTAATTCTTCTTGTAAAAAGTCCAACAAGTCTCATAGTGCCTATGGTCCTTCAAGCCATAAGAACAGCCTCATTTCCATAAAATCTGACCTATAATACATTAGAGTCCAGTCATTAGGTTGCTCTGCTAGCCCAGTTCAGACCCACTTCAAGCAGATAGGTCTGTAATGACCATAGAGTTATGGCTGCTCCCTTGTCTGTGTCCATAGCCTGGATTCTGACTTGTTTTCTGAAGTCTGAAGACTCTTCCCCAAGATGAAGTCACCCTAGAGAAAATGGCCAGAACACAGATGCCTTCATGAAGAGCTTCCTTTAGCTGTACCCTGGATGCTTTTCCATGGAGGTTTCTAGCCACAGCTCCTATAGCACGAGCAATAACCATCTCCAGCCAGCCGCCATCAAGTTTCTTACCTATCCCCGGAATGCCCACCCTCCAGGCCTTCTGGGTCACTTGGCCCTGCCTAGCACTTATGACAGGTGTCTTTGTTCTACTACCCTGGATTCAAACCAGAAGAAATAGACATCCATCTCAGATGTTTTCCTTGTATCCCATTCAACTGGCTTTAGGGAAGGCACGCAACTTTCTCCTGCCCCTTGGGGATGGCGTGAAAACAGGAAGATGTACCACACAGCCATTCCCTTCATGCTTCCCTCTATCAAGGCCACAGGTGGTTCCCTCCAAAATCTGACAGAGTCCTCTCTGAGGGCAACCTGCTTTGGAAGTGTAGTTCTACAACTTTGGGGTTGAAGCACCTACTATATTTTTAATCCATTACTTGCACATTTCACAGATCATACAGGCCTGTACATACTTAATAATGACCACTGTATTAGCTTTCTCTTATTTTTAGAGTAGTTCCCATAAATATATTGACTAAAAACCACCTGAAGGTATTATCTTAAAACTCTGCAGGTTAACACTCCAACATGGATCCTATCAAACTGACAGGACTTGTATCATTTCTAAAAGTTGAGAGGACTCTCTAACTATGGGAATGCTTTCTTTTAAGTGTATTCACTATGCATGCCAGGATGTCTTGCCCTTTTATGCCCAAAAGGGAGTCAACCCCTTCCCTTCAGCCACATGAATGTGGACGGTAGTATTTCAAGGTGGGACTTCACTGTGGAGATTAAACTGCATCTGGGGCCCTGAGGTAAATGCCCATCGTCAGTGCTTCCTAGATCCTTGGCACTGCCCGGATTTCTGTCCTTTTTCATGTCTGGATACTCTCGCTGTGAATTCTTAGACCTAGCTCTAGATTACTTTCTCAAGCTGTACCTTTAATCCTTGTGTTTATTTCTGTGTTTTACCCATTTGCTGGAGTCTCTTTCTCTGGCCTCCTAAGTATGTAACCCTCACTGGAGCAACACTGCAGAAGCAAAAGAAAGCCCAAGGGCACTTCTGGACTGCCAGTTTCACAGTCAAAGAGTGCATCTGCTTCATGACGTATTGGACGCCAACACACGAGGATCAATAATACCTCAGTAAAGCACAATGCTTCATTTTGCCTCACTCAGGGAAGAATTCATTTTGTTTGAGAGAAGTCGATGAAAGAAGGATAAGTAATAAAAATTCAGTGTTTCCGTACTAGTGATTTAGGCTTCTGCTGAATTTAAAATTTTTATGCCAATACTCCGTGGGTCACTGATTTAGACAAATTAAAGACATAAATCATATGAGAGCTGTAATTGCTGAAATGCTTTGGTTTTCACTTTATATTTCTAAAATCTATTTGTTTTGCTCTGTTTTATTGCCTGCGTTTTACCTGTTTTTGTTCCTATACTGAAACACATTCTTCCTTGGGTTATCCATTTATCTATGCCTTGCTTAGAAACTGTTAAATCCTACTTCAGGTATGCTGGGCTTTACCAGTCTGCTAAATAGAATGGATGCTTCTAAGAGGAAGCCAATTTTCCAGGTGTACCATTCATATGAGCAATCTGTGAAAAGTCCTTTTGGAGAAAGATGGGCCGGCCAGATGGCTCAGCAGGCAAAGGGACTGTTACATGTAAACCTGGTGAACTAGAGCCACCACCAGTGCTCCACATGGTAGAAGGAGGGAACTGACTTCTGCAAGTTTTTCCTCTGACCTCTACATGGGCACTGTGATATGTTTCCTATTCCTTCTCTATCAAAAATAAAAAACAAATGTAAAGGACTTGTGCTAGTTCAATACTAGGTGCCAACCTGACTATTAAAGGCTGAGCTTTAAGTATACTTGTAAAAAATTATTAGTAGTTGAGGCAAGTCCTAGGCATCCTACAATTAGATAAGGTTATCTCATTAATAGAGGAAGACCCAGACGGTGGTGGGCGGGCCCATTCCCTGGGCAGATGGATAAAAGAGAGAGGGAGTTGATTCAATAAGTTGGCATTCTTCAGCGTGCTTTGGCAGACTCATAGTCTGGCAATTAAGAAAGTCTTCCTGTCTCTCAGCAATTCCTGTGGTGATAATGTGATCAGTATCCTCTGCTCTTGGTGTTGGTGTGAACTGTCCTGTCAAGTTGGTCTATGAATTGCAACCAGGGTCATAAGCAAGAATAAAATTTCTTGTTCTCTTAAGTTGTTTGGTCATGAAATGTATAAGCAATGTGGAAAAAATATGCAACAGGACCATATCTGGATCATAAAGCTAAGGTAGCCAACCTAATCAGGATCGAAACTCAAAGTTATGAATACCTGCTACCAAATCCTTAGGGAACTCACTGAACACATCAGAACAACAACAATGACAAAAAACTATTTGAAGGCGATGATGGTTTAGGAAACTGTTTTATATCATGATATACAGGGGGTAAAGTGGTGATATTACACATACGTCACTGTTGAAAGCAGAGGAAATTTTTTTACTTGAACACTTAAAAGGAAAGTTTTCATTTTGGAGGGTGGGTGTTTACAAAGGGGAAGGAGTCCCGAAGAGCAATTGAGCTGAGAGAAGCGACAAGCTGGATGGGCCACGTGAATTCTGGAGTCTACCCGTGCAGATGTGGCCAATCTCCTCTCCAGCATTTAGCTTTTCCATGGTATGTGACAAGGGGAAAAGTAGATCTGAGTCCATGACACATCTGCTCATTTGTTAAATATGAAGCAAAATTCTGACAGCCATAAAACAGGGTGAACAGTTGTGTGTTTGTATTAAAATATCATTGAGATAAGCAATAACCAGCTATCCGAGCAAAGGAACATCTGCCATATGATCTCACTGTTTCTGGCTGAGTCATCTCATGCTGGGAGAAAACACAGGCAAATGGAGTTATCACTTGTGGTGTTCTTAATTGAGTTAAGAAAGAGATTAGTTGTATGTCTTTCCAGGGGGGAGTCTTGAGAGACGCAACAAGTCTCTTTTAAAAATAAATTTTTAGCTGATCGTTTCAGTTTCCTGCAATCTGTCCTTGCAACCAATTTTAAGATAAAGAAATTAAATAATAATTCCGTTCTGATAATCTTAGGACTGAAATAAAAGCAATTGTAGTCTTGAAATTAGAAACCTGTGCTTGCCCTGTGGTGTGTGTGTATATGTGTGTGTGTGTGTATGCACTTTGAGTGTGCATATATGTAAAACCTGTAAAGTGAAGTACAAGGACCTGAGTTTGAATCCCAGAGCTCACTTAAAATGCCATAGAAGAAGCCTGCATTCCCACCACCAATGTATGAGAATTCACTTCTCGCCACATGCTCTCCATCATTTGGCATTTGTATTGTGGAGTTTCGCCATCATGACCGGGGTGAAATGATATCTCAGGGAAGTTTTGATTTGCATTTCCCTCATAGCTAAGGATGTGGAGCAATTTTAAGATATTTGTTAAACATTTCAATTTCGTCCCTGGAAAAGTTTCTTTTGAGTTCCCAGTCCCATTTTTTAATTGGGCCATTGATCTCCTTGGTGTTTAGGTTTGTAAGTTCTTTGTGACATCTGAACAATACTGCTCTATCAGATATATGGTTAATACAGACTTTCTCCCTTTCTGTGGGTTGCCTTTGTGCTTGAGTTATAATCTCTTTATCTGAACAGAAGCTCTTTAATTTCATAAGATCCCATCTGTTGAATGTTGGTTCCAGTGACTGCTTATACAACCACTCTGGTGATCAGTTTGACAATTTCTAAAAAAGTTAAAGAATGAAATGCCATATGACCCTGCTATACCACTTCTAGGAATAATTCCCCATAATGCGAAAATTCACTACAGTGACACAAGCATAACCATGTTCATAGCAGCACTATTTACAATAGCAAAGTCATGGAATCAACCCAAATGCCCAACAGTTGATGAATGGATAAGGAAAATGTGGTACATTTAGTCAATGGAATACCACTCAGATCAATTAATGAAATTTGCTGGGAAATGGATAGAATTAGAAAAAATTATATTGTGTGAAGTATCCCAGACACAGAAAGTTAAATACCATATGTACTCCCTAATAGGTGGATCCTAGTACCAAACCCATTTAATGACATATTCAAAAATAAATCTCTGTAATACCTACTGTAATCACAAAGATTAAAAACAGGAGAGAAGGAGAAGGAGGGTCACCCTCCAGAAAAAAGGAGAGAGGGGATCAGGCTTCAGTAGAGAAAATAGGTCACTGTCAAGTATTGCATGTAAATAGTGAGACATCTGGTGAAGCTCACTCTTGCTTCCATTCCTGGTCACCTGAGACTGAAAAGGTTTGATCTCACCAATCAGGGAGGGTATAGGGACTGGCAGATAGATGGTAACCATCCTACAAATGGGACACTGACGTCCCCCTCATGGCTGTGTCCTACTCCTATTCCATCTATCTTTGAGTCTTCTCTTATATTAAGATCTTCATTTAAACAGTCTTTTATCTTTGGTTAGGAGGTGACCTTTGATACCAATCAGGATGAAGCCAAGGGCAGTGCAGGAAAAGCAAAACTGAAAACAACAACAAACCATTATTTAGAATACCAAAGACCCTACATAGATCACCTAGAACCAGACCAGCCAAATCTCTCCCCATCCTAAAGCTCAAGGAACCTTGCAGAAGAAGGGGCAGCAAGACTGTAAGAGCCTAAAGATGGGGAGCAAGCAAGATACTCCACACAAGTTAGGGCTGCAGTAGCCATAATTAGACTTTGCATGACCTGCACAATGGCTGACATGTCACAACCTCCCAAAGTCTAGCATGGATCACAGGTAGTAGGATCCTTAGAGGCAAGGGATTAACAATCATAATGGTGTTCCCATACTAAAGGGGAGCCCAAGAAAGGGCTCTGGGCTATGCCACTGTGTCCTTATACCTCACTAAAGTGGGGAATTCAGAGGGAGGGTTGGCATTCACACAAAAGGATGCTCCAAGTGATGGGAGAGAGAAAGGAGGAGGCGCTGGGAGAAGGGGAGAGAGGGAGGGATGTGAAAGCAATGAGAAAAGGAGGAAAGTGCAAGGGGGGATTGGGAAAGGGTGCAGGAAGGGAGAGGATGGGGTTACCTATTGAGCTTGTATGATTGGGAAAAAAAATAAAATGTAGGAGAAAAAAAAAGCCATAGACGATACCTTGCAGAAATGGTGGCGGACTGAGCCTGGGAAACCACAAAGCAAAGCAAAAAGAAGGAGGAAGAGCAATCCAGGATGGTTTTGGAAGTTATACTTCAGCCTTTATAGGCACACATGGTATCTTCTGACACACACACAGGCACAAAATAATTTAATAATAATAATAATAATAATAATGAGACCAGAGGACAAACTCTGCTGTCATTCTTTCAATACTGTCTACCTTTTTTTTTTTCTACTGGGATTTTGCTTACCAATCTGTAACTTGCCAAATGGCTAGCTAGCTGGTCTGGTAGGCCAAGGGATTATAAAAGTGTCTTGCTATGTCTTTTCATATGTAAATTCAGGGAATCCATAAAGGGAAAGCCCTTTATCAACTAAGGTTTTTCTCTAGTCCCTGAACATTTTTTTGAAGAATTTTTTTGTTGGACCTCAGGAAAGGAAGGAAGGCATTCCTTCTAATAATGCTGGTTCCCAGGTTCTTGCCATAAGAAAACTGAACAAAACTTTCTCCTAAATAGTTATTAAAATGCTTAGTAATTTATGAACTACTTATCTGCAGTAGAGATAAAGGCAAAAGATACTTGTTATAATATATCACATTCTATAGAAAAGAACTGAAATATCAGAATCAAGATCTTATAAGTAGCTCTTGAAGAAACTCACTGAAAACCTCTCAGAATGTTGGGGACAAGAATACACCCACAGAAACGTATGTAATTGGCAGCTCATGAATCTAATTGGCAGGTAGATACCATTGGTTATAGCAAAGAACAACTATAGTTGGATTAAAGATTGTATTTTAGGTCTTGAGCAAATGATTTAGCCATCCTGAGAGTCTTGGATTTGTTTCTGAATAGGGAATTAGCATTGCACAGCCCTGTCCTGCATAAACAAATGAGAAAGGATGGTTACACTGCCTGGTATACAGCACTCTGTTCATCCAAGATGCTTCACAAGGAGTTCTTAACATGAGCCGGTGAAATGGCCCAGTGGGTAAAAGCAACTGCACCCATATCAGGAGGCTAGAGCTAAATTCCTGGAGATAATATGAGTTGTCCTATGACTCCCCCACCCCCATAATATGTACCTGCTTTTTTTCTCTCTCTCTCTCTTTCTCTTTCTTTCTCCCTTCCCTATTCTCCCCTTAGTCAAATAATTAAAACTTAAAGAAATAAAAACATGCTAAGTAGTGGTTCTTAACATCAGCTTGATTAGGACCACCAGTAGAGCACAGGCTACCAGTTCCTTACATTAAGTTGTTTCCATGCACAAAGTCACATACTGAAAGAGAAAAAGAAAGTCAAGGAATCTTACTGCCGATTTTGTCAGTTTCCCCAGATCTATCAAATTCATAAAAATCATATCCATATTCCATAAAGCAATCCGTAGCTTAAGAGGCAAGTTTTAGCCAGATCTTTCACCAATCCTAGTAATAAGACCAAAGTCATCTTGACCTCAGTGTTGACTGAGAACAGAGAATAAGACACATCGGATGGTCCTCCAACTAAATCTCTGCATGCTAGATAGGAGCAGGATTTAACTTGACTTGGGCACAGTCATCTAAGGCATTCAGATGGTCTGATTCATAAATGTCCACACTCTTCAAAGGTGACATGCAAATAAGTTTTCAGTCTGAATTTTATAGCCAGTAATCTCTATGTGCATCCAGTAGATGTGGGATCCCTTTGAAAATCTCCTTCAAACAGGGAAATGCAAAAATCAACAGCTGGCAATTCACAAGGGAAATTCACTTGAACGCAAACTATAGTCATCAGCCTGAATTTGTATTATTTCATAATATGAGTGATGACTTTGTAGAGTGCTTTTTATCTATACTTTATTGATCAGACAGCACATTATAAAGATAAAACATTAAATAACTTGTTAGGAATACTTAGTGCTTAGAAAGATTACATTGTTTCTAGTACATGGCCCCTATATAAATATAGATAATCTGACACAAAATATAATAAATGCACATTCAACCCTTTTGCAAACAAATTGATCTTCATGTCAACTTTATAGAGTGTGAATACACCAATGTGTCTTGTCTTCATTTTTCATACCGTATTCTTCAAGAGAATAGTAGAGGTAGTGCCCTCTATGTATGGTATAACTACTCTGCCTGTTTTCCAACTGATCACTTCATGTTAGACATGATCCATGAAATTGTCTTGCAAAGTTTACTGTCTGGGATTTTTCTTTCTACACACCTTGCTCAGAAATGGATGGTATTTAATGTTCTTGCTCTGCATGGTATCTTAGACACTGACTTCAACTCTGTTGATAATGTTTCAGAGATAGTCAACAGTCCTCCAAATTCTAATATACTCATCATGCCATGCCATAGGGAATAGTAGTCATAATCACTAATTCTGTTGATAACGTGGAGAGTTGGTAAAATGGGTCATCCATATACAGACAACTAAGATACCTTTAAAACAATGCAAATCATTTGGGGTCAGCTGAGGTATGCATAAGATGGGTATACCAACAGCATGTATCTTCTAGCTATTGATGCTTTGGTTTGTAAGTTTTATTCAGGGTTTCTATTTTTAGAAATGCATTATTTAACATCATTCAAGAGCCTATTTGTCAACCTTAATTATGGCTTACATTAGAGTTTATATTGATTGGTTTTTGATTGGCTCTGAACTCTTTGTCCAGGGACAGAAAAGTAATTTCCATGAGAAATTGCCATTAGTTACTTTCTGTGCTGCTTAAAATATACCTTTTAAAAATGTATTTTTTAGGATGACGGGGGCAACAATCATTTTTAACCACATCTAGCCTCTTGTTATTGAGGTTTATATGCAATCAAAATAACATAAGATCTGTAGTAGCTAGTTTGCATTAATCTTCTACAAAGTCTAATTGATTTTTGTAATAATGTACATCTTATACTATCTCGAATGTTAGATTTTATATTTATGCCAAATAAAAAAGAAACATGAGCCAGTCTACCACTTGTCCACATGTGGGTTGAGATCACTGGTGGTATCCGTTACAGTGCCTGAGCCTCTCTGGCTCGTAGTGGATTCAAGCTATGTATATTAAAACTATGGTGGGCCAGTTGCTGATTTGGACACTGCATGGTAAATATTGTTGTTGTTGTTGTTTGTATCTTAAGAGTAAGATTCTCATTAGGAATTTTATCTGGGGGTACTTGTCTGGGAGTATTTGACAGAAGGATTAGAACTTAACCTCACGTGTATCCAGCACAGCATCCTATTTTCTTTGACATAGGGCTTCAAGATCATGTGAAACTTAGGGAAATGTGTGAAAATTTTATATAATATATAGAGAAAAGAAACAAAGGATACAAGAACAGCATAAAACAGATAAGAAAGGAAGACTCTCAGGAGACTGAAGAGCTGGCATTGACCCAGCTATCAGCTTCTCTTTCATGCTAGGAAGCAACATCATGCTAGGACCATCACATGAAGGACAACATTGAGAGCACTGTAGGTTGTTCTTTCAACTCTCTCTCTCAACTCCCTCACTTCCTCACCCCCCATCTTCTCTTCACAGACCCCAGCAGCTTTTTAAGCAGACTCTCTCTACCTTTGACCTAACTTTCCCAGTGTGCACCATGCTGTGTTTAAATTTCCCAAAATGACAAACTAATGTAAATAATTTTTCCCAAGCCCATCTGATTTCCCATTACTCTCAGAATAATGGATTTCAAGATGCTAACCATGGTTTCTATCTCCTTTTAGATCAGGCTCTGACATACATAATTACCTCTTCAGTTTTGGTCTCTAGTACATTCATTTCCACCAGGGTTTTCCAGACAGACATCTGTTACACCCTGATTCTACGTAACTGGTATGTCATGGATTGAATGTGATTCTCTCTGCCTCATGCTTGAAACCTTTGGAAAAGCTGTGAGTCCTTTAAGAGGTAGAGTCTTGCCGAAGGAAGGTATGACACATGGGTGGATCTTCAGGTTTAGAAGCCCAGCCCCGCTTCCTCTGAGTGTGCTCTTTCTCTCTGCCTCATCGTGGCTGTGCTGATCTTGCTTCCCCTCTAGTCATGCCTTCTATGCTATTCCAACCATAAAGGACTCTATCCCCACTGGAACCATAAGTCAAATAAATAGTTTTTTCTCTCTTAAAGCTGTTTGTGAAAGAGTGTTGTGTCAGCACAAGAAGAACACCTGCAGTAGTTCCACTATGTAGAATGTGCTTCAGTTCTACACAAGGCCACATTCTTTCCGTTAGATGAATCTTGACTTTCCTGGTCCATTCCCAACAGAACCTTTTCAAAATGCCATTGCTCTGAATTTCATACGTTTATTCTTATATGTCTTCAGCATCTAAAACCCTAGCAGTGATAACCAAACAATCCAACCCCAGCTACACATTGTTGCCCTGTCTCATTAGCCTCTTTGTATCATAATTAGTGCTATGCTTTTCTAGAAATCTCATCAGGGGTAACATCTCATTGTGTGGGTTCAAGCCCTGCCTTTTTTTATTATCAATTCCTTTTGTGTATCATACATGGAAATGCTTAATTTACATTATTTTCACACCTTAATTCTCAATCCTTCCTTCTCTTCCCATTTCAACTCTTCTTCTCCACTGCCAGACTCCCTATTTTCAAGTCTTTTCACATTTGTGACCCACTGTCAAACCCTATCTTATTTACAAAGAAATTTTTAGTATTGCTACAGTGTCTGCCCATCATTAGTCAGCACATATTATTTATCAAGAAGATATTAATGAACAAATGAATGACTGGCAGGGAGGGTGTGGGATGCCCCAGGATAAAGTATAAACATGAAGAGCATAATAGAGTAATTTATAATACTTTTAATATCAAAATGCATCAAAGCACACTTTTATGGCAAAAAATTTCTTTAAGTCATTGCTACCCGGTATCTATAAAGGTATCTATAAAGATACAAACAAACTTATTTTTATAAGTTAAATATTTCCTTGATGATATTATCTAATAAAATGATAGTGACACATGTGCCATTGTTTCTAGACATTCTGGACACCCATAGATACCAATCTATATGAATGACTTTTCATAAACCCCGGTCCCCAATTTCTGCACTGTGTAATCTTATGGCCCCTCTTCTCATGGAGAGGAGAATGAGGGTCAGGGGGAGCAAGAACTTCTTATTTAAACCACAGTATGCTATCCTCAGGGATGTTCTCTATCAGTTCCTATCTCCATCTGAAGCAGCCCAAGGACCAGATGGATCCCAGTTTAGTTAGGAACACAGCCTGACACATTTGCAGACAATATCACTTCCTAATGTTACATGCTGGATACCCCTGCTTAGACTTTGTGACACATCAATAGGGCCTACGGGTCAAA
Organism: Typhlomys cinereus; assembly: GCA_023101885.1. Lineage (NCBI taxonomy): Eukaryota > Metazoa > Chordata > Mammalia > Rodentia > Platacanthomyidae > Typhlomys > Typhlomys cinereus. Next base: position 734,044 of record JALPQD010000692.1, on the reverse strand, counting down.
AGCATGGCTGGAAACACAGGAAATGTAAAAATTGTCTGTAATGTCTGTGTGCCTAGAGGAAATGGAAGACAGAGATGCAAAAATCTCTGCAATTTGACAAGTAGACCAGTCACACCAGTCTAGGCCCAGTGGTTGACAGACCCAGTCTCAAAGGTATAAAGGCAAGGAACAAAACCTTAAGGTTATTCTACCTCTAACGTGTGCATTGTGGCATATGTGCAACCACACACACACACCACGAAAGTCTATTTTCTGATTTGTAAAACAAAACTAATGAATAATTTTGGAGGTTTTTTTATTATCAAAAATTTAAGATAATTATCTTTTTCTTTTTAAAGCTGGCTTCAATTGATCTTTTTTACACATTTCAGTCTTTCCCTCAAGGTGGCAAGAAGTAACTTTGAGATAAATCTGTCCCATCTTCTCTGCTTTAGAACCCTGTTTTAAACTACTGGCTCTCAGTTAATGTTACCAACAGTTTTCTACTGAGAATCTTTCCTCCAATTTGTGTAATGTTTATATCTAACATTCCTCTTGTACATTCAGTTGCTAATTCTGTAATAATCACTTCCCAATGCCCAAATGTCACACAGTTTTCCATATCCAAGCCACTTTTTTTCAGCTCTCCTACCCTGAAAAAGGAGGAGGTTCAATTCCAAATGTTCTGCGACCCTATACAGAAGACCATCTGGGAACAGTGATTTTTTCCCACCTCCTCTACTCAGATGAAACTCTAAGTATCTGTAGGGTGAAGAAATACTATGGAAGAAGACAGCCTGAGGACTTCCTTACTTAGAAATCAGACAAATAACTAGTCAGATTAGCGTGGACAAAAAGGACACTGAAATCCAGGAGTTTTTCATAACAGAGAAAGTAAGGAGCCAGCCAGATGGCTCAGCAGGTAGCGGCTTCTGAGCACAAAGCTGATGACTTGAGTGGCATCTTCCAACCCACCGGATGGAACGGGAGATCTGACTTCTGAGTGTTGCCCTCTGACCTCTACACGTGCTCTCTTGCTCTCACAAACAACAAAACAAAGAATGAAATAAAATAAGCAGCATGTCAAGGAAAGTTTTCCCACATATGACTCTGTTATATATGCACATACATCTGACATTAGATTCCCATCCCTTTTGTCCAAAGTAATCTGAATAGAGAAGACATTGCTCGCATCGACGTCTACAATACTTCTGTAGTTACTTACTTAGGGCTGCTTTTATTATGCGTTATTATTTAAAGCTAAACGAAGGCTGGGGATATGGTTCCACAGCAGAGGGTCTGCCTGGCCTGCATGGGCTTCTGGGTGTGATCCCCAGCACTGTAAAAATGGGAAGTAAATAGAAAGGCTTTGCAAGTTGCTCTGCAGATATACAGACCATAGTCTATTCTTAGGCCTCTTGCTTCAGGCCTGAAAAACATAATCTTGCTCTAGACTCTTAGTTCTGTATTTGGGGAGGCAAGGCTAATCACTCTGAGACTTTATACCATGTATCAGTTCCTTTAAAAATAACCTTTCTGGATCAAATATTAAATTCTCAGGCTTTTCATTAATGTTTTGAATATTTCAAGATTGTGGGCTATGTTTCACTCTTTCAAAGGAAAATCACTCTTTGCCTGTGCTGCAGTTAGGGCAAGAAGCATAGTTCTCTCCAAATTGCCTTTTTTATTTTTTTTAACGTTGTGTTACAGCGCAACCATCTATGTGTAGCATACAAATGATAGGTGGTAAAGATATTGTGGGCTTGCATGCATAATAAATACGGTTCTATTTGAGTAGTTGGTGAGTATTTTATAATGCAAGAGTAGAAAATGGGACAATTTAAATATTTTGGGAGGCTTCAATATATATTCACTTTGCATGCATATACACATTTACATACCATTTTCAACACTCTTATTTATAAGCAAATAGCCAAACAGGCAATTATTTGCATGTGGGCCAATATGACACAGCCAATGGTCTGGAAAATATGGGCTAGTTAACTGACTCATTATTGTAAAATAGAAAATGCAGGGAAGGTAGATCAGCTATTTGAAACATGAGCCACTGAAGATAGAGCAGTTCCCTTCCAATAAAATTTAGGGGCTCTTTCTAGGCAATAAGCCCTCTCATGTTTGTAGTACAGAAAAGAACACAGAAACGCGAAACATCTGAAAAAGTCCTTTTTTGACTAACATGTGACTCAATATCTTTCTGCAAAGGGATGGAAAAATCAAAACCTACATATTCCCTGTGGTTTTTACATTTCAGTTCTTAGGAATGTCATCTTCAGGGACCGTGGCTTCTCCTGCAGTATTTATTTGAACCTCAAATGGTAATACCTGTAGAGACTGTCCTGTAACCTAATGAGCTCTTATATTAATCACAGTGTCTTTGTGGAATACGAGCACTTGAAATTCCCTTGGAGGAGACAGGAAGAAGAGGACGCAGGTCCCCCATACAAGTGGGGCTGCTTGGGTAAGTTAAGGTGTCACGAGTGAGTGACAAGACAGCCAGAACTCCACCGCTGCCTATCCTGGTAAAACAGTGAATGAAAATGACTGATCTACAATTTGCATCCTCTTTTCAGTCCATCAGCAGAACATTATTAAAACCAGCCAGCCAGAACCCATTAGAACAGTACTCAGGGATGAAACAATGTCCAGGTCTGCTTGTTCTCCATTTTTATGCGCTGCTACAGGACTATAAATATTCATCGTAATGTAACTGAAAATTATTGAGGTGAGAAAAAAGAGAAACAGGGAAGCCATTTGCTTCAATTCATAAACAGCATCTGTTGGGAAGTTATTCATAGATTGCTTCAGGGCCTGCTGAGCAGCAAGCCCACGGAAAAGGATACCATTGCAAGCAAATTGGCGCAAACTGCATGGAGATGCTATTAGACATGATTCACTGACAGTCAGGGAGAAGGATCAGGCACTGGGTTGTTTTATGTGTTCTTTTATCACTGGGACACAGAGCTCCCCTCCAGCCAAAGGCTCTCACAGTTCAAATTAGACCAGCAACCTTCCGAGTGTATTAGGCCTAACTGCTGGCTGGGGAAAGTTAGCAGCAGCAGCCGTCCGACTGGTTCATCTGCCCACACCTTAGGCACATGTCAAATGCTGCCTATGCTACCTAGCAGATTTGACTGTCCCTGGCCAGACACTGTCCATCAAACATTAAACATGAAAGAGGAAACTTTTAGAAGGAAGACGAAATCAGTGCTGTGCTGGACCTGAAAGAATGGATGGATGGTTTGCCACAGACCAAAGCCATGCTAAGAAGAAAACTTAGTGGGGGGCTCTTCCAATCTGATTCTGTAACAAAGCCATATTTCATGAAAAAAATTGATTGATGGTTTCCCAGTCAAAGCTCCACATTCAGTTCAAACAAAATAAATAACATGAGAACTTTCAACTATGAAGTGATCATGAATAAAATAGATGGGCTGATAAGGGTTTATCCTTGTATGTTGATTTATATATGTTTGTAGTTAAAAAACATCTTTGCAACTGAGAATTTTTTTTTTCAGATTTAAGGTGTTTTGGTGATGTGAATGTATTCTATTTCAGGATGAGTCCACTGACCCATCTTCCTTCTGCTGGAAAGAACATTGAACACACACACACACACACACACACACACATACACACACACACACACTGAGATCAGGCCTTTAAATCTAATCACCACTTTATAATAAAAAACACCAGGTGACAAGAGAGCATATTAACACCATGGAAGTACAATCAGCAAACTTCAGACTGGAAAACTGTGACCTGGTTTCTTTTGACAAATAAATAACAAAGAAAATAAAGGTGTTGGGGGAGAAAAGAGGAACCTGTAGAATGAAAGAGATTTAGGAGCTATATATCAAGTAGGCTGGAAATAGGACTTAATTAGTAGAGCACTGGCCTGGCATGTGCAAAACTCTGGCTTCAGTCATCAGTACTGTAAAGAAATGCATGCGGCAAATGCATCATTGCACGGGTCCTGTTTGGATCTTGACTTGAATGAACCAGCTCTACTCTTTTCAGGAGAAAAGTCAATAAATGACTTCTTTTTTTTTCCCCCAGAAAATTTGGATGACAACTAGATGCTTCAAAGTTTTAAGAAATTATTTATGGAATTTTAGTTGTATTTTTAAATAGTACTTACCTTTTAGAGGCACATTCTGAAAGGAGAGTTTCCAAATAATGTAATAAAAGACAGCAGAGAAAAATGATGTAAGAATTTCTTGTCTTTACAGTTATCTGTCAGATAATTCTCTCTACTCCTCACAGCTTTCATGGCAAGTTTTTATTTTATATAATGCCATACTCAAACTATCTAGTACCTCAAAGCAGCTCAAAGGAATAATGTGTTTAATGTTCAGAATGTTCACAATGTTGATAAGCTAACTATTGGTGGATGTTTATCAACTATCTTAGGAATAGTTACATCTTGAAAAATGCTACCTGATAATGTTACAGATCAAGGCTGTATTATTATTATTATTATTATTATTATTGATAAATGATTACTGGGTCCCTGAAATAGCTCAGAGAGTAAGATTTGTAAACCTAGCAAACTGAGTTTGATACCAGAAGTCTATATGATAAAAGGAGAGAACTGAACTGACTTCTAAAAGTTGTCCTCTGTACTTCTATTCTCTCTCTCTTTCTCTCTCTCATCAACAAATAAACAACATATATACATATATATATATGTATATATATATATATAAAAAGAAATTATTGCTCCTGCCTGTAGCCCAGTGCCTGGTGCACATAGGTATAGTTAGGAGCATCGTTCCAACAGAACTAGACTGTCCTCTGCTGATCTGACTCCTACCACCTGAAATCAGTGGTCTCTAATCCTATAATGCGGCAACCCATGAACCCACACTTTAACCTTCCACAGGATTCCAATCACGCCGTCATTCAATAAGTGTTTGCTGTCTTTCCTTTAGTCAAAACTTACCCATATCTGTGTCTCTTTCCCCATATAGCTTGCTTTAACATAAACCAGTTCTTAGACAATCAAATTAGTGATCCTGGCTAGGTATAAAGAAGGATGAATCTCTCCAAAAATCATTGCCTTTAGAAATATGTAGCCTTTTGCAAGGCTTCATTTACCTGGGCTATTCTCAACTCCTGAAATTCTTTTATATATATATTCATTTATTAATTTATTCTTAAGAGCAAGTAGTGTGTCTAGTCATATGCAAGATAACTCCTCATTAGTACACTTTTATTAAATCCTACAAACACACATATGAGCTAGCAAACGAGCTAAAATTATCCTCTCCTTGCAACTAAAGACATTTTAAAAAATAATGAGAGAAATGTCTTAACTAAGGCCACCTGGCTAGTTAGAGACAAACTCAAGATCAAAGTAGTCTCTGTCACAACCAAAATTCTTTTGGCAAGCTACCAGTTGATGGGTTGTATAAACATGTGGGTTACAAAGGAAAGAAGTCTCATGGGCTTTTGAAGCCTGGTTGTGAAGGCCACTTGGCTAATTAAGCCTGCTCTCTAAAGCATTTATTATTGGGAATAGCCTCTTACCCAATAAATATAACACTTGTGAGGTTCTATCAGAAAACAAAAACACATCCCAGCTTTTATGAAACAGAGATGTTGGCTCCCTTGATTTGTAGTTAGCCTAGATTGCCAAAAGGGTATGTTCTGTTTGAAATACTGTGATTTGCAAAATCACTCCTGCTGTCTTCATGCATTCCAACAGTAACCCCCGCTGAGCTTCCTTGGGAACTGTTTAGGAGGCTAAGACTGTTGTCCCATTAACATCCACATTCATTTGCATCCTTCTCAAACTAGATGAGTTAGGCAAACAGTCCTACCCTTCTTGTGGTTTCCCTAACTCCTCTGGGACTATTCATTCTAAGCTGGATCCTGCAGCTGAGAATATGGCCAGGTGCGAGGAGCAAGACGTGATTTCCATAAAAATGTTGAATTAAAAAAGACGTATTCTGCCCCTGTGTGCTTTTGGCAAGAATTTGCGGAGAAATTAAGAGCTCCTAATTGCTCATTAATTCTACTATCTCTTTATTTGTGCATTCTTGTATTTTATCACTGACCACCTGCTATCTGCCAGAGACTAGGATTAGCACTTGGTATGTGATAGTGAAAGATCTTGACCACAAGGAGCTCACAGGTATGTGACTGGGAGTCTTAAATAGAGATCTGCTAAAGCAAATATGCAAAGTGCAGCTAAACACCAAAACACTCAACAGCTACATGAAAAACTGTTTCACCTGCAGCCTTTATTAAACAGAAATATGTCCTGAGGCCAGGCGATTTAAACTATCACCTGAAACCACATGGGAAAAATCTGTGTTCAAAAGACACTGTAAGCACTGGGAACGCCATATACAGTCAGACTACGAGAACTTCATATTGAGATAATCAGAGTCAGCAAATCTGAATCAAAGACCCCCCCCATAAAATTTTTAGCAAGGACCCCAAAGAGATTCTAATGCAAGCGACTAGCAATTTCTAGGTCAATGGCAACATGATGGTTTCGACCATTCATGAATGTGATTATCCTAAGAAGTTTTGAAAATGTGTTCCCAGTATATGTGAAGCACTTTTTTTGGTACTGTTTATCTTAATATCCTAGCCACAGTGATTAAATATCTGTGTGCATGACATGGAGGCCATTTTAGAAGAAAGCAATAGAGACAATGAGGACTGTGCTACACATGACAACACAGCGCAAGGTACATGACATGAAAGGAGGGCTTCCTGGGCTGAGAGATGCTCAACTAGGATTTGCAGAACAGGTGGGACCATGAAAAGGAAGGATAAGGAGCATTTCAGGAATTTGAGGTGGCCTCAAAGTTTGGACCCAATCTGGGTTTGGTTATTTTCTGGCATTCATCCAGCCATCAAGGAATTCTCCTTGCTTCAGTTCCTTCACATGTGAAGATAGAAATGGTTTCAATTTAAGTTGTCAAGACTATTGTGCGACATATATACAGTGACCCCCCCAACTAAAATACTTATGGTTCTGATACATAATAAGCAGTCACAATACTTATTGAATACAAATAAAGGCTAGGAATTATACTTTTGCTTTTTTGGGATCCTCAATTTTATCACCGCTGCAGTATTTTTTTTCAAGTGAAATTCAAAATACTATATTCACGGAACCACTGATTTCTGTTTCCAGGGACTTAAGAAGCCGGTGATTGTGATTTGTGACAGATAAAGTAGCACTGAGGTTTGAATTTGGCTCTCACTGTTTATGAGCTTATACATGTTACACAAACTCCAAGGGGTGGATTCTTCATAATTCAAAAATAACTATTGCTAACAGATCTTATGAATTCATTCATTAAAAATAAAAGAAGTCTTTGTGGTATTTGAGAAACTTTGTACCTAAGAGTCAGCTGTGAGCAAAATGAGAGGCTCAGGCTTTTGTCTGTTTGCAGAGACAAGCAAATGACCTCAAACTAGGCTGCTCAAAACAACAGACAGCTTCTCTTTATCTGGAAAAGTGTAAAGTCAGGCTGTCCACTGACAGTTTCAGAAGGTCCCAGAAAGCATCTTCTGTTTTACCATGTAGTGGTCACCAACAATCCTGAAAATCCCTGCCTTAGAGGCATATCACTCCATTATCACGTGAATGTGAATTCTTCCCCATTTCCCTTATCTTATAAGGATATCTGTTGTCTGATTCAGCATCTGTGTTAATGAATAAAGATTGACTTGATTACTCCTGAAAAATCTGTATTTCCAAATAACAGTCACAGTCACAGATATCTTTACAAAGGATGAACCCAACCTACAACAGTAGATAACGGGTAACTGGGTCTGGTGATTCTGTTATGTCACGCCAAGTATTCAGTAAATGATAGTTAATACTAGTAAACATACATTTCCCATCTTACAAAGAAGAACATTGAATTTGCATTGTCCATCAAAAACTACATTATAAATACACTGGATATTAAAAGTCTCATTATGTTAACTTCTCCCGGAAGGAAGTATATCTCTTAGCAGCTACCCTGCCACCATCACCTGCAAGAAGGTATTCAAATACCTCAGAGCTGTTGCTTAAAAAATTCCATAGGTAAAAAGCAATCTTTTTTTAGTAACTGTGTATTGCAACATGTGTTAGAACTATTACTATTTAAAATAGGCATTAAAGTAAATCAAATGATGACAATAAAATTGAGAAAAGAGTTGGCAAGTAGTGTATCAAAAATGCTTCAGTCAGGGGCTGGAAGGTGGCTCAGGGGTTAAGCCTCTGCCTTGCAGGCGGAAGGTCCTGAGTTCAGATCCTAGACCCCACGTATAGACGCCCAGCGGAAGCGGGGGCGGCCTGCATTTCTGATCCTGGTTGGGCGGAGCCTATGAATCCCAGCGCGGAGTAAACAAGGAGGTGGAGGCGCCCATGGTGGTTCCCGAATTCATCCATGGTTCTATATACACACACATACATGCACACACACGCATACACCATACACGCACAATTGAATAAATAATAATAAAAAAATTTTAAAAATGCCTCAGTCATATTTGGGTGTTTGAGGTCCAGAAATCCCATACTCACAGGTCAGACAAAGTAACATGTCTGGCTATAGGTTTAATATGAGTTCCAGTTTGCAGTGTGTCCTCTATCCAACTGGGACAGGGAACATGTAAATTGTAGTTGTCTTCATGCCAGCTACCTGTTAAACTGCTGACTGCTTTCCTCAAGCCTACATCTTAAATGACTCAAGCCTGATTTCAGAACTTATCCGAAAATCGCAAGTATTAATATTGTATAACAGCAGAAAGATATGGACAGAGATCAGAAGGACAGAAGCAAAAGTCTCTAAAGGAACCCATCCCTGTGTGATGTCAAGATAATGCATTTTTCAGTGAGGAAAGGACAGTCTTTCTGGGGAAACCGAAAAATCTACATCATATAAAGTATGAAATTGCTTATCTGGCAAAGGTATATGTTTCAAGTCTATGAATGTATGCAGGTGCACATATGTGTATAACTCCAACTCTGAGAATGATCTTTTTTATTTTCTTTTCTATGTATTTTGATTTTTCCCCCCTAAGGTAGGATGTGCTTCAACTGCCATTACTAAACTTGGGCCTTAGGTAACTTTTGAGCTAATTTTCATTCTCTTAATTGTTGCTCCTCTTGGAATGTCTTGAATTTGCTTTCATTTTGCTAAGAAGTTTCACAAATTAATTGGTTAATAGCATTTTTCTGCAAACACATAATCACCCCAGTTCTTGGCCACTGACATTTCTAATAAGAACCCACTTAATATTATTATCCTAATACTGAAAAGTCACTTCTATTGCTTCTTTCAAAAGTTTCTCTGGTTGTACTTTCCATTTGATCAAAAGTTGAATTTGTCTCAGTTGATGTTCAATAAGTTTCTAGAATACCAAGATAAATATTTACATAAAATATTTGCCTGGATTGCACAAAACATAGCTTCAGCTGTTTTGTGAATATCTTTTCCTCTCCTCTTTCCTTCTTGCATTTCTAGAGTGTATGTGTGCACGCAATTGTGTGTGCATGTGCGTGCGTGCGTGCGCGTGTGTGTGTGTGTGTGTGTGTGTGTGTGATTTGTTAGAGCAACTCCCAGGTCTCTAAGTCCATTGGTTTTCTTCCTTCTTTTCTTCTGACTCTGACCAACTCATCTCTGTTCAGCTGCCTTCAAGTTCAACAGAGCTTTCTTCTACTGCCCTAATCTGCTCTTTAGTTTTCATTTCAGCTAATGAACTTTTTAACTCTAAGATATTTAGTAATTTCAGTAAGTTTTAAAAAATCTTTATGAGGCATTCCTGTATGCTAAAAATTATCGTCATGCTTTCTTTAATTTCATAAGAGTAATTTCTTTAGTTATTGAGGTCATATTTAAAATGGTTGGCATAAAAAATCTATTCAGCTTAGCACATGGGCTTCTTCATAAACAGATTCGTCAGTTGCTTACTTCCATTGCACAGACAATACTTCCCTGGCATGTTGTTTATACATATGTATGTCATGCTTTTCATTGAATTCTTGATATTTTACTTATGGGGCAGTAACTCAGTTGGAATAGGGCTTGCCTGGCATGCACAAAACTCTGCACTTAATTCCTAGTACCATATAAACCAGGTACAATAATATGCCTATAATCCCAGTCCTGGGAAGGGAAAAAAGAAGAATCGAAGTTCAAAGCCATTCTTGGTTATACAAAATTCAAGGCCATCCCAACCTACATAAGACATTGTCCTCTCGAATGACAAAACATGGAAATGCTAAAATAGATTTTTCCACCTAAGGTTAGTTGCTATTACTGAGTTTTTATTTATTGTCTGCAGTGCTTACTTTTCTCTCTCACCTTAACTGAATGTGAATCACCTAGATACACCTTTGAGTGTGTCTATGAAGGTGTTTCCAAAGAAGTTTAACTGAGGAGGGAGACTCAGCATGTATGTGAGCAACACTGGTCTGTGAACTAAATATAGTGTGAAGAAGGAAGTCAGCTGAGTGCTAGCAGTCATCTCTGTCTTCTTACTAACTGCAGACGCAGTATCACCAGCTGCCTCAGGATGCTGCCAACGTCTTCCCCAACACAATGCGCTGCGGCCCTCAAGAATGAAACCAAAGTAAATCTTCCTTAAGTTGATTCAGTCATGCATTTATCAAGCAATGAAAACAGTGATGAATACAGAAAATTGGTAAAGTAAAATGGGACCATTGTTTTGACAAACCTGACAGTGTGGTTCATGGGTTTTAGGGAATGATTTGTGATAGGAATACAGAAAAATTTGGAAGTGCAGGCTAGAAAGCCATTGAGTGCTATAAACGGAGCTTAATGGGCCACATCAGTGGCAATTTTGGAAAATAAAAATGTTAAAAGAAATGGGAACAGTGGAGGTCCAGCTCATGAGGTTTCAGAAGAAAACAAGGATTTTTGTTGAGTCATTGTGCTACACTCTGGGGAAAAAAAAAATCTGAGAGTATTCTGCCAGTGTACTGAACTTTTGTGTAATGCTGAAATCAAACGTAGAGGTACTTTTAGGAGAGCATAATCTCCAAATTACAGCATGCATAGCTCCTATGAGAAATAGCAAAAGAAAAAGAAAACAGAAAAAGAAAATGAATAGTTTGGTAAAGAAAGGAATGTGAAATGAGTTTAAAGTCTGCAGACAAGTTGGATATGGAGAAAAAAGCTATAAAGGTCAAGGAGATTAGTGTTATCAACTAGAAAGCTTGAATTGTTCACTGGGATAACACGATAACAAGACAGAAACTCCAAGGACACAGACTACCCAGATATTCAAGAATTCAACTTGCAAGACTGCAAATTCATTTGAGATGAAGAGTCTGAACTGAGAATACCCTCTGAAAGAGTTCCAAGGGAAGCATTCCCAGGTTCAGCTGCTAACGCACACAGAGGCCAATACAGCTGAGGTAAAAAAAGGGAAGAGGCTACATCTCGAGCCAGCAGCCGAACTTGGCAGTGTTATCTACATGGTGCTGGTTTTACAGATGCATAATTTAAGAATCTCCAACTCATAGAGCTTAACATGAAGATTTCAAAAAGATGATTAGCTAGAAAAATTATGGCAGTGTCAGATGCCCTACAATGAGACCCTGAGAGTCTACTTCTTTAAACTTAGAAGGTGAATAAGTATAGACCTCAGGATGTTAAAGACACCAGAACCATGGGAAATCTACAGATGAAAGCAATAGGCACAGAATGGAATGAGTAAAACACAGAGGCTATGTGTCTGACAGGTGGCAGAACAATAGGGGCAGAATACCCAAGACAGTTGGAGCCCAAATCATGCCAACAAAAAAGTGCATATGCGGAGCTGAAGGTTTGGTGTTTGCCCTGCTGGATTTTGGTTTTGGTTCAGCCTTATCATTGTTTGTTACACTGCCATTCTCATTTGGGAACTTTCTCTGTACTATTTATATTTCATGGTTGTAACTTTTTTTTTTAATTTCTATCGCAGTATGCCTGCATGGTTACTGGTAAATGATCATCAAATGGCTTAAGGGAACAAGGGTTTATTTTCTTACGATTACTGGTTACAGTTCTCAGTCCAGCTTCACGCGACAGGGTGCACCAACAGCAGGGCCAAGGGAACTAGCCACACCACCTCTACATACTGGCTGAAAGAGGGACGATCCTTACTTGTCAGACCAGCATGTCTGGCCAAGTGTACAAAAGGATACCAAACCTTTCAATCAGCCCTCCATCTTTTATTCCAGGGCTTAATCCCACCCACTATAGGCTGGGCCCTCCCCATTAGCTAGACAATCTCCTGCAGGCTTGTTCTCGGCCCAACTCAACCACTAATTCTCCATAAATGTGCCTGGAGCTCAAATCTTCAACCATCAAGTTGACACCTGTGCCTAACTATGACACTTACAGAGGTTCAGAGATTGCTTTCATCCTGAGAAGAGTCTTTGGACTTTGAGTTTTTAAGGAGTATCAGTTAGAGTGTTAAGATTTTGAAGAATTTTCTCCTACATTGCTGGTGGGAATGCAGGCTCATACAACTACTCTGACGAGCCATCTGGAGATTCTTAAAGAAATTAAAGATTGAAATGCCATGTGACCCTGTGATTCCACTTTTGGGAATAACCCCACATACAGAGAAAATTCACCTCAATAGAACAAGCATGACCATGTTCATAGCAGCACTGTTTGTAATAGCAAAGTCATGGAATCAACCCAAATGTCCAACAGTTGACGAGTGGATAAGGAAAATGTGGTACATCTATACAATGGAGTACTACTCAACCATCAAATATGATGAATTAATGGAATTTGCCGGGAAATGGGTGGGATTAGAAATAATTATATTGAGTGAAGTATCCTAGACACAGAAAATTAAGCACCGTATGTACTCCCGAATAGGTGGCTCCTAGTATCAAACCCACTTAAAGACACTCAAAGATAAATCTCTGTAATACCTACAGTAATTGCAGAAGGGATGGGGAAAGAGGGACACACAAGTAACAAGGAGAGAGGGAACCATGTTACAGCAGAGAAAATAGGCCACCATCAAGGACTGCAAGTAAGTAATGAGACATCTGGTTAAATTCACAGACTTTCCTTCCTGATCATTTACAACTGATGGGGTATGATCTTACCAGAAGGGGAGGGCACATAGTCTGGCAGATAGAAAGTAACCATATCGCAAATGGGTGATTGACCCCTCCCTTACCGTGGTTTCCTAATTTTATTACATCTACCTTTGAATATACTCTTATAACAAGACTCTAATTTAACAGGTTTTTATTTCTGGCCAGGGGGTGATATCCAATAACCATCAGGATGGAGTGAAGGGCATTGCAGGAGCAGCAAAACTGAAAAAAAAAAATAAATCAACGAACCATAATCCAGAACATCAGAGACTCTATATTAACCACTTGGAACTAGGCCAGCCTAATCTCTCCCCATCCTGAAGCTCAGGGCAATTTGCGGAAGAGGGGGCAGTAAGATTGTAAGAGCACAAGGATGGGAGGAGTAACAATATGCAAGATTCTCCACACAAGTTATCATAATTGGACTTTGCATGCCCTGCGCAATGTTTAACACACAATTGAAGGGATTGACAGGGATTAGTAGTGTTCCTATGCTTAAAGGGAACACAGGAAATGGTTCTGGGAAATGCCACTGGGTCCTTGCACCTCATCGGAGACGAGGACCCAGAGGAGAGTTTGGCATGCTCATTAAAGGATGCTCCAGGGATGGGAGGGAAAGGCACTGGGGGATGGGGAGGGAAGGGGTGGTGGGCGTCACAAGGGGATGGGGGGTTGGAGGGAGGGGGGAACCGGTATACCTGTTAAGTTTGTATGAGTGGAAATAAAAAGAAAAAAAAAAAAACCAAAGATCTGTAATACCATAAAAAACAATAGTGCAATGTGAAACCACAAATAAAGAAATAATAAAATAGACAATTCATTAAAAAAAAAAGATTTTGGAGAATTTTAAAGCTGAACTCGGCCCCACCCCCTGCTCCGCCGGTGGGGACGCGTACGCGAGATCCAGCCGGGCCTCACCCCGCGCCCTAGGACCCCAGGTCAGCCCACAGGGACCCGGCTCCGACTCCCGCCATCCAGCCGGAGCCGCGCGGGGGCCGAGGGACGAGGAGGACCTCCCCCTGCGCCCGGGCCCGCCCCAGCTGCCCTCGGGTTAAATATCTCCATGCCGACGCGCCCATCGTCCCTTTTCACCCCACCCCACTCCGCCGGTCCGGACACGCGTGCGGTCCACCCGGGCCTCACCCCACGCCCTAGGTGAGTCCCCATTCGGCCCCGCCCACCAGTACCCCAAGCCAAATAATTCAGTTTAGTGAAATTGAGAGATCTTAAGAGTTAAAATGACAATGCCAAAGTCAAAGTGCAAATCCATGAGAAGCAACACTCAAGTAAACAAATCTCCCACTGAAGAAATTAATCCCATAATGTTAGACTCCAACAAGAACAAACCCGCGGAAAAAGGCCAAGAAAGCCTGACCCAGGATAACGACTTTCAAAATATGATCATTACCATGTTCAATACTATGAAAGAGGAAATCCGGGAGGAATTACATAATCGAATCAATCGCTTTGAAGAGGAACACAACAGACATCTGGAGGAGTTGAGAAAAACAGTGCAAGAAACAAAAAGTGGCATAGAACAGTTAAAACAAACTCAAGCAGAGTTTAAAACTGAGCTAAAAGACAAGTTATCTTCAACCCAGAACGCCACAGAGAGTCTTATCAACAGAACTAATGAAGCAGAAAACAGAATTTCAGACCTTGAAGATAAAGTGGGAGTACTAGCCAGCTCAATGGAAGAGGTTGTTAAAGCCAAAAAGATACTTGAGAGAAATATCCAAGAGATATGGGACACCCTGAAGAAGCCTAACATGCGTATTCATGGAATACCGGAGCAAGAATCTCAAAATACCACCCCTGAGGAAATTTTTCAAACGATCATCAAGGAAAACTTTCCTCATCTAAAGAAAGAGAGGCCCATTCATATACAAGAGGCATTCCGCACCCCAAACAGATACGACCAAACTAGAAGCACACCGCGGCAAATAATAGTTAAAACACTCCACATTCAAGATAAAGAACTGGTGCTGAGAGCTTCAAGGGAGAAAAAACAAGTCACTTTTAAAGGCAAACCTATTAAAATAACAAATGACTTCTCAGTCGAAACAGTAAAAGCAAGAAGAGCTTGGAGAGACATACTTCAAGTATTGAATGAGCAAAAATGTCAACCCAGGCTGATTTACCCTGCAAAACTATCAGTCATGATCGAGGGAGAAAGAAAAATTTTCCAGCACAAAGACAACTTTAAGGGATACATGGCCACCAAACCAGGCCTTCAAAAACTGCTAGAAATGATACTCAAGCGTGAAGAAAAAAACAGGCATATCCAGGAGAACAGAAGGCAAATATAACACCATTAAAAGCGAAGCAATATACTTATAAAAGCTACTAAACATAATAAATGTCTGGAATTAACAATAGTTTCTCCATTATAACACTAAATGTTAATGGACTTAATTCACCGATCAAGAGACACAGATTACAAACTTGGATTAAAAATCACAATCCATCAATCTGTTGCCTGCAGGAAACCCATCTCACCACAAAAGATAGGCACGCTCTAAAAATAAAAGGCTGGTCAACAATTCTACAAGCAAATGGAAGCAGAAAACAGGCAGGGGTAGCCATTATGCTATCAGACAAAGTGGATTTCAAACCAAAAAAAATTATAAGAGACACGGATGGATACTACATTTTAGTCAGAGGTACAATTCACCAGGAAGATTTCACAATACTGAACATATATGCACCCAATACGGGCCCCTCCACATTCATTAAGAAAACCCTACAGCGTCTAAAGCAAGAAATCAACCCCCAAACGATAATTCTTGGGGACTTCAACACCGCCCTCTCAACATGGGATAGATCAACAGGTCAAAAGCTTAACAGAGACACTTTGGAACTTAATCAAACCCTGAAAGAAATGGACCTCACAGATCTCTATCGAACTTTTCACCCATGCACCAAAGAATACACATTTTTCTCAGCAGCACACGGAACTTTCTCCAAAATAGATCACATACTGGGCCACAAAATGAATCTACACATATACAAGAAAGTTGAAATTCTAACCTGTGCCCTATCAGACCACCACGGCCTAAAGCTGGACATCCACAACACATCAAACAAGAGAAAATACACTAACTCCTGGAAACTTAACACTATGATGCTGAATGAGAACTGGATTCAGGAAGAAATTAAAAAGGAAATTCAAGATTTCCTGAAAGTGAATGATAACGAAAATACAACTTACCAAAATCTCTGGGACACAAT
The DNA here is from genome assembly GCA_023101885.1 of Typhlomys cinereus. NCBI lineage: Eukaryota > Metazoa > Chordata > Mammalia > Rodentia > Platacanthomyidae > Typhlomys > Typhlomys cinereus. The sequence goes on along the minus strand of JALPQD010000692.1, from coordinate 717,723 downwards.
GAAAGCTGTTCTAAGAGGTAAGTTCATAGTTCTTAATGCCCACGTCAAAAAAATGGAAACATCAGAAATAAACAACTTAACAATGCAGCTTAAAGCTTTAGAGAAACTAGAGCAATCTGATCCCAAAAGCAGTAGAAGAGAAGAGATTAGCAAAATAAGGGGAGAAATATCTGAAATCGAGACTAAGAAAACGATAGAAAAAATCAACCAATCAAAAAGCTGGTTCTTTGAAAAAATCAACAAGATTGATACACCCCTAGCTAAACTAACCAAAAGCAAGAGAGAGAAAACCCAAATTAACAAAATTAGAAATGAACATGGAGTTATCACTACTGATACCCAAGAAATCCAGAGAATTATAACATCATATTTCAAAAACTTATACTCTGTGAAGTTTGACAACACAAAAGAGATGGATGAATTTCTAAGTAAACACAACTTACCTAAATTGAATCAGGAAGTTGTGAATTATTTAAATAGTCCTATAACATATAAGGAAATTGAGGAAGTAATCTCGAATCTTCCCATCAAAAAATGTCCTGGACCAGATGGATTCAGCACAGAGTTCTACCAGACATTTAAGGAGTTAATAACACCAATATTCCTTAAACTGTTCCATCAAATAGCAAAGGAAGGAACACTACCAAATTCCTTCTATGAAGCTAATATCGTTTTAATCCCAAAACCTAATAAAGATTCGCTTAAAAAAGAAAACTATAGGCCGATCTCCCTGATGAACACAGACGCAAAGATTCTCAACAAAGTCTTAGCAAATCGGATTCAAAAACATATTAAAAAGATCATTCATGGGGACCAAGTAGGCTTCATCCCGGCACACAAGGTTGGTTCAACATACGCAAATCAATAAATGTAATTCATCATGTAAACCAGTCCAAAGTCCAAGACCACATGATACTCTCGATAGATGCAGAAAAAGCTTTTGACAAGATCCAACAGCCTTTTATGATCAAAACGCTAGAGACAGTAGGAATGGAAGGAACCTTTATCAATATAATAAAAGCTGTATACAACAAGCCCACAGCAAGGATTATGCTCAATGGGGAACAATTGGAAGCATTCCCACTTCGATCAGGAACTAGACAAGGCTGTCCACTCTCACCACTTCTATTCAATATTGTACTTGAAGTCTTAGCTGAAGCCATAAGACAAGAAAGGGACATAAGAGGTATTCAAATCGTCAAGGAAGAAGTCAAGCTATCCCTATTTGCAGATGACATGATCTTATACCTGAGTGATCCCAAAAACTCCACCAGGAAGCTCCTGGAACTAATTGAGAAGTTCAGCAGGGTGGCAGGATACAAAATAAATGTGCAAAAATCAGAGGCCTTCTTATATGCCCAGAATGAAAGAAGTGAAAAAGCCTTGAGAGAAACAATACCATTTACTATAGCCCCTAAAAAAATGAAATACCTTGGTATAAACCTAACTAAGGAGGTAAAAGACCTTTACAATGAAAACTTTAAAACCCTAAAGAAAGAAATTGCAGAAGACACCAGAAGGTGGAAAGACCTCCCTTGTTCCTGGATTGGCAGAATCAACATTGTAAAAATGACCATCCTACCAAAGGCAATATACAGATTCAATGCTATACCAATCAAAATCCCAAAGCAATTCTTCAAAGAAGTTGACCAAATAATCTCAAAGTTCATATGGAGACACAAAAGACCCAGGATAGCAAAAACAATCCTGAGTAACAAAAACACAGCTGGAGGTATTACCATACCAAACCTAAGTCTATACTACAAATCCATAGTTATAAAGACAGCCTGGTACTGGCTCCAAAATAGACACACAGATCAATGGATAAGGATTGAAGACCCAGATATAAGCCCACAAAGTTACAGCCATTTGGTCTTTGACAAAGGGGCCCAAAGAATCCAATGGAAAAAGAACAGCATCTTCAACAAATGGTGCTGGCAAAACTGGATCTCCACATGCAGAAGATTAAAGCTGGACCCGTACTTGTCACCATGTACAAGACTTAATTCCAAATGGATCAAGGACCTTGATATCAGGCCAGAGACTTTAAAAACCATAGTTGAAAGGATAGGGAACTCCCTCGAGCTGATTGGGCTAGGCCAACACTTCCTAAACAGACATCCAATGGCACAATCACTGCTACCAACTCTCAACAGTTGGGATCTTGTGAAATTAAAGAGCTTCTGTTCAGATAAAGAGATTGTCACACGAGCTCAAAGGCAACCCACAGAATGGGAGAAAATCTTCACTAACCACATATCTGACAGAGCTCTACTGTCCAGAGTGCACAAAGAACTTAGAAAATTAAACTCCAAGGAAAACACTGGCCCAATTAAAAAATGGGCCCTGGAACTTCAAAGAAACTTTACCAGGGATGAAATTAAAATGTCTAACAATTATCTTAAAAAATGCTCCACTTCCTTCGCCATCAGGGAAATGCAAATCAAAACTTCCCTGAGATATCATCTCACCCCGGTCAGGATGGCAAAAATCCACAATACAAACGACGACAAATGCTGGAGAGGATGTGGAGAGAGGGGAACTCTCCTACATTGTTGGTGGGAATGCAGGCTCATACAGCCACTCTGGCGAGCCGTCTGGAGATTCTTAAAGAAATTAAAGATTGAAATGCCATATGACCCTGCTATCCCACTTTTGGGAATAACCCCCTATGCAGCAGAGGTTCGCCTCGATAGCACAAGCTCGACCATGTTCATAGCAGCACTGTTTACAATAGCAAAGTCATGGAATCAACCTAAATGTCCAACAGTTGAGGAGTGGATAAGTAAACTGTGGTACATCTATACAATGGAGTACTACTCAGCCATCAAAAATGATGAATTACTGGAATTTGCTGGGAAATGGATGTCATTAGAAAGAATTATATTAAGTGAAGTATCCCAAACCCAGAAAATTAAGCGCCGTATGTACTCCCTAATAGGTGGCTCCTAGTACCAAACTCACCCAGCCCACATTGAGACACTCAAAAGTAAACCTATGAAACACAGTAATTGCAAGGATTATGAACAAGAGAGATGGGTTAGGAGGGCCACACCAGAAACAAGGAGAGAGGAGACCATGTTACAGCAGAGAAAATAGGCCTCCATCAAGGTCTGCAAGTAAGTAATGAGAAACCTGGTTAAGTTCACAGACGTTCTTTCCTGATCTCACCAGAAGGGGAGGGCATATAGTCTAGCAGATAAAAAGTAATCATTTTGCAAATGGGTGATGGACCCCTCCCTCAGTGAGGTTTCCTACTCTTATTACATCTACCCTTGAATGTGCTATTACAACAAGACTCCAGTTTAACAGCTTTTTGTCTCTGGCCAGGGGGTGACATACAGTGCCCAGCAGAATGGAGTGAAGGGAATTGCAGGAGCAGCAAAACTGCAAAAGAAAATCAACAAACCACAATCCAGAACTTCAGAGACTCTATATCAATCACATAGAACTAGGACAGCCTAATCTCTCCCCATCCTGGAGCTCAGGGACATTTGCGGAAGAGGGGGCGGTAAGATTGTAAGAGCAAAAGGATGGGAGGAGCAATGATTTGCAAGATTCTCAACAATAGTTGGGGCCAAAGCAATCATAATGGGACTTTGCATGCCCTGTGCAATGTCCAGCGCACTGTTGCCCTCATAAAGTCTAGCATCTGTTAAGGGCACCGAGACCCCTGGAGGCAAGGGATTGACAGCCATAGTAGTGATCTTATGCTTAAGGGGAACAAGAGAAAGGGCTTATGGAAATGCCACTGGGTCCTTATATGTCATCGGAGAGGAGGACCCAATGGAGAGTTAGGCGTACACAATAAAGGACTCTCTGGGAATGGGGGGGGAGGCACTGGGGGAAGGGGAGAGGGAGGAGGGGGGAGGGAGGGAACTGGTAAAAAATTTTAAAATGTATAATTAAATTAAAAAAAAAAAATCTGAACTCAATAGTTAGGCACAATGAGTTCTGTATTATGAGATGGGCATGCACCTTTGAGGACCAGTGGAAGAATGTTGCAGTTGAAAGTGGAATGTTTGGGGGTCAAATTGACAAGGAATGAACTTGGGATGACTCATCTTCATCATCACCATGACTAGGTTTGAAATCAGCAGGGAAACACACTGCTGGTTGTGTCTCTGAGGGGAACCTGAAGAAGTTGAACTAAGGAAGAAAGACATAACTGAGAAAGAAAGAACATAAGTGCAATCCTAAAGATTGGTATTCAACTGAATAAAAAGGGGAAAGGGAGGAAGTCCCCTGAGCACGACCTTCATTACTCTCTGCTTCTTGACTATAGACACATTACATTCAGGGTCTTCATTTTTTATTGTTATCATTAACTTCATTTTTAAATTGTATTAATCATGATCAATGTGTTTTCATTATCTATTACCTATCTGCATCCCAAATCCCTTCCGACTCTTACCATTCTCCCCTCTATCCCATGACTCTACATGTGTAACTGGGTTACTTCTAGGATACCTGCACTAGCTACTGCTTGGAAGTTCCTCGTGGTCCTGCTCTCATGACCTCCCTGCCATGAAGGACTATATCTCCTCAAGCTGTGAGCCATAATAAACTCTTCCTTCCTTAAGTTGCTTCTTTTTGGTGTGAGGTCACAGCAAAAAGAAAAGTAATTAATGCAGTGCTTTTCTGAACTGATTTTGTAAAAATCTGTATCCTTTCTGTGGTTTGGTCAATAGAACAAGTGCTCAGGCAGTTTATTCAGTGTCAATAATTGGACAAATTTCCTTCAATGCCTAAAAGCAGTGTGAATCCCAGTCTTTGCTGAACAACTACATATGCATTATATTTCTGAAGCAGGACCTCTTGCCTTGGTCACTCTCTGTGCTGTTACCTGTATTCTCCCTTCTTCGTCTCTCTATATAGAATTGTTTTATACCCTGCACTATGTTCTATTCCCTTTTTCTTCCCTCTCCCCCCCACCAAAGTTACAGCAATAACAAGCATCAAGGTTGTGGAAATTCACCCACATATGGTAGCCATTTTCTCAAATAAGCAATGCTGCTGTGTATCTTTAATGTTGTAATTGTAGGGAAGAGCTAGCTGACAGACATTCCATCCCACTGAGATCCTGATACTGGATAGTGGGATAGGTTCACTCCCTCACCAGGTGCCTCTTTTGAGAAATTTCCAAATGTTCTAATGTGTTAGCTTAAACTTTGAATATTTGCATAATAAAAACTAAGACCTTATTGTAAACTCCAGAGAGTCTTTTATCGTTGATGTCTAGAATAAAATAGTGCATGCACAAGCAATTATGGCCTTCTCGGTCAGGGGTGACCTGTCCCTCAGTATTTCCCCAGATTCTAAATTCTTTTCTGCCTCAGGGAAGAAATTGCTTCCTCCTGTCAAGAACAGCCAAGACGATGCAGAAGCAACAGCTGACCAGAAGTGATTTTCGCCTCCCATGGAGCAAGCTGCTCATGCAAGTAGATCACCCTGTTTCTAGAATCCCAGACTGGCAATGCTTCTGTTGTTTGAAGAACATTAGCACACTGTTTCTCTATAGTCAAAGGTCTTGCAGAGCTTAACCAGAAACACCAATGAACAAATCAAATAGAAAAAAATTCTTTCAGTTGAGGACTATAATGATAACATAAAACACAGACTTGTGGTACTTTACTGTGAAGCCACAAAACAAGGCACAATGGAGAGATGGATAAGTCCTGATATCTAGGAGGCAGCTGTAAAGTGGGAAGTTGTGTTGTATGTAGCATGTGAGTAAGAATTCCTCACCAAGAAGCAACTAAGTGCTCTGAGATTGGCAAGTTTAAGGTTACCTTAGAGAATATGTCTACTAATTATTAATTAAATATTTATAGCATGGAGACGTTGAGTATTTGGGTTTTAATCGTAAAACTAAAATGAGAATAGAAAAAAATAAGTTATGAAAGTTCTCTTCCATCATTCCACCTAAAAAACAGTCTAGACATTTCCTAATTGTATTGAAGCATTTTACATCTGCAAGAGACAAGGTCATGGTACAAGTAGCGACTGCTCCAGCGGACACATTCATCTGCCTTCAAGTGTGGACTGAAACATCTGGCTGGGACAGAAAGTCACGGACACCATATTCACAGCTGCAGACAAACCCTGAATGCTTTGAGTCTGGGGAACCAAATGCACACTGCAATCTCCTGACCACTCATTTTAATTCAAGTGAGAAATAAAGAAGTAATAACCTTGCTCCTAATGCAAATTCCAAGGAGGGAACTAAATAAATTGCCTCTGTTCTACACAGGCCACTATTAATCTATACAAATACTGGTCAATTAAATTAGATTACACTTCTAAAGTGCTTGGCACCAGGGTCTGACACAGTTAGACTTCCCGTAAATCTTAGGGGCAATTAATAATGAATCATAGTTTGTACTACTTCTCAGTATTTTTATACAGCATCTAAAATTCCTACAAAAAGTGACCTCTGTTCAAAGACACCAGATAAAGTGTTCTGTATACATACCTTGTAGCTCGTGTAACATTTCATGTCAAAAGAGGACCGGCAGTTTCTACAGTTCAGGCTGAGGAACATTTTTGGGGTGGACATTTGGGAGAGAGACAGGATCCCAGCGCCTTTAAGGGTGAAGGCTGAAAGGCAAGCTATCAATGGAGGTGAGACATGGCATGCTTACCTTCTTTGTGGATACTGGAGGACCCGTCAACCAAGAACATTTATTTGACCCTCAATGACTATGGGTTCACTAGTAGCATATTTCTTTGTCTAGAAGTCTTCATCTAATTTCTACTGAGATTCATCTTGGGAAAAAAATCGTTGTCTTTATAGACTAATGTCTCTGCTTTCTATTTTCAGAAATCACACCAATCCACTCAGCAACTTTCTGTTGCTGCTGTCGTTGCATTAGCGGCTTAAAGTTTTACCTAATTTTATCACCAAGGTGAGCAGAATCTGATCAACCAATATGTGAAGTGTTAAAAACATCAACTTCTTCCACTTTCTTCAGATAATCTAGAGATGTCTTGCTCTGCCCAGTGTTTGAAGTTTCATTATACACAACAGTATAAAATTGGCATACAATGCATTTATAAGACAGCATCTATCAGAAAGCAATAACTGATGCTTAAAACAAAAAGCAAGTTCAGATGTATTAGCTCTACCAGTTACCTTCCTCTTCAGTCTTTCTCTATGGTGTGATCTGTTCACATTCCCAGGCAAAGTGGTCCTTTTTTGTTTGCCTTTGCTCCTATGTTTGCCTAGTCAGAACTTCCTGCTTTTTCTCCTCTTACATGGGTCATTACCTAAAACCCTCAATTTTCACTTTCTTGGCAGGTCCTTTGTCTGGAGGCAGCTCTTATCAGTATTTCCTTCCCTCCAATGGCCATGTAGGAAACCAGGGAAGAAAGTCTAATTATCTAATTATCTGACCAAAACATGATGCTCTGTTCTTATTCTTGAGATCTGTGCTAAAACTGTCTCAAGAAGAAAAACTCTTCACTGAGCTTAGACTTCTTGTGAGGCAATAACATCTGGAGGAGAAGAAGTTGCTGGAACTCAATGAACTTAACAGTAGCCCTGAAGGAGACAGTCTCAAGAGATGGAGATGACTTGAACTGTGAGAATTTAAGTCCAACCAAGACTGATATCATGTACCAGGGGATTTTTCTGTTATAGTAGCGATCAATTGCCTTTCCTTCAGAGTCATATATAATAGCACTTTTCTTGCCTGCTAAAGAAAAAAATCTATGAACATACCTAAAGTGTCAGGTCTACAAATTCATTTGTGACTAAGGAAAACACAGTAAATGCCTTTGTGGGAGTGTTGAGACTCCAAGGAGTCAATGAGTCATCAGAACTGCTGACAGTGGAGAAATGCAAGGGCTGTGGGAGCAACCTGCAGGCTCCCTGGCCAGAGGCAGGAGAGGGAGACGTGGTAAAGCTTTCCAGAAAGGGCAGCATCAGATTAGTCCCCTGCTGACCATTGTAAGTTGAATGTTTGTAACACCATCTGCATACACAATAAGTGCTACCATTAACACCTGGCCACAGGTGCCATGGTCATAACTCCAAAACCACAACTTTCCATCAAATTTCTACTCAGTAGATCCCATTCTTTCATTCTATTTTAGTGGCTGAATTTGCATTATTCATGATTATTTGCTCAAAAACATAGATGATCCCAGCTGTTCAGCCATCACATAGATAGTTTCCAACCTCAGCACCCACTCCCAATCAGCATTTTGGCCATAGCCCCAGTTGGTACTGAGAGAGAACACATAAACTTTAAACACTATAACAATCTGTGGTAGAAGGGGAAAAAATTCAGCAACTGACAGTGCTGTAAAGTTGTAACCAGGAAAACAGAAACACCTCATCCAAGTGCCCGTTTTTGGAAAGTGATATATGCTGACATAGCAATTCCATGATGGGTTTAGTAAACCCATCAAAAAGCTGATGGAATGAACTTCATAAAACCTTTTTGTGACTCCTTTATCCGGGGAATAGTAAAGTGAGCTGTAGATTAAATATCAGTAACAGATGAAGTACAATATGAAATCTCATGCAAAAAATAGAATACATGTATATATTAATCATAGGTCACAGATCTTAAGAAGTTAAAAAAAAAAAGGCCAGTGACCTTAGATTTCTGAATATCTAGTGTTGGTATATTTTTTTTCCAATTCACGAAAGGTTTTGTGAGGACTTCCACTCCAACATATGTGTCTGACCTTCAGCTCACAGGCTGCATGCCTCCCAGGTTAGCAATGAAGGCAGTCCACCGTTTGTAGATGGAATTGTTGACACCGTAACAGGCTGGATACATTTGCAGGTCTAAGAAATTCAAAATGGAATGCCATCAGGCTGTGCCTTCGAAATGCCTTTATAAACAGTGACTTCAGAATGGAATGGGGAAGCTACCAAAATTTGAAAAAATATGTGTATGAAAATCCCTTTTGATTGACTTAATTCAATTTTGGAAGATTAAAGAACAAATACTCAACAATGAGCAAGTCCCTAAATGCATAAAGGTGGTCGATGAAACCAACTAAATGTTACCAGAATGGTCTGTGAGATCAAAGAAACATATTGTGATTTTTGGGTGCTGTTTATGGAAAAAAATCAGTTTGGACAAAGACATCTGCACCATATAGACCCTCAAGCCTCTGTCTAAAGAAGAACAAGTGCCAAAGAATTGAGATTTATGGTTCTGTGGTGTAAAGACACAAAGGAAGCAGATATTCCATATAGTCCCACCTGACATCATGACTGTTATCTTGTAAGAGAGAGAGAGAGAGAGAGAGAGAGAACAATATCAGGAAATGATGTCAACTAAAACATATCACAGAATTCCAAGAGTTATTTACTATGCCAGCAAGTCATGCCTTTTGACATCCATCTGGATGAAATATATTTGGTAAAATAGCACAGGGTGTTATTAACACATCTACCGACTTTCAAGTCCAACTGCCCAGCTAAGCTACCACAGATTCTAGACCCACAGATGGCGTAAAGATTACCCTTAACTATTGTTGTGAGAGAGCCCCCAAAGTCAAATAACTTAAGGGAGATAGGGAGGTTTATTCAACTTCCAGAGGGGAAATAGATACAGTCTTTCAAGAAGTGGCACGGCTGGCCAAAGCTGGCAGGCAGGCTAAGTCACAGCAGATATCCACATAGCTGGAGCATTCTGGAATGTCTCTCTTCTATATTCTGGTTCCTTTTATATGGTCCATTACTGGGAGATTCCTATGAGATCTATGGAGGTTCTGATGGGCTCTAGAGCTGGTGTAGTCTCTTCAGGTGGTCTCATCTGATCACTCCATGTGTGGTCTCAGCTGATCTTAGTTAATAGCAGGTGTGTCAAGTTGACACCCCAGATTAACTATCACAGATGGCATGAAGTAAGATGTGACACTATTATTTTAATTCACTGTTTGGGATAATTTGATGAAAAGACTGAAAACTAATTCACTAGATGGATGATCTAATCATTTTTGTAAGTCTCTGGAAAGTGATTACATAATACTGGAAGGGATGTGTATTATTTTGAACATCTGTCAGCACTGACTACCATTAAGACAAGAAGTCTATAATATGCTTCCCATGGTCCATTCATTTTAAGATTGGGATTTGACAGACTGCTAAGTTGAAGAAACCAGGACCTCTAGTAGGTACATATCCAGGGCATGAGTGCAAAAATAGGCTAATAGCCTCTACTTTGTGTGCAAGAAACTGTTGGGTAAGGATGCTTATGCCATCCATGTAGCCTGGATGTTACCTTCACCCTGACCTTCTAAGACTTAGACCGTAAACATCCTTCTGTCCAACCTTTCATCATTGTACCAGATTTAAAGTCCTCAAACCAAAGCCTAAAAACCTTCAGTGACAGGAACCTACACATCAGCATTCAAGCAAATACAGCAAAGCAAAATCTGGGTCCTGCTAAATTCCAAAATTGATCCTATACACTAGTCAGTCCTTCAGATATCTAAGGAAGAAAATATTACCTCACCTTTGAATGCTATCTGGTACCAACTATTATACATAAAAGACAATCCAGTCCTTGATACCTCTGGTCTTTCCTCTGAACTTGCTCCCATCTCCTGGTTTATCAGAGTTCATCTACTTGTGGCCTTCGGATACATGAGGTGTGTCTTTGGTGATTTGAGTTTGAGGATTTTCCAATACAGCACCTGTGATGTGTAGATTCTGGTGTCAACTTGACCACTAAAAGTTGTTTGGGGCACAACTGTGAAGAATCAATGGTTGAAGCAGGCCCTTGGATAAGCCTGTAGGTGATTGTTTAATGGATGTAGAAGATCCAGCTCATAGTGGGTAATGCTTTTCAGTGGTGGACCAGATAAAAGGAAGTGTAAAGAGGACAGCTTGTTATTCCCTTATTCTTTGTTGACTTGCATGAGTCCATTCCTGATGTGTCCTTGCCTTCTTCGTTGTTGCTGCCACTGCTGCCTCTGTACTTGGTGGGCATCAGAGCTCAGCCCTTGCAGCTTTGCCACTGTTCTCACTGCCGCTGGAGCACGGTTCATGGGCTTTGCCGCCGGACTTCAGCATCTTTGGCCTGGCTGACATCCATTCCTGACATTGGAGCCCAGTCTCTTCAGCTCTCCAACATGATTGAGGCTCAAGACTTTCCTGGGGTCCTTTGGTCTTGTGAGAACACTCAGCTCAAGAATTAAGTAACATCAGGTGACTATTTTGAAGGATACCACTTTTATTTGTGAGTTGGTTTTATATCCTATGAATTCTGACCCTCGAAAGCACCCTGACTAATACAGCACCCGTTTTTCCAATCTCCTAATACAGCACCCGTTTTTCCAATCTCCACCAATCCTACAATGCCTTCCTTTCATAAAAACTAGCTCACGTTACCCCTTCTTTAGAGATCCCAACACACAACAATATCCATGATCTATAATAGTTTACAATTGTTGTCACTCTTGTTGCAATGCCACAGGTAGGGTGATGTAGAGAACTTCCTAAGGCTCCTACCTGGAGGAAACCAGGGCCTCCTCTCCCCTTCTTGGCTCATTCATTCTTTGATACAAGTTAGTAAGTGTCTATGAGTCATTTCCCAAGTGTCTCCAGACAGGAACTGCATTAAAGAAAATGTATTCCACTTACTCTTCCATTGCTGATATAAATACATGACTAAGCAACTTAAGGGAACAGGGTTTTATGCCAGCTTATAAACTGTATTCTCAGTTACAGTTATTCATGGCAAGAAACTTTGTGCCAATATCAGGAGCCAAAAGGGAGCCGGCTATGCCATATTGACAGGAAGAACTGAGAGAGGACATACTTTCTGGTTTGCTAGTCTACTAATCTGCAAAACTACTGAATCAGTTCTTTCTGTCTTACCCCTCTGCCCTGGGAAATTAATGGATGGGTTTTCCCATATCAATTAATCTCCCACAGATCTGTTCAGGGCTTGCCAGACACTAAACAACTCTTCACTGATGTGTCCAAAGGTTTGGCTTTCAATGGTCAACTTGGCACCTGCAATTTCCATTTAGTCTGTGGTGCAGTATGTTTTGGGGTACTTTACTTTTACATATATGGAGCCATGACTCGACTAGGGTGCTTGCAACCACTTTGTGGTAAATAACCACCCTCACCCCCATCCAGCTGCTGGACCTTCCTTGGATCCATGTCCCAGCTGGACCAAACCACCATCTCCAGCCCCCATGGACACCAGAGCATCTCCTTTCGCTGACATCTCTACCCACCACCAGGACCTTGCTGGTCCCTACGTGGTGATTCTCACAACTCCAACAGCAATTAAACTCTAAGGAATCTCTTCCTGGATTCATCTCTCCTGACTGAAAAGGGTTCCTGATTCATTTTCAAGGACGCACCTCTTCAATCATCTAATGATACGTTTTCCCGCCACGCCACAGGAATCCTACACCTTAAAATTTCCCACACTACCAATCTTTCCCCAATCCCTGAGTTTGTCTCCTACACCCTATCATGAACATTTTCTACCTAGTCTTGCTGATTCTTTGGTTATCCCCCTACACACACACACACACACACACACACACACACACACACACACACACTTGCTTTCCCAGTTCCCCAAATGGATTGGAGGTTCCAAATCATTACAGCAAATCATAATAATAAGGTTTTAAACTTTACCTTCTGCCCAATTCTGGTTGCTCAAGGCCCATCCATCTCACTTTCAGTGTTGGAAATGCCTGCTCTAAGGATGCTACTGGATGTCTTTTACAGGCTCAACTTAATTAGCTGACTTCAGTTGTCCTACAGAACAGACCCTCGACCTTCTCAAGGCAGAGAAAGGGGCACATGCCTATTTCTGAAAGAGGAGTGCTGCTATTATATCAACCACATGGGAGAATTGGAAGAGAGAACCGACAACCTCCAGAACTTGGCAGTTCAAATCCATTCTACAAGCGGCTCACTGGAGAACTCATAATTATGGTCCCCGTTGATCACTTGGATTCTTCCCCATGTAGGACCTCACACTGTGTCTTATCCTGCCTCCCCTTTTCTGATGTCTCCAGGATAGGATCAGAGAACTCACCCAATGTGCTTTCAACCAAATGCTCTTGACCACTTACCCATCTACCTCATACCAGAGACTGGAGACCCAGCTGGATCCACCCCTCAGTGGTCCTCACCCCTACCATGAGAACTCAGGAACAGGACCCCATCACTCCAGCCTGTAACTTTTCCCATGCAAAGCCCATCCAGCAGGAAGTAGCTAAGAAAGAATCACCTCTTATCACTACTAACAAGAGGCTGGAATGATAAGATTCCTCGCTCCTGTTTGGTGGCCCTCTCCCCTTAGGGGTGCTTTTAAGAGCCTTTCAAGACTCCCACTCTAGCAGGGGTTCAAGATCAAAGATTGATCCTGGCCACACCTCTGGGGCTGGGCAAAGGTCCTGAGAAGTCACCTTCAGACCACGCCCCCTCTGCTCATCCACCACCTCTCCTCTCCCTCTTCCCATGGTTGGGCTGTGGGTTCTGTTTTCCCATTAAAGACTTCCATCTAATCTATAGGGCAGTGTGTTTGGGGTACTTTACTTTTAAACTTTACACAACTAACTACCACAATATGGAAGATAGGAAAATATACCAATTTACATTCTGAGACCAGAGGCCATGTCTGTCATTCATCTTGCTTCTTCTACATAAAACCCAGAATACATGGCTACTACACACACACACACACACACACACACACACACACACACACACAGGACAAAAGGAAAAACTAAGTTTGACACATTGTTTGCTCTAACTGGGAAATTACATTAACGACAAATAAGCCTCACTGGGTGAATTATTAATGCAAGTAATGCATGCCCAAGAAAGTCAGGCAGCGGAAGATGCTTAAACCTTGATATGACCAAAAAAGAATGTGAATCCCTCACTGGGCAGCTGTGAGTCTGCTCAGTCTACCACAGGAGCTTCTTGGAAAACATGCTTTCTCTGTGTCCTTCACCAGTGCCTGACCAGAAGCCTCAATTCTACTTTCCTGTGTTGGAAACCTTAAGGATGGCAAGATGTTTCTTTCTTGTTGTTTATTGTGTTATTGTGTCCTTCAGTGGCGACATAAATTTAGGAGAGCAGGGTCTTAAGTCTCCTTACCTTTCTATTAAAGGGAAAGTTACAGTGGGTCAAAAAGCAGGCAGTGAGTTGTTCTCAGGGAGGAATATTAAGGGGAAATAAATAATCCAGGTCACCCCTCAAGGGCCTCTCTTTCTTGTTTGTTTCATGCTGCATTCATCCTACAAGTCTCAGGTAGAAGAATTACTTCTCTAAATATCAGCTGAAGGGGAGACAAAAACCAGCACACAATAGTACTCAACTTTTAATTCCAGTGGCAGTTATAACACCATTAAACTGTACTTCAAGTTTTTGAAGTGCTAGAAAGTTCACTGGGAAAATGGTATATGGCCACGTATCCAATTTAATAGCTAATGCAGTTCCCTCTCTGTGCAATTGAGAAGACATTCAAAGTACAAAGGAATGGTGCTGAAAGTTTTAGAGGCCCAGAGTAAAGGAACCCGCCTTCCAGAGTAAGCTAAAAGGAATGTGGACAATCCTTCCCTCCTTTTCCCAATTCACGACCATTATCCAATTTTATCAGGCATTTGTCAAGAGAGACCATAGAGGTGATTGTTCACAATACAAATTGTCTCTCAGTTGGCTTTGTCCCCTGCAACCTATAAACTATTGTTTCAATCCAAACACCTGAAGTCTATGACCTCCCCCTCCCCTGGTCACAGGGAGTACAAAGTGCCTCTGAGTCCGTTTGCTGATTGCTTATCATGCTTCCAACTTCTAATAAATCCATAAATATCATGTAATCCTAACAAGAGTGTTTCCATTGGCCAATGTGGAGAGCAGTGGAATAATGGGACATTGAGAGAAAATAGTGCTGAGTCTATGTAGAAGTTAAGTCTCAGCAGGCCCTACAATCAATGACCACACATCTCTGAACAAAACCACCAGTCCTCCTTAACTACAGCTATCCTAGGATTTAATTCCCACCTGTCGATAATATGACTGGGCACACTGTGCAAGCCTGCAGCTCGGATCTTGAACTGAAAACATCATTCGCGTAAGCAGCTGCACCACACAAGTTGTCGTCATCGAAGGCTCTGGGTCTCACCATCAGCAGCATATCTTAATCCACATCATCTTCCCATTGTTTGAGTTGTTTTTTTTTTTTTTTTTTTTTTTTTTTTTTTTTTTTTTGCTGCTGCTGAACTTCTTTTTCAAGTTTTCAAAACTATCTTGGAGGAATCTGCCACAAATTCAGTTTATTCCATTAGACTTTTACTTCAACCTGGGCATTCTTCACCTTAGGGCTGCCTCCCAAATTTGATATGCCTATTTGTAAAGAGCTTTTTTATGGTTTAAGTAGAAAAAAGAGACAAAAGAAATGCAAGCACAGAAATACACTCACTCATATATACACTCACAAACTCTCTCTCTCTCTCTCTCTCTCTCTCTCTCTCTCTTTCTCTCTCTCTCACACACACACACACACACACACACATATCCTCTTCAACTCTTACCCCTCTTTTGGTTGCTATTTAGAAATATAATTCTCTACTTAAAACTTGCAGAATGTGAGTATAGATAGGCCTCTGTCAGAGTTCACTATGGGTCATGTTTCCTTTTAATATTCTTAAAAATGTAGAATAGTGTCCTCTATCATTGCCTGCTGCCCAGCCGTGGACTTCAGACATTAACCAGAGCACAGCCTCTAGCACTGTTAATGCCACCATCGTAGATGAAATACCTGCTGCCGCTATCTCCTGCTTTATCCTCAGGTCATGATCATAAATGCACAGTAGGAGAAATATTGGGAACCCACAGGTGACAGTTTATTGCAATGAACAAAGATATGCTGGGCTATGGAGACAAGCTGACTGAAGGCATTTCCTTATTTGGAAGTCCAACTTCCGTGCAAAGTGATGTTGAGCTTGAGTTCATTAAAAGCCTGTTCTTGCTATGAGGTTCACAAGTCTGTGCAAGTGAAAGCTTTGTCAAACTAACTGTACAACTTTGAATGTGGCCAGATTGAACACACATGTCTTTTCCTCTTGTTCTGACATGGTCGTCAGACTTATCAATACCTGATGGGAAGAAATTTCCCATCCACCTAAAATGCAAAAAATAACTTTTCACAGAATCATTTAATCCACTTTTTTTGATAGAATAAGAGAGGCATGTGTCCATAGATACCACATGAGCATTGCAATTATTTAAATATTCAGCCATTATTCACTAGACATAAGAAATAAAGTCCGTGAATGGGTTATAAACTATATTGGTTACAGAAATTTCATCAGTGAAGCCACATAGAGAATATATCACAGTTCTTCTTTAAACAGCAAATGCCTAAGACTTTGCCCATAAATTATGTATTTTAGAAAAGATCCACTGTCAAGTTCTATTACAGGTTACATTTATAGAAATCTACATGGGTTTCTTAATGTTTTCTCAACTCGTTCCTGTAACAACCTGTAGAAAAAAGAACCAGATAAATTCTTTAGGGCAACTTCTTTGTTTTCTAGCAGCCATTGTTTGTGGTATGTTTTCTAAGAATGTAGAATCCTGAGCCAGATCCCACGTCATTTGGGTTTGATGAAAGATAGCATCTCTTCTAGTCAGTCCATCCATGATCTGAGACTTGAAACAGGTGTTTCATCTAGCGGGAGATGTAAGCACCAAGTGAGATGCTATGCATTAGGTGGTGTCTGAGTTACCCTAGACGTGGCACAGCCGCTTCTGAGCTCTAGATGGTGGCAGAAATCCCACTCCATGTCCTCTAGGTCACAGGTGGGGATGGTGGACTTAGAGCTGCACGCCGTTTCAGCTCTATGTTCTTTGATTCAAATGCTCTGAGATTCAGTGCCTGACCAGTCGAGGAAAGGTTGAAATGGTAATCAAGGGCTCTATACAAATTCAGCAGCGAACAGGACCTACCTGCTGACTGAACTGAAATGGCTTCCAACAGTAAAGGATTCAAATGCCCAAGCATCATTAGAACTCAGTTTCCCTCCATGAACTTAAAAGAAAGTAAAAGCTAAATAGATAGATGGTAATATAAACAACTGAGGGTCCAGCAAGGTGGCTCAGTGGGTAAAGGTGTTTGCTGCCAAGCCTGAGGAACTGAATTTCATCTCCAGATCTCACATGGTAGAAGGAGATTACCACCTCCCACATATGCTATGGCATGCTTGCACAACACACACACCATATAAATGGTAAGTTAAAATGTAAAAATTTGACATGTGAAAAGCATAGGATGGCCATCTCCAGCATGAATTCCAAGTTCTTCAGGTGACATTGGTCCTGATTCCACAGCATAGGCAGCAATCTGACTGATCCCCCAAAGGACAAGGTCAGAGGCCTGCAGACTCCCATCTCCCATACTGACAAATACAAAATCTAACATTTACAGGGAAATTATGTTTCCTCTGCCATCTGAAGAAGCAGATTCATGCAATCATGTCTGTCAGTCAATTGATTCTCCATAGCCAAAAACAACTCCAAACATCAAACTGACCTTTTCAGCCTAAGATTTTTTTCATTTCTGGACACTGTCTCCTCCAAAGGAATTTTTAATTTTTCATGTCTTTTTTCATTTTGCTTTCTTCTCTTTGTCTTTTCACACTTGTGTATGTTATATGTGCATGTGTATGTATGTGTGCATATGAGTGTATATATGTGTATATGAGCATGTACAGGTGTGTGTATGTGTATATGTCTTCTCACATCAGATCCTTGATCCTTGATTACAACTTCACATCCTCGATTTTTTTCCCCAGTCACACGGAGATCTTACTAAATTCTGAATTATTTTATCAGTCCAATCAACAGAATTCCAAGAACTGTTCCAAGCATTTCTGTCATAGCTACCTCCAGTGACTAGAAAAAAAAAAAAAAGGTGGCTTTGGTTTCCTTTGCCTGTGAGCAAGACAAAGGTTTCTCTGCACCTCTCTGTTTTCTACTGCCCAGCACAACCCATAGTCATCAGAGCCTGTGGGTGGCTTTTCATGGTATATTTTAATTTGACTTCGTATCCCCACCCACTGAGGGAGGGAAGGGCAGATTTTCACGATCTGGTTTTATAGTTATCAAAGATGTGAAGGAAGGACCATTCACACAATCAGCAATTACCTTCCTCAAATACAGAGGTTCTCTGCTAGATTTTTGAACAGTATCACTGAACATACTCCTCATTGGTAAAGAGCATCAATATACAAACAGCAATTAGCTGCAAAAGAAGCAAGTGGTGGACTAACTAGTTAGTGATTCATTTTGGCTTCATGTTTAGATGACTACTCCCCATGAATGACAGAAGGAGATCTTATCTGGGTGCCTGCTTCCCTGGGAAGGTGTGGAAAGGAATTCTGCCCCTCCCAGTCAAGACCCTGCTACAGCTTCCCAAGGAAGATCCTTTGGTCTTCGCCAATGTAGTCTCTCCAACTCCAGCATTCTGACCTCTGGAGATATATAAAAAGCTTTTAGCATGTGTGATGCTGCCTCTCCCCTCAGGGGTCCTTCATAAAGGAAAAGCCCTATTCACAAAAGAAAAAGTGTGTGCCCAAATGAAGAGTTGACTTACAGGTATTATGACATATAGCATCAAAAGTCAACAGAACATACTTATTTTTTATTTATTATTTATGTGTGTGTGTATGTGATATGTATTAGAAGTACTGGATGTCCCTGTGGAGGACCAAAGGTGACTTCAGGATTCATCCTGGATTGCATCTACTTCCTTTTTTTTTTTTTCTTTGGGTCTAGGATTTCCCAGGCTCCACTCACCAGGGCTTAATGTAGGCTGTCACAGTTTTTGCCTGCATTTTTACATGGGATCTAGGATCCAAATTCAGGACCTTCTGTTGGTGAGGCAGAGTCTTAATCCCTGAGTCATCTTTCCAGCCCAACAGAACACAGTTCTTTTTAATGGATCACAAACAAGAAACAGCATTGGGAGAGTATAAGAACTGTTGCAAATGAGCTAGAAATCAGTCAAAGTAGAAACTCAATAGCAAGTAAGTGAAAAACGTCAATATTCTTCACTTCATCAGGCAAAGTCCTACCAATTAAAACAACAGAAGATCTTTACATATGTCTCAAATAAGGAAAGAAATATCTGTCCTTACAATGTGCTGATGAATGAATAGAGTCACAAAGAGCTTGGGTTGCTGTAATCCCTTCTGAGAAAAATTTAGCAATTGACTTATACAATCTTTCAGAGGATCTAATCTATAATTGAATAATTCCACAGATATACAGGTGTCATATATATATATTTGTTGTGTGTGTATATATTATATATATATATAGAGAGAGAGAGAGAGAGACAGACAGAGAGAGAGAGAGAGAGAGAAACCCTGTAGATACTCCTATACTTGTATCTGAGAAGACTGTTCAAGAATAGGGTCACTGCATTCAAGAAACTACCATGAACAAATTCAACATCTATCAATAGAAAGTGAGAGAGAATGTAATAGAATTTAAAATCTAAGCACTGTACCACCATGACTCAACATGGACAGATATCAACAAAATAAAGTTTAGGCTGGAGAGGTTTAGGCTGGCTCAGGGGTTAAGCCTCTGCCTTGCAGGCAGAGGGTCCTGAGTTTGGATCCTAGACCCCACGTCCGGCAGAAGCTGAGGCGGCCTGAGTTTCTGGTCCTGGTAGGGCGGAGCCTGTTAATCCCAGGGCAGAGTAAACAAGGCAGAGGTGGAGGCGTCCATGGTGGTTCCTGAATTCGTCCGTGGTTCTACACACACACACATACATACACACACACGTGTGCACATGTGCACACACGCACACAAGCACAATTGAATGAATAATAAAAAAAATTTAACAAAATAAAGTTGAGTGAAATATGTCACAGATGGTTGCATGTAGCAAAAGTGAATATTTTAAAACTAACAATGCAATACATATGGTGCCTTTTATAGTCACATATATAAAACAATGAAACAGAAAAACAGTTTTTAGAAGATGGAAATAGATCCATAGTAGCTGTTCATTCAATATTTAACCGAAAACTTCCTACTTAGACACTGAAAGTGCAAGCAGCAATACTTTCTCCAAAGAAAGTCATCAGTCTTAGAGTTTCTCCCTTAAATGATAATGAAACTCAGTGAATGATCCTGATTGTCTACCATGCGCTAGTGCTGTTCAAAGTGGGTCCCTGGTACTTACTACTTCTATAACATCAGGAACTCATCAGAAATGTATAATTGTAGCCCCATCCCTGGCCCAAAAAGTCTCTAGCTAACATATATAGATGAATACAAACATAACACGTAATCCATATGCATATGCTACCTACCTGCATGTTGTCTACAGCTCTAGATATAATTAAACTATAATTAGCTATATAGTATATTATTTGTTATCATTGTATCTGCATGCTATCCATGTCTCTCTATATTTAATCTCATGTTATCTATATATATTATCTAAATATTATCTCTATATAGCTTGTATATATTTATCTGTGTGTATGTTGTCTCTATATAAATTATTTATTTACTTTAAATTTATGAAGCACAGACATATAATCTAACCACCCCATAGAAAAATCTAATTCTAATTTTCTGTTTTGTATACTGGCTGCTTGAATTGAAGATTTGGTTCAACTTCTAATTACTGTGACTTTTGAGCAAGTAATTTGACTGACCTAAATCTCAGTTTTCTTACTGGAGAATGGGAAAGAATGCAAGCACCTTCTTCATACGACTGTTTTAAAAGCTAAAGGTATCATCCACTTTTGAGCTTAGCACAACGTGTGACTGGGTTTTAGCATCTGCTTTTGTTAATACAACTCTTGAAAGAAATAGAATTACCTAAATGGAGACATGGAAGAAAGGATGGCCAAGCCATCTTCAGGGAAGAGATGGAGACAGAGACAAAACAGGATCTGGGAAAAGATCCCATCCACTCCTGCTCTAGAGGCTAAAGCCACTGATTTTGTCTTTTTCATTCTTTACAAACAAAATTTTGGTAGTAGCTGGGTTTTTTTTTTTTTTTGGATAGTCTAGATTTCATGTTTTATTTTTAAACATTTCATCTAGTAAAATCTATATGTATTTACTCTGAAAGATTTTTTTTTCTTTTTGAAGATGGAGTTTTCTATCTGTTCTGTTTCAACCCCAGAAATATAGCCAACACTGAAAAGAGAAAGCTCTGCACCCTGCCCCAGGGGCTGTGCCTGTCCTGTATCCCATGCTGTGTTGACAACATCCTGCCTGGCACCAGTCTGAGCCTCCTGAGCCGCATATGACATAGGCAGCAAGAAGCAGCAGTTAAATTAGTAATCAAGCTTATCTCACTGATTAAGATTGCTCATGGTTTGTTACTTTCAAATGCAGATAAGAATCCTACCCTCCCCAATACTACTGGATCTTTATTAGGTTATTAGCTTAGCTGTCCACTCTTGCACTACACAGGATTTCCCTTTCCTCCTTCCCACCTTCTCTCCCCTCTTTCTTTTCTTTCCTCTCCCCCCTCTCCCTCCATCTCTTTTTCTCTCTCTTCACTCTCTCTCTTTCTCTTTTCTCTTTCTTTTTCTCTCTAGCCATATCAACCTCTTCATTTCTTTCAACATCCTGAGC
This sequence comes from Typhlomys cinereus, assembly GCA_023101885.1. Classification (NCBI taxonomy): domain Eukaryota; kingdom Metazoa; phylum Chordata; class Mammalia; order Rodentia; family Platacanthomyidae; genus Typhlomys; species Typhlomys cinereus. The sequence goes on along the minus strand of JALPQD010000692.1, from coordinate 696,101 downwards.
CAGCTGATCAATGGCCAGCCTTTGCCAGGATTTCCCAGCAGCCTTCAGGGTCCCATTCTGAGCATAGCTGCTTCAGGAAAGCTTAGATGGTGGACATCGGGTCCACTTCCCACCAGATTATTGGTCCTGATGCTGAGAATACAATATTGCCTTCCTCTGAAATATCACCCCAGTTTGGGAACTTGATTTCAGCTGTTCTGACTTACTCACAGGTACTTGTGCCACCCTGCTGAGTTCACTCTCATTCTGCCGCGAAGGCAGCCTGGGCCTCTTTTTCCCTGTCAGGGTATCCCTGACTTTGGGAGGGCCTTCAACTCCTCGGGATAAAATCTTTCTTATTTTACATGTTTCATTTATGTTATGTTTAGGAATACCTCAACATGACGCTTTCTTGTTATCCTGGCACACAATACTACAGAGAATGCAACTATGTGCTTCCTCAATCCTTGATGATGACTTCGCTGTCTTCCCACATTGCAGCTGCCACAACAGGAGGGGATGCTTTGCCATCAGCAACCTGGATCTTTTGGTTTTGTCTTTTCTTTCCTATCAGCATCTAGCGCACAGAGTAGATGTCCTCAAAATATTTGCTGAACGAATGGTGATATCAGAGCTAGAGAGTGGAAGATTTTCTTTGGAGCATTTTGCTGAAGAACAGGCTGATAAAATTTAACCAAAGGCGATATGACAAATTCCAAGATGTTCAACATTCTCCAGGGTACTCACAGATAAAAGCCTCCAAGTCTTTGATCGCCTGAAATGTGCCTCTCCCACAAGTCTAATGTCATTAATCTTTAATGCATTCCTCACCCCATCCACCCCACACTTAAGATTCCATATTATTCATTAATTCTGACATCAGCAGAGTGAATTCCTTTGGGGCTCAAAGCACTAGAACTCTCTCCACTCTTTTTTCCAAAGGCAAGCATAATTTTTGCCCACAAGATTTTGTGTAGCAATATTACCAATTAGCCCCTGGTACTCTAATAAATTGCCTACTAGTTATCACTTTAAGGGATTCATTGACCATGCAAATACTGAGAGGCATAAAATTCAAACACAGTTGTAGTGAAGGCCTCTCTACATACTTCTTGGGATGGATACCGCCTTCTCTCTCAACCAGACAGCATCCTATGAATGGAAATTAAAAGTTGGCTGACGTTTTCTGTCCTTAGGATCAATTTTAATGTAGTTGCTCTTTGCCTCCTGGGATCTGCTAGTCTTTCTTCGGAGATTTCATACCGAGGAGGCAGATGTGAGAAGGTAAATGTTAGACCTCCAGCTGGTTTGCCATCTCTTTCTTGTTGAACCTCAGAGATATCAGCAGAGAAAGAATTCCTGGCGGCAAATGCAGGCAACCTTAACTGCTGTGTGCTGTGGATGGAGGCAGGAGGCTGATCACAGGGAGGCCCTTGGGTCCAGTCCAATGACAAGGTGGGCAAGTGACCAGAGACTGTTAGGCAAAGGGATCATAGCATGTAATAAATAGCATTTTAGTAGAAGGATATTTGTTTGTGTGTGTGTGTGTGTGTGTGTGTGTGTGTGTGTGTGTGTGTATGTGTATATACATGTATATGCATAGTATCATAGGATCAATTTTATGTAGTTGCTCTTTGCCTCCGGGATCTGCTAGTCTTCTTCGAGATTCATACCGAGGAGCAGTGTGAGAAGGTAAATGAGACCTCAGTGTTTGCCCTTTTCTGTTGAACCTCAAGATTCAGCAGAGAAAGATCTGGCGGCAAAGCACAACCTGCTTGTCTGTGGATGGAGGCAGGAGGCTGATCACAGGGAGGCCTTGGGTCCAGTCCAATGACAAGGTGGGCAAGTGACCAAGACTGTTAGCAAGGTCATAGCACAAAATAGCATTTAGTAGAGGAATTTGTTTGTTGTGTGTGTGTTGTTGTATGTGTATATACTCACCACATCTGGACTCATCTGTTCAGCTCTCCTGGTGGCGAGTGAGGTCCATGGATGCAGGGATGTCTCTCTCACTGGCACTGAGATTATCAGCACACTCCATAGCACCAGGCTTCCACATGGGTTTCAGAGACTTGAACTCTGGCAAGCACTATAGTGACTCATCTAATCGTTTTAATAAGTAATTACTTACAAATGGCAGAGATCATAAAGGCTGAGATCAGCCCCCATCTTCCTGCCAGCAGAGTTACTACCAACTGGATGGGCCCAGGAAGGAGAGACGTTACCAGAACTTGGAAAGAAAGAGGTGTGGCAAAGGGTCACCTCCCTAGGACCAGCTGGATCTGTGATCTTTGGTCAAGTCAGACGTGCTCTCTGTTAGTAGAGAGCTAAGGAAATAAAATACCCGGGTTATCTTCTTTCCATCCTCCACTCATCCTGCCAAGGTCCTAACTGGCTGATCCTAACAGGAGGGCAGAAATCTCAAAAGTTTTCCAAGGAAGTACAGGTTCCAGAACCTTCTAAGAACAGGCTGGAGGAAAAAACAGAAGGCCTTCAGTCTAGCAGGTTTCAGTGCATCTGGGGAAGACATCCAGATAAGAGCACTAAGATCTAAGCCATTGGGATTTTAGGAAAACTTCATAATCAGTTGTATCCTCTGTGTGTGGAGGGGAACACACTTTGTATTTGTGCAAGGATGTGCGCACTTGTGATGCCTGTGCAAAGACCAGAGGGCAGACCATCTCTGCTCATTGGTCAGGAGCTTGTTTTGTGGATAGGGTCCCTCACGAGCCTGTCACCTGCCAAGCAGGCTGTATCAGGAGGCCAGTGAGCCTCAAAGAAAGTCCCGTCTTCACACTCCCAACTCTGGGATTGCAAGCACAGGCCACTGCACCCACTTTTCATGTGGTTCTCGTGTTTGTATGGCAAGCATTTTACCAAATGAGCTAACCCCTCAGCCTGCAACTATCATTTTAAACTTAAGACCTTGAATTTAATCTTCATCCTAAAGATTAAAAGTCTTCTTGCCCCAAACTTATCCTTGTACTCTTACTATCAGGTTCTGCAGGCTACCCAAAGAAATGGAGATGTTCAATAAGTCAGGCTTCCAGTCCAGAGTAGAATCTCTCTGCTCACACTGGTATTGCCATGCCAGGAATACTAGTGCATAAGACACATGCTGGCTCATATATAACCACTTCTGTGCACTTCCAAATGTTCACTCTCCTGTCAAGTTACCCAGCACTTTTACATGCAAGGAATTATTTAGAAACACACAATGCAGCAGAGATGATATTAGCTCCATTGAATACTATGAACACATTTCTCAACAGAAGACGGTCTCTTCCATACACCTTACTTCTTTTTTGGTTTCAACTTTTGTTTTGTTTCTGAGGCAAAGTCTTACTAGGTAGCTCAGGCTAGACTAAAATTCCCAGGAATCTGTTGCCTCTGCCAGAATTCTAAGCATGTGCTACCACACCTGGCCACACTCCTCATAATCATCAAGAACTGTGAAAATAATAAACTCCTGGCAGCAATATTAATGTCCCCCCCAAACAACCAGACCATTATAAGAAAGATATTTCACTAGCTTGACTGTCAGTTGAGTGACACATTTTCTCTCTATTTGAATTTTTAACATGAAAAGATAGGAACTAAGCCAGACCTGGTGGCACTGACCCATAATCCCAAATACCTGGGAGGCCGAGACGGGAGATGGGCAAATTCAATGCCTTCTGTGACACCCTGTCTGAAAAATAAAAACTTTAAAAAGCAGGGGAGGACTGGAGAGATGGCTCTGGGGTTAAGAGTCTGCCTCACAAGCAGAAGGACAAGAGTTCGGATCCCAGGTCCTACATAAAAACATCAGGCAGAAATGGAAACTATGTGATATTCATATGGAACTTAAGGGCAAAAGGGAAATTGGCAAAATCAGCACAGCGGAAGGCATGGCTGGAGGCAGAAGCGGGAAGCCAGTTCAGGATTCTCATGACAGCAGAGAGAACAAGAGCACACTGAGAGAAGAAGCAGGGACAGGCTATGAAATCTTCAGGCCTAACACCTTTCCCCACAAAGCTCTACCTCACAGATGTGCCACAACCTTCCCAAACCTAACCAGTGGCCATGGATGCACACATGAGTATGGGCATGGGGGAATGCACATTCCAACCATGGTGATATATACCCGTCCATCCACACGTTCCTGCTTGTATTAATGTCAAAAAGCTGCATTGCTCAACAAAAGTTCGAGTGTACCCAAAGGTCGCATGTTTTATCTCTTTACAACAGCATCCTCTTTGCAGTTAGGGTCCTAAATCAGAAGGATGCAAGAAAAAAAGATAGTTGAAGACTCAAGTCTGGCTCCTTAAAGCTTCCGGTAACACTGAGGGTTTCTGATCCTCACCTTGAATAATGGAACGGTGCTTGAAAGGACTGACATTTCCATTAGTGGAAAGAAGAGCAAATCTCAGTGATCTTGTCCAATCTTCAGGCACCAAAATTCCTCATTGGAAACATCTGTATCAGCTCTTACCCTTAAAACTGACAGCTCTTTTTTTCTGGAAGGAAGCCCAGAGTCCAGACTCCACAGCCTCAGAAACATGGCGAGGTTATTTCCTGTGATGGTGCCTTATCTCTGAGTTAACGTGGCAGCTCGTTTATTTTGTGACTTTAAAAAATTGACATGATGTTAGCACCTGAAAGACTCTAATAAATCTCTGACTTTAAGCTTATCTTACCGTGATAGTACATGATGCAATTAATAGTTACAGAATAACTGCTAAACATCCAGAAAAAATCACGTCTTCTTTCAAAAATATTCTCCCTCAAAATGGGTATTTTAATCTTGTCTGCAATGCAGTAACATGGTTAATCTTAAGCAATGCTTAGTTTATGTTGGACACGGTGTTGAAATACCTCACCGTCCTTCATTTATTCGTTGCATCTTCCTCATTCCATTTATCATTTGTACCATTTTACAGATAAAGTAAGTTATTGTCTGAAGACTCACTCAGCTGATTAACAATCACCAGAAATTCAATCAGGCAAAGGATCTCCAACCTCTCTTTGCAAATTACAGGCTCACCTGATTTAGAAACAGCTCACAATCAAATATTTCACCCATTTCTCTGAGGTCCACACTGTTCTTTTAACACAATTCTGTGCTGCTAAGCTGGTGGCTTTCGCTCGCCGAGAAGTCAAGCTACAGTCCCATCATGTCATCCAAGTGCTGACATCAAGGCCCAGGACTCGACACGGAAGAGCCTGTGCTCAGCATCAGTTTGGCAGATTCCCAGGCAGCAGACAAGAGATCAAGATCACCTGGCAAATCTGGCATGCCATCCTATGACAGCTGGACCGCCATCGGATCAGAACAAGAACAAAACCCAAGAACAGCAGGGAGTTCCCAGTGTACAGCTCCAAGGACTAAAGTTCGAAGAGCACAGAAATCTATGAAGAAATGTTCGTTTCCTCTCTCATACATGGAGCCCTCCCTGTGGACCAAGGATGCTTCTGCTCTCCAGACAGCTGACCTTGGCTTCAACAGAACGAGTACATGGCACTTCATCCAGACCTCTTTGATCAAACAGGCAGCAGCCCCCATCATTATCAGAGTCATAATGACCTTTTGCTCTAAGGATTTTGGAACCTACAAATCAATGAGCGGTACTTTTTAATTTAAGTTTTATGTCACCAGTTTTTTTTTTTTTTTTTACACATTGGCTCAACTACCTAGTCAACCTTGGAAAAATCATTCCACCTATCTGAGCCTCAATTTCCTCATCAATAAAATATAAATAGAAAAGTAACCAGTGCATAGGCAAACTATGAGAATTGAGCGTGTAGTTAGAAGGTCCACGGTATACTGCAATTACTTCAGGCGCATCTGGTGCTAACAAGTGAACCGAGGGCTCCAGATAGATTTACTTCTAGTTTCTAGATATCCCGTGCAGGAATCTCTGTTAAGGGGGTGGAGTCCTGGGTTTCATCTACTGACAGAGATTCTGTTATTGCTCCTTCTCCCACACTCTCAGCAATTCTTAAATACATGAATGTTTGAGAACACTGTCATGAAGGTTCCAGAATAGGCCCGCTTCTCAGTGCCAGGCTTTGCTGATCATGTGCAGAAAAGCAGTTCCAGCAAAAGGATACAGACCCTTCCGCATCCCAGATTGCCAAGCAGAGTAAAGTTTAAATTGTTTTCCAAGGTAACGAGTTACCGTAGTAACAGGCAGAGAGCCAGGATGTCCACACTATTTCTAATGTAAAGGCATGTTTTAGCTCTTGCTGCCTGCTGAGACCCAAAGCTCCCCAGAGACTCACCTCCATCAGAAGACAGAATGGGGTGAAGACCTCCAAGACACATTTCTTTACAGTGATGAACTCCAGAGTATCACTTCTGGAACTATGTGCGTCGTCACCCTAACCCCAAGGAAACTGTAGACTCAACAGTGGACCTGGGAATCCTTGTTAGAAGCCTGGACCTTCACGTGGCCTCCCGAAATAAATTTGACAACTAGCAGGTTGTTCCAGCAGGTGGAGGCTCACTTTGAAGCAGCCAATTACTGCAGGTGGATCCTCACTTTGAAGTGGCCAAGTGAGGGTCTCTTGGCTTAACAATTCACATCTGAGCATTCTTTCCCTCCCTTCCTCCCTTTCTCCCTCCCTTCCTTCCACCCTCCCTTCCTCCCTCCCTTCCTTCCACCCTCCCTTCCTCCCTCCCTTCCTCTTCCCTTCCTCCCTCCCTTCCTCCTCCCTTCCTCCCTCCCGCCCTCCTTCCCTTCCCCCCCCTCCCTCCCTTCCTCCCTCCCCCTCCCTCCCTTCCTCCCTCCCCTCCCGTCCTTCCTCCCTCCTCCCTCCCTCCCGTCCTCCTTCCCCTTCCTCCTTCCTTCCTTCCTTCTTTCCCTCCCTCTCTCATTCCTTCCTCCCTCCCTCCCTCCTTCCTCCTCCCCCGCCCCCTTCCCCTCTCTCCCTCCTTCCTCCTTTCTCCCTCCTTCCCTCCTCCTCCCCCCTCCCTCCCTCCCTCCCCTCCTTCCTTCCTTCCTTCTTCCTCCCTCCCTCCCTTTCTTCCTTCCTTCCTTTTCCTCCCTCCTTCCTTCTCCTCCCTCCCTCTCTCTCCCTCCCTCCCTCCTCTCCTTCCTTCCTTCCTTCCTTCCTTCCTTCCTTCCTTCCTTCCTTCCTTCCTTCCTTTTCTTTTTTCCCTCCCCTCTCATTCCTTCCTCCCTCCCTCCTCCTCCCCTCTCTCCCGCCTTCCCCTCTCTCCCTCTTCCTTCCTCCCTCCCTCCCTTCTCCCTCCTCCCTCCTCCTCCCTCCTCCTCCCGCTCCCTTCCGCCCTCCCTCCCTCATCCTCCCTCCCTTCCGTCCTTCTCCCTCCTTCTCCCTTCCTTCTCCTCCCCTCCCCCTCCTCCCTTCCTCTCCTCCTCCTCCCTCCTTCTCCTCCCTCTCTTCCTTCCTCCCTCCCTCCCTTTCTCCTTCCTTCCTTCCTTCCTTCCTTCCTTCCTTCCTTCCTTCCTTCCAACAATAGCAACTTCAGTGCTCACAAATGGCAAGGATCCACAGATTACAAATCAGTGTTGCCGTAAAGACCAAAGGTGACAAGAATCAAACTGATTGGGTCAGTTTGAAAAGAAGTTGGTGGCGGAGGGGGCACTGCAAAAATTGCAAAGGGCATTTAAGACCATTTGGAAATGGACTGTGTGTATTGCCAGATAAAAAAAACTTAGATATAACTTACTAAGTATGATGAAGACATCGTGGTCAGATAAGAATATCACCTCATTTTCATTGCAAAATTTCATAATGGCTAAATCTTATGTGTGAGTACTTCAGAAAAACACAGATCAAGCAGAAATGGCAAGGTGCCCAAGCAGTCTAAATACACATGCAAGATGTACATTGGTATTCATTGCATGATGCTTTTGAATTTTCTGTTTGATTTAAATTTTTCATATTTAAAAAAGAAAATTTCAAGAACAGAAGAGGACTTTTTTAGTTCAATGAATCTCCTTCTAAGACTTGGTGCTACCCTTTGTTTATTGAAAAACTGTGCCAATTAGAACATATTTAGATATGTGTTGAAGTCAGTTATTAGACGGTTACATTGAATTTATGGAAAAAATTTTAAAAAGTCAAATAATATTGTGGTTTCTCTTCATGTTGCTAATAAATACTTATTTTTGCTTATATTTCTGGTTATAGTTCACAGTCCAGCTTGGCAGGAGAGTTCATTCCAATACGAGGAGCAGAGGGAACTGGCCACAACCTATCCACAGGGATTGTTGAGAGAGAGGCAAACATTTTCATTTGCTCAGACTTGCATTTTGAGTTTGCCTAAGTATAGAAAAATACTGAACTAGCTCTCTCCATTTTGTCTACCTGTCCAGAAATGGTCCCCGCCCGTTATGGGTTAAGTCTTCCATATCAATTATATAGTCCCTCACAGATTTACTCCAGACTCCATCTTAACTACTAATTTTTCACATATGTGCTCAAGACTCATCCTCTGATTGTCACGTTGACAAATGTAACTAATTGCCACAAATACCAAGGGTGAGGGAGATGATTCAGTGGGTAAAAGGTCTTGCCACTAAACCTGACAACCTGAGTCGATCCCCAGAATCCATATGGTGGAAGGACAGAATGGATTCACACGAGTCGTCCCTTTGCCTATATATACACACCATAACACACGAGTGCAAAAACCTAAAGTTAAATTCCATTTAGAAAGTGTCAAAAAAGTCATACTTCCCTTGTACAATGAAGAGGTAGACATCTATTAAACATGATGATACTGTATCAGTCTCTTCCTAAGTCATAAAAGAGATTAACTTAAGTGAAAAAGCTGTTGAGTTGCATTTGTGTTTCAGCTTTGTAAAGAGACTCTGTAGTGATAATACAGTGATTGCCTAAGTTTATGTGCATTGAGAATTATTTCCCAGCCCTTAGGCCACATATTAGGATTATTGCATTAACATCATTATCTTCCATATTGTAAAGTCAAGGCCCAGAAAACACAGGTAACTTTCCCAACACCACGAAAGCCAAACGAGATAGAGCTAGGATTTAAACACAAGTCTGGGAGAGTCTCAAGCTCAAAATCATTGCTACATTGTTCTTCTCCCAGAAGGGTGGTATGACCAATACACACATCTTGACTCTAGTGCGTGATGTGGTTCGTCATACTATTGAGTAGTTCGTCTTTTTTTCTATAATATGTATTACCTGGAGTGCTTCTGAAGCTAAGGAAGAAGTCATTTTGTTTAAGAAATAGAAAAATGTCACAATGGACATGATTTTCCTAGTCTGGACCCGGACATCCACCTTCATCTGGCTGCATCTCGCAGTCAGTTTTTTCTGGGAGGCCCCTCAGACACTGCTTCTAGTTGCCTCTTCTTATTTCCTCTTGCCTAACTTAGAATCTAAGCCTGGCCTATTTTACTTCTTGCCTTGATGGTCTACCCTTAAATAATATCTTCTGGCTAAAGATATATTTTTTAAATGGTCCTAACAACATCTTCCATCCACACACTCTCCTTCCCATATGGTGTGGTTATTCCCATTAAGAAAGGATGACTTTATTTCTTCTCTTTGAACCCAGTGAAATGTCAACAGAGTCTGGCAGAAATGAGTCTGCATGTCATCGCAGACTAGACATGAGGGTGACATAGCTTCTACCTCGTTTCTTTTCCCTTTGGGGATGCTTGCTCTTGGAACACAGCTCCCTGTGTGGCTAAGGAAAGGGGCAACAGAAAGGAATATTATGAGATGACTTTTGTTACTGATAGCCAGTGTCTGGGCTGGATGTTTCTAGATTGCTAGACTTTTATTCAAATAATTGAAATAAAGGCTCACACAGGCTGCAATGGAGGCAAGGAAACTGAGATAGTACTGGCCTCACATAAGTGAGAAAGTACCCAAGGATGTCTGGGGCATCTTTATATGGGGTTCAAAAGAAAAAGAGATTTGATCACTGAGGAGTTAATTAAGTGGTTTTCCGTTTTTATTGACAGACTGGAATGATGTAAGCCACTTTTCATTGTGCATGATCTTTCTTGTGATGTATCTGATCTTAATCACACACATGCCGAATTATGCACAGGTATATAATCGGAAATAGGGGATTCTCCCTAAAAGCTCACTTAGAGGACATATTTTTTTCTTACTGTGCTCATACTAGTCCAGGTTCCATTGATCCACCTTCTCTCTCCCCTGATTACATGGGGAATATGTCTCAGTAGAAACCCTCTGAGTCTGTTGATCATTAAGGAAAGAAGAACCTATTCCATTGCTCCTCCGAGAAGTGTGTGCATACAGCTCTAGGCAGATGTGGTTTCCAAGTAGCTAACAAGTTTCTAGGTATAGAATTCAGATGGGAGCATTCAGGTAAGGGTCTCAGATGGCTAAGTGACCTGAAGAGGGATGCATATATGGCCCATGCCAAGTGCAGTCCCAGGTTGCTAAGCTCCTTTCTATGCTTGTCTGTTGCTCTTTGGCTCAGGCACTATCTGACAGCAATTGCACAAGGGACCTGATCAGGAACCATGGGAGGCAATTACAAACAATGGCTATTTCACAGCACTAGATTCAGGGTACTTATTACACAATGCATTGTAGACTTGGACAGCACATTGTAAGTTTATACTCTCTTTCCCCTATTGTCCTTATCTGTGTTTGTAAATAAGTTAGCAAGACTCTTTATACAGTGGGGAAAGATGGAGTATGGAGAATTAGGAACCTGCTATCATAAAGAATAGATTGAGGTCTTAATGCCATCTCAAGCACTCACTAGTGACATAGTCTTAGGCAGTCTGAATGACTCATGAGTAAAGTGGGCATAACAAGGCTACTGACCTTCCAAGTCTGATCCACTTGCTATCTAGTACCATCATCAGCACCACTCCATCTCATAATTCGGAAACATCCTTGATGTCTGTCACCCAGCCCTCACTATATTCTAGAAACTCAAAAGAAAGGCAACAAAACAGAAATAAAGGAGAAAAATTAACAGAATAGAACAAGAAACTCAATTTCTGAATACACGAAGAATCCCATGCAGTTTTCAGTGTCAGCTTGACAGTTGAGAATTTTAGGCACACTTGAAGGATTATTTAGCTAGGGCAAGCATCTGCACAAGCGCATAGGAGATCATCTAACTCATGAGGCAGACCCAGTCCACAGTATGTGGGGTCATTCTCCAGACAGGTGGACAAGGTGGAAAGACACTTGGTTACCGTGAGCAGACTCACATGCTAGAAAGTGTAGTAAAAGTATGGCCAGTTCTCTTGGCTCCAATGTTGGTCACATTCTCCTCCTATAATTAAATTATAACTATAAATTGTAACTAGAACCATAAGCCCGAATCCCTTGCTCCCCTAAACTGTTTGGGTCATATATTTGTCAGAGCAATGGAATATGAACGCTAAGACAAGATTCCTAACACCTCCCCGTATCCTCACAAAAAAACCTCTTCCTCCTCTTCCTCTTCCTCCTTTTCCTCCTGCCTCCTCTTTCTACTCCTCCTTCTCCTTCATGAAAGCACTGTGTTATTATTCCAGCTAAGTCAGTTTTCTTTCATCTCCCATCACCTCCCGTTAGTATTTTGGTTTTGGTTCTATGTAGCTCAGACTGACCTCAAATTGACTATCTGCAGCTGAGGCTGGCTTTGAACTCCTGATATTCCTGCCTCTACCTCCTAAGTGCTAGGATTCCAGGCATGCATCACTCTACTACACCTGAATCTAATGGCCCATGCTGTAATCCAGAGGTTGGGTTGTGTCCTGCTGCTTAGAATCCTCAGGGGTTCCATTACTGTCTGAACAATCACTGAAGTCCTAGCAGGACCACCATGCTTCACAGAGTCCTCCAGGATTCTCCCCACATGCGTCAACCTATTCCCTGTTCTGCCTCATGGACTGGTCAGTCTTTGTCACATCCTCAGGACCATCTCAACTTCAAATCCTTTGCACATCTATTGCCTCTATATGGAAAGCCTTTTTCCACTTATCTGCCAAGGTTGCTTTCTTTACTAAAACAGTGGTTTTTAGGAGATTTTTCCAGACCCAGTAATAAGTAGGAAGCTGAAACTTTCCTTTACACTCCCTGTCCCCTTCACCCACTCTCTCTAAGGTATTCATCACCAGCAGACAAAGTGTACATTTTAATGCACGTCTTAATCACTCCCAAAAAACAGCAGTTTCCATGACAACAGAGGTATCTGCCCATGCTGTTATTTAGGACCCTGAATTGTAAATGGTACCAAGCAGATAGTATGTGTTCAATAAATGCAAGGGTTTTTTTTTTATTTTGCATGCATGTGGCATGTGTGTATGTGTGTGTGCGCGTGTGTGTGTGTGTGTGTGTGTGTGTGTGTGAGAGAGAGAGAGAGAGAGAGAGAGAGAGAGAGAGAGAGAGAGAGAGAGAGGGTATTGTGTATTTCGGTGGAGGACCAAGGGTGACTTCGGGAATCATTCTGGATTGCTTCTACTCCTTTTTGCTTTGCTCTGGGATTTCCCAGGCTCTGCCCAACTGGGCTAGAAGTGCAAACCGCCATCATCTTTCCCTGGTGTTTTTACTTGGGACCTGAGATCCAAACTCCTTCCGAGCCTTCTGAAGAAAGCAATCCCACCAGCCCCTGGCCTGTCGATTTGCAGCTCCCATCAATTGTGAGAGATGAAATTTCTACCGTAAGCCGTTAGCTTCGTTGTGGCACCCCTCCAGAATGAAGCCTTTCACTACACCCCAATGTTGCTTAAAAGGCAAACTGCTTTCTCACTTGACCCAGCAGTTTGGATTTGACCTGATTGTGCCCACGGACCTCATTATAAGCCCAAACTCCTTATCCATGCAGATGATCAGGTTACGATGGCCTCGCTATGGTTGTATATCACGTCATCCACTTCTATCACAGCCCTTCCTGGCCTCTGGTCTAGATGCTTCTCAGCTCCTGCTCATAGCTATGAGTAGCTGCTGAGACTCCTTGGTTCTGGTCTGTGTCTGTCTGTCCATCTCCTGTCTCTAGGTCTCAGTGGACTGGAAAGACACACGATCCGGCAGCCAGAGCAGGGGCACCCTCCCGTCTGTGATCTCTTTCCTGCCTGAGTTCTCCCTCCTCAGAACCCACTGCCCAGACTCCATTAAAACATCGCTGGAAGTGCCTTCCCTTCCTGTAACTCCGCTCATGTCTGCTGTGATGTTTAATTCATGCTGTAAGAAGTAAAAGTGCACTCCACACTGCTGAAGATGTTTGCCTCAGCTGAGGTCTCACGCTGTCACTCCTCTTCCCTGGCGACAAAGCCAGGGGAGGGTTTCTGTTCATTCCAACATCCAAAAACCTCCAGATAGATGACACAGCTGGGTAGATGATATCCGCATCCTCTTTCCCCTTCATCTGCAAACGCTTGGATTTATTCTTAAACGAGATTGCTTAAAAATTGCATTGCTGGGGCTGGAGAGGTGGCTCAGGGGTTAAGCCTCTGCCTTGCAGGCGGAAGGTCCTGAGTTCGGATCCCAGATCCCACGTATAGACGCCAGGCGGAAGCGGGGGCGGCCTGCGCTTCTGGTCCTGGTAGGGCGGAGCCTGTGAATCTCGGGGCAGAAGGAGGTGGAGGCGTCCATGGTGGTTCCCGATTCGTCCGTGGTTCTACACACACACATACACACATGTGCGTGCACATACATACACACACGCACAATTGAATAAATAAAAAAAATAAATAAATAAATAAAAAATTGCATTGCTGAGCCCGGGGATATGGTGCAATGAGCAAAGCAGTTGCTTGGCAAGGAGGAGGATCTGAGTTCAGATCCTTAGAAGCAACACCGAACAGGGCACAGTAGCATGTGTCTGTAATGCCAGCATGCTTGTGGCAACATGGGAGGTGGAAACAGGCCTCAAAAGCTCAGAGGCCAGTGATCCTTGCACATGTAGCAGCAAAGCAATAGGAGACAACATGTCTCAAATCGGGTGAAAGGTACAGACCAGTACTTGGAAGTTGTCTTTTTTTTTTTTTAAATCATTTATTTATGAGAGACACAGAGAGAGAGAGAGAGAGAGAGGAGAGAGAGAAGAGAAAGGGGGAGAGAAAAAAAAGGAAAGAAAGGAAGGAAGGAAAGAAGGAAAGAAAAGAAGGAACCAAGCAAGAAAGGAAGGAAGAAAGGAAGAAAAGAAAGAAAGAAGATATGCATGCTCGGAAGTTGTCTTCTGATCTGGATGTGTATGCCTTGGGATGTGCATACTTGCGCTCATATACATGCAAAGAGCGATAAAAATACAATTCCATTCCTTCCCACCTCAAAGCCTTCCAGGGAACATTGTTTAAATACCTCCCTACTGCACCGTGAAAAAGATGTGGCAACTGAGCAGATGGATTTTGAAATATCTTCTGAAATCTGTTAATTAAGTTGCCACTCTCACCTTCCTGACAGGCTCTGATGTTGCCTGGCTTTGTCGATCTAGGCAAGATGGCACATGGGTATCTATCTGGCCCCCATAGCTCATCCCCTGAGGAGAAAGTCTTAGCCAAAGATGTAGCTCACTGGTCAAACGCTTGTCTTGAATGCACAAAGCATCAGGTCCCATCTCTAGCATGGAAAAGAAGAGGGAAAAAAAGCAACTCTTCATTAAAAGGAAGAGGAGGAGGAGGAGAAAGAGGAAGAGGAGGAGAAGGAAGAGGAGGAGGAAGAAGGAGGAGGAGGAGGAGGAGGAGGAGAAGAAGAAACAGAATTCTTGATTATCAAAGGGAAATTTTATGTTTGAAGAGGTGAAGACTAAGAAAAAAATGTTATCTGTCTAGGTGGAAGATTTCTCAGTACAGAAAGGAACCTCATTCTATTGAACCTACATGTATTAAGTTCTTCTGTGTAACTAGAGTGGTATGTTCAAGAAGGGCCTGTTGCCCCATGGGTATATTTATTTTTATTTTATCTATGGTCGCTGCCGACTCTCTCATGCCTGGAATGGTCCTGGCACATAAAGCAGACTTTCGGTAAATGCTGAAATCAGCCACTGGAGAGTCTGGGGGAGACTGCAGAAGCTGTCCTAAAACACCAAAGCAGCCAAGACTTAGGGATGATCTGGTCCATATCTGAAGTTTATTTATTTATTCATTTTTCTATTTATTAGTACTAGGAATCAAACCCAGGGCCTCTTGCATGCTGGAAATAGCTCCAACCACATGCTATATGAGAAACTGCATCTGATCTTTTTAGAGTGACAATGGCCAGCCTCAGTATTAAATGGTAATAAGCATTCATCTCCTAACTGAATCCTAGTGCTGTCTTTACACTGTGAGGGTGGGAAAGATCAGGGGAGAGAAATAATTATCTTCAGGTTCACACTGCTAGTGAATGGTTAAATCAAGATTCGCACCCAGGACCCCAAGGTCACAGGCTGTCTCTTTGGTTCAATAAACTAAGGCAAAAACAAGAGAAGGTGTGCCCCAATTTACAGAGCTAGAAAATAATTGGAAAGTTTCAGCTGGATGCCTAACTCAGGGTTCCTTCTCCAACATTATACGGCCTCTTATCACTCACAAAATGAGGAATTTTGAAATGAGTTCTCAGAAAAAAAAAAAAGTTTTCTCATCATAACACACTTCCCCTTGGCACTAATAAAAAAATTCTGATTGTTGTCTTGAAAAATATTTTTTTCCAATTAAAAAAATACTTTTAAGAAAGGGCAACATGTTTGGTCACCAAAAGAAACACACACACACACACAAAAAAAACTTATTCACATAAAAAAATCAACCTGTTTAAAATATTAATAGAGTCTTTATCTACTGCCTCTCTTCCAGGAAGTGAAAAAGTTTAATATAGCTCATTAATTCTTGGACTATTTCTGCAAGGGAAGAAAGCAAGCATCATTATCTATATTTTAATATGAAGAAACTGAAGCATAGACCCAACTAGAGTATCGGGAAACTGAGCAAATGTGGATCCCCAGCCAAACATAAAAATGTGATCATTAAATCAAACTATAGTGGTGATAGTGGCCATCACTTCTGTGAAGTGATATATCTCCATGTAGATGCTTTAAGAAGCCTGTCATGGGTTGGAGAGATGGTGCAGAAGTTAAAGTCTTTGCCTTACAGTCAAAAAGACCTGGGATCAGATACTCAGATCCCATGTGAAAATGCCAGATACATATGATAGTGGTCTGTAACTCAGACCCTGTAAGGCAGAGCCTGGGAAACTCAAGAGGAAAACAATAAGGCAGAAGAACAATCCAGAATGATTTATTAGGCCTCCACAGGCATACATATTCAAGTGCCTTCTTACACACACACACACACACACACACACACACACACACACACAAAGAAGAAAAAAATAGGAGGAAGAGAAGTAGGAGAAAAAGAAGGAAGCAGCAGCTACCTGTGGTGTAATAACTTTGGTTAATTAGCCCTGTGATGTATAACATTTCTTGGTAATAAAAAAAAAGAAAAGAAAAACTTAGCAGAATCTTCAAACTAGAGAAGATCATGTGTCAGAATCACTAGGATGGTGGAAACAATTTACTGAGCTTCACCTTCAAAGCTTGTGTGGCCCAAATGATGTTGAGTCTTCTGGTCCATGGACCACACTGTGGAATTCACTGGTACCGTGTAGCTCATCACTGCAAATAGTCCTTCAAGAGAGAAGTTCTTGGGTTGGAGAGTTGACTCAGGGTTAAGACCTCTGTCTTGCAAGCAGAAGGTCCTGAGTTTGGATCCCAGGTCCCACGTAAAAGCACCAGGTGGAAATGGCAGGGGCCTGGCTTCTGGTTCTCGTGTGCAGAGCCTGGGAAATCCCAGAGTGAAGCAAAAAGGAGGTAGAAGCAATCCAGGATGATTCCTGAAAGTCACCCTTGGTCCTCCACAGGGAAATACAGTGCCCTCTCTCTCTCACACACACACACATACACACGCATGCTAATTAATTAATCGATTAATTAGAGAAGCTCTCAGACCCCAGAGTCAACAAGGTCCAGGTCTGAACCCTGATACTGCCACCAGTTGCCAGCCATGTGAGTGTTTGTCATCTATTTAATTAATGTCTTTGTACTTTGAAAAAGATGGGACTTCTGACAATAATTCCTCACCATAGGTGGCACATGGAAAGGCCTTGATCGTTTTTAGCAACCCTCGGATTTTGCAATGGCTCAGGCTGTGCTTAGCAACCTCGAGTAACGCTGCAGCAGCCCTCACTAACAAGGTATCTTTAATTAGGAAATAACCCTTCCAAGAAGTTGGGCAGCCCCTGGGGAAATTAATGTCAGGCAGAAACTTTAATTATGGGAATCATCATGAAACTCATAGGGCCCAAGACTTTGACCAACAGGGAATATTGCTTTAGGATATGCACTTACGAGGCTTGCTTTTAAAAGTCCTATTAGTAAGGCTAGGGACTCTAACTTTGATACATTTTCAGATTATTAAGTAACAAATTATCAAATTTTAATGGCACTGGCAAGGGCAACTTGCATTTGATGGAGGTTTGTTCAGGAATCCTGAGTCTGAATTTTAATGAAAAAAAAAATGGCTCTCTTTTCCTAGGTCACACCCAGAAGCTAGGAGGCTGTGCATATGCTGAGCGTAGAAACTTTTATAAGTTTTCACAGTTCTCCTAGGGAATTTCTTCTCGAAAGGGAGAAGTTATTTTCTGGGATGAAATCATCCATTTAGAGGTGGGTATGAGGAAATGTGCCATAACCACAGCATGAAGGAGGTAGAGACAGGAAGAACTGGATTCAGGGTCATTATGGGCTTCACAGCAAGTTCCGGTAGGGCCTGATGATGTGAAACCCTGACTCAAAACACAGACAAATAAATAAGCCAGTGGTTTAATCTCAGTGCTTGCTCTTTCAAAGGCATAGTAGGCAAAAAATTTAAATGGCATGCTGAACATTCATTCCATAGGCCTCCTGTCTTCTCTGGAACTCTATGCCTGTCAACATGTCAACATAGTTTGTCAGTCTGGAGAGATGGCTCAGAGGTTAAAAGCCTTTGCTTCATAAGTGAAGCGAGCAAAAGGACCTGAGTTTAGATCTCAGATCCCACATACAAACACTGGGCATAAATTGTGGTGGGCTGTACATGCGGCCCCGAAGGGTGGAGCCTGGTAAACCTCAGAACAAAGCAATGAGGAGGAAGAACAGTCCAGGATTATTTCCAGTGTCACCCTTGCCTCCACAAAGTGGTACACACAGTCCCCTCTTCTACATACATTCATACATGTACACGCCCACACTAAAAAAAGTACATATATCCACAAAAAGTAGTTTGTCTGACAGTGCAATTTAACTTTCCACAGATGTCCAGTCCTACCTGCTCTCCTTCCTTCCCATCCTTCCTCAGCCAGAGGACAGGTGATCTTCTGTCATGGTCTGAATGGGACTCGTCCCTCACAGGTTCATGTATTTGAATCCTTAGTTGATGTTTTGGAAGGTTAACAGGCGAGCCTTGCTGGAGGAAGGAAGCCATAGGGGGTAAGCGTTGAGGCTGATTAGTCCTGCTCTGCTTCCGGAAGTCTCCTCTTGCAGTTAGCAGTTTTACTGGCTCAGCTTCCATGATGGATGTGACTTAAGTCGCCTCCAGCTTCTGCCAGCCAGCCATGCCTTGTCCACCATAAAGGAACTGTAAGCTGAATAAATCTCACTTTTTCTCTTAAGTGACTCTGAGTGCTTGAATCACAGCAGCAATGAGAGAGAAAAACAGGTATAGTATACATTCCTTCCAAGATTGCCACAGTAGGGCTTCTATTTTTCCATCTGATTAGTCTACATACAATAGTACAGTTAGTCATAAGTTATAATACACAGAACTACTGCAGTAGGCCACCTTTAGTAAATGACTCCTGCTGCGTTCACAGTCATCAATAGTCCCCTTCCACTAAACCCGGACCAGTCTTGTCACCACAATGTGGCTGTCATGGTGACAAGCCATTCTATGCTTAAGTGATAGCAAGCTCTGCTTTCAGGCACTGGGGCTAATGACTACCTCATAAGCCCTGACAATCAGTCAGAGACAAGTTAAAGCTAGTCATGTGGACAACCACATGCAGAGCAGAAGTGAGACCCAGGTCAAGCGCCCAGCCACCCACTGACTAAACTTTCCATCCATGTAGCTGAGACTCTCTTGGAAAGGGATTCTCTAGCCTCAACTAAGCTGACCCTGTTGTGTGATTTGAAATTAACCTGTTAGGATTTGAAATGTGAACCGTCTTCCACAGGCTTAGGTGTTTGAATATTTAGTTGTTTGGGAAAGTCGTGGCACCTTTAAGAGGTGGAATCTTGCTGAAGGAAGGAAGACACTGGGGGTGGGTCTTGAGGTAAATATGTCCCCCCTACTTCTGGGAGAGGTCTGCTCTTGCAAACCAGTCCAGGGTTAGGACCTGGTGTTTCACAAAGCACACTGATGAGAAACAAGCAGGTGTGTAAATGTTATTTGATACTGTATACTAAAACAATGGTCTTTTTAAAACCCTTCTATTTCTACTTTTAAAAACTGATTTTCAGTCTTTTTCCAAGCAGCCAGCAAGATGGCAGAAGTGGAGCGGCAGAAGAAGAGGACCTTTGTTCCGCAAGTTCGCCTACGTGACATAGACCTGGACGGCTGCTGGACATGTCATGAGCTGTACAGCGCCCACCAGCGGCAGTGGCTGAACTACAGCCTGCAGGGGGAGCAGCCCTCACAGCTCAACTGCCTGGGGCAAGGGCAAGAAGGAGGCACCGCCCAGGAAGAAGCTCGGGGTGGTGAAGCCGCACCAGTGGGACACAATCATCCTACCTACCAGCATGGTGGGCAGCATGATGGGAGGGCAAGACCTTCCACCAGGTGGAGGTCAAGTTGGAGATGATCGGCTATCTGGGAGAGTTCTCCATCCCCTACAAGCTGGTGAAGCGTGGGAAGCCAGGGATCCGTGCCACCTTCGTTCCACTTCATCCCCCTTCAGGTAGCTACCAATGAGGAGCTTCTCAGTACAAACGAACAAATGAAACAAACAGCAAACTAATTAATTAATTAATTAAAAATTTATTTTCATGTCCAGGATGAGGCCCCAGGGGAAATTTCCTTTTTTTTTTTTTTTTTGAACCTAGTTCTAGCAGCCCACTTATCCAAGACTGACATTTAAATACTTATATTTGCATTTGTCTTAAGAGCATCAGAAAGAAAACATAGATATGCACACGGGTGATGACTTAACCGACTGAATGTTTTCTCCTGCATTTCAAGTTGCATATGCCTCCGTGCATTTGGGAACAGGTGGGAACAGACACACACATGCTGCAAAGTGATGCATTGCTCTATGTCACCTTTGTTGGCAGACCAACCCACTTCTTTTTCCTTTATTTTTACTCTGTTGGAGTTTCAGACATAAACACAGTGAATTGACATCTTCATACCGCGATTCCTAATCCCATGCCCCTTCTTTTCCCATTTCAATCCTTCTTCTCTCCTGCCAGTCTCCTCCTATTTTCATGTCTTTCTGCGCGTGTGGCCCACTGAGTTTTATCCAGGTTGTCTCTGATGCTACTTGCTTGAGCACTGGCTGGAGTATGAACCAGTGGATATAGCACTCATTTTCACACATACACCCCACCCCATTCGGCATTAACCCTCAGCATCTTGCAAGATGTGGACCCTCTTTCTAAAGATGGTGGGGAATAGGATCAGCAAGGTAAATTCTAAAGGTTTTGAACCTTTTATCTTAAAGTCATGCCTTCTTATCATCAGCCCTTCCACAATGAAAGTAGAAACCCCCAACAAATATATGAGCAAGTCGTTGATATGCAAGTCATTCCTAAGACCTATCATCATTCTCTTTTAAACTCTGAGTTAAAACCCACATATCCAGTATAATTGCCAGGGATTCCTTTGCACAGGATCCTAATTCTCTACAGAGCCATTTCTGCACATTTTGTCTCTCCTCTGAATTTTCCTGCTTGCTAGAGAACAGCAGCTGGTGGTGGCCACTGTTTGCTAAACCAAAGAGACTAAAATATGTATTTAGGTTGTGTGTTTACCTTTGCAGCAGAGGGGTTTTTCAAAACTTCTGCAAATAGGTACTTTCACCTCATGAAATGTTTCATGGGAATTGAATACAGAGAAATGTACACCTACAAGGGAAATGAAAATACTATTTACATAGCACATTCATCTTTTGTTGCCTATAGGGAGGCAGGGGGATAATGTGCATGCTGGAAAGAGATCTGTGTGTGGCTGTACTGAATTCCATGTCTGCCTTCTTTGGCAAGCTATTGCATGTTGGGAGTTCAGTTTCCCTATTCATACACAGAGATTCGAAATATCTTCCCCATAAATAAAGCAACATTGACAGTTGTGTAAAGCACATGAAATCTTCAAAGAACTATCGTCATAATATTAATGTTATTACTATAGGCTTTGGCCTATCTGCACATGAAGAACAACTACCATTGTGCATTATCTGTACCATTGGAGTGTTTTTCTCTTTATTGCAATGGTAGTTTTTATCTTGCCCAAGTTAATTTCTCCTCCTGTCCCTCCTAATATAGAAGAGTTGTTAGGATTAAATTAAAAAACCTCAGAATGTATTATGACTCTGTGAGCACTCTACCAGAGAGTCAATGCTAACTCAGAACCTTGAGGGTCTCCACCAGGACTTTCTCTTTCTTGCAAGAGAGTCCTGCACTAGTTTATCTGTTTGCCTCTAGCTTCCAGGATGCAGCAGCTAGCTATGGCAACCCTACCTTGCCCTCTAGGTTCCTCTCAGCACCGCTCTGAACTGACTTGCCACTGCAGTAGACAAGTCCCAGGAAACAAGCTGTCTCCTCCCCCTCCTATCATCTTTCTATGTGAACACTTTGACTTTGAAGTCCTTCAATTTACCAACCTATACATGGGAACAAACCTCAGCCAATGAACGACACGGTATACTTCAGCTTCTCACTTCATTGTGATATGCTTTCTAGAAAATTCTTTAGATGGTTCTCGAAAGATCAAGACTAACGTTTCTGTAGAGTCACTGATAATCCCTCCAATGTACTCATATCTACCCCCTTATTTAATCCTCTTATTAATTTCTTTCTTTGAACCTCATAACTTACATTCCTAATAAATAAGTCAAAGACCTTGTCTCAAGGTCTCTTCTTTGGAGATTCCAAGAAAGACATCATGCAGGGTCTGGATAGGTGTGCCTGACTTGCCAAGACTCACATTAGCTCTTGCCAGGAATTTCAAGATCATGTTCACCAGGATAAGTGAGCATCTGGCATTTGAAGTTTCCATAGAGAGACTAATCATGCCAACTCTGTCTTTGTTATAGCTCCATTACCTGTATTCCCAAAGCCTCAGAAATCTTCTTATACTAAAATATTAAAAAAGTCTACTTGTTCAGTATTTCTTTTATTAACAATCTTACCTCTATTCCAGTGGGATGTAAATATTTTGTAAAACCTTAAGTAACTTGATCTCTTCTTCTGCATTGTTCTCAAAATCCATTTATGAATGTTGCTAGCCCCTCAGCTCTTCCTGGAATATTCTATCCTAACCTAAATCCTAGAAAACCAAAGGAGACAGTACTTTTAGCGCTCTACAGGCCTGCAATCTAGTTAAGAAGACAATCCTCTGCATAAACAGCTGTTATTTAAGATGAACTCTGGGTAATGTAATTCAAGTACAGAAGGCAATAACCTAGAGAAAGAAGGACTGTGTATCCACAATGAGGGGATCAGGAAAAGCTGAGACATCACACCATTTATTGATTTTATATCATCTTGCATAGAGAGCATGACCGACACTGAAAGCATAAGCACTAATTTGAAAACATGCAAATATTGCTTTAGCCCTTGCAAACAATCTATAGCCACAAGAGTATTTATGTGAATGACACAGTTTGGTGTGTATTACAGAGGGCTCTTCCAGTGCATCTTGCCAAGTGGTTACCCGAGGATGTCGCTGATGAAATTGGAAGTCAGGGATGGTTCAAGAAGGGAAGATTTATTGATATAATAGTGACAGTGTAAAGAGAGTGAGCCAGTTCAAAAGAATGGCGCCCAGATTCATATTCCATATATTTTGCTTTAAGTTGGAAGAGAAACAGTTTTATGATTCACTAAGTCAGGGCTGACTTATCGCGGTGCAGGGTTGATCTCATTTTTAGTTATTATAGTTGGTTTCCCCAGCAACCCTTCAATGTTATTAATGTTTTAACAACCCATATGGATGGAAACCCAGTTCTTACCCTACCACAAAGTATCTAATCTTTTGCAAAGCCACGGGGATTCTATGTCTATCCTAGACCCTAACTATTCTCTTTCATCTGTCCGATTACCTCCATGTTTCCCATGCTACTGAGTCCTATTTGGAATTCTTTGCAGTATAGCCTACAGTCAGTTGATGTTACCATTCTGAAATCTGATTTCAGATAATCAGATGAGAGTGTGTAAGTAGTGGCATAGATTGGCCTGAGTTTAAGCCTTGGCTCTGCAGAGAACAACTCTGTGAGCCAATCAATGACATTCCATTATCTTCCTCATGTCCCATAATGTGTTCCTTTCTCATTTCATAAATACTCATGCACATGCACACATATTCATACACACACATTTAAATCTAGATTCTAGATGCATATGAGAGAAAACAAGCAATGTTTTTCTTTGCCATATTATGATGATCTATTGTGATGTCACAATGTTTCATTGTGATGTCATTATTTTTACATGTGACATCACAATTTCACTGTGACACTAAGTTCAACTGTGACAACACAATGATCCAATTGTTTTATCCCAGTGTTTAAATTAGACATGAAAATACCACAATGCTGTATTATGAATGTTTAATTGTGATTTTATAATGCTCTTTGTACTATCACAATGCTGTATTGTAATATTGTAAATATATTTAAATTGTACTATTGGAACTATCACTATTGTGGAAAACACAATATTTAATTGTCACAGAAAAATCTTGGATTTTGACGTTTTAATGTTGAATAGTAACATCTCAGTCCCCCCTTGACATTGTAATGCTGAATTGTGTAATAGTGTTCCATTACACAATAAAAATGCTCCTGATGATATAACAAAGTTGCACTGTTCCATCACAATGATGCATTTTAATATCATATTATTCCACTGATGTTTTCTTGTGACTTAAGTCACTGTAATATATTGTGACATCACAGTGCTCTGTAACCACAATATCTTGGCCATCATAAGTGCTGCAATATGAAATCACAGAACCTAACTGTGACACCAGTCACATGCATGTTGACATACTACTCTATATATTCATTGTGACAGCACCTGATGACATAACAATGATGTACAAAGCTGAATACTATACATAATTGTAACATAATCATGTTCCATTATATTAATTAATTAGTATATTTCCAATATCCAGGATCAGATGAATATCTGTAGTACTCAAATTATTCCATAAAATAGA
Source organism: Typhlomys cinereus (assembly GCA_023101885.1). Lineage (NCBI taxonomy): Eukaryota > Metazoa > Chordata > Mammalia > Rodentia > Platacanthomyidae > Typhlomys > Typhlomys cinereus. The sequence continues at coordinate 671,769 of JALPQD010000692.1, read as the reverse complement.
ATGCTTCCAAACTTCTTTTACCAAGCCGGTATCCCTCTTATACTAAAAAGAAAAAGAAAAAAATTGCAAACCAATCTCCCTGTTGAATACTGATCTAAAAACTGTCAATAAAGTATGTACAAACCAAATTCAAGATCACATCAAAAAATATCATTCACCATGACCAAGCTTGTTCTCATACCAGAGGTACAAGAATGTCTCAACATCCCTAAATCAATGAATGGAATCAAAGACGGTAAATTACATAAATCATCTCAATAGACACAAGAAAGGCTTTCAATAAAATTCAGTATCCCTTCATGATAAAAGTATTGGATAGGATAGGGATAGAGGGAACATACCTCAACATAATGCTACATATGGCATTCTCAATAGAGAATTAAAAGCTTTTCACTAAGATCAGAAACAAGATAAGAATGCACACTTCTATTCAATATAGTGCTTGAAGACTGGTTTGGACAATAAAATAAGGGAAGGGAATAGTTAGCATACAAATAGACAGAGTTTCTCTATTTACAAATATTACTTTTTTACAGAAGAAATTGATACAATTACTCTTCTGTAGCTTCAATACTTAGACCCAAGCTACTTAAGGGAGAAAAGGCTTATTACTTGGCTTACAGTCCAGAGGTGATAGAGTCCATTATGGCAGGGAATACATGGTGACAAGCATAGGGGTCAAAGCAGGAAGCCAGTTCACATGACAAAGGACATTAGGAGGCAGTGAGAGGAAGACAGAGAAAGCGGGGCTGAGTTATCAATCCTCAAGGCCCACCTCTAATGCCCGCTTCTTACAGCAAGGCTCTGCCACCTCCTATAGGTTATACTACTTTCCCAAACAACATTACCTGAGAGGGACCAAGTATTCAAACACATGACCCTATGAGAAAAATTAGCATTCAAACAATGTCAGAGACTCCAGTGATTCCACCCCCCCCCCAAAAAAAAAACCTTAGAACTGATAAAAAACATTCAGCAAAGTATCAGGCTACAAAATTAACATGCAAAAATCACCAGCCTTCCTATACAATCGTAACACTCTAAAAAAAGAAATAAGAGAATAAGAGAAATGATCCCATTCATGAAAGCTACACACACACACACACACACACACACACAAAAAAAAAATCCTGTGAATTAAACTAAAGAAATGTAAGATCTCTTACATGTGTACCCTTTTTTCTATTGTCTTATGCCAGTCCATACTATGTTATTACTAGGGCTATATGGTATAAATTAAAAGGGGGTGTCTTGATACTTCCCCAAGTATGCTCTATAATCAGGATTGCTTTGGCAATCTGAGGTCTTTTGTGTTCCCATATACATTTTAAGGTTTTTTTATGATTATGAAGAATTATTCTGGAATTTTAAATGTGACTGTATTGGATATAAGGCTATTAAGAGATGTTTACTAATTCCTGGAAATTTTTATTGTTTTTCTGGTCGGTTGAATTTTTCCCTCATATTTTCTCCTCTCTTTGTACCAGGAATTTGCTGATTTTCTATGTGAGACATGACAAATTCTTTCTTAATTCTCCTTTGTTCATCTGTTCTTCTCATGTAATTTATCTTCCCTGTGCTGTGTTGTAGTTGAGAATGTCTTTTTCCTTTTCTATATATAAAATTCCTCAAAACATCTTCCACAACACTGAGTTGGTGGTCATTGATTGCCCGAATTTATGCTTGTTGTGAAATGTCCTCATTTCTCCATCAATTTTAAAAGATAACTTTGCTGAATATAGCAATTTTGGTTGGCAGTAACTTGCTTTCAAGGTTTGAAATATACCATACCATACTTTCCTGGCTTTTAGGGTTGCTGATGCAAGAGCCAATGCTATTCTGATGTTTTTGTCTCTATAACTATATTGGTGTTTATCCCTCTGAGAGTTTAGAATCACTTTTGTCTTTGTATTTTGACAACTTGACTATATCATTGACAGGGACCTCTCTGATGATTTCTCTCTTTTTCCCCCCATTTTCATGTGATTACATGTATGCTGTATGTGTATATGTATGTGTGTACAAATGTGGTGTGTGCATTTGGAAGACTGAAATCAATACAGGAATCATCCTTGATTGTTTTTCTACCTTATTCTTTTCAGTCTGGGTCTCTGTGTGGCTGGCCATTTTGCACGAGAATTCATTCTTCGGTTGTACCTTCTAGTTTTAGAATTACAGACAGACTGACAGACACCCATCTGGCATTGTATATGAAGCCCAGGGATCCAAACTCTGGTTCTTTTGTTTGCATGGAAAGTGTTTTAGCTGCTGAGCCATCTTGCCAGCCCTTCATTGATTAATTCTATTTAGTATTCTAAATGACTCTTGAGTTTGGATGGCTGTTTATTTCTTTGGATTTAGAATTGTACAATTTCAATGAATAAATTTCCCAGGCATTTAGTTTTAAATCTCATCTCCTTCTATTTCATATATTCTTAGTCTGGAACTCTGGGCAGTATCTAAAAATTATTGTGTGGTACAGTCACACTCAATTATTTTTTCCTTATTTATGTTTGAATGTAGCATTTCTTCATCTTCTTCTGTCTCTGATAATCTTCTTTGGGGTAACTCATGACTACTGTATGAATTGATTTTTTATTTTAATTTTATTTTTTATTTGATTTTTTAATTTGACTCATTCAGTTTTTTTCTATAATCTCAATTTCCTTGCTGAATTTTTCTTCCATGTGATTGACTTTTTCTTCTGTACCTTTCCCCTTTAGATCCTGGATTGGATTTATATGTTTGTTGAGATCCTTCTTGAGGTCACTAATCATTTTTACTTGTAAACTTTTAAAGTCTTTAACCATACCATTATTCATGAATTCAGAAGTTGAAGAGTTATACCTTTTAGAAGAGTCATGATCCCTTAATTTTTTTCCATTTCTTTCACACTTTGGATATCTCTTAAAATTACTTCACAATGCCGCCTGGTGACAAGACAATCTCCTGTACATTGCATGATCAACTGTGACAACACAATGATGCATTTGTCATCTCAATGCTTAACTATAATGTAACAATGTTTAATAGCGTCAGCACAATGCACCATTGCAACATGACAATGATTTGTTTTTACTTTGCAGTCATATATTGAGATATCACAAATTTTCAAGATTCTCTATTTTGACACACTGTAACAGTGTAAGTGCCTCACAATGCTGCTTGTGACACCACAGTACTTAAAGCATTAACATACTCACATTCCTACTAATACTGCAATACTTCACTGAACCAACACAATACTCCCCACTATACTACACTGTGCCATCATAGTGCTTAATTGTGACATCAAATAATACGACATCATAATGATAAATCACCCATCATAATGCTTGTGACAATACAATGCTCTATGAACATTGAAATAATCCATTATGACATCCTATTTTGAACTGTGCCATCATATACAATACTCTGATCCATTAAATCTCCAATTGTGTGACTGTGCCAATAGTGTTTAGTTGTGGCCTCATAATAAATTATATATGCGTTGCTTTATAACAAAAAATAACTTGTCACATAACAGTGCTCTTATATGAGATCATGATGCTGTGTTATGACATCTCGGTTCTATGTAGCGACAATATGCCTGTGACATAAGAATCCTGCATTTATCATCACAATGCTTATGATATCTTTGTTCTCCATTGTGGCATCGTCAATGTCCATTATGCAATCAAATGTTCCTATTGACATCACAATGCTGCAATATTCCAATAGTTACATTACAGTACTTAATCACAAAAATCACAAAATTTCACTATGACATCAGAGTGATAATTTGTGATATTATTATGATGCATTATGTGATAATAATGTACCATATAATGTCACAATGTTGCTCTGTGAAATCATAATGTTTATTGTGACATCATGATTCTTTATTTTGATTTAACAATCCTATACTGTGATATCACACCACACCACTAAAGGAAGAACATAGGTGCCAGTGGAAAAGCAGGCTATGAAAGCTTAACTATGAAGACACTACATCAAACTGCTTTTTAAACACCTGTTATACCCACAGATTAGAGGAACATTCAACATCAATCTAGAAGTATCCTTCTGTATCAGCGTTTACTACTAAAAAGCACAACTCACCAAAATGCAGAAAAGAAGTAGACTGCTTGGCCTTATACAGGACATCTAAGCCTTACCTACCTCCCATTCCAAGGCTCAGAGAACACTGCAGAAGAGGGGGCAATAAGGTTGTAAAAACCTGAAGTGGGACAACAATGGTAGACCAGACCTTATCTCCTAGATGTGACAGGGCTATAGTACTTTCACAAGAATGTCACAAGAACTGCCCTATCTCTCACCATGAAAGCAGAAATGTCTCAAGAAACCCCATGCCTCTCTGAGAGACAAGGACTCATGCTGTAGGGAAGAAAAGGAAGATGGTTTCCTCAGTGGTGTACCTGCTGATCTATGATACTTGCTAGATTATGAATGTTGTCAGGCATATATCATAAGTCAAATTAGATGAAGCACAGTGGGCCATGCTAGTGAAAAGGTTTGAAGATAGGAGGGAGTCCGGCAGGAGCGATGAAGGGCTGTAAAGGGAAAAGGAGAGGGGGATGAGATTGGGGACCAAGTGGTGAAAATATTATAAATTCTCTATATTTTCCTGCATGTGAAATTAAAAAAATAAACTTTGTAAAAATTTACCTATAAAAATTTTATTTTCCCTTTTTGTGCTACTTTATGTAGCAAAGAGGGCATAATCTAGCCTCATTTCATTTGTAAAATCAGACAGCATTGTCTGAGTTGTAGCAGAAGTTGGAGACATTGGGGATAAGAAAGATGCATTGTTGTGCTTGAAAATAAAAAGAATGTACAAAAGAGTATGAGATACTTCTAGTAGCAAGAAGAAAACCAGTCAGATATAAGAAAAGATACAGAAGTTTAGCATTGGAATGGCAAGTCACAATACTTAGTCAATATTAGGAGTAAATTTGGAAGGTGGGTCTTCCCTTGCATCCTCATATGAGACCCAAGGGCCTACATCTTGACTTTATCCTTTTGAAGACCTATGAAAAGACTTAGTCAAGTCTACCAGAATTGCACCTAAAAAACCATTAGAAAATGAAAAGACGTGGAAGGAATAATACCATACATACAGTAGCAGTTACTCTCAACTATTGCTGTGAGAGAACACTCAAAGTCAATCAACTTAAGGCAGAAAGGGAGGTTTATTCAGCTTACGGTTCCAGAGGGGAGGCACAGTTTCTCATGGCAGAGGCGGCATGGCTGGCTGGCCAAAGCTGGAGGAGGCTAAGTCACTGCAGACATCTTGGAAGCTGAGAGCTGCAGACTGCTTGCAGCAAAGGCTGACTTCTCCTAAAGGTAGGGTGGGACTAATCCACCTCAAGGCCCACCCCTTGTGACTACCTTCCTCCAGTAAGGCTCCACCTCTCAAGGTGACATGACCTTGCCAAACACATGAGACTGTGGGGGATACATTTCAAACCATGACACTCCACCCCTGGCCCCCACAGGCTCATTGCCATCTCATATGCAAACCATACTCAGTCCAACTTTAAAAGTCTTCATGGACTACAACAGTAGTCCCAAAAATCCAAAAGTCCAAAGTCCAAAGCCCTTGTGTAAAATCAAAACACAAGTTACATACTTCCAACATACAATGGCACAGAATAAACATTCCCATTCCAAAAGGAAGGAATGGGGGAATATCCATGAAAGATTGGTCCATAACAAGACTGAAAACCAGCAGGACAAACTCCAAATCTTGTAGCTCCAAGTCCAACAGGTGAGCCTCTCCTTGAAGTTATGTCAGTTCCAAAGGGCTCTGGTTCCACCCCTCCAATGCAGCTGCCCGTAGAACATGTCACTCTCTTGTGGTGACTCCTCCCAGGGTATACAGCTCTCCTTGGCAGGTGTCCCATGTTGTCTCTGGAATCTCTAACATCTTTCCTTCTCAATGGCAAACCAGGCTTTAACTCCAGCACAAACTGCCTTTCTTAGGCCTCTAAACTGCAGACTTCTGGCACACACTGCCTGGCTTCCATCGTTTTTTGAAATCTTGGAGGAGGACTCCACCACCTCCTCCCTCTTTCATCCTTGATGCCTCTAAAACCAGAACCACGTGGACGACTTTGCCAAGACTGGCCCCATTGAATTATAGCTGATTCTGCTTCTCTATGCTGACCATGGGGAAAAGCTCTTTCATACCTGGATAGTTGTTTTATAGAAGTGGATCTTTGCTTTGGAACTCCACCCTTTAGCTCATTTCTTCTAAAAGGATTTGCATTCTTATGGATGGGAGCCTTCTTTGAGGATCTTGCCCTCAAGCTAGGACCTCTATTATCCAAATTGAGAGCAGGCTTTGATTTACAAATGTAGCTAATCTCTTTAACAGCCATTTTATTCCCTACTTCTTCCTGGTTCAACTCTTTGGCTTTGTATTTTTCATCATTAGATCTTACAGTTTTTGCTTCTTCCAGCCTGATTTTCTTTCCTTTTGCATAAGGTAGCCATATCACATTGTCAAGACTACATAACACTGCTTTGAAATTTCCTCTGCCAAGCACTCCAGTTTAACTTCAGGCAAGCTTTCAGGACGAAGGCAAAACTTCACTAAACTCTCAGCCAACACATGGCTCCATGTGTCATTTGTCCAATTGCAATCACAGTCTCTGTTCCCCTCTGGACCATGCAAGCCGGGCTCTCACAGCATTGCTCTCCTCTGAGCTCTCACAAGAAAGGCCCATTTGGCCCCCTCGCCAAGATGCAAAGACTTTCCCAGCACAAAGTCTCAAAGTTCTCCATATTTCTCCCAACAAACAATTCCAAAGGCACACTAGCCACATCACAGCATTGGTCATACTGCTAGGTACCAACTTCTCTCAGCTTCACAAACAACTTCATGTTGTGGTACCGGCTGTTCTTAATCTCACAGCAATGCCCCACTACCCGGTACCAATTTCTGTAACAGTTACTATTAACTATTGCTGTGAGAGAACACTCAAAATTAATCAACTTAAGGGAGAAAGGGAGGTTTATTCAGCTTACGGTTCCAGAGGGGAGGCACAGTTTCTCATGGCAGAGGCAGAATGGCTGGCTGGCCAAAGGTGGAAGAGGCTAAGTTACTGCAGACATCTTGGAAGTTGAGAGCTGCATAAAGCTTGTTGCAAAGGCAGACTTCTCTTGGAGGTAGGGTGGGACTAATCCACCTCAACGCCCACCCCTTGTGACTGCCTTCCTCCAGCAAGGCTCCACCTCTCAAGGTGACATGATCTTGCCAAACACATGAGACTGTGGGGGACACATTTCAAACTATGACACATATGATATGACAGTAGAGGAGAAGAATACCAAGAGTTACAGGTTTATGGGTGGGGAGTAAAGGTAGGGGACAGAAAAGGTGAGGCTTGATTAACCAAAACTAAGGAAGTATCAAGAAACTTTGCAGAAACTGGTACTTTGTAAGTATATATATATATATATATATTTATATATTTATATATATAAGTATATTTATATGCTTATATAAATCTATAAAATAATATACATATATATTTAAACATGTTGCTGAATAGAGGTACTCTGTATGAGTGGAAAATGCCTCTCTTAGAAGTCATCGTCATTAGAAATCTCAGCTCAGCACTAGGTACAGGATAACTTCAAAAGATTATTGGTCAGGTAGACCCCAGACAATTCCAAAACAAACTGTGCTACTCCATTCCTCTTGGTTAACCACCATAGTAAGATGATAAGATCCTGCTGCTGAAAATACAACACAATTTTGATCACATGGAAACATCAAGCAGGAACAAGCGGAGAACTCTGTTGGTTAGATTTCATTTCATTTCATAGAAAAGACATTAACATAGTCTTACTCAATACTGGACTCTCTTCATGCTATACTGACCTGACAGAAAAGATGATCCTACACCTGCAATACTGGCATGGTAGTTATGAGAGTAACCAACCACTTTCTACTTGAATTTGAGACCTGCTCCAAAGGAGAGAATTAATGTGTGGTACTGTACACTTGTTCAAAAACCCATCGCTAGTAAGCTCATGGGTCATATGAGAGAACCTACTGTTGCTTTCCTAAATGGATATATTGTCAAAGTGCCTTCTAAATATTTATATTCAAACCATAGGTTAAAGTTTGCCCTGGTCAGAGAAGCTTCTACAAGCAGTCATTAGTTAATATAAAGACTCATTACTGGTCAAAATATCAGGGCTTTGATGTATAAAATTCCATGGGAGATATGTGTAGTTTCCTAAGAATTGCATGAGAATTATATTATCAATATCTCACCATGAAAGCAGAAAGATCTAAAGAAATTCCACACCCCTTTAAGAGACTGATGAGGTTTAATGCTGTCAGGGAAGAAATGAAGGATACTTTCCTTAAAGGTATACACACTAATGTATGATACTTGTTGGAACTTGAATCATATCAGGCATCTGTCATCAAAGACAACAGAGATGAAATACAATTGGCCCCAGAAGTGAAAAGATTTAAAATAAGAGGTAGTGTAGTATGGGAAATGAATGGTTATGAGGGGAAAAGGAGAGGAGATGGTATTGGGACTAAAGAAGTAAAAATATCACCAATTCACTATATTCATGTATGCAACATTAAAAAAATAAACAAGAATGAAAAAATGCTGAGAATAAGAAGCTGTTGAGTTCCCAGTTCTAAACTGGGCATCTATTTCAAATCCTTCCCCCAAGCGTCAGAGAACACTACATAACAGAGAGTGGAAAGAATATAAGAGCCAGAAGAGACAGGGGAGGAGTGAAGTGAAATACCATCTTTTGGATGAGACGTAATCATTACACTCATGAACTCACAGCAGTTGTATTATCTCCAAAAGCCTGCATTAGATCCGGCCAGTCAGCATTCCAGCATGGATGGGGAGAGACACATCAAACCCCAGCCCCAGTTGAGAATCTAATGGCAAATTGATGGCTACTATGGAGAGAATCATTTTTCAATGAGGTGAAAGGGGAAACCTGTTTTAGAGAAGGGGATTCAAGGAGAGTGATAAGAGGAATAATGCACACATGATCAAGACACATTTTGTACACATATGAAATAGTTCATGAGGAAATTAGAAAATATTTCAAAGATAAAAAATCTTTCAAATAGTTTTACCTTTTCTTTCAAATAATACTCAAAATATACACTACATCTCACACACACACACACACACACACACACACACACACACACACATACACACACACACACCACAACACACGCACATAACAATGAAGGGATATCGTTTCATGCCATGCAGTTTGTGTTACTCTTATTTTGAAAAAAGACTAGAATATGGCCAATAAACCACTTGATTAATGGCATGAAGGGTATTTTAGTACTATGCACTCATTTTCCAAATTTTTTTCACAGAGGAGAAAATAACATTTTGTATGTTATAATTTGGTATAGGGAATTGTCTATAAATTTGGTCATTGAGTTTTGGGAGTTGCTTCTGTTTCGTGTCCCTCATAACTCTGTAATCAGCTCATTGCTCACTGTCTGACAAGACACAGAGGACAAGACATCATTGTAGAAAACAGAAATATCCTTATCAACAGCACAGGTGATTTCTAGAAGAGTTACAGTTATCTCCATTATGAGGTGATACTTTATTTAGTTCAAGAGTTTTGATCTAATTATTACTTCTAAAAAAAAAGGAGAAAAATCAGCTGCTAAGGTATCTGTGAGAGAATTCTGTTGTGTTTGCTCAAACCGTTAATCCTGATAACCAAGAAGAGACATTGGATATATTGGACAATAATATATTGGCACAGCCCAAGGGATATCAATAAGCCTTGTGTAAAAGTGGTTCTTAACAGAAGCAGTTTAACAGCATGCATGTGACTAAGCTCAAACTTAAAAAAAAAAAACTAGTTTGAAATTTTCAAAATGTATCTTAGCAAAATTTATTCCCAGTCTAAGAGCAAAATACAAACCATTTGAACAGGAAATATATAGAAAAACTCTAAGATTATGGGATGTAACCCATAGGAATCTCCTAAGTTATTAATATGTCAAAAAAAACCCACATTTATTTTAAAAAAGGAAGGGCAGTCCATATGCAAAGGAGCACAGACAAAGGAAAACAGGGGGAAAAAAAAAAGCCCTAAGCTGGTCCTTTTAGAACCCAGTGACAATTAACAATATGCTAGAAGTGGCAGGAATGTGACACTTCCTGATAAGTTATTGGTCAGAAAAGGCTCAAAGGCCCCCAAACATTCTAGGCTTTTACCATGTCTCTTGGTTGCCCTTCAAAAACTGACAGTAAGACCCTATTACTAAAGATGCAACGCAACAGGATATGGGCAAAATATACCAACTAGAACTGGTTTCAGAGCTCACTCCTTGCTAAATTGCTTACACAGTATGAAGAAATACTGTAGAGGCTGCTAGGGAAGAAAAATAATCAAAGGCTGTGAGATCAGCAAGTTGCAATTAAAAAATCACCATGGCAATAGGTGACCACCAGTGTAAAATAGAGGCTCAAGTGTCAAGACAATCAAAAGCTTTTTGATTGGACACAAGGTCTGCATGTCAGAATGGAACATATTCCTGTTACTGTTAGCTAGAACAAGAACCTATAAAAGAGAAAGAAATAGATCACTAGGCAAGAATAGACTATAGGCAGGTACATCAAAATACTCTGTAAATACCTGTTATTATATCCATAGATTAGAAGAGCATTCATCACTCAACCTAAAGCCTTCTTCTATAACAGAAGTAAAGGATCTCAATACCCAGACAGGATGAAGCCTAGCATAGCCAACTAGAGTTCAGAGTAATGCGACTGACCCTGCATTGCTCACCCAGAATCAAGCTAATCATATCTCTCCCTTGGAGAGACTTGGAGAACCTTGCAGAAGAGGGGACAGTAAGATGTAACATTGTAAGAGCCTGAAGATGGGAAGGTCCACATCTGAGCAAGACATTCCACTCAAGGCAGGGCTGCTGCATCCAGGAAATTGCTTGTAAAGACAATTCTTTACCAGACCTGAATAATGATTGACATACTACCATGTCCCATACAGACTCGGAAGGATCCCAGGAAAAACAATTACATGCAGTGAAAACCTTAGGAGCTAGGGCTAGACAAGTGAAGGGGAATGCCCCTATCAGTGATCTGCTCAAGGAAAGTCCACTTAGTCTGCCACAGAGACCCCTGGACCCCCACTAGGGCAGACAAATCAGAGGGAACCCTAGAACCCACAGAAGCAGACAGACAGGAAGGTGGGAGAAAGTGGAATAGACTGATGAAGGGAGAGGAGGGAGAGAGAAGGGAAGGAGAAACACGGGAATAATACTCAATATGCTTGTAAACCTCAAAAAAAAGAAAAAAAACATCTAGCTGGTCTAGGGTTTTGGGAAAATCTCTGATGGTCCATTGAGATTCCTCCTCTGGAGCTTGTCGATACTCTCAATTGCTGGAACCAACTAGTGATAAGGCTTTATTTATTTATTATTTTTGTCAAAAATCAGTTAGGAATATATAGATAACTTAAAATAATTACTTATGAATTTAAAAATTAATTATTTTAAAATAATAAAGATTGTCAAAAATAGGCTGCTGACTTCCCTAAAAATGACTTTATAAATTCCAAAAAATTCAAGCATAAAATGGCACAAAAACAGTAGAAAAAAATGGAAAACCCATATGTAGACTCAAGCATAAATACTGAGCTCTTCTTCAACAAAAGATCAAAGAGGATACTGTGGGGAATGACCATTATCTTCAATAAATGGCAAGAGGAGGGACAGAGAGCCACATGAGAAAGAATGAAATTGAATCCTCATCTTAGATCATGTACACAAACCAACTCAAAATGGATTAAAGAATTAAATGTAAGACCCAAAACCACAGGAGTACTGGAAGGAAACATAGGAGACAAGCCTCTTTGATTTTGCCATTGATTTTTCTCTTTTTAAAATTTTTTATAGGACACCAAAAGTACATACAACAAGAGCAAAGTAAACAGGTAGGACTGCATTGAGCTGAAAGACACGTGCAACAGAAACAGTCAATAAAATAGAAAGGTAGCTCAGAGATGGGAGAAAGTATTTTCAACATATCAATTAAAAGGTTAATATCCAATATCCAAAATATTAAAGAAAATCACACAACTGAACAGCAGAAAGGAAACTTAAAAGAAAAATACCATTAAGAAATGGCAAAGGACCTGAATAGAGTTTTCTCTAAAGAAGATTCAAATGACCAACAAATACAAGAGGAAAAAAGTTCAAGGGGAAATGTGAGTCAAAATTACAAAGAGATATCACCATAGACCTGTCAGGATGCTGCTATCAGAATCACAAGAGACAGTGAGGGTGTAACTCAATAGTAGAGCCCTTGTCAATTATGCTTGAAATCCTGGGTTTGATCCAATGAGCCTCAGAAAAAAATACAAGTGGTGAAGCCCAGAGAGAACCTTTGCACACCATTGAATGGTAATGAGACTGGATGCAACCAGTAAAGAAAACAGGGTGGATTCTTCAGATATTAGAGACAGACTTATCATATATTCAGGCATCATTCATCTGGATATACAACCAAGTAAATATAAATCAGCATCTAATGGAGAAATATGCATTCTCCTACTTGATGATAATGTTTGTAGGTGCTAAGTGCATAGAGAAAATGAATCACAGAGGAACCATATGCATAATGGAATATTACCTATCTTTTAAATGAGAGAAAGAGAGGTGGGGTGTAGAACACAGAACACTGGTTATCAGAGGCAGGGCATAGTTTGAAAAGGGGAGATAAAACCAAAGGGTACAAAATCAACTAGATAAAGACTAAAGTTAGTAATGTTACAAGGAGTACTGGAAATCTGTTAAGGGAGTGATTTCAAAAAGTGTTATCAGAACTGAAAAGCTACTATGTGAAAGGATGGTTATATTAATTGATCTGACAATCATAATCACTTCCTAGTTTATTTCATACCTTCAACAAAACATTCTATTGAGGCAACAGCATTATTTAAGTTTGAGGTCAGTCTGCCCTGTTCAGAAAGCTCTGGGTCACAGTGGGCTATCAGGTAAGACCTTTCTCAGGAAAATGAATAAACAAACAGTAATCATGTTGCATGCCTTGAATTTATGCAGTAAAACAAAAACACACGTGTAGTGTTTACAGTGGTAAAAATTTCAGAACACTGAGTACTAAGCTCTTACCTTAGTTTCTCTTTTGAGTGATCTGAAATTCATTGAGTACTTTTTTTCCATTTCTCAAAAGAGAAAACAAAAAGAATGTAAATCTTGAAAACTAACAAAGTTCTTCAAAATAATTATTTGGCAAGACACCTTTTGGGGGAAAAAAATCACTTTTTCTTTGAGAAGCAACCAGAAATTTTTATGGATAAGGTCGTGTCTAAGAAAGTTTTTGAACTTACCGGTTAAACAATTTAGTAAGTAAGATGACTGGTGTTTGTCTGATTTTAAAACCTTGTTTCAGTTTTAATTCAAAGCACTTGAAGCTTTTTTCCTTGTGCTTCCTGATCTTACTTGACTGGGTTTTAATAAAATTTCATAGCTAAATAACAGCATGAGTTTTTTAAGTGATTCTCAAGTATAAGAAACTTTCGGTGATGTAACATTATTCTAGAAGCAACCAAATGGAAATAAGACTAAAAACTCTTTGTGAAGAGCTGACTGGAGATATAGTTACTCCTCTGTTGTTGTAAAGAAATAACAAGAGACAGAAGGTATGGGTGACAAAGGGTTACTTGGCTTATGTTTCCACTGTGGATAGAGTCCATTCATGGCAGAAAGCACACAGCAGAAGGCACAGAAACATCACAGCAGCCATCAAGAGGCAGGGAAAGCAAGAGATAGTGGGGAGGGAAAGCAGAGCATAGCTACCAAACCTTAAGACCTGCCCCCAGTGGCAGGTTTCCTTAAAAAAGGCTCTGGCAATTAATTTTGCATTACTTCCCTAATACTGCCACCAGCTGAAGATTAAGCATTCAGACACATGAGTCTGTGAGGGGCAATTCACATGCAAACCATGACAACTGGAATCTAATCAGAGGCAAGCAACTACTTCGCAATTTCCTTATCTTGCAGTGCTTTGATATAAAAAAGGTTATGGTTTCATTACGATCTAAGTTAAAGTAAGAATGAGTCGCTTGGGTATAAATAAGTCAAGAGAGGAAAACCTTGAAAGTGGAAGTTCAGTGCTAAAGACGCTTCCCTCGCAGTGAACAGTGGTGCTTGCTAACTATTAGCAACACATTCATTTGCTTCCATTTGAAGGTCTGGGTTGGAGATGGTGGAGCCACAATACGGAAGGAGAAGCATTTATCCTGCCAGACCTACATCTCTGAGGAAGACCACACTGTCTTTGGGGTTATTTGTTAGTGTAGCTAACATTGCTCAGTCTGACAGCAAGGGAGGCTCAGAATGTGATTGCCTAGAAATCGAAGGAAAAAAGCAATTCTAGGCTCTTTCTCCCTCAGGACACTCTGCACTCCCAGCATTATGGACCCCATTGTCTTATCCACTTCGATTCAATTTTCAGAGGGTCCTTGTTAGCCTGTAATCAACTTGTTTCCTTTCAGACCTGACCTGAGGTGAGCGTAAAAACTTCACTAAATGGTCATGAAATTCAGTGAAGTCATTAGATAATACAATTACTAACAACTATTCGGAAATACTGAAGGCAGCTTTAGAGCATTCAGAGTAAATGAAGTAGTGGCTGCTCAGGCTTTCTCTCTCTGCCCAGGAATGGATGAGGACAACCTGACATGACGCAGGCACCGGGTCCCTCAGTCCCAGCTGCAAGAACTTTATGTATCCCAGACAATTCTTTCTTCCCCCACACCAATTGTTTCTCCTCTAAATTTAATTATATGGGAATTTCTTATTTTAACAATCTCACAATGTAGGGCACGGTGCCTTTAAACAAAGTCGCAAATAGAAACCCTAATAAATCACTGTGTTTTTGGACAATAGCCATGTCTCCAGTATAAACAGGAATAGAAGATAAATGCTTCTGCAGAGGGCAGTCACCTAAATAGGTTTATTCTCAGCAACCATGACAAGCCCTACTTTGGTCAAAGGGATATGTCAAAGGTATATGATAAAATCTTCAGCGAAGTTGGGAAGTCAGGTGCCAATAAAATGACATCAAAACCTTCTACGGAACACCCGAGCCAATGCTACCTTTGATCAAGAGCCTAGGTTATCAAGAGCAAAAGATTAAGCAATAGACTATTGGGTTATTCTTTTTTTAACAAGGTAAGGCAAACACCAGGATAGAAATACATCCAGAAAATGGAAGTCAAGAACAAGGACCCAAAGTAAGATGTAGGAGGGAGGAGAGAAGCTTAGACATTGGGTCCTAAAGAGTCAGGGAACAAAGAAAGATTTAGGAGGAAGTGTAAGTTCAGTTTTGTAAAAAACCTGGGCTTGAATCCTAATGGTGCTATGAGCAGGCAACTCTCATTCAATGAGAGTCTTGGCTAAGCCAATTCATATATGAATGATCACAGATAGGAGAGAGACAGAGAAAGAGAGAGACAGAGAGAGAGAGAGAGAGAGAGAGAGAATATGAATATGAATTGTTGAGATAGGAATTGACCAGTGTAAGAGCTCTGTTAGGCTTAATAGTCAATAGCTGGCTCCTAAGGCTGGCCTTCAGCTCCTGCACCCAGGATCCCTCACACAGCACATGCTAAACCATAGACCCCACAAGATCAAGATGTTAATCTCATTTGTCATTGAATATCCCATATCCAGGATAATGCCTGACATATAAGAGATCACATTTTAATGATACACAACTGTTTCCTTGTGATCTTCAGAACCTAACAGCGAAATATCATGCAAGAATGCTGTAATAATGACCATAACCATAATTTGGCAGGTTTCTATAAGAACTGAATGAGTATGGGGGAGAGTAAGGGTAGCCAGAATGCATTGTAAGCATGGATGAAATTGTCAGGGAGTAGATATTTGTGGAAGAAAGGTAGGAAAGGGAAAAGGAGAAAAGGAATGGAGAAAAAGGAAACACCTTTTGCCATCTCAAGCATGTCTCTGAATTTTGCCTGGCATGACTCCAAGGAGAAATCTCCATCTTGCCATGTGGGAATCAAAAGTATAGTGATGACCCCAATCCTGGTGAGAAAATACTGGAAATTTTTGAAAATGAACATTCTCAGGACTAGCTGTTTCCTTCTGATCTTCAGAACCTAACAGCAAAATATCATGCAAGAATGATGTAATAATGACCATAACCATAACTTGGCAGGTTTCTATAAGAACTGAATGAGTATGGGGGAGGGTAAGGTAACCAGAATGCATTGTAAGCATGTATGAAATTATCAACAAGTAGATTTAATAAAAATTATATTGAAACAGAGGCTAATGAGATTAAAATACAGAATGGAACCGCATAAACTAGCCTGCGTGTGGTTTCTTTCCCTGCCTGACAAAGGAATTTCTGCAGTTGAGCTACTGGAAATGATGATGCCCAAGGGACAAAGAAATCCACCAAGGAGAGGAATTTCTGCTACCCATCCCAGCTGCTAGCTAGCCTGGGAGCAGTATTGACAGTTTCACCTGTGCTTGGTGGGGCCAGTTTATAGAGATGTTCATCAACAATTAAAAGCATCGCTACTATTGTTAAGCTTGTAAGTGTGGAGTCATTGCTATCAGTAAGACGTTTTGTAATTTAGTGACAGCACAATTGTTTAATTACTGCTCAAAGCGTAGATGAGTAGCTACAGGTGCCACTTCTGTCTTCAGACAGACAGGAGGTCGAGCTGGAGTTGGCCAGCATGCGCTGCATAGCAGTCATTCACTCTCTCGGTGGGCAACTTCCCAACTTACACTGCCTCATCTTTCAGACTAAAAAGACTCAAAACCAAAACAGGACTCCCTATTTGAAATCTTTCACCAAAACTCTACCCATCCTTGCAAATGACCTGTGCCCTGTTAAAAGAAAAATGGAAGGTTGATGTTGCAGTTAGCCTGCATGGTTGCTGATAAATCACCATCAAACAGCTTAAGGGAACAAGGGGTTTATTCTCATATGATTAGACTGCTTACAGTTCCTCATCCAACTTTGCAGGAAAGCTCACACCAATACCAGGGCCAAGGGAACTGGCCACCATCTCCACATAGCAGCTGAAAGAGGAACAATCCTTACTTGCCAGACAGCATATCTGTCCAAGTACACACAAGGTTGCCAACTTTCTCAACCAACTCTCTATATTTATTCCAGGGCCTAGTCCCACCCACCATGGGCTGGGCCTTCCCCATCAGCTAGACAATCTCTTGCAGGTTTGCTCTGGGCTTAACTCAACCACTAATTCTCTACAAATGTGCCCAGAGCTCAAACTTGTGCCTAACCATGACAGGTGATAACATAACAAGCACCCTCCTGGGAAAGTGCTCTTCTTTCTGAGTGTTCAAAGCTCCTTAGAAAACTTTGCAATGGTCGCCATCACTACAAGCCTTCCACAGTATGGGATTTAAAAATTACCTCTGTATGGAATTACCTTGATTATTTGTTTTGTGATTTTATTGCCCATTAGGAAGTAACTTTTGTGAGACATAATTATCACTGTTCCCAGTGGGTACTTCATGGGATTCAAGAAATATTTTTACTAAATGAAAAATGGAAGAGTGGAGGAGGAAACAGCTGGTTTATACTTGTGGAAAGGTAGGATTTTGGCAGCAATATCGGTGACATACAGTTTTCTCTCATCACATTTAGAGATAAGTCCACTGTAATTCTCACTGCAACATAACAGTCTCCCATGTGAATTTGATGGTTTTGGAGGTAAGGAAAAGTAAACTTGTCTCAATTCAACTTAAGAAGGGAATGCATGAGGTTACAACTGACTTGCGTATCTGAAGAATTCGAGCTTAAAGTCTAGACTGTTTCTTCCTGAAATGATCCTTCTGTGATGTCCTCTTCCCTTTACTAATTTCATCCTGAGCTCGCCGTGGGAAGATTGCCACTTTTGTGATATCGCAATGGCCTTAACCGAGTGAAGCATCTTTTCCCATGGTGTCTTTTCTTACGGTCCCTGGCCAGCATCTCCCTCTCTTTTACCTCTCTGAATCAATTCTTTTATCTTGGAAGGGTTGGTTATCTTGGTCCTGAGTTGCTACCCCATCACTATATCAAGAAGGAAAGAAATACATTCTCTCTTGGAGTTGAGATAAGCTTCTTTTTGCTGAAATATTTGCTGCTACTACAGAGAAGTATAACTAGCTAAGAGTAAATCAGGCAGGAAAAGAGTATGTATTTTCTGGTTACAGAATAAGCTATATCCACTACATTTGATGAAATTTCTGTAAGACAGATTATAAGATATATATAAGACCCAAGACATGGGTGAAGCCTCAATAACATTAACTCTTCTTTTGTTGAGGTTGAAGTTGCTAACTAATCTACTTTTCCATTCTAGAAATTTAAGTAAAGACCAAGTATTAACCCAAGGGAATATATAGTCTCATATAAATTTTTTTAGATTTCCTTTTCTTGATTTAATCTTAACTGTAATACACTTTCCAGTTAGATTTCAGCCAATCAATATGCTTAAGTATTTATACCAAGAAAGACAATTTAAAAATACTCCATAGTACATTAAGTCTAAAATACAACAGGTTCCATCAAGAGCTTAGAATCAAGCATATAACATATGAAACATGCCAATGTACAATGACAGCATCCAATATCATCACTCAATAAGCTAAGTACTAGTACTTAAATGTACTACAAATACGTGCACACAATCCATTTATACAAACATAGAAATGCATTCAGTATCACATTCAATAAGTTAAGTACTAGCACTTAAATGTACTATAAATATGTGTGTGTGATCCATTTATACAAACATAGAAATACAAAATTAGTGGCTCAGTACAGCAGTATTTAAAAACCTTATCATTAGTACCACATAAAACACGGATTGGATTCTCTCTCTGGGATTGGTAGCCTGTGGATATTTGAGTGTGAGTGTGTGAGTATGTGTGTGTGTGTGTGGAAGGTACCTGAGTGTTTGTGCCTGTGGAGCCCAAGGATGACTTTGGGAACCATCCTGAATTGCTCTTCCTCCTATTGCTTTGCCCCCAGGCTCACCTTTCAGGACTGGAAGTACAGGCTACCACCATTTTCACCTGGCATTTTTACTTAGAATCTAGGATCCAAGTTCAGGTCCTTCTGCTTGCTAGGCAAAGACTTCAACCCCTGAGCCACTTCTCCAACCCCTACTTGACCATTTATGAATCATCTCCTAGCTCAAACTTGACCTCATCCATAAAATGTGACTGTCTGGAGGACTGTGTGTGTGGGGGGGGAGGGGGGTTAGACTAACTGAACTGGTGCCAGTTCTTACCACCAATGTGCCATCAAATAAGTGGAGTACTCTTCCCTTGTTCATGGAGGATACCTCCAATATTACTTATTTCATGCTTTGTGACCACTGTGCATGTCAGAAACAAACAAAGGGAGAAGCGGCTTAGTCTGACTCATAGATTTAGGAAAACTTCAATGTGTCTTGGCAGAGAGGGTATGACAGCAAGAACAACTCCATCTACAGTGGCTGGAATGGCTCCATTGGGAGTAGCAGGACATGACATAACTATTCACATATGGCAGGCCAGGAAGGAGAGAGACCTAGACAGGTATCAGGGGCAGCTATCTCCTGTAAAACCTGACTCTTGGTGACTGCCACAGCTGCTCTGAATGGTTGTCCATAAATCCATGATCTATGGCTTAAGGAAACAACAGGTTTCTTCTGGCTTATGATAACGGAGTTTCAGCTCCTTATCCAGTGGGTAGAAGAGACCATGTCACTAACAGGGGCCGAAGTAACTTGCCACACTACATCCATATATCCACAGGACTCTGAGTGGGACAATTCTTATTTGCCAGATCAACATGTTTGGCCAAATATAATCAAAGGATGTCAGCTTCGGTAATCAGTTCCCTCCATCATATCTATCTTCTCCCACCCACCATGGGCTGGGCCTCCCCATCAACTAGACAATCTCCTTAATCACTAATTCTTTACAAATGTGTCCAAAGTTTGAACTCACATCCGTCAAATCTATGGAGTAACTAACTATGATAGTGATCAGTTCTGCCAGGCAGGCCCCACCTTTTAAAGATCTGAACAGCCTTCAAAATACCGCCGGGAGCTGAGGACCAAGAATTCACAGCATGAGCCATTCCAGATTCAAATTATAAAAAATGTGTGTGTGTATGTGTGTGTGTGTGTGTGTGTGTGTGTGTGTGTGTATGAGAGAGAGAGAGAGAGAGAGAGAGAGAGACAGAGAGAGAGAGAGAGAGAGAGAGAGAGAGAACCCCTCTATATAAGCCTGAGGATGACTTAACTTCAGGAATCATCCTGGATTGCTTTTACTCCTTTTTGCTTTGCTCTGGGATTTCCCAGGCTCTGCCCACCAGGGTCATTTCTACTTGGTGCTTTTTACATGGGACCTGAGATGTGAACTCAGGACCTTCTGTTTGTGAGGCAGTTTAAAACCCTGAGCCATCTCTCCAGCCTTCCTGCTAAGATTTTTAAAATCCTGTTTCCTTCCATCTCATTCACCTTTAGTATATGAGTGTGCCTGTGTACATATATAACATGCAACATGAATAACATATGGATGATGGACTCTGTTGCTATAAGTTTACAGCCTGTTCAATCATATTTTTGTCTCCCAAAGACAGGAAATGCTCCCTTTGCCTCTAATCTTTATCTTTACTTGCTTTGCATTCTGGAATCTACCTACCTGGATTCAAATTTGGATTTCACCCCTTCTGAGCTTGTACAAAAATAGGCATGGTGCTTTTCTCTATCTTTGTTTTCATAGCAGAAAATAATGATAATAGCAGTGTCATAGACCTGCAGATTAAATGTGCTAATAACTGTAAATGTTATCTAGCATAACGATTCTCACTTTGGTGCCATAGTCTCCTGGGGCACTATTTAAAAATTCCATTGCCTGACTTCACCATGATCAACTGAATCAGAGTCTTAAGGGGTCAGATCTGGACACTGAGTAGTTTTAAAAAGATCCCCCTGCCTTAGAGGCCCCAGCTCTTCCTGGGGGACTACTGGGGCCCAATTCTGGCTGTGAGAAGGGAAGCTATTTTCTTCAGTGATGTACCCACAAATATAATACCCATGTTCCTGCAGGTGCTCAGGCACAAGTTAATATAGGCAACCTTGATGAACCTCAGTGATACACACACACACACACACACACACACATACACACACACACACACACAGACATGAAAAAAGGAGCAAGACTGTTGAAAAGAATGTTTTCAATAGGAGAAGGAATAGGGATGAAATCTGACAAATGGGGCGAAGTGACTTAAATTCATTATATTTATATATGAAACTGTCAAAGAATAAGATTACTGAGAGTAGAAGAGTTGGGGAACACTTGCAACTGTGTTTGAAAGTGCTTAGTAAGAGTCAAATAAAAATCTGTCACACAAGTTTCTAACCAAAGAAGTAAGAAAATCTAAATTGCATTTCTTCTCTTAAATCTACTTTGCATTTGGCTTCTTTCTCCCACTCCCATCTGCTTTGATCTGGCCGGTACCTGCAACCAATGTAAATCACACCGAAGATGTCTTAGTGTATTCCTACTGAGACAAAGCTGTCTTTGAATTGGACCTTCCTTTAATTAAGGTGAGAGAAGAAGAATTTCTCCAAAGAGATCCTTCTTTTGCTATCATGGTGGGCTGCATGGGGAAAGCTCTGCACACTTCAGGTTTGAAGGGCAGAGAGGATTTCAACCAAGTCACAAGCAATCCTTAAATAATGCAAGACAAAGTGAGGCAAGGCATATGAAAATGGTAAATTCTTGAGCTTGTGTTTCTCTTTCATCAGTGTGGATAATCTTTTTTTTTTTTTTTTTTTGCAAATGTCCTTTTGCCATACTTATGATGGTAACACATCCATTATGAATATCGCAGCGCAGTTGCTACGTGACCTGACAAATACTAAATGCTCTAGGCCACATTTAATTCCAAGGTGACTGAAATCACTTGTGTTTCTTGGTAACCAAATAAGTTTTGGATATCACGAAGCTTACAATAGTTTGGCCTTTATAATTTGCTCCTCACAATCAATTCTAGAATAAAAATTTGGACAAGGGCTGAGTAAGGAGTGAGAGGTCAGTTGAGCTGGTTCCTTGTCAACAAGAAGAAGAAAAGGCTGAGTTTCAAAGGTACATTGCTGCAGTATGATTTGAAATGTTACAAATGACTTCCTCACACATCAACTGGCAACCTCCTCCAGTTAAATCAAGTCATAAAGTTACAGGTCAACCTAACAAAGCTCAAAATATAAAATCTGAATATGTGGAGAATCCTAGATGCCCAAGTCCCAACATCCAAAAGTTGAATACCTGCTACATTTGCTTAAATCATAAGTCTAAAAGAAAGTAGATATAGTTCAAAAGCTGTTTATATTCTATTCAATGCTCCAAATCCTAAATACTAGTGTTGGGAGCTCATCAAAGTATTACATTTGCAACACTTCTAGATATGGCTCAGTTGTTGCAATCAGGAATACATAGCAGCGGTGAGCACTGCCATAAGACCTGTACGAAAAAAAAAAACATGAAAGTAGATGGGTTGGTTAGGAGGGACAAAAGAACAAGAGAAGATAAGATGGTGAATATGATCATAATGCATTGTACACATGTATAAATAAAACAAAAAATAAGGAATTATCAATTTAATAGATATAATGAAATAAATGCAAAACTTTTATGCAGAAAATATATTGTAGAATGGCACATGCACTGAAGATAGAAGACGGAATCAGTCAGGACAGTGGGTTCAAAGAGTTTTATAAGCACTGTGAGTCCTGAAGATAGTTTAGCAGGTCAAGCCAGCATTTCCTTTCCGAATACATTGGAATGACTTAGTTGAATGAGATCCAAGTGATTCCATTCAGTTAGGCCAATCTTAAGGTTAAAGACTCTTTAGATATGTTGCACATGTGTGAGTGTGAGTGACATGGAGATGTGGAGTGGCTATTGTTCAGGATCCTCCCCAAAATCGAAATTCAGACTATTGAAGATAGAGTTTCCTCAGGGTAGGGTTTACAAACCAGTAACTCTGAATACATAACAGCCTGTCAGGAACAGGTCAATATGGGCGATGTTATTATTGTTGCTTTATGATTCATAAAACGATCTTTTGAAAAAAATGAGTTGATAACCAGCCGTTAAAAAAATCAAGGCATGATATACTTTAAAAAAAAAATTGACCTTCACCTTCTCCTCAAATACTGCAACCATGAGTCTGCCTCCTTACCATCCCTACAGCCCCTTCATAAACAGAAATAGCCTGACCGGTAGAAGTCAATCCATTACTTTGTAACTCTTGGTCCACAGGCCTTTTCTGACAATGATCTGAGCCCACCAAGCTCCAAGCTGCATTTCTGGCTTTATATCCCTCACTATCTGTTTCCCTCAGCCTTAGGCAGTTTTAGAGCAGCCCTGCTGCGAGACCTTTGAAGGTCTTGAAGGTCATCATCCCCCAGAGCCGAGATTACCCTGAAGGAACACACCCTATTTTAATCCTCCACAGAGAGGTTGTCAACTTCCCCTAACCCTCAATTTATAAAAGGATATGGAGATGAGGCCTTCATTCAAGATAAACTTAAATTCCTCAAAATACACAGCTCAGTCACAAGATTAACTGGGTTGGGCCCAATGTGAACAGACCAATGAGCTGTAGAGGATCAAAACCTCCAATCAGGCTTACAGAATCTGAAGCTAACCAATGAGGACAAGCTACTTTTCTGGGCCTGCCTACCCCTGTAAAAAATCCTGACCCTGGCAGCCATCTTTGGCTCCCTTGTCTCTCATGGGGCTCCGTATCTGGGGTCCATGAATTCTTGGTGGCTCTCTTGCCCCCTCACAGATTTCATGTTGGTAAATTGTGTTCTTTCGCTCCTCTAATAAACTCTGTTTTAATCCTCTACTTGTGTTCTGGTTTCAGTCTCCGACTTGTGAACACAAGAACTTGGAGACTTAAAGACCCAAGAGAATCTGCAACAAGACTAGAGCTAATTTAGCCAAGAATGCTTCCCCCAATTCTTTGAATGTAGTTGTCCTTCCACCTTAGAACCTCTGACACTTAAAACTTGTATCAAAGCCAAATACATTTCTAGGTAAACCTTCTAGAAAATTATCTGCCTCTTTTTCTGTTTCTTGGTAGTTCCTAATTCTAAATCCTCCTAGAATCTTGTACTTCTCTGGTGGTCCTTGTGATACTCAAAATTCCCACAAATATAGAATGTTTATTTATCACTATCTTCTTGAATCGTTGATGAACTCCCTGAAGGAAAGAACAGTGACTCATTTGCCTCTACTTCATCACCCCATTGTCCAGAATACAGAATTGCAAAAAGCAGATATTCAATAATTGTTTGACAAATTGGATTACAATAGACTTCAATATAAGCTTATTCATTGTGGAACTGTGGAAAAAGCAAAATATTGAAAGCAACCCAGTTGTCTAACAGTTGAGTTTGAATAAATCATTATAGTTCTCATAATATTGCAAAGGAATACCTTGAATCTGTTGAATGATTTAGATCTGCATTTGATGATGTGCAAAGATGTTCAGGGCAGATTAGAAAAAAACAAGAAGGCAACTACCACAAAGAGGACGTTTATTTTAAAATGTACTAGACCTTTCTTTTAAAGATCAAAAAGATGTACACTGAATGCCTACTGTGAGCCAGGAACTATCGTATAAGCTAGATGTGCACGTTTAAACGAAATTTCTATAAACATAAAGATAGCATTCTAGTCGTGGAGGGAATAGATAAAACTATTTAAGACAAGTGCAGCAAAGAGAAATAAAGCAAGAAATTGAGTGAAAAGCAATAGTCTTACTAATGAAGAGAGCCTTTCTATATTAAATGAGGTGGTTCAGAAGCAACACTCTAAGTCACTGCTGTCCTTCCTGGAATCCTCAAGGAAGGGAGGAAAGAAACTCTGCCGTCATCTGGAGAAAGATGTTCCAGCACAGCCAAAAGCAGTTTCAAATTCTGAAGTGTGAGCACTTGGTGAATGGGGAAATCTGTAGGTAAGGGAAATGTGGAGGGGGCGTAGTCAGAGAATCAGCATTAACTCACATTGCTGAATGCCCTGGAGGGAAGTCTGAATGGAGACCTGGGGAAGAGCTGGGAGGTTTTAGAAAACCAGAGATTGATAATGGACAAGATCACCCTGTGGGGTCTTTCAGACCTCTCTTTAGAAAACAGACACTTAGCCTAGAGCTCAGGGTTGAAGTTTAATCTGAACTTATATTTAAGATCCCACTTAGGTGGTATATAAGTGAATTTTCAGTGCATGGAGATGGCTCGGTGGGTAAGAACACTTGCCGAGCAAGCATGAGACTTAAATTTGAAACTCTGGCACTCATTAAAAAAATGTGGACAAAGTCATGTGTGCCTGTAACTAAAAGGCACATGCACACAGTTGCAAACATCTGCGCGTGCACGCATGCACATACACACACACACACACACACACACACACACACACACACACACACACACATTCCCCATTTCCTAGATTGGTGGGATACTAAATGAACACAGAAAGTAAAAGGGTTTGAGGACTGAGCTTGGTGATGCTGTACTGTGTTGAGTCTGGAAGAGCAAGAATTGCCGAGAAGCAGGAAACCCTGAGGAAAGAGAATAATAGAGAGCAGGTGGGCACTGAAGGACTAGTGAGGAAGTGGACTACTTCCCAGAGATAAAAGAGACAAGCTCCTGCAAGCAGGTTCAGAGGAGGAATACAAGGAGGAAGGATAATTGACCATTTAATTTCATGACCTGAATAAAAGCAATCTAGGAAGAATTGATAGGGAGGAAAGTCAAAATAAATTAGAATTTCAAGAGAATGAGAAGGAGGGTTGACAGTGCCTTTCTATGACCATTTCAGAACCACTTCAAAATGAAGAAATATCAGGCAAATTGAGAAGCATTTGAGAAATCAGAAGGTCTGTTGTCCACAAAATTATCAATGGCAAGAAAGATATAGAAAAGCTGAGAAAATGTAACCAGATTTAAAAAAAAGTCTGGGGAAGCAAGACAACTGAATTTTATTAGTGATCCGTGATTGATCCAGGATTGGGAGAAATTCTTTATAAAGAACATCACTGAAACAATTGATAATAAATGACTGTAGACTGCAACGTTGAAACAGAAAGATCATGCTGATATTAAATTTTCAAAGGCACTCACCAAATAGTGGTTGGGTAAGGAAATATACTTGTTCTTTGGAAATAGAGCTGAAAACACTTGGAGTCAATAGTTATGATAGTTACAGATTCAGAAAAGAAAGCAATTGTGTATGTACACATATACATACATGCATGCATGTAAATATTAAATAGAGATACACACAGGACAGATATGATAGCTCAGTGGGTAAGAAGCCTGCTTGCAAATCTGGCAACCTGAGTTCAATCCCTGGAAACCTACATGGTGGAAGGAGAGAACGGACTTCCTAAAGCTGTCCTCTGACTCCACTCCTGTGAGACTGATATGGGATAGTCCCTTCATGGGTCCATCTGGGTCACCAAATGATGCAGGGGCAGGAAACGACTGTCCCAATGATGCAGGGTTCTTGTGTTAATGAGTCAAAGACTGAAACCAGAACACACTAGAGGATTAAGGTAGGAGAGAAAGGCTGGAACTCATGGACTCCAGACATGGAGTGCCATGAAGGGCTAGGGCACCGGAGAACTCATGGAATCCATGAGAGACAAGAAGCTAGAAAGAACTGGTGGCACTCCAAGGGGCTAGGGAGCCAAAGATGGCTGCCAGGGCCAGGCATATTTATACACCTAGACAAGCTTTTTCTCATTGGGTAGCTCCCATTGGGCCCAATCCAGTTGCTCATGAGCCCACATGGGGCTAAAGACCAAGATGTTTGTTGATATGAAGGGCTCATCTCCATAATCCCTTTATAGGGAAGTTGGCCATCTTATCTCTGGAGGATTGGAGTCAGTTTCCAGCAGGGGTGTTCCTTCAGGGAGATTCCAGCAGTGGGGGATGGCCTTCAGGAATTCCAAAGACCTTCAAAGACCTTGAGAGACCCATCCCAGCATAGCAGCTCTAATCCTGCCTCAAGAACACATGCATGTCGGGCTGGAGAGGTGGCTCAGGGGTTAAGCCTCTGCCTTGCAGGCAGAAGGTCCTGAGTTTGGATCCTAGACCCCATGTAAAGATGCCAGGCGGAAGCGGGGGCGGCCTGCGTTTCTGGTCCTGGTAGGGCGAAGCCTGTGAATCCCGGGGCAGAGTAAACAAGGAGGAGGTGGAGGCGGTCCATGGTGGTTTCCGAATCCACCAGTGGTTCTACACACACTCACACACACACATGTGCACACATGCATACATGCACAATTGAATAAATAAATGATAAAAAAAAAACTGCAAAAAAAAGAACACATGCATGTGTTCTCCCAAATAAATATAACATTGAAAATAAATAAATGCATGCACACTGAACAAATACATGAACATGAACAAGAATGTGTGGAATTTCTCTAGCACTCTTACAGCATTTCATAATTGTGAACTATAATAAAATGTTTTTGAAAATGCAAAGCAAGCTATTTCTGAGTGCTAAAAAAAAATGGATTTGGCCTGACATCCTGATGTTTATTTTCTTTTTTATCAAAAGTAAGCAGGGATTAACTGGTTAAAAACATAAGCAAATTTTAATGAAAAAAAATGTATCAGTTAATTTTACCAATAACACAAGAGGGAAAAAAGGTTTCAATAATTTGGGTAAATACTAATTTCCTAAATAATATTTATCATTTTTTTAAATTACAGGAGTTTTATGAGGGATTTCTAATAGAGAGATAATGTGTCACATCTGATGCCTTGCAGGCCAATTTCTGTATCAAGAAAGATGAAATTAATAAGTTGGGACATAGCTTTAAGGATTTAATATTAATTATCATGATAAAGTACCAAATGAATTTTTAATGTGGAATTTTCCTTAATTCATTTGGCATAGCTTCTTGGATGACTTACTTTTGTTTTATGTGTTGACTTGTCCTTACAGAGAACTCTAAAACAGCAATTCACTGTTCTTTTCAGCCTCCTAGAAAGTCCCTCTGGGGAAACCAGTGGGGAAGAAATGGTAAGATCAGAGTAACCCCAGAAGACAGGCCCTTCAGCCTCTTGCTATGCCTGGAGGAAATCTAGTTCTCCAACTACTAGCAAGCAGAACAAGGACAATTTCTGTAGACTCTCAAAGGCCACTTGTTGATTAATTGGCAAGGAAGAGAGGAAAGTTTAGATTAAAAAAAAAAAAACTTGACTTTGTTAGATATAATAAGGGCAATGCCACCACTCACAGACCTCGAAAGTGAACTATGAAGCTATAGTGTTGGAAGAATGAGTGAAAATATTTAAAATATCAATCTATCCAGCCAGAGGATAACACAACATTGTTGACCACAAGCTTTAGAATACTTTATTCACCTTAGAGCTGATAAGAAAGACAAAGAGAAG
This sequence comes from Typhlomys cinereus, assembly GCA_023101885.1. Taxonomy (NCBI): domain Eukaryota; kingdom Metazoa; phylum Chordata; class Mammalia; order Rodentia; family Platacanthomyidae; genus Typhlomys; species Typhlomys cinereus. The sequence goes on along the minus strand of JALPQD010000692.1, from coordinate 643,206 downwards.
TGTAAAGAGGATCAAAAAGTTGCATGAGAAAATGTTGTTGACTTACAATGTCTTTGAAATTAATTCATCTAAATTCATCCCTTAAAAGCAATTTACAAGTTTTTATAAGATGATTACAAACATTATTTTGAAGAAATTTAAAATATAGGCTATCAATACATACATGTCAATTTAAGTTTCTTTCAATGTGGCAGGCTAATTCACCTAATTGATTTGCTTGACTAAAATCAAATAAATATAAAATATCTGTTTTAATAAGTCAGTCAATGGGCTGGTGGTACATATCAATAATCTCTACTATTCGGGAGGCTAAGTCAGGAGAATAGCAAGGGAAATAGTCGGTCTGGGCTTCAGAGCAAGTTTCAGGCAACCTGGCAATTTAACATGATTATGTGTCAAAACAATAAAATTCTTAAAAGGGCCAGGGATATAACTAAATGACAGAACATTTACCTAGCATGTGTAATGCTCTAGGTTTAATTCTAGTCACACACACACACACACACACACACACACACACACACACACACAGAGCAAGATAAAGTTCACGGAAAATAGGAACCAAACAATGGCAAGTTATGAGGGCATTTTCTGAGTCCGCATGACTCTGGTCTTTTTTTTTCCGGTGCTGGGGACCGAACCCAGGGCCTCGCGCTTGCTAGGCAAGCGCTCTACCACTGAGCTAAATCCCCAACCCCCAACTCCGGTCTTAATTTCCATCCCTTATGTAGAAGGAAGAAAAGATAAAATGCTTTCAGGATGATGAGCCAAATAGACTATGCTCATAAACCTAGAGCTAACACACACATACAGAGGGAGAGAGAGAGAGAGAGGGAGAGAGAGAGAGAGAAAACAAAGCAGAAATGAAATTTTAGCTCTTTACAGTACTGTTTTCTTTCTATACAGACATGATGTCAGACTGCCCTCTAAATACTTATCTTTCTACCCATAGATTAATACAGTTCTCAGCAGGGACCATGGAGTACTCGATTCTAAGCAGTGTATCTGTATCACCTCACTCTAAGAATCACAGGACATCACAGAAGAGGGGGCTATAAGATTGTAAGACTCAGAGGGTGAGGAAGGGTGATGCCAAATAATGCCTTCTGGACCTGACAGGGCTTCTGTAACCATGAACTCAACATAGCTATTTATTTCCACAAGACCTATACAATATAAGGTCTATCGTCATTACGTCATGAAGGGGGAAGATCTCACAAAGCATCATACCTCCTGAGGAATTGATGAGAACTAATGCTGGCTGTGGGAAGAAGAGCTCCTTTCTTCAGTGGTGTAATCTCTTAGGTATCATCTATCCTCCATAAAGTGTCTCCACAATTGTCTGAATAGGCAGCAGCCCAGGGGAAACTCAATCACACACACTCACACGCACGCACACACACACACACAAAGCAAACAAAGTAGGAGGGCGACTGGGTTGAGGTGGTTTTCAAGGAGAGAAGAGGGTTGAATGCAAGTAATATTGGAGTTAAAAAGTGACTTAGATTAATTGTATTCATATATAAAACTGTCGAGGAACTAAGACAGTTTTTTAAGAACTAAGCCTCTGAGGAGTAAAAATATAATGTGTCTATATTGCTGAGTAGAAAAAAAGGAGGAATATGTGTAAATTAAGAAGAAAAGATGACCCAAAATATAAAAATGATCCACTTAATAATTAAAACAGATACATTTTTAAAAATAAAACATTTGCTATGTCACTAAATATCAACTAATGCCTGTTACAGAGATCATAACAGCAAGAAGCAGCCCTGAGAGGCATTAAATAAGAAGTAAATATATCCATTGTTCTAGATTAGAAGATTCAATCATTTCTTTACCTGCATACTATATATTTCCAATTTCACTGCAGGAAATAAATGTGATGGTGGAAAAGTGAAAAGACTTCACTTCCTCCTAAATTCATCCACACTGATCAGCTCATGACCCATGGATCCATCCTGACAGGCATCGTGACCCTGGACAGCTCACATCAGTGGCCACAGGAGGTTGAGTGGCTGGTTACATCAAGTGGCTCCTCAGGAAGGAGAGACTTGAAGAGGAAGCAAGTGATAACCCCAAGAGCCCCACATTACCCCCAGCAACCCACTTCCTCCAGCTAGACCTTACCTCCAAATGTTTCCCCACCTTCATGAAATACCTACATCAGCTCTAGACCAAATGTTCAAATACACGAGACTGTGGGGGACATTCCACCTGCAAACCAAAACAGCAGATGTCAAGAGTTCTGATAGAAACCTTCCTGTTAGGACAAGATAGGAAGGACACAGGAATAGATGAACAGAATGATGGAATGGTTTGCAGAACCCAGCAATACATCCATGAACACATGAACATTTCATTGATAGATTAGTGAAGCATGTGAGCTTTCTATAAATGATGCTAATATTGTTAACACGGAATCCCTACCCGAAACACAGAAATTCCACATGAAGTAAAGACATAACTGCAAACAGCAAGCTTATAGCAACTTTATAGAGGCCATTTGCAAACACATGATCCCCATTCCAGTGGAAATCCTCCATCTTGTCAAGAAATTGACATTAGAATAGATTTATTTCTAAAAGACAAAAGTAAAAACCATAAAGAAAGAAAGACACTTAAAATTAACCATGCCAGTATTAGGTGTTTCTAACTCTCAGAAAGAAGAAACTTCCCTTCTCAGCCTCCCTTGGATTGGACTGGGCCCTCATAACCACATGTGATTTAGAAAGTAACTTAAGCCTCATCCAGACTTAGCTGTTAAAAATGACCTGTACATCACTCCATATCCTCCCCCTAATCCAACAAGAGACACAACTATAAACATCAAGTTGTGTTATTTTGGTAAGACTGAAGGGTCATTTGCCACTCCTTTAGATTTATCCTAATTAATGAATACACACCATAGGGGAGAAAATGACAACTACAAAATCAGGATATTTGTGTTGCATATAATTAACAAGAAAATAACATCTAATGTGGCTTTAAATTGCTATAAATTAAGAATATAAACATTCCAGTGGAAAACTGAGCAAATAAATTGAAAAAGCTTTCTTACATGATTAATAAATGCACAAAATGTTACATGTTCTCTTCAGCAGATAAGAAAATGGTAGCTACTCACTTGCAAATCCATCAGCCTGGCACCAGTTTTGAAGATCTGATAAAACCCAGCATTAGATTGGTATTTTGTGTTGTCTAATGGAGGTATTAAAGTTCTTACTCTTGAAACCAGTAACCCTGCTCTAAGGAAGAAATTCTAGATTAATGCTATCTGAAAGATCTGTGATGATAATGGAAATTCTAGAATCTAGTGATGCAGTATGGCAGTCATGTGACTAGTGATATGTGACACATGGTTAGTATATGAATGCCTTATTTATATTTTTCAGCTTTAGTTTAAGTATTCATATATGCTAGCAGTGACTGTGTTGGACAAGATAAATCTAGAAAAATCCTTAAGCATATGAGTTACAGAGATTGAGATATAGCACAGTGGCAGTGTGATTGTCCAATATGCATGAGAACCTGAATTGAATCCCTAACCCCTGTCGCCCCCCCCCCAGAAATAATCAACATCTCGTTCTTAACAGCACTGGTTATATAAAAAATAACTAAGCCACTTCCATATTTAGGAAGATAGAGATATGTTCATACAAGTACAGGGAAGGCAGATTGACTGGTGTTATATAAAAACATGAAAAAATTGTCTAGTGATTAGTTTCCCAAGTGTTCCTTTTCCTTCTTATATACTAGATTAGAAACTAGAGAGTTAAGCATCTCTAAACTCCCAACTAAAGCAGATTAAAATAGCACCCCAAACCTTGCACCCACCACCCACACAGCAGGAACAACTTTACAGGTCATAAATTTCACATAAAAGATTTGTACCTTTCTATCCAAATACCATAAGCAAGCAAATCCCACATTTTCCAGAAGCTGAACAATTCTCACACAGGATACAGCATAATAACTTTTAAAAGAATAGCATGGGCTGGGGAGATGGATCAACAATTAAAACATCTTCTGTGCAAGCAAAAAGAGCAGAATTCAGATCCCCAGATCCCACTAATGCTAGTGGGTATGGCAGTCCACCTGGAACTGCAATCACTGAGGTGGAGACAGAATCCTTAGAGGAAACCTTTCCTGAGTGAACTTTGAATTTGATTATAGGTGAGCTCCAAATTTGAATAGAAACCTTATCTGCAAAGAATAATGGAAAAGACAATGGAAGATGCTCAGGTCTCTACACATGAGTACACATGTGCACATGCACCCACATACATGAGGACATGATATGCACACACAAAATAGGCACACACACACACACACACACACACACACACAAATTTTAAAAAAGGTAAAAGAAAAACATGGCAGAATACATCATAACTATAATAGTTCATCCTGGTTATCAACTGGATTAGATTTGAGATCAATGAAAGATGTATCTCTGGGAAAGTCTATGAAAGCATTTCCTGGAAAGATTAAATGAGGGAGGAAGACTCTTCTACCCAGAGGTAGATCTTTCAGGTGATGATTTGGATACAAACAAGTCTGAAGGGAAAACAAGGCTTGTTTGCTGCTGGTCCACCTTTGCTGCTTGCTCTGAGTGCATTTACCCTGTTGCTGCTGCTCCTGCTGCTGCTGTCATCCTTCACAGATGTCAGAACGCAGCTTCTTCAGTTCCAATATGAACTGAAGACCAGCAGGCCTCCAGGTCTACAGTACCAGACTGAGACTACCGAAGAATCCATTCTCATGAACTGAGTAACTACCCGGTCCTCGTCCTTGACTTTTCCGGTGTTCAGTCATTATTAGACTGCCAGGTCCACATTGTATAAGACGATCTAATAAATTCCCTTAGCAACATGTAGATTCATTCTATTGCTCCTGTTCCTTTAGAAAACCCTGACTCATTCAATAGCCAAGTAAGTTAAAAGGGGAAAAGACTACATCTTCAATTTAAAGACAAATGCTATCTATGGGGAAGAGCAATTAGAATAGAAGATCTTTCATCAGAAAGCATAGAAGCTGGAAGAACTTGGCACATTTATCCTGCATTGAAACAGACCCATCAATATATCCAGTGGGGAATCTCTCTCAGGAATGAAGGAGAAATTAAGACATTCACAAGTGGAGGAAAATTCAGAATTTCCAACAGAAGCCTACTCTAAGAGGACGGCTAAGGGAATCTCTACGCAGAAAGGAAACACAGAAAACTGGAAAGAAAAAAAAAAGCAGGAAAAAAATCCCCATAATGTTTAGCTTCTTATCTGATACTGTGATGAAAGACTTTGTGGCTAAAGCAACTTAAAGGCAGAAGGGCTTATTTGGCTCACAGTACCAAGCTGCACTCCATCAATGCAGGGAGAACCCAGCAACAAGAGCCTGAGAGAACATTACATCCACACTGAAACGTGGAGAGCGATGAATCAGTACAGGCCAGTACTCACCAGTTTACCTTCTTTTAGTTCAGAAGAGGTACTTCCCACTTCCACCCCGTCAGAAATGTACAGTACCCACAGAGGTCAGTTTCTGATGCCTCAATCAGCCTGATCAAGATAATTCCCAGAAGGAAAGCTCAAAGGCTCCTCTCATAGGTGATGCTAGATCTCATCCAGATGACAACAGAGATTCACCATCACATAATGGAAGAAAAGAATATGGGAAAATACAACAGACTTTTCCAGTTACTGTTGAGTCTCCTAAATTATGTTTGAGTGATCAAGCAAACATTATGACATGCCTGGTATAGTGCTAATAAGCACACAGAAGAAACATCTAGAAATTATATTACAAATGAAAGATGTTAAAGAGAGGTCAGGACTATTTACATAGTACTTGGAATAATGAAATGATAATGCTACTAAAGGAGACTGGGAGAAACAGAGGGGTATTGTATAATGAGAAACATAATCCAGTATAATGACCTTTCAAGGCCTAATATGTGTTTATCAAACAACAAAGCTGCAACACATTACATAACTGGAGCAGAAATAAAGGCAGTCATTGTTGGAGACTTCAGTACTCTTCTATCAACAATTGATAGAGCAACTAGACAGAGGGGCCAGAGAAATGGCTCAGGGGTTAAGCTTCTGTCTCACAAGCAGAAGGTCCTGAGTTTAGATTCCAGGTCCCACATAACGATGTCAGGAAGAAATGGTGGTGACCTGCACTTCCAGTCTTGGACGGAAGAGCCTTGCAGACTCCAGAGCAAAGCAAATAAGAGGTAGAAGCAATCTAGGGTGAATTCCAAAAGCACATACAGTGCCCTTTGGTCCACACATACACACATACATACACACACACATACACACACATGCACACACACACACACACACAAATAAAAAAAGAACAAGTAGAAGAATAACTAGATGAAGAATTAGCAAATGTGTAGAGGAACCACATCACAGCATCAACTCATTCAGTCTAAAAACATGTATAGTATCCAAAGCCCCACCCATCCCTGGTGAACTACAAACAGTTAACCCTTGCTGGGGGAAGTGGGTGTCATTTTCTTCAGTGGTATAGCCACTACCAAGTTGCCCATGCTCTGATAAATAACCACCGACCTATGCTATAAAAACAACCTTAATTAAACTCTGTGGCACACACATTCAACGATATACATATGGAATGGGCACTTGGGAAGAAAGAAGGATTTCAGTGGAGAGAGAGAGAGGTTAGAGATACATATGTGTAACTGTCAAAGAATAAATAAGCAAGAAAATACACAAGCACCTAAGCACCTGGATATTAGTCTGACTTGCCAAAACTTTCAGCCAACACAGCACTAAATGAATGTGGGACCCCATGACTAGATGCTGCTGTGGCTTTCCTTTGGCTCCTATCCCTTTCCCATCCAATGCTATGCTACCATGGAGAAAAGTCAACTATCTGCTCTTTTCTTTGATGTCAAGTGAATAAGCAGGCGGAGAAAAGTGTTTGATGGTAATGGCTTTGCTGATGGCACAAGAAAAGACCCAACTTGAGGAAAGAGATCTGGCAAGGAAAAAACTTGGGGCTTTCTGGTTTCCAAGAGCAAGGAGCTTGTATCACCTGCTTTATGACTTCCAAAAGAGGCTGAACTTCATTCAGCTTGTAAGGCTGAGATGTACTTCGAGTGGTAGGGCATGCCTTTGGCAAACACAAGGCCCTGGGTTTAGTTCCCAACAACAAAAGGAGGGAAATAAAACTACTTTAACTGGCCTAGAAAACACACACCAAGCAGCAGCAGCAGCAGCAGCAGCAGCAGCAGCAGCAGCAGCAACAACAAAACAACAACAACAAAACAACAACAACAAAACAACAACAACAACAACACTTTAAATCCAAGTTGAGTGTTAAAAGTCAGAGCCCGCTGAACACATGGGGTTTACTGGCTGGGGCTTGGTTATAACTGCAGCACATCTTCCCATTGGTAGAAATAGTACATCTCCTGCAGATCAAGTTTGCACTTTCTCTAGCAAAATATCCAGCAAAATATATGCATCTTTTTGTACATGCATATTCATAAAACAAAAATAACAACCTGCTGGTGCTATGGGTCGGGAAGCAGAGGGGTTGGGGGGAGGTGAGAGAATACTCTTAGGGATTCCAAGAAAAAGAGCAGGATCCCCTTTTAAAAAAAACCATTAAATCAACTCAGAGTTTAAGCCAAGTCTGTGGGAAGAGCAGAAAGGCACAGATGTTCACAGTGCAGGTGTGCTTGGAAAAGATGGTTTTTCTCCTGGGAATCCTGTAGTGTGAACTTGAAAACGCTGGCTGCCTGACTCTGATGGTGGAGCTGAAGGTGTGTCTGAATGCGAGCTGGCTGGGTGGGATTCCAGCCTGGCAGACAGCTGCGACCCTGAGAATGAGAAGGAGGCATTTCAGCGCTGAGTTCTTGTCTGTCGAGGGCGGTAGCCACACAGGGAACAGGAGCGGGAATCACTGGGCCCGTCTTTGGCTTCCCCAGCTAGTTCCGTTTGCTGCCTTTTCTGTCTTTCAGATGTGTTTGGGTTTGATGGATGAAGGAGATGTCATCGTTTTCCTTGTCTGCGGGAAGCAGTCGCTTGTCTTCTTCCAAGGCCACAGCTGCGGTTGGATGGCAGTGGCTGCTTCGTCCCGCTGCTAGCCACGGGGTGCCGCAGCATCCTTCGCTGGCTTCTCTTCACGGCTGCCGTGCCTATGTTGTGACTCCCAAATAGAACTCAGCTCCGAAATCCCATTCGAGGGTTTGATGGGCTTCCCATCAGGACCCTTGAGGAGATGGTGCCCGTGCCCTGGTTGGTAAATGAGTTTTGGAAAGAGAATCGTGGTGGAGGAGAAAGAGTGGGAGCAGAGCTGGAGAGCAACCCCGAGGCACCACGCTGCTCACAGTTCTTGGCTGTCCTCTAGGAAGGCAGCGCTGCTGCCTAAGCCATCTGGCAGAGGTCGTGGTGCTGCGGAAACAGAGACATCGACATTGCGTGTCATTGCAGGTTGGCGAAGAGAGGAGGCAGGAAGTTCTAAAAGAACTCGGGCTCTGAGGGTCACATAGACTTAGGTAAGCACTCTGTGGTCCAGAGAAAGGAATGGAAATCTGAGTCTCCAGATTTGTATTTTTCCAACTGCTCATATAGAGATGGTATCTATCACATCTTAGGAACTTTGCTGGGTGGTTAATGAAGGTAGCAAATCACCCAATGTGTAGAGCATCTCAATTACACCCCAAGTGTCAGCACACATGGAAGGCCTGGAAAAAGAGAGACCTCCAGAATGGAGAGCCATTCAGTAGCAATATGTTGTTACACTGTGGGTTTCACAAGTAAGGAGCCACGGTGGACTATGGAAAGGATGCTGCAGACAGATTTGTTGGGTGTGTCCAGCTTGCAGCCTGCATGCATGAAGCTGCATGCAGCAAGGATAGACAGGAATGTGGTCCAACATAAAACCATAAACTCTACTAAAACTTGAGGTTCCTTGGGTTTTTTTTTTTTTATGAATGATCATACAGTTTTCCAGTGTGAAGATCATACATAGCAAAGTCATGTTGTAATGTCAAGAGGCTAGACATTCCTGGGACCAGTCACAAAGGCAGTTAACTTCATGCAAGTTACTTGGCCTCTCTGAACCTTTCTTGGACCAAAGCAGCAATTCCTAAGAGGTTCAGTCCAGCACTGTCTGAAATTTAGAGGGACAGAAAGGTATTAAGAGAGCATGAGTCTCTCAGCTTCCAAATGCAAAACAGGAAGCAATGGAAATGACAGCCATGCATCAAGTCATAGGTCACAGAAATAACAGGCTGATGAACAGTGAAATGGATCCATTCCCACGTGTGTTCCATTGAACCTGCACAGTGTATTTTAAAATTGCTTATTCTCTCACAACCTTTAAACTTAGGAAGATTGCATGGAAATTCAGCTAGCTCCTCTTGAAGATCAATCCACACTCCCCCATCTGTCACACATCTTCTGCAGGGTAGCAGTGGTCCATCTGAGATACTACTGCCACCCACACAGAGCCCGAATCCTCTCACGAGACAGGGTCTTCACCTGGCCCACCTCACTCAGGAACATTACAGGACAGGAGTACATAGTGGACACTGGAAACTAAGAAATGCAGATCACAGTAGTAATGATCTGTGGTAGTTTGTAAATTGCCATTTTTCAGCAAGACAGAAGATAAATGTAAGAGCATGAAGAACATCATGCACATTACCTGCCACCAGTACCAGCATCATTTCAGTTGCACCATTTCACCTCTGACACCATTAATCACCTTTGCCAGGGAAGCCATTGCATTCCTTTCAGAACTAGTAAATACTTAGGAAAAAGTCAGAGCTGTCCCAGTTTTTCTTCCATCAGTTCTGCATCTTGATAACACTGCTGACAATAGGAAATTAACCTACATACATGGCAACAAACAAATGCTGAAGGAATGGTGAAATTAACATATCATCCTTTTTGCAACACTTAGTGAACTAGTGATTTTGATATACATCGATGGCCTTTAGCTTCATAGCCAAGAAAATGAGGTTATTTGGGATTCCTTAATGCAAACTAAATACTATCTGCAGAGAATCAGTGCTAAGCAGCTAGGAGACAGCTCAATAGGTGAAGGTGCTTGTGTGGAGCTCGACAGCCTGCATAGGAACCCCAAAAACCCCATGGTGGGAGGAGATAATCAACTCCTGCAAATGGTCCTCTAACCTCCACCTATGTTCTGCAGTCCATGTGTGCACAATGCATGCACACGTGCAATAGGTAATTTTTTAATGTACAAAGTAAAAGAGCTATTTCTAAAAGCAAAGCAAAACCCCCAATCAAATTTATGTTTCTAACAACCTCTCCATCCCTTCCAAAATGTAAAAGAGGAACTGCCTGTATCAATCAATAAGGGTACCAATAGCAAAGTCCAGAATTTGGAAAATCCTGTAATACAATAGCTAACACTTGGGGCTGGAGAGATGGCTCAGGGGTTAAACCTCTGCCTTGGAGGCAGAAGGTCCTCAGTTCGAATCCTAGACCCCACGTATAGACGCTGGGCAGAAGCAGGGGCGACCTGCGTTTCTGGTCCTGGTAGGGCGGAGCCTGTGAATCCCGGGGCAGAGTAAACAAGGAGAAGGTGGAGGCGTCCATGGTGGTTCCCGTATTCGTCCGTGGTTCTACACACACACAAACACACACACACACACACACACACACACAAACACACACGCATGCATGCACACACACACACAATTGAATAAATTTTTAAAAATTAACTACTATTAAAAAAAAACAATAGCTAACACTAAAGAACCTGGTGTAATCTTTATAGTAAACCAGATGATACAAATAAAAAGTGTAACTTAACTGAAACAAACTGAAAAAACAAAAATTAATGCTCTAGGCACTTCAGATTTGAAAGCTGAGTGACTATTTTATAGCTATTTATAAATATTTCCTTATATATTTGAGAATCACATGAATACTTTCTTAAATTATGATTTATCATAATAGCTATTCATAATTACCCATATATTTGAGAACCACTTGAATACTTTGTTTTTTTTAATTATGATTTACCATAAATGTGTTTGCAGCAGGGCATGGCAGCTACTCAGGAAACAGAGTCAGGTTGCCTGAGAACTTGAGGACTAGTCTGGGTGAACTCAAGAGCCTGTCTCAAAATGATATTGAAAAGGGATAAAACCGTTACTTAGGTTTTGGGTTCAAAATCCAGTAATGCAAGCTAATGATAATAAATGTAGCTGAGCATGTTGGTATACACATGAAATCTTAGCACTTAGCTGGCTTAGACAGGAAGGGCACCATGATTTAGCCCAGTCTGAAACACATAGTAAATTTCAAGCCAGCTCGGACCATAGAGTGAGAGCCTCACTTAATAATCCTCATCCTCTTTATCTTTACTTTTAGAACAACTATTACAGAAAATTTTCATCTATCAGCTGACTTCACACACTCCCAAAGTCCAGTACTAACTCTATCTATATCAGAGTGGTCCATTCATTGCAACTTACTGATGCACACTGGTATTTTACTATTACCCAAATTCCCTGGTTTATGTCTGTTATCACTGGTGATATCACACTGGTGTTATCACACTGTGAATGAATGCATGGACCATTGTATAAAGTATGTATCCACCACCCAAGCATCATATGTAATACTTTCCCTTGCCTAAAATTCTATGTACTCTAGATATTTTTTCCTTCCTCCCACCTAACCCCTAGTAAACACTAAGCTTTTCGTTGATTCATAGTTTTATTTTTTCCAGGAGTCACATGATTGGAATTGTAAAGCATATAGACTGTGATAGTTACATACAGATGTCAACTCGACAGTTGCAGGCTGAGCTTTGATTACACATATGAAGCACTGATCGTTCAAGTAAGCCCTCAGCAAACCTGCAGGAGATGGGGAAGATCAAGCCCATGGCGGATGTGACTATTCTTGGAGCAGGTAAATAAGATGGGGGAGCTGGTGGGAACAATGAACTCCGTGACATGAGCCCACTGCCATACTTCTTTTGCTGCTTCTGTGAGCTGTGTACCTCGGCATACTTGGAGAGCCTTTCTGTCTGGCAAGTGAGGTTTGTCCCTCCCTCAGCAATCCTTGTAGATATGGTGAGACCAGTTCCTTTTGCTTTTGGTGTTGGTATGAGTTCTCCTGCCAAGCTGGACTGATAACTGTAATCTGATAATAGTCTAGTCAGCCATTTTGTTGTGAATGTTGGCAGCATACAAAAAAAAAAAAAAAACCCCGCAGCTTAGGCTTTTCACATTGACTTCTCTTATTAGTAATACACTGGTTAGCTTTTTTCCATGACATTGTATGGTTTGAAAGCTCATTCCTCTTTAGAGATACAGTTTACTCATTTTCCCAGTAGTGTGGGCAGTAGTAATAAGGCTGCTACAAACATTTGTGTACAACTGCTGAATGGACATAAGCTTTAAGTTCCCAAGAAGCATGGTTGCTATAAGCATGTGTGCTATAAGCATGCTTAGTTTTCTAAGACATTACCATGTCATCTTCCAAAGTTGCCCGAATCATTTTTGCATTCCCATCAATTGAGTCGATAAAATGAAGGTTCATGTGGCTCCATATCCTCACCAACATTTTGGTGCTGTCTGTATCTGGAATCTAGTCACTCTAGTAGGTGTGGAGATGGTTTCACATGAGTGTGTCAATTTGTGATCCCTTAATGGCATATGATAAGCCAAATAAACGAGAAAGACTATTTGGTCTATTGTATTACCTTTGCTTCTTTGTCAAAGAACAGTTGACTCTATTTATGTCATCTATTTTACATTATGTTCTATTCCAACTGAATACCTTTTGGTTAGCCGCATACAGCTAGAGGCCCAAGAAGACATGTTATCTCCTGTTGCTCCGCACACGGAGTCTCAAGAGAGAAGAGCACTAAACACAGAGCTGTTCCCATGGTGACCTTTTATCAGGAGCAAGGAATGCCCACATGCCAAATTCATATTTTTCTCAAGAACTTGTTTTTACCATTAAGTTACCAAGTAGAAAAATACAATTGTATTAATAGAATTCTGTAGGCACTTACATTATAAACCTAAGTTTACAATGATAGTTTCCAATTTCCTTGTAAACCACTCAGTATATATTGTGATTGACTGGGTAAGTCAGAGTCGCTTAGGTTTTTAGGGTTTCTCTTCCCCACCTCTTCCTTCTTCAGATTCAAGCTATACTCTCAGTCTTTTGTTCACAGATAAGTGACAGATCTTCTAAGAAGTGCTATTCGGGGCACTTTTCCATATGCTTACTTGATATGTGTATATCTTTGGTTAGGTGTCTGTTCATGTCTTTTGCCTAGTTTCAATTGAATTGTTATCATATTGTTGAGTCATTAAATTTTTTCATAATAATCAGATTGGGGATTGAGGTGTGAAAATATCATCAATTCTCTATATTCATGTATGAAACACTAACAGAATTTAAAAAGAAAGAAAAAATGAGTTCCACAAAAAAGTGCATAATAGTCCTTTGTCAGATGTGTTTTTAACAAGTATTTCCTGGCAGTCTGAAGCTTCTCTTTTCTTTTCTTGACAGTGGTTTTCACACAGAAAATTTTCATTTTCATTTTAATGATGGTCAAGTTGTCCAGTAGATTCTTTATGGGTTCCCTGGATATCTCATGTTATTTTCTAAGAGTTGGAAATGTGCATTGACCATTCAGGCCTGATTCTTTGGTAGCTAAACTGTAAAAGATGTACACTCTGACCAACATTAGTGGGTTGTGGGGTTTTTTTTGCCTGTCATTTACTAATACTTCTGTCATGTGTTGCCAAGACCTTTTGGTCTATTGTATTTTCTTTGTCAAATGACCAGTTGATTATATTTATATCATCAGTGTCAATCTTCAACTCCAGTATTCAGTAGGGCACTCTGGATCTTTTGTCTTACCCACACAAATTTCCAAATGCATTGTTAATATACCTATCCTTGGCCATGCTCCTTATAGGCTTTATTGAATTTTGACATCATTATTGTTTTCTCAAGAAATTTTCTATTTATGAGTTAGTTTCTTTTCTTTTCTTAAAGGGTCTTTGTATAGTTTTGACCTTACAGTTATGCTGGTCTCAGAATGAGTTAACTGTTCCATTTACTTCAGGCTTTCAGAAGTGATTGTGCTGAACTTGTACCTTTTCTTCCTTGAATGTTTCAAGGGAGGGCACTTGAGAAAGGAAAGTGAATGCATAAGAACAAAGTGTAATGAGCACATCTGGGTTCAAAACCTATTTTGAAAGATTGTTATCAATCCAAATTTGATGAGGTGCATCAGCCCTTGATTTTGATTTTCTGCATGTGTTCTGGCATATTATGCCTTTCAAGACATTGGTCCATTTCACCAAGATCACATTGGTGGGCAAAATGTTATATCATTTTATTTATGGTTTGTTCATGAATTCTGCAGTGAAATCCCCTTTTACTGAAGATATTTGTGTCTTATCCTTTATATTAGTCTGGTTATAGTACAAGCTTATTGATTTAATTTATCTTTTCAGGTATCAAGCTTTTTATTCCATTGTTTATAGACTTAAGATTTCCAATTTTATTTATTCTTATACTCTTAAAAAGTGTCATGCCAACTTTCTTCCTGTCCTCTCAGACCTTAAGGAGTCTCTTCTGTTCTAACACTCTCCCACCTCAAGACTAAACTGTGGTTCCCTTGGCCACCAGACCTTCAACCTTAAATAAACTACTATTTAAGCCGTTTAAAAAAGACAAGAAGGAGAAATGGAGGGAGAGAAAGAAGGGGGGAGAGGAGGGGGTGGCACATCTATGCATGATGGTGCATAGGCTTAAGTTAGATTTTTCAGAAGTCAGTTCTCTCCTTGCACCATGTAGGCTTCCAGGAACTAATCTCAGCTTACCAGGTTTGCAAGCAAGCATCTTTTTCGCTTGCCCTTGTTCTTGTGCTTAATTATTTATTTGTTCACTGTGAATTTAATTTGATTTTTCTCGGCTAGGTGTTCTTTCCATGGTGCAAACTCAGTGTACAAATTTCTGGTAATCACTGTTCTCTTTGCCTCCTAGAGACTTTCACTACTTCACTTTTTGTTTTCATTTGGCTCAAGGTATTTCAATGTCTCCCAAAGTGCTATCAAGAGGATCTTTACTTCTCCAGATATTTGGAGTTCTTCCTGTCATCTACGTCCCTTTCCAATCGTGATCTTGACCATTTCTCCTTGAGGTTCTATGAGCTTCAGCTCCACATAATGTCTGCATATGTCAACTGTTATTGGGCACATGCATTAAAGTCTGGTATATCATCTCATAGCATTGACCTCTCTCTCCCCAGATGATATTTTTCTTTATCCCTGATAAGTCCTTACTCTGAAGTTTGTGCTATTACTACCTCCATTTCTTTTGGTAAGCATTCTCCAAGGACCCATGGGCATCCTTTACTTCCCTCTACTTTAAACCTGTGTGTCTTTGCCTTTAAAGTGGGGTCCTTATAGACTACATATAGTCAAGCTATACTTTTAGTGCACTCCCACCAAGCGGCAAATAGGAAATATTGTTTGATATTTACTGTGGTTGTACTAATACATATTTCATTTCCCTCTTTCCTTACTTTCTTCCTGTTTTTGGATTCCACCTTTTTTATACCCCCTTTGGCTTGGGGTTTTTTTTTAATTGTTTTTAGGGAAATGAGGAAATGAATTATTTATTTAAGTTTTAGGACTTTTAATTAATTTTTTTCTACTTTTACAAGCATATTATAATTGAGTATTCATCCCAGCTTCCCTCCCTTCCCCCTTTCTTCCATTCCCTCCTTTTCCTTCACCATTCTGCCCCACTCTTCTGCCTGTGTGCCTCTATGGACTTTAGGGTTCGCTCTGGCTTGTTTACTCATGTGGGGGTTTCGGTCTGTGTAGTGTAACAAGTTACTTCTCTTCAGACCACCCCACTAGTGCGTGCATTTCCCTTCACTCATTCAGCTTTACACCTAAAGTTTTCCACTGTGAGTTCCCATTCTATGGATATAATAACAGCTGCCTGCATAACAGTTTCATGTACTGTCTTCCTACCTATAGATTTATTGGTTGTCTTCCTTATTGATCTATTTCCTTCCCTTTTTTTTAGGTTCTTATTCTAGTTTACAGTAACAGGGATGGTTACTATTTTAACAAGCGGGTCATAAGTCCAATCAGAAAGCTGCTGGTTGTCTCCTTGGCACGTCGTGCCACTATTATGCTGGTGGTCGCCTGTTGCATGGTGATTTATCAATTGCCCCTTTGGTTTTAATTGAACATGTTACATAATTTTTCCCACTTAGTGGATCAGTTATGTTACTGTTTTAATGATTGCCCTTGAGTTTCCTATAACCATTTAGAACTAATTAAAGTTTGCATTCAAAAATACAGTACTGCTCACATGTTCATGAGAAAGTCCTAATTCTTCCTTCCCATCCTGTGTATCTTTGCTATTCTGAGTGAGGACCATGTGGTCAGAAAGGCTGGAATTAGCTTTTCCCTTCCAAAGCTGGAAGGCTATGGGAAGCTGGAATTTGGTACTTCCCTTTCTCCAGACAGAGGGATGAAACTGGAACAGGCTAGACTCTAGCAAGGCAGCTTCTCCAGCCGTCAGCAATGGTTCTTCCATGTGTCTGAATGTTTCCTTTTTAGTTACCTTACCAGGAAGCCAAGGGACTTTCCTTTGACATATACAGCAAAGGCCTGGCAGAACTGCTGAAGCCACCTTGCAAAGGTGTATGGCTGTTCTGTGAAAGGGCCTTCTGGAGTCTGACCCAAGGCAAATTCCCTCCACCAGCCCATGGATTCTAGTTGGTTCAGCTTGCTTGTGTCCAATCTGGGTCCCACAGCACTTTTTGCACATTTCTCTTTCAGAAGTCCCTGAACCTGTTTCTGTGATTCTGTGGTTTTGAAGCAGCCATTTTGCCTGTGACTTCAGCTGCCTCGACCCATCTCAACTGAATTCATTTACAGTCTATCAGGTCTTGACTTGTTTGAAGGAGTGGTAACAGGCCACATCTAAGCTCCTAGGAATTGGCAATCAACCAGGTCTTTTAAAAAATCATCTTTATCTTTTAATAAAGTCTGGCAAAATAGCAATAGATGAAATAATATATTATCCTAAGCTTGTTTCAAAATGATCTGAGAGGGTGAGGTGCGATGGGTGGGATACAGTTGAAACAAGATTGCCATTATCCATGTTATAGGAATGCTGATGGATTCATTCTGTAAATCTGTATTTCAAAACACAGTTTTCTTTTTTATTAAGGAATGAAACTCCTTATACTGTTCTTTATTTTTATGACTCATATCTTTTTTTTAAATAACGTATTTATGTATTTATTTATTTTTTCGACTCATACAAATGTAATAGGTACCCTGGTCCTCTCCCTCCCTCCACCCCTCCCTAGACCTCTCTGCTCCATCCCCCCTTTTTCCTTTCCTTTCCCCCCTCCTTCCTTTCTCCCAGTGCCCCTTCCCCCCATCCCTGGAGCATCCTTTAATATGTATGTCAAACTTTCCTCTGGGTCCTCCTCTCTGATGAGGTATAAGGACTCAGTCAGTAGCATTTCCTAGAATTCTTTCTTGTGTTTCCCTTAAGTATAGGAACACTATTGTGACTGTTAATCCCTTGCTTCTAAGGATCCTAGTGCCTTTAGTCCATGCTAGATTTTGAGGGGTCAATGATATGTCAAAACATAGTTTTCAAACAACGCTTTTCTCCCTAATGAGCATATATGTGCATATGTATTTATGTGTTCAAGTGCACATGTGTGAAGGTCAGCTGTCAACCTGGGCTGTTATTCCTCAGAAGCCATTCACCTTGTGATTTTAGACAAGATCTTATAACACTGGGATTTAGAGCCTCCCAATGCAGCTAGACTATTGGCCAGCAAGTCCCAGGGACCCTCCTGTCTCTACCTCCCCTGATTTGGGTTGAAGCATCACACCTGACTTTTTAGGTGGGTTCTGGGGACAAAAATCAGGTCCTCATACTTGCACAGCAGAGACTTTACTGAGCTCTCTTCCCAGACCACTTTTTGATGAGTTTATAATAGCCGTAGCTGTCTAATGGGTCAGGTGTCCAAGTATCTCTTTCCCTTCCTCCTTGTTGCCACCCCCTTCCTTCTCTGCCTTTCTTTCACTTTCTCTCTTTCTTTTTTCCAAATACCTTAGACATGTACAAGTCTCCACAATTCTGCTGCTGAAATATTTCTCACACCCCTTTGCCGTCTTCACACCTAACATTCATATGCTAGCTCTAACACTCATATGCTCTGCTTTCTCTGAAATTTTCTTTGGGGCCAGAGAGATGGCTCAGGGGTTAAGACACTGCCTTCCAAGCAGAAAGTCCTGAATTTGGATCCCAGGTCCCTCAGAAAAACGCCATGTGGAAACAGAGGTGGCCTGCACTTCCTGTTTTGGTTGGCAGAGCCTGGGAAATCCCAGAGTGAAGCAAGGAGGTAGAAGCAAATCAGGATGATTCCTGAAGTTACCTTTAGTCCTCCACAGATATACATGGTGCCCCTTAGAGAGAGAGAGAGAGAGAGAGAGAGAATAAAATATTAACATTCTTTGACTTTATTTTACATTTTTTTTACTCTTCACTGAGAATTTTATCCCTGAAATTAAAAAAAAATCCATGTTCTAGCGCATCTAGAATGATACCTAACCACTAAAATAAAAACACCTCTTTATGACAACTTGTGCTGCCGCAGCAGGTGGTGTGCATGCTCTGGAAACATTACCTCATCCTGAATGATGTTTGCCATGAAAGAAAGGGATATGCAGACCCCTCCCCCCAGGGCCTAACCCATTTCGTGGCTGTCTCATTCCTCCTCTCTCACACTCTAATGTGAGTGTTGAAATCTTTCACATCTGGAATGTGGCTGTTTGTCTTCCATCTCAGTTTTCGGGAGAAATTACACCTGTTTCATTGTGAAAATGCCAAGTCATTTCAGGAGATTCAGCAGCTGCCCCGTTTTTCCATCAAAGGAGAGAGACATCCATATTCACCCGAGCTGAAAGAATGAGTTGTTGCCCCTCACAGGGAAGCTCCCTGATTGGATCAGACCACATGGTATTTCTCTTCTGGATGCAGCTACGCACAAATCAAAGCACATGGGAGGGTGGCAACCTTCAGCAGCCGGACCTTAGCACACTGGTTTCTCTTCTGACACCTAGATTGAGTTTTCTCTCATTGGATCAGTGCTTTAGAGACCCGAGAGGAAAGAAAACAATAGAAAAGGAGTGAAAGTTGAAGCTCTTGGGAAGCCCATAGAACTTGCAAAACGACAATTCTTTGTCTTTTTATCGTGGTACAATACGACCAGCAGCTGATTGTTGTAAGAAAATGAATGCACCAACACATTGGTCAGTTATTACTGCTAACATTAAAATCTGAGCATGCAGTTCTGAGAACCCAGCAAAAACCATAAAATCCATTTATGGAAATGCTTTGGAAACTGAATGACTATTGAACACTAGAAATTTATTTAAAAAAAAAAAGAATTGAAGGAAAGTTCTATAAATGCATCAGGCTTTTAAATTAGACACAAAATAATGAACGTCAACTTTCAAACTTTTTAGGGATTTTATAACCAAGAAAAAAATTGCAATGAATGCTGCAGTATCACTTTTACTCTTGTACAAAAAATATTACTCTCTAAAGATGCTGCAACATAAAACAAAAATGCTTTTATTACCAGTAGCAACAGTGTGACAAGCTGATAAATGCGACTTTAAGATTCCTTTGGGCTTCGACATCCCTTCACACTTATTTTCAAGTTCCTAATAGATTCTGCCCGTTTGACTAGCCATCATTTAAGATTGTCATTTAGTCTGAAATGACCAAAAAAGGAAAATGTTCTTAAATGTCCAATTTTTCTCTCTCTCCTGACTGAGTTGCTAATGACCAACAGTAATATCTTTTATTCATGCTTTCTGAGTGATGAAATGGTTGTCGCCAAGTGATGAATATCAAAGAGAGATGTTTCAGTTAACACTGTTAAAAAAAAAAATCTGGGTCACAAACCTGTGCGTGCGTGCATGTGTGTGTACGCGTGCGTGTATACGTGTGTGTGTGTGTCTAAATTTCTCCCACTGACAGGTAAATTCTTGCAACTGAATGAGCCTTACATAGTCTCCCTGCAGAATCTCTATGCATTGTATGAAGCCTGTTACAAATGAGTTGGTTTACAAGCAAATTAGGGTTCTGGAGGCCAAAGCTGCTTCAAGGAAGGAGGTGTCAAACGAGTGACAGTTGGGGACCTAGCTGCAAACAATTAATGACAACAATCCATGGCCTCCCTAGCAACATTTTTGCTTGCAAGTCACATGATCACATTTGAAACACCACGTCATAGCTGCATTAAGGATCTCTGGACTGGTGACTATGAATTTTGAAATGTATATCACAATTCATATCCCTCAGGATACCTGGAAGGTTGGAATTTAACTCTTACTATGACAGCTTGTCACTGGATAAAAACATGACTTTTTTATTATTATAAATAGGCCCAAGGAAACACAAGACATCTCTAAGCTTGTATATGCAATTATTAATATTAAAAGGTTCTACTCACTAAATTAATCATCTTATACTATATGAATTAACCATACCTACAAATAGGTCTTTTGTTTCTCAATTTTTCTGAAATTTATTTAATTATATAAACTAACTAGTTTTCTTTGTCATTTTGCAGTGCCACATCCCCACCCAAGTTTCTCAGTTCTATCTGTCTGACAAGCACTGTGCCACAGACACACAGGGTGGGATGCAGGACTAGTAAGAAAGACCTATACCAATGTTGATTTAGATCATGAAATAGAAATAAGACAGGTTCACATAGTAAGAGTAGAGGAAGTGGACAGCAGAACAGAGCTTCATGTAGATAGAAGGGTCAACCACGAGCAGTTGTACCCAAAGTGCTTGCCACGGTCCAGAGGCTTCTATAGCATCTTAGATAATGGTGGAAGTACAAGTCATGAGAAGCGGTACCCACAGCGTCTCCCATGGCCCAACAACATACATATGACATGATAGAAATGCTCTCTCTTAAGCCCCATCCCCAACTGGTCAAATTAGAAACTGAAAAGAAGTTTGGTTATTTGATTTTAACAAGCATCCTTCTGCAAAGAGGAGATTCTAACATACTCTTTGAAGTTTTCATAGGACAGAGATGTCACTAGAATAAATCCTCCAGGTGGAGCCTGTGTACCCTGGCACCTTAAAATGAGGACTCACAACAGTGGTCCTTTTGAACAGACTTCCCCATATTCCCTTTTACTGCCTTCCCCGTTTTACCCAATGAATTTGCTAACAAGTCTTTGTGCTAGGAATCTCTGTTCTACCCCAGTCAAGTTTCTGTCTTACAGCACAGTTGCTCACACCACAGTCACCATTGACATAACCTGCCTAAGTCAGAAGAGTTTCAGTCTTCATTAGGTGACTCATAGTATTTGAGCCAAGATGCTTTGTTGGAACATTTTTTCCCTGCAATCATCGACCCTCTTCACTAGGCATCTAGTAGCTCCCTCTGTAAGCACTGTCTGCCTGGGACCTGGGACCTCCCATTCTGCTCTGTACACAGCCTATCCTTCAGAAGGAACCAACTTTAGTTCCACCAGGCTAAATACCATATGTATGCTTTCAACCTGCCATTTTAGATTTCTGTTGTTAACTTTTCCCCATCACTACACACTCCCTCTTTCGGTGTAGCTTCCTGACATCTGAAATAGCTTCTTAATAAGCCTCCAGCTCTGCAACCTGCTATCTCAGCCAATGACTAGCCAAGCTTCAGAGCTTCTTTGGCCCCATCTTGGAAGCGTGTTTGATGCTTCTTTTCTACCTAATATGCACAGCTTTCATTATATTCAACCTTTGACTTTGTCTTTAAATATGTAGCTATTGTGCCCTATATATGCCTTTACATGTCTGGGTTATTATTTTCTTTCCCATTATGGTTTGCATTTGAAGAGTCCTCTGTCTTGGTTCCTTTGATTACTCCTGTGATCAAGTATCCTGATGAAAACACTTAAGGGAGAAAGGGATTATTCTAGCTCATAGTTTAAAGGAGTGATCTATCATGGTGGGGCAGTCAAGCTGGAAGGAGCTTGAAGCAGTCGATCAAGTCACGTCCACAATCAGAAGCAGAAAGAGGGTTCAAATGAATGAATGCTGGTGCTCAGCTAGCTTTCCCTTTTTATGCAGTCTGGAGCCCAAGTCTAGGCAACTGTGCCACCCAGACAGGTCATCCTGCCTCAACTAACCTGATCGAGATAGTACCGCACAGGTGTGCTCAGTGGCTAACTTGACCTGCATAAGCCCTCACAGTTATGCTCACAGGCTTGTGACCTAGGTTATTCAAAAACTTGCCAATTTGACAATTAATGCCAATCATCACACCCCTCATAGGATCATTGACAATTAATGCCAATCATCACCCTCTCATAGGATCACGAGCTTGAACGACTGCTCGCCAGCTGGTAGAATGGTTTTAGAAGGTCGTGGAACCTTACAGAGGTAGGGACTAATTGGAAGAAGTCGATTCCTGGTGTGTGGAGGAGTCATATAGGTCACAAGGCCGAAACCCAGTAGCCTTCCAAGATGTGAAGCGTCACCTCTGCACGCTCCGGCCACCATGAATGGCTTTATGCCTTTCCCACCAAGGACTCTGCCCTTTCAGGATATGACCCCAAATAACTATCTCCTCCTCTAGTGATGAAGTCACTTCCCAAGAACTAAGAATACAGATGAGCAACCTAGTCTACTGCTTTATCAGCTGCACCTACAATAGTGTTTGATTTATAGTAAATATTTATGGTAAAGAATAAGTGAATGCTCTAGTCTCACATCTAATATCCACTTCCTCAGGATGGATTAATCCACTTTAAAATGCCCTTCTGTGTTCCCTCTCCAGCCCATCACCCTCTTGTCAAGGGAACTGTGAAAATATGTACAGTTTACTGTTTCATGAGTACACAATATTTTTAAAAAAGCACTAAAATGACATACCCTATGAAATCTAAGACTTCCTCTCCCTTCCCTACTCATACCTAGGATGACACCTGACACATGTGAATGGCACACCTCCAGTACTTTTAGTAAAATGTAGGAAGGATGAACGGTTTCTCTAGGTTCTCTTGAAATGAATGCTATTGTGTCATTTTCACAACAAATCTGTGAGGAATTGACGGAGATGACTCGGTGGTTAAAGCCTTTGCCTCTTGAGTTCAAAACCCCAGAGATCTCATGCAAAGAAAGCCTAAAATTCTGGCCCCAGAAGGCAGAACTTGGGAGATCTCAGAGTAAAGTAATAAGGTAAAAGACCACTCCAGGATGATTTGAATGTTAAATGCCCTCTTGTACATATGCCCTTATACACATGTGCACTCACACACGTGAAACACACACATACATCTATGCATGCAAAATCAATTGTCGGTGATAAAGGTTTCATAGGTAGCTCAGTGGTCAAGAACTTGGCTATCAGATGCCCAACCAAGGGTGTGACTCCCAGCATTAGAAAAAGCAAAACAATCTCTAAGCAGGCGGTACCATTCCCATGCGAGAATATGAGATGAGGGGTTAATCCCTCACTCCCAAGTCAAACCTCATACTCACTCTTTTCCACCACAGCAAACACTCAGAAGGACAACAGAACTCTCCTGCATTGCTGGTGGGAGTGCAGGCTCATACAGCCACTCTGGCAAGCCGTCTGGAGACTCTTAAAGAAATTAAAGATTGAAATGCCATATGACCCTGCTATCCCACTTTTGGGAATAACCCCCCATACAGCACAAGCACGACCATGTTCATAGCAGCACTGTTTACAATAGCAAAGTCATGGAATCAACCCAAATATCCAACAGTTGATGAGTGGATAAGGAAACTGTGGCACATCTATACAATGGAGTACTACTCAGCCATCAAAAATGATGAATTACTGGAATTTGCCAGGAAATGGATGGAATTAGAAACAATTATATTGAGTGAAGTATCCCAGACACAGAAAATTAAGTGCCGTATGTACTCCCTAATAGGTGGCCTCTAGTACGAAACTCACTTAGAGACACTCAAGGATAATTCTCTGTAATACCTACAGTAATTACAAAGATTATGAACAGGAGGGATGGGGAAGGAGGGCCACATCAGAAACAAGGAGAGAGGGGACCATGTTACAGCAGAGAAAATAGGCCACCATCAAGGACTGCAAGGGATGACATCCAATACCCATCAGGATGGAGTGAAGGGCATTGCAGGAGCAGCAAAAGTGAAAAAAAAAATCAACAAACCATAATCCAGAACTTCAGAGACTCTATATTAACCACCTGGAACTAGGCCAGCCTAATCTCTCCCCATCCTGAAGCTCAGGGAAATTTGCGGAAGAGGGGGTGGTAAGATCGTTAAGAGCCTAAAGATGGGAAAGAGCAATGATATGCAAGATACTTCACACAAGTTAGGGCTGAAGCAATCACAATTGGACTTTGCATGCCCTGCGCAATGTCCAACACACTATTGACCCCACAAAGTCTAGCATTTGCTAAAGGCACTAAGATCCTTGGAGGCAAGGGATTGACAGCCCAGTAGTGTTCTTATGTTTAACAGGAACACAGGAAAGTGTTCTGGGAAATGCCACTGGGTCCTTGCACCTCATTGGAGAGGAGGACCCAGAGGAGAGTTTGGCATGCACATGAAAGGATGCTCCGGGAATGGGAAAGGGAGGCACTGGGGGATGGGGAGGGAGGAGGTTGGGGGTTGGAGGGAGGGAGGGACCGGTGTACCTGTTATGTTTTTATGAGTGGAAATAATAAAAATAAATTTAAAAAAGAAATATATTAGTCCATGTTTTCCAGACTTTTAGGGTCACTAATGAGAGCTCTGATGTTATTCAGATGTGTTTGACTTTGTATATAACCTGCCATTTTTCCCTTAAAGTTTCAAATATACTTTACTTTTATGTTTTGACACCTTAAATATACCTTGTTCCTGTTCCTGTCTGTTGGAGTTCAAAATATCTGATGTGTTTTGTTGTCTATTTCTTTCTCTAAGTTTGGGAAATTTTTGCTATAAATTCATTGAACAGATTATGCTGTTAATTTTTATATCAGTTCCTTCTACCCTTTATATTCTTAGGTTTCAATTCTTGATCATATCCATAATTTCTGGACATCATTTTTTTCTTAATTAATATTGAATGTAATATGTCCTCAATCTTGTTCTCCATATTCATTATCTATCTTCTGCATTGACGAACTATCAGTGAAGTTTCATTGTTTTCCATCCCCAAGTTATCTTTTCAAAAAGAAAATCATAATTTTTATTACATGCGGTTAACTTTTCATTTATATTGCTGTTTTTGTCATTAATTTTCTATCATATTCCTATATTATTTATCACAATATAATTTATTGTCACCAAAAAAAGGACAACAGGACAGCATATTCTCAGTTGATGGAAAAGATAATTGGCCTTAGATGTCAACAATCAAGAATGCCCTCATAACTGCTTCTAATACTTTATTATGTTTAGTGATCTGATTTGTTAAACTACATGAATCACAAAGAAATTCAGTCTGTGGAAGAAAGCTCTTTAGGAAATTAAGGCTTTCATTTACTTTTAATAATTCCACATCCAGCAAGTAATAGTCTAAGAAAGGGATCATTGAATTTGGGGTCCAGGTCTGCACAATTTAGACTTTCTCAATTTCCTCCTCTAAAAAGTGAGGCTAATGCCAATTCATAGAACTGCAGAGGTGGTGGGAATAGTAATCAGTGTGATAAACTGCCTGTTGTTAACTCAGCACCCACCTCAGACCCTACTGTGGTATCGTCTAGATTGCATGGAGGAAGTAGGAATATAATTTCCACACTTGACTTCTTGCAGTGGCTCCAAGTTGTACTGCATACAGTTGGGAAGCAGAAGGGGTCATTATTGAGGTATTAATGCTGCTGTTTATTTTCAGTGCTGGGAATGGAACCCAAAGTTTTGACCATGCTAAGCAATTGCTCTACCACTGACTTGTACCTCCAGTCCAGTGGACAGCTATTGCAGTGGTGACTGGTGAGGTGTGCAGCAGCTACAAGGTACACTCATGGGCATCCTTTGCTTTCCTGCTGGGGCAGTTCCTGGGAAACTGGTAGACTGTGCAGGTCAGCAGTTTCCTGAAGTAATAAAGAGTCACAGGATGTGTGACCAGGTTGTAGCTCAGGGCGCCAAGCGATAGGTGTACAAGAAAGAAGACCTGAGTTTGATCCACAGCACCCACATAAAAAAAAGTCAGGCATAGACCTGCACAATGGCTGACATGTCAACAACCCTCCAAAGTCTAGCATGGATCATAGGGGAGAAGGCTCCAGGCAGTAGGATCCTTAGAGGCAAAGGATTAATAGTCATAATAGAGTCCCCATAAAAACGGGGAGCCCAATAAAGGGCTCTGGGCTATGCCACTGAGTTCTTACCCCTCACTAGGGGGAGGACTCAGAGGGAGGTTTGACAGTCACACAAAAGGATGCTTCCCAGGATCAGAGGGAGAAAGGGGGAGGCACTGGGAGAAGGGGAGGGAAGAAGGAGAGTGACAGGAAGGAGGAAGGAGGAAAGGCGGAAGAGCGCAAGGGGGGACTGGAGAGGGGAGGAGGGAGGGAGAGGACTGGGGTACTTATTGAGCTTTTATGATTAGAAAAAAACAAAATGTGGGAGAAAAAAAAGTCAAGCATAATTTCATGGGTACATAACACCAACACTGGGGAAGTGGAAAGAGGTGGATCCCTGAGACTCAATAACCAAGCAACCTTGCCATAAAACTAACCTTTACACGAGGCATGACCATTTTCCATGTTACAGCAGACAAGCCTTGTGAGAAAGTGTAGGATGAAATAAAAAGCTACAAAAATGATATGCAGATGCAGCATTATATTTAACATGATACCATTTGGTTTAAAGATCACTCAAATCTACCCATACCAAAAGATAAAGTATTTTTCTACCCTGTTCACATTCATTCCAGCAAGAATGTGAATTGGAGCAGCAATAGGCAAGTTGATGAACTTTCTATAAATACATCTCTGCTACAGCTTGATTTACTGGATGTCAAAATATACTCTAATTTTTTTTTTGTTGATTACAATGAAACATACAGATTCATTAGGGTACAGAGAATGTGTAGGTCTTAAGCCAGACTTAGGGAAGGAGACCAAGATATACACACACTATCTAACAGAAGCCACTAACCTTTTTGGTAAAAGCAGGAGGTTAGAAAATGTAAACAACTGAGCTGTGGGTTTAGCTTAACAGTGTAGGACTTGCTTATAAGCCTCAATACCATGAAACAGATGATTGCTGAATAAATAGATGATAGATGATTAACAGATGATGAAGATAAAAAGACAGGCAGACAGATGATTGATTGAGTCATGCCTATATAATAGATAGATAGATAGATAGATAGATAGATAGATAGATAGATAGATAGATAGACACACATACATACATACATAATTGGCAGATAGATTGGTAGATAAACATATATACATCTATATATAAATACATAAACAGGTAGATAGAGAGATAGATAGATAATAAATACATATTCTATTAATTTATAAGTGTTCTTGGGCCTTAAAGAACCAAAGAAACAAATTCTGGGTGCATCTCTTCCCAGAATCATAGAAAGTCCACAGTTGTATCTTGTACGTATGACTCAGCCACATATGTATTCATAAGCACATGTGAATATGGGCATATGTGTATGGATGTGTGCTTAAGCATCTTCCTCAATCATTCTACATATGTTTTAGAGACAGGGTCTTTCACTACTGGGCCCGAAGCTTGCTGATTTGTCCACACCAGCTAACCAGTAAATCCCAGGGATCCTCCTGTCTCTTTCTCCCCTAGTTGAAATTTCAGGCACATGCCACGACACCTGGTTTTCTTAGGTGGGCACTGAGACCACAGACTGACCCATCTCTCTAGTCCTCTGAGCACACATTTAACAAGCAAACGTGCCCTACAATCTATCTGCAAGTTACTGAAGTCTAAATCAGCACCAGAATATTTATTCCCGTTTGCTGGCAGTTCTACCCTCATCCCCACTACATCCACATCCAGTCCTGAAAGGGCAAGAAATATTCTTCCTCAGTGAAAAGCAGAAGGATCACGTTTTTTCTGTTCCCTCATTCAGTTGGGAGCCTCAGTCACGGGGCCGTAAGTTCTTTGAATTAAGGACTCTAGAACTCTACTCTAGGGCAACTGGCAAACATCCAACACGACATTTCTCCAATTCACTGTGTGCCCTGGAATCCACACCACACATAATAATTTCGAATATGGAAGTGGTTAAAGAAATCTGGTTTTTAACAAATTTATCAAGAAAATATTATTTTGTTTATAACATCTTCACCACGTTCATTCAGTGAACATGTTTGGTCATTTTGACTTGCATCGGACAAGAAACAAGTGGATCGTCCTTCGAAGTTAAAGTGTAAAGAGATGCAGAAGAGAAGAGAGTGTGAGTTTCAAACTTGACATTTCCTTTCCATAAAACTCTGTGATTTGGGTAAATGCAGAGTGGCATTCAAGTGAAAGGGCAGTGTAGAAGGCCTGTGGAAGAAATAGGTCTGCCTTTCATCCTGACAAATGGCCCCGCATTGCTGAGGAGGACACCAGGACATAAGCCTAATGCCTGGGCACGCTATGCGTCAAACTTTACACCTCTGAGAAATATTTGAGAGTCAGTGCTTATTATCACCACCCAAAAGGCCATTCCCTCACATTTTTTGTTTCGTTTTAGAGTCTCTGAATTTCCTTCAGCCTCGACGTCTGCCTGGAGCAAGTGTAGCATCTCTGTGCCAGCCAGGTGAAGGAGACTGATACGTACATACACTTCTGAAAACCCCCAGGATTTCAATCACTGAAACCTTGAACCACATTCAGACCCCAAAAGGCGGTGTAGTGCTGATATGTGCAAGATAGGAGCAATCCCTGCACAGACTCCAGAGAGAAATCAGCTAAGATGGCTGAAAGAATACATCAGCACGCAGCACAAGGAAGAAAACAGGTTTGGAGCAGTAAATACAAAATTACTTTTGATGATAAGGATGCTTCATATGTACCTAAAGGATGAAATTTTTAGAAAATGGTACATTAATGGCTTCCTTATGAATTATGATTTTCTGTCTAAAGAGCAAATTGTCTTAAAGGCTCCATTTTATTACTCAGCACCACATTCACGTTGTGGAATATTTTGCATTATATTTTAATTAAAGTTATAATTACAGAACTAAATACAATTAGCTCCTTTCTTCAGAAGAAATTGGAAGTGAACTTAGTTTATTAAATTTTCAATTTGTTTCCTGTAGTGTTACACAGT
Source organism: Typhlomys cinereus (assembly GCA_023101885.1). Lineage (NCBI taxonomy): Eukaryota > Metazoa > Chordata > Mammalia > Rodentia > Platacanthomyidae > Typhlomys > Typhlomys cinereus. The sequence goes on along the minus strand of JALPQD010000692.1, from coordinate 613,857 downwards.
TTATTCTAATTAATTGAAAGAGAGCTCATAAATATTTTATCAACGTGGGGATGTGATTAAAAACTCAAGAAATTCCCCCCTTATTTTTGAATTTTATACCTCCTAATTTTTGGCTGGTGCCCAGACACACCACACCTGACATGAAATCTATCACTATGCTCCCTCTTTAAGAAAATATTGTCTATTTACTTGACAGGGAGTGGAGAAAAGAGAGAGAAAGAAAGAGACACAGAGAGAGACACACACACAGAGACACTGTTGCTGTGAGAGAACACCCAAAGTCAAACAACTTAAGGGAGGAAGGGAGATTTATTCAGCTTATGATGCCAGAGGGGAGATACAGTCTTTCAAGGCAGAGGTGACATGGCTGGTGGCTAAAGCTGGAGGCAGGCTAAGTCACTGCAAGCATCCTTGGAGAATCTCTTTTCTCAGTCTTCTGTTCTGTGGTTCCTTTTATTTGGTCTGCTATTGGGAGGTTCCAATCAAATCTAGGAAAGTTCCAATGGGATCTAGCGCTGGTCTTTATATTGTGAATGTATTGATCAGATAATATCTTCAGGTGGTCTCACAGCTGATCTTAGTTAATGCCAGGTGTGTTCAACTTGACACCCAAGATTAACTATAGCAAAGCATAAGGTCAGAGATATGTGTGGAGGTGAGATGACCACCTTAGCAAACTGATCCTCTCTTTCTGCCACGTGGATTCTGAGAATTGAACTCAGGTTACCAGGTTTGCACATGCATATCAATGCTCAATTGAAACCTCTCTCTGGGTCTACGTTCCTTCTTGACTTGTCTAACCACTCACCTAGTTAACAGCACTCATGCCTCCATTCTCTCTTGTCAAATTTCGTTAATCTAGACATCTTCCCTAAAGAGTAACCAGAATTGCCAGGCTTTACCCACTTCTCCTGCATCGGTACAACAGTGCACACCATGGTGTTTTCGTTGATCTCACCATGTCTCCTGACCCAACAGCCCAGAAGACTCTCAAGGACAGGGGTGCGGACAGAAACTGCACCTGCTCAGTGGCCAGTCCATCTATAGCCCCAGAAGCAACATCTGGCACAAATAAAATGTTCCAAGACTATTTATGGAGGCCACAAATGGATCAAAATTTCCAAAAAATTGTCCCATATGAAGATTGATTCAGAATATGTTTATAATATATATTCTTCAAATAATTCTATGGCTGGCAGGTAAAATGGCTGAGCATGGAAAGGTGCTTGCTGTTGAACCTAATGACCTGAGTTTGATCCCCAGGACCCACATGGTAGGAGATAGCTATGTCATAAAATTAGATAAAAAGAATGTTGCATTAAGTAAGAAAGCAACCTAGTTTCTTAACAGAACAATATCCAGGAAGAAGATCAAATGTCTGTAACCAAACTGTTAGCCTAGAATGAATAAATAATAATAACAATAATAATAATAATAATAATAATAATAATAATAATAATAAATAAACCTCCAATAATTTTCATGAGACTGTGTTGTGAAGAGTACATTCAGAAACGCTATTGTGTCCTTGCGTTACTCTTGCAATTTTCATTTTCTGAGGTCTTTTTCTCACATAGTCCATGTCTTATAAGCCTGAGTTCAGGTTCATCTTTCTTTGCATAATCCAATGAATCATAAATCATGCAAAGAACAGTTGTCTAGAGACAAACAAAATGGGTTCTAAAATCAATATAAAGATGACATCAGGTGTGGTCATATATATTTTGACTAGCTTATTCTAAATTTCTGTCTCAAGTACTTCGGCTTTCCCAGGGTGAAAGACATTAATAACCATCTATTTCCTCTGAAGTAACTGGTTGGTCACAAACTTCCTGTCAGGGCAGTTACAGTCATTCATAAAGTGGTGACCCTCGAGCAGCCAAAGAGAGGAAAAAGTGTATTATTTAATATGGTTGATGTCAAAGGCTGTGGGAATAGAGGTGTCAGGGGTAGAGATGTGAGACTACACAAAATTTCTGACCTAGGTGGGTTCTACAGCAGAAGAAGGAAAATGCTATAAAAGACTTTTCAGTTCATGGAATATGATAAAATTATCGCTTGGGCTAGAGAGATAGTTCAGGGTTTAAGACTCTCCTTTGCAAGCAAAAGACCTGAGTTAGGCTTCCAGGTCCCACGTCAAAATGCCAAACAGAAATGGCAGCTTCCTGGACTTCCAGCTTTAGAAGGTGGAACCTGGGAAATCCTCGAGCAAAGCCAAGCAAAGGTAAAGCAATCCAGGATGATGGTGGATTGATTCCTTGGGTCTGCATACACACAGTGCCTTCTGATACACACACACACACACACACACACACACACACACACACACACACAGAGTAAAAAAATGATGTCACTGTAAATAAACGAGGTCAGCAAATGCATTGCTGTCATCTAAGAGCATATATGTGTTCTAAGGAAGCATACAATGAAATCTTTAAATTAACTATGATGATTATAATCATAGTTTATCATCAAGTGATCCAGAAAAAAAGAAAATGATAAAAGAGAGGGGGGCATCCTTGGACGGTGAAGATTATTTGTGCAAAAGATACTGGGTAATTAAAAGATACATAACTGGTCAAAGTCCTGGGAACAAGTGACTGTTGACAGCTCAAGTCTAAAAGATTTATCACTACCACTATTCCAAGTCCCAGAGCACATTGTGGAAGAAAAGACAGAAAAACTGCAGGATCCTGAGGATGAGGTAGAGTGTGGTGAAATGCCATGTCCCGGATATGCCATGACCAATTCATGAGAAGAACAGCTTTGGATACCTGGCTCAATATGTGCTCAAAACTGGGCCCTTTAACATTCTGTTGTGGATAGAGAGAAGTTTGGGAGGCCCCACCCCTTCCTGAGCAGCTGTTGTTGTTAATAGTTGCAGAGGGTTGGGAAGTCATTTCTTCACTGATGTAGTTGTTGTGTCACAGCCTGCATTGAGGCTGATAAATTACCACCAAATGGCTTGAGGGAACAAGAGATTTATTCTCTTATGATGGTGTATTTGCAGTTGTTGATCCAGCTTAGCAGGAGAGCCTACACCAACACCAGGGCCCAGGGCACTGGCCACACCACCTCCACATAACAGCTGAGAGAGGGACGATCTTTGCTTTCCAGACAGCATGTATATACCGGGATGCCAATTTTCTCGACCAGTTTCCTCCATCTTATTCACCTGCTTGGGAACAAATCCCACCCACTATGGGCTGGGCCTTCCTCATCAAACTAGCAGGTTTGGTTTGGGCTTAACCTAATTCTCTACAAATGTGCCCAGAGCTTGAACCCTCAACTATCAAGTTGACACCTGTTCCTAACTATGACAATTGGTAAGTTGCCCATGCAGTATTTACTGGAGTAAATAGCTCCCTAGCCACATTCATACAAACAGCCAAAATTAAACTCGATGGATAAAAAAATATGAAAATAGGAGATGAACCAGTTAGGAAGGGTTCAGAGGGAGAAGGCTGGTAGGCAGAACAATGTAATTACAGAACATTGTCTGTGCATGAAATTGTACAAATAAATAAAGAAAATACGCTCTAAAGTAATGACACGAGACAAAGCAAGGGAAAGGGGGAAAAGAAGGAAGGAGGATGGGAGAGAAAATACATAAAATATTAACAAAAGGTGATTGGACAAATGCTGTGGAGTTGTTCCCATTCTCACATGAAATTGCTCTACATTAGTTTTCTGTACTACTTTCTATTATTCTTATTTGAGATCATTTTCAAACACAGTTTGTACAAAAGAGAACATTTTTACTAAAGAGAACTTTTTCTAGAATGGTGATAATAGTGAAGCTGGGTGATGGATGCAGAGACTCAACATTGTATTGTTTCCTTTTTATATGGTTGAATATTTCTGCAACATAGAAAGGCTTTTTAAAAAAACTTTCAAAGGCACTCTGATTTGGTTTTTATTCAAACGGCCAATTTCATGTGCTGACAATGGGCTATTTGGAAGAGCTGACATGTGAGGTGCATTAAATTCCCTGACTGCACAAGAAAGTGCAGGACTACCGTGAGCACTTGTGAACATTTCAAATGCACTGACATGAGACAATCAGAGACTGGAACCCTTCATATATTACAAATTTAGTTAAGCAAAATTGACTACAAGCACAGTACATATATCAAATAATATTAACATTGAAGTAATTAACAAAGTCCAACTAACTAGCCAATATTGTCTCTGGGCTTGTGTGTTTCCAGGAACAGGATGGTCACCAACAGTCTTCCTCAGATCTTGGCTTCCTGAGACCTTTCTTTGGAGTCTGGATCAGAGAAAAGCACATAGTCCCAAGTGCTAGTGGGAGGCACAACGTGGTCCTGTTTGAGTGGCTTTTCATTGTAGTTTTATGTTCCTTTTAGAGAAAGTCATATCCAGCAGCTTAGGGTTTGCTAATTACTATTTGTGGTGATGTTATATGTTAATGAGGCAACCCTAAGGTGGCTAAGAGTTGTCTTGCTATTCTAATGAGGCAACCCTGAGGTAGCTATCACCTCATAAGTAAATGCCAAGTGTCTACCACTTGATGCATGCATGTTCCATCCCATTGATGTTAGTGCACCACAAATACAAAGTTGCTGGAGATCAATATCACAGCAAATACAAGTACATTGGAGCTCAATATCAAAGTAACATCAAAGTTTCAAATATCACAGAAAGATAAGAAAATCACAGCAAAATTACAAAGTAAATCAGTCACACCATCATAGCAATATTATAACAAAGTAACATTCAACTTTTGTTTTAGTTTTTTTGTGATATAGCAGTGTCACAGTTTAGCAATTATTATGGCAGTTATCAAGACAAATCAATTATAATGTCTCTGAAATTTTGTGGCTAGAGGGTTTTAGCAACACAGAGTTTCACAGGGTGTGATATACTCAAAAGTCATAACTATGATCCAAAAATTCACAGCAATAACTGTATAATAAAGGCATAAAATTCAGATCTTGTATAATGCCAAAGAAAAGCAGATTAAGAGCCTTTATATGGGGTTAGACCACCAAAGCATAGAAAGCATCCCATAAGGAAGTATGGGGCTGTTATGTCAGCTATCAGCTTTTTAGAAGCCAAGACTTTAGTATCAATGCCATGTACAAAATTATTCATATGTTTGAGTGAAATTTTAAATGTATTAAGCATATCTACCAAATCTGGTTGTACTTTCTGAAGCATGTGAGAGTAAGCTTGAAGGTTATTGTGATAATCATCTAGGTGTATGGTAATGTCTGGGCCATTGTAGGCAGGGAGCATGTATTGGTTGGGCATGTGTGTGCTAATACAGCTTGGAGTGCAAGTGAAAACCAAGCAAGTGCCATTGTCTGGGCAAATTTTTCATGGCCCCATAATGCAAGCGCATGAAGGTAGCTGTAATGTCAGGGGTCATTCTGTGAAGGTCATGCTGTGAAGTCAGTATTGTAGTGAGGGTGAACATGTGAAAAAGGTGGATGTTTAAGATTAAGCAAGACTAATGACATTTTGGCTAGGGATAGGCATCTATCTTAGGGATGGGCATAGAGGAAGCAATCCAAATTGGAGGTGTCAGTTTGCTCAGCATCTCTTCAGGGAAGAAGTACTTATTAAACATACCTAAAACTTGAGGGAAATGGTTGTCAATCTTAATGGACTCTGCTACTGCCTTGAATCCTTCATAGCTGTGGGAGATACCAAATACAGCTAAGGCTACAGTGCAATAGCCCATGTCACTGCATCCCTGAGGCTCTGTTGGGTATAAAGGGCAATGGAGTCATCAGTAGTAGTCACCATTCCTGATGTAAATGTGTTTATAATGTCTCTAGGTGGTTTCAATCAACAGCAATTGCAGTGCCTGGCAAGACTATTATGGTAAAAGATAGCAAACTAGGTCTGTACTAGCCTGAGTGCATGAGTCTGTGCCAAATTTTGTTAGGTGAGGTCCTTAATTTGATCTGCATGAATTTCAGTTGGTTTCTAGCAGTTGTATACCTTTAAAGGCTAAGTGTAAATTTTGAAAAATTCAAGAAAACACTCTAACATTATCCTCATTAAGGTTTTAGAATCTGTTTATTTCTTGGGAATATTGTAACACTTTAGCTCCATTAATGGGTGTGCCATGTCTAAAGTGGTTACTGCAATGATATTAACTACGTTTCATTAGCACAATCTGGAGGAATGATGGATGAGCAGAAAGATGGATAAAGAAACAAAGGTACTATAAATTTTGCAAAGAAGAAGGTATGTAGCGATATCAAAATCTTTGAAAGATAATCTACATTTTTGGACATGTGAGAATAAGCTTGAAGGTTATTATGATAATCATCTAGGTGTATGGTAATGTCTGGGCAGGGAGCAATGTATTGGTTGGGCATGTGTGCGCTAATACAGCTTGGTGTGCAAGTGAAAAGCAAGCAAGTGCTTGCTTCTAAAATGTGAATAGATTGGGTGTAGAGGTGAATGGTGACATGACTGAATCAAGCATCACCATAAATTGAGAGCCAGATGTTTAAATGCATGACCAGGTATGATATGCACTGTACTTAAATGGTACAGTTTACACTCCTTGAAGGAGTGTCTACACATTAGCAAGGTCCAGAGACATGAAGTCTAACATGACAATCAGCAAAGGATAATGGCCAGACTTTAAAAGTAGATGGGGGATCATGTGTAGCATTAAGTTATGGACAGAAGTATAAGCAATCCAGTCCATTTTAGTCCAGGAGCCCATGTGTGGGAAGATAGGGTAAATGGGATAAAGAAACTAATGATATGGGAATATCCATCATGGTAGAAGAAAAATTAAATCCCATGTTGGACCAAAAAGACAAAGGGTTTTCTTTATATAGATTTTGGGGCAATCTCACAATGGGGTCATCTTTGGAAAGACAAAAGGTGGTAACAGCAGAGTAGATTGAAAATTAGGGTGGTTATATTCCACATAGCTATGTCTTGTATATTTGAAAGATGTGTTATTAGTTCTGTTATATGCCTCAAAGAATGGGGAGATGGAATTGTGTTTCCTAACTTAGACTTGGAATCAGCAAAGTCACATACCCACATTCCCAAAGAATATAGGGGTGAGAGCAGTTTTGTAGGTCTGGTAAATACTGAGTTGGCTGTGCATGATGTATCATAACCTAGTTCATTACAGAAAGGAGTTAGTCATGATTAGGTTTTAATAGGTGTGACTACTAAGAATGACATATTATATATGTGTAAGCTTGGGTATCCTGTGGAGTTTTATGGGAGAATATAAAGAAATGTTATATAACAGTGCCCAGCAGAATGGAGTGAAGGGAATTGCAGGAGCAGCAAAACTGCAAAAGAAAATCAACAAACCACAATCCAGAACTTCAGAGACTCTATATCACATAGAACTAGGCCAGCCTAATCTCTCCCCATCCTGGAGCTCAGGGACATTTGCGGAAGAGGGGGCGGTAAGATTGTAAGAGCAAAAGGATGGGAGGAGCAACGATTTGCAAGATTCTCAACAATAGTTGGGGCCAAAGCAATCATAATGAGACTTTGCATGCCCTGCGCAATGTCCAGCGCACTGTTGCCCTCATAAAGTCTAGCATCTGTTAAGGGCACCGAGACCCCTGGAGGCAAGGGATTGACAGCCATAGTAGTGATCTTATGCTTAAGGGGAACAAGAGAAAGGGCTTATGGAAATGCCACTGGGTCCTTATATGTCATCGGAGAGGAGGACCCAGTGGAGAGTTAGGCGTACACAATAAAGGACTCTCTGGGAATTGGGGGGGAGGCATTGGGGGAAGGGGAGGGGGAGGAGGGGGTTCGGGGGGAGGAGGGGGGAGGGAGGGAACTGGTAAAAAATTTTAAAATGTATAATTAAATTTTTAATAAAAAAAAGGAAAAAAAAAGAAATGTTATATAATGAAGTTTTGTCTAATATTGTGTATTTGGTAATGCAAACTCAGCAAATGGGCTTTAATTTTTGAGGTCCTGTAAAACAAGAATCAATAGTTATGGAAGGCTTTATAAGACTGGTTGTAATTGGTGAAGTTTAAGTTGATGTTGTTTGTAGTACTGACCATAAACAAAAAAGCTGTTTTTGCTGAATTTCATTAAGCAAACCTTGTCAAATGCGGTGTTCTTTAAGGGAGTGATTTCAATCTGTGCATAGGCTACCTCAATCATTTTTACTTGTATGTAAGAACAATGTCCTAACTGACCATGTCAAAAAAGTTGGTTGTCACTAGTAAGAGATGTGTAAGAGATGTTAAGAAGCAAGCATCTCAAAATGGTTTCCATTTGTAATGAGATAGTGTAGTTATGAAGGACACCTGAGATATTGGTAAACAAAAGAATGGCAATACATTGGCAATATTATTTTGCCAGGTGATGACAGTTAGTATTTCAAGATTTTGTATGTATTTGTGTATAGCTGAGTATTGTCTGGAACAAAAGGAAAATTGGTAAGTACCAACGGTGGTCAATAATTAGCCCCATCTATTGCTACAATGTTTTCATACCATAATGCTTCTGTGGATAGCCATGAAATGTTAGTAACTATCCTATGTAAGTATGTATGTTAGTGCAAGTAGAAATGTTGTATGTAGAAAAATAGAGATCTCCAAAGTAAGTAATATTGGGAAAATCAGCAAGGTAGTAATAAGTATAGTTTTGCCAAACAATAGATTTTATAGAACAACTAAAGTCAAAGGCAGGTGATGAGAAAATAGGCCCAAGGGGTTATAACAATTTTTTTGTGAGAAGTTGGAGTAGAGACAGAGGTTGGTTTAGAACTAGAATCTGATGAGAATGAAGTAGTACTGTTACTCTCTCCCTCTTTTTCCTCCTTATAGTCTTCCTCTACCTCTTTATATTAATCATACTGTTCATAATCATCATTTTTGCCCATATCTGGGTCTTACCAGAATACCTGGTCCCAGGTCAGGAAAAAATCAGTGAACATTGCCTGCCTACAGGTAAACTTTCCTGTGTGTCCTAAGTTTAGAGCAACTACTACAATGGGATGTTGCAATTGATTTATTGTCATATTGAAGTTTGTCTTATTAAGCTTAATTAAGATCACCATGTTCTTGATGCCTCATAAGGTATGGTAAACACATGATTTAAAATTTGTCATTCTCTACATGTTTGCATTAGAGGGAAGCAAAAAGGGCAGTGAGAAGTTTTTAGTTGCACAACTGAAACATAAGAATTTGCATCAATTTCAACCGTAGTACTTCACCAACTTTAAAGCAAAGAAATATTGACAAACCGGATACTTATTTGCCAGAAACTACCAAGCAAAGCTGAGTGGAATATAAGAGGAATTGAAATGCTTAACGATTATAGAAGTATCATTAAGAATAGGGATCTCTATGGAGCTGGAGAGGTGGCTCAGGGGTTAAGCCTCTGCCTTGCAGGCAGAAGGTCCTGAGTTCGGATCCTAGATTCCACATACAGATGCCGGGCGGGGGCGGGGGCGGGGGCGGGGGCGGGGGCATGTTTTCTGGTCCTGGTAGGGCAGAGCCTGTGAATCCCGGGGCAGAGTAAACAAGGAGGAGGTGGAGGCGGTCCATGATGGTTCCTGAATTCTCCCGTGGTTCTACACACACACACACACACACACACACACACACACACACACACGCGCGCGCGCGCGCGCACATAAAAAATGAATAATAAAAAAAAAAGAACAGGGATGCTCTTGATATAGTCCCAGCCATTTACAATATGTTTGGGCAAAGGTTAGGAGGCAGAGGGCGTACAGAGGCAAACAGGAGTGATGGGTATGATTGAGGAGTAACAGAAACAAGAGCAGGAATGGTAAAGGTCATGGTAGGAGGGGGTTAGGTAGTAGCGGTGGTGTGGGCTAGTGGCGGCAATAGAAGTCATAGTGGTAGTTAAAATAATATTGGGTAACACAAACAAAAATAAGTACAAAGCAGTCTTTTCCATAGGAGAATAACTATCAAAGTACAGCAAACCTTTCAATGACGCCATCTAAGACAGTCACACTCAAATCAGATCTCCCTCCCCTCCCCTCCCCCTTCCCCTCCCTTCCCTTCCCCCTTCCCCTCCCTTCCCCTCCCTTTCCCCTCCCCTTCCCCTCCCTTCCCCTCCCCTCCCCTCCCCCTTCCCCTCCCTTCCCCTGCCTTCCCCTCCCTTCCCGTCTTTTAAGAATATAAATTTATTTGAAAAAGAACGTGGCGGCAGCAACCTCAGCTCCTGCGGCGGCAAGGTCAGCGCCGACGGTGTGACAGACCCAGCCAGAGGTTCAGCTTCTTTTGCTTGGAAAAATGGATCAAACTTGCCTCACTGATTAAGGAGTGGAAAAGGACGGACAGTTTAGTTTTCAGAATGGACACTTTGTGGGCCAACACGGCGGCGCGCAGGGCTGGGCCGGCCGCCGCGCCTGAGCGCCCCGCGGCCCCGGCTCCGCCGCCCGGACGCCCGCGCGCACCCTGGCCGAGCCGCGGAGCGCGCGGAGCCGGCGCCGGGCAGCAGTGCCCGGGCGGCGCGGAGCTGGCGGCTGCGCGTGGGCCGCCAGGCTCCGGAGCCGCAGCTGTGCACCTCGCCGGTGGAGCCCGGAGCCGCGGAGCAGCAGCGCAGAACCACGCTGCCGTGCATGGGCTTCTCGGACACGCCGCCTCCGCAAGGCCTTGCGGATCAACGAGCGGTGGCGCTGCTCTCAACGAGCGGCCGAGGCAAAGATGCTGCGCCCAAGCGATGCCCGCAGCAGACGCTGATCAGTGGGCCCTGGCGGTGGCCGTCCAGGTGTGAGGACTAGACTGGGCCGGACCCTCCAAGAAAAAGCAAACGAGAGAAGAGCAGAGACGCTCCAGGATGCACCAGCCACGTGGAGTCAGCTGTGACTTAGCCTGCCTGCCCACTTCAGCCAGCCATGCCACTTCTGCCACCTTAAAGGACTATTTCCCCTCTTGAAACTGGCATGGTATTAACTGAGGAGCGACGGGACCTGTGAGGCGCCCATGCTTGAGTATGGCAGGGACACTGGAAGCTGCCCCACGGCTGGTCTGGATGCCACTGAGAGCCCTGCTGAGATTCGCCTTCATGGTCGCCCTCCTAGTCTGCTGTGCGCTCCTCCTGCAGCCCCTGCGTCTGCTGGGCAGGAAGTGCTTCTGGCACTTCGAGGGTCTCATGTACAAGTGACTGTTAGGAAAAGTGGCCTCTTGGGGCTGGTACAAGGGCTACACGCGAGATCCGGTCCACTGCTGCCTAAGCAAAGATTCTTGTTTGACACCACGATTACAATTCAGATCGCTCTGTTACTGCCGTACTGTATTCTGTTGAATGTTGCAAAGTGGAAACTATGTGCACCAGACTGGCAGAGACCAGCGGACAACTGAATGATCAATAGCCTGACATGCCAGACTGCTTGCCAGAACCCTGAATTCCATGTGTGTGCCCACAATGTGGATGGCCTCCCGTGGGCCGGGGCTCTGTGTGCCCACAATGTGGATGGCCTCCCACAGGCCAGGGCTCTGTGTGTTCACAAGTGGGATGGTCTCCCGCGGGCCGGGGCTCTTGTGTTCTCACAATGTGGATGGCCTCCGGTGGATTGGGGCTCCCTGTGCTCACACCATGAACTTAGTCTCACAGAAGATGGACAAAACTGCTCTTCCTCAGTTTTATCATGTATTCTTAACCACGTGGAACTTATAGGCTTACTAGAATATTGGAAAAATCATATTTCATACTTACAAGATATTACAACCCATCTGTTGTTTTAAATTACCTTTTTTGCCTAATCATACAAGCTCAATAGGTACCCTTACTTCTGTCTTTCCCCTCTCCTCCCCCATTGTCAGGGCCCCTTCTTGGGAACTCTATTATGACTGTTTAACTCCTTGCCTCTAAGGATCCTACTGCCTGAAGTCTTCACTCCTGTGATCTATGCTAGACTTTGGGGGTCTTTGACATGTCAGCCATTGTGCAAGTCAGGCAAAGTCCAATCACATTGTGGCTATATTCTGGCTGCTGCAGCCCTTACTTATGTGGACTATCTTGCATATCATTCGTTCTCCTCATCTTTAGGCTCTTATAATTCTCTCCCCCCCCCCTTCTGCAAGGTTCCCTGAGATTTGGCTGGTCTGGTTCCAGGTGAATAATGTAGGGTCTTCGGTGTTCTGAATTATGGTTTGTATTACAACACATTTGTAAGGTCACTCAGGATTTTGAATGGGGTGCAGCATAAATTATGGTTTGTATTACAACACATTTGTAAGGTCACTCAGGATTTTAATGGGGTGCAGCATAGCAACAGGCCTTTGAAACCCTCATAATTAGCTGTTACAGATTTCTAATATTTATACACACCTGACAGAACACATCCATTTTATCTAGGCATCATTTATTCAGAAGACTATACAAATTGTGTACTATACAAAAATTAAAAATAAGTCAGTTCTTATTTGCTTCTGGTGTAAATACTTTCCATTCTCTATCAATAAGTATTCAATCTTTGAAAAACATACATGAACTCTGAGGTGTGGAAAAATAAAGAACCCTTGACCTTAGCGAAAGGTCAAGCTATTGGTCTGACTGTGATAGTGACTGTGACTGGTAGGAATAGTCTGATTTCTTTTTATTGTTGTTGTTGAATATCAATCTTTTTTATTTATTTTCACTCTTTTACAATTTCATACATGCAGACAATGCATTTGATCATAGCTACCCCTATCTCCCTCCCACTTCCCCTGGACATTTCCCTAGCATGTCCACCTCCTGCCTTTATGTTCTAATTTTTTAAATTGAACAATATAAAATAGTATGTAAGCAATAAAAGAAAATACATTAAGGATGCAGATAGTTATGTTTGAGCTCCTAGTTCCAGCAATGATCATACCATCAATATAGGGGAGTACTACGTTTTGGATAGTTACTTTCTGTATATCCATTGATAACAGTTTAAGGGGTATGACTCAGCTGTTTTTAATGGCCTTTTGGAAGCCAACATAAAGTGTATTATATAGATTCACAAGTAAATGCAAAAGTGTTCCTGGGAAGGTTCAGCTATTGGAATGGCAAAGAACATATTTTGCAAATCTACAGTTACAAAATGTATGACTCCCAAGGATGTTATTTTATGAATGTATTCCTCTACATCTGGCAATGCACCTGGAATTGTAGATATTTTGTTTAATTTTCAAAACTACTGTGAACTAGTAGTCATTTTGTTTGAGGACCAGCCATACTGGACTATTATAGTTTGACATAGTGAAAGGATTGATAATCCCTTTCTTGACTAATTCTTTTACCTTGGTGGTAATTTCCTTATGGCCTCCCTTTGATGGATATTGCCTAGTAAAGGTTGGGGGGAGGTTTAGACAAAGCTACGGGGGGAGGGAGGTATATTTGTGCACTAGTCAAAAAAAGTTACATTTTTATCCTTTTAATGGGAACCATTGTTCCATTATTTTGGGTATAAGATCCATTCCTAATATTCCTCTGGTCATTAAATCAGTAAGGCCATAATGGCTGGTACAGTTTCTCTAGCATAGGTCAGCATCTCTGTTCCCGAGATGCTTGTGAGGCTGGTTAAAAATAATCTAACTATAACAATTTGAATTCCTATGTCAGTATTAACATTCTAGCATATATTTATAGTAAATACGCAGATTTACATAGAATCTACTATCTTTTGGTGTATTTAATATCTGGAGGGAAAGCATCAGGATTGGTTGCTTTGGGGGCTCTGGAAAGAGTTTCTACTATTGTTTTGTGGATTCCTGTTATTGCCAGAATAGTGCCTGAATCCCTTTCTGTACTGGTTCCCCCCAAGGGTATTTCCCCCCTGGGTCAGAGTTTTCCTGCCTTGGTAAGAAAGGACTCTGTAAATGTTCATACTGTCCCTTTCTCCACAAAATCCTCCTGCTGTGTTCTACACTTCTTACTTTTATTTTTATACAATTCTGGTCCTTGGAATCTTGGCTAAGTCTCTGTAATCATTTTTCTCTAGCCATGATGGTTTTTCTCATTTCTGTCAAAAACATGAACCAATTTTTGGGAGTCTGGGCAGTGACAACATAGCAGAACATCTTTCTTGGGCCCGTTAGAATCGGATAACCTCATTCTCTTCCTGCCACGTGTACACATAAGCTGTGGCAGAGGCTAGGGGCATCTCTAGGGGTTGGGAGTTGTTTCCTCTAATTAATACCTTTTTCAGAGAGTTTATAGATGGTGCTACATAGGGGATCCTTGATTATTTCCAAATATAAAGTCAAAATTGCTAATATTTTATCACTCTCTGTACCTGTCTTGGGTTGTCTCATTCAACACTTCTGCCTGTTAAGCAAGCATCCAGCTGGTGAAAAGAGTCTATAAGCATCATCAGGAAGCTTAGTAAGTCTGTTGAACTACTCTTGGTGCCAGTTGTTCACCTTTGGCTCAAACTTGTGGGTTCTCCTTATGTTTAAGATCCCACTGAGTTTTCTGGAGTCTAGTTGAATAGGATTTGCTCCTTCATCCCAGATTTTGACCATCCATTCTAGATGAGTCAAATTCTCCTGGGTGAGGTCCCATCTCGACTTATGTGGCTCTGCCTGAGTCATTTTAGTTTGTTCTATTATATCTATCTATTATATTTATCCATTTGACTAAACAGACTATTAACATCTGCAAAAGGAGCACTAGTCACTATTTTCCTACTCAAAGTTAGTCAGGCTTCTTCTCTTTGACCTATTCTGTGTGCTATTTCCTTTTCTTTGGTCTCTATCAACATCTTATGCTACTTTCATGAGAATGCTGGAGATCATATTCTTTGCCCATGCCAATATGGGCTTGACTTTTCTGTGGTTCATCTAACATTACCTCAAGGTCTTTAGGGTCTTTTACCAAACACTTTGCATGGACCATTTCTTATATTTCTTTCCATGGACCATGATTTGTTTCATTCTATGGTTCTTGTCTTTTGAACCACTTAAGGAAACTCATCCTATTCTGGTGGCCAGAATAGAGCCTATGTTTCTTTTTCTTAATGTAATGGTAGCAATTCACACTTCTCTGTCACTTGAAGACCAATTTAACCAGTTTCTTTTCAGCTACGCTGAATCCCCCACCCAGTGTCCTGTTTGTGGAACCAAGTGCTGTGGACACTTCTGAGAAGTGTCTTTATGCACTGACATGGAGACATCAGAGTCTGGGAGCCTTCATATATTACAAATTTATTTAAGCACAACTGACTATAAGCATGATTCACATCTAATAATATTAACATTTAAGTGATTACCAAAGTCCAACTAACTAGCTGATATTGTCTCTGGGCTTGTGTTCTTTGGAGACAGTGAATGCTGTCTCCAGCAGCAGGATGGCTACCACACCAACACAGTCTTCCTCAGATCTTGGCTTCCTGAGACCTTACTTTGGAGTCCGGATCAGAGAAAAGCACAGAGTCCCAAGTGCCAGTGGAAGGCACAATGTGGTTTTCATTGTAGTTTTATGTTCTTCTTAGAGACAGTCATATCCAGCAGCTTAGGGTTTGCTAATTACTATTTGTAGTGATGTCATATGTTAATGAGGCAATCCTAAGGTGGCTATCTCCTCCAGAGTAAATGCCAAGTGTCTACCACTTAAGGCATGCATCATTCCATCCCATTGATATTGGTGCACAGCAAATGCAAAGTTGTTGGGAATCAATATCACAGCAAATACAAGCTCAGTGAGGATCAATATCAAGTAACATCAAAGTTTCAAATGAGGCAACCCTAAGCTTGCTGTCTCCTTCTGGGTAAAGGCTGTGTGCTACAGCTGAAGGCATGTTTACATAAAACTATGACTTCCAAGTTCCCAGTTCAGCCCTCTAGGCTCACCCAGGCCAGTGCTAAACCTTGGCTGTTATATGTTTTACTGAACCCCGTCATTGAATCAATCAGTCAATCAATCAATCAATCTCTGTATTTCTCTCTCTCTCTTTTTTTCTCTCTCCTCTTTCTCTCTCTCTCCCATCTCTCCCTCCTGCCTTCCTTCTCACTTGGAAGCACTGGCTCCTTTGGGACAATGTGATGAAGTAAGACACCTTCCTACTTCCTTTTCTCCAGGTTGTATTCTCACTTCCTTCTAGAATTTTCTATCCTTTGTTTTCAACCTATATCTAATACCTCTAATGCAGGGCTTCATTTTCCAAAAATGCTCACACATAATCTCAGACCACCAATAACCATTCAGTTATTAAGTAAATAATTCCTATATAACCATCTACCTTCACCTCCAGAAAGCCTGCTGAGGGAAGACCTAAATCCAAGGTCAGAGGAGCAGAAAGTAGAATGAGGGAATTCACCTTGCTCTAAGCCTCATCCCACCCCATTGACAGCATTCTGTACCGCAAAGCCGGCAAAGTCTAATAAATTATTCATGGTCCATGCTCATAAGAGTTTCCGGTAAGCATTTCAACAGCAAGACCTGGCTTGGTTTTAGCTCATGATTTACTCCAACACCATTTGCTACTGCGACTGTGCCTAGCCAGGTTTCACCCAGTCTTGGAACTGTATCTTTTGCACTTGTCCATATTGACTTTGCTTCCATATGAAATATTTACATACGTTTATCACTTTGTCGTCATTTAGCACAGCATCTGTTTGCCAAAAATGAGTCAAGCCTCAGCCACGGCAGCTTGTGAGACTTCAGAAGGAAAGAGGAAACCGGTTTGTGTGAGGTTCTCTTAAAAGTCTGCTGTTTTTATTCATTGTTACCTGACATTTCATCATCCCCAAAACACATTCAAATACATTCTGTGGCTTTCTCTTCCCCCTAGCTGTAGGACACAGAAGACAGTTCACACTGCCCAGGTGACCACCAACATAAAAGTCTTAGAAAGTGAAATAATTTAAGGAGGCCACAGGGTTGAGACAGATAAAAAATGTCTCCGGGTTCTAGGGCTGTGGGCTTTGCATTGAATATTCTCTCAGAACATGAAGTAAGGATGGAGCCCAATTTTATAATTAAAATAACAGCTACTATTTCCTGAGTCTTATTTCTGTCTGTCTGTCTCTGTCTCTGTCTCTTTCTCTCTTTCTCTCTCTCTCTCTCTCTCTCTCTCTCTCTCTCTCTCTCTCTCTCTCTCACACACACACACACACACACACACACACACACACACACACACGGAAGTATTAAGCTAATTTTTTCTGTAATTTCTGAAATCAACTAACAACTCAAAATCCCAAAGGACTGCACATAAAGCATGAAAGCACTGGAACAACTGGTCCTTAGACTCACATCCTATCACTCTATCCAGTCCATAAGAACAGAAGATTAGAACTGAGCATGATCACTGGTCTTCTCACTATTCCACAAGGCAAGAGAGTTTCCAAGAAGAGCCGGGGGCTGTCTGTAACACAGGGAGAGGAAGGTCTCCTTTACGTGGCAGCCCGAGTACTGAGAAGCTCACAGGGTTCCTGTGTCATCCCCTACTCCCACCTGTCCACAACTCCATGACAAAAATCCAAACAAAATATTATACCTATGTCTTAACTTGTGATCTCATGTGAGATAGGATAATTCACAATCACTTCCTGTCTGAAGTCTCTGAAAGACAGGAAACTGGCTGGAGCCAATTTCAATAGCAGGAAGAGGACAGGGATACAGGGGCAGCTGCCCACACACTCAGCATGGCAAATTCCTAGGCACCAAGGAACATCCTTGTTTGGACCATACTTTGCTGCTGATCACCCGTGGACACAGCAGCACCCAGACCAGATATAACCTGTGCTATGTTCCTTGGCCGACAGCAGCAGGCCACACCTCCAAATTCCCATAGGTAGCAGAGCGCTTGTATCACTTTGTTGGGTCAAGTTTCTAGAAAGAGTTGGGGACAGGGTTTCAGAGACACACACCTTAGTGACAGAGAAGCCTCAGAATCTGTAGATGTCGGAAGCAACAGAATAAGCATGGCAATAAATGTTGTCACAGAGAATTCTGATCTTAGCCTGATTCCTGGGTGGAGAAGCGTAGCGGGGTTCTCTTCCTTGGGATTTTTGTGTTCCGGGGCCAAAGATTGAAACCAGAACACATTGAGAGATACAAGCAGAAATTTTATTGAAAAGTGAGAGAAAACGACAGAAGCTCTTAGACACTGAGTCCAAGAGAGGCAAGGAAGAAGTCAAGGCCCCAACGTCGAAGAGCATTAAAGCAGAATTTGATCCTAGGAAACTGAATTCAAATAATTTTGATTATTATAACACCTGCTGAAATACCCTTTAATAAACAAATGAGAATTTAGAAATTAGGATATATCACGGAAGCTGGGTAACCTGGAAAAAAATGGTTTTTATTAAGCTATAAACCATATTAATATTTTCTGTGAACTTTAAAATTGTCCCTGTATATTTCTGAACAAAAACCTCTTTGGGGTTGCATCTTTAAAATGATTTGTGTTTTATAGATTAACAAAAGGGCAGAAGAGCTTGAACCATTGCTTAAGTTGCCATGAAGGTAATAAATTCACTGCTAGATTCAAACACAGCATTTGGCTTAGTTATTAATTACTTAATGATTCCAATTACTAATGACATATTATTCCTATAAACCATCGTTAGAATCCTGAAAACAGCTTTTGGTAAATCTTTGCATTTAAAACTGATGTCAAAGGGAAATCGTAAAACTCGTATGCATGTATGTACATCTATGCCAATGTGTATATTTAACATTATACAGATAAGACCCTTAGAGACACATGCATAGATAAAACATGGGAATTACAAAAGACATTGAAGCAACATGTAACAAATAAGTGGGAAGGCTGCTCTTTTTTTCTTTTCCCCACATAAGCACTGGGAGTAGATAAGAAAAGAAAGCATGGGCATCTTTAAAAACCTAAACACATGGCATGACCTCCATTTTCCCTTTCCCAGGACAAGGAGCTCATCATATACTGTATTGATGTCAGGCTTTGGGAACGGGGAAAACAAGCTGCTTCTCTGTGAAGATTTGTGGGATCAGCTTTCAATTATATTCAAGAGGATTCTTCTAAAGAACAGAACTAGAAGTTCCCACCTTGAAAACACCACAGCTCAAGCACCTACATGGAGAATTTCTAAACCAGGGAGCCATTTGTATGAATGGTCCTTCCCATAGCTGGACTTAACGCACTTATCAACACATAGGTTTAGATGGGAGCCAATCTGGGAAACATCTCACACTCATTTCCTTCTAGACATAGTGCCAACTTACTGGCACCAAGAACCTAGAAAATCCAGAGAAACATTCCTTGCATGTATTCCCCTCTTTAGCATCAGACTAAGTGCGGCTTACTGACATCCAAAGCTTAGAACAACCCTGAGATAACTCTCAGTGCCAGCAGATTGGCCTGAGAGATAAAGCCTATTAGTGTCAGGTAGAGAAAAAACAAAGATCATTGTCACGGATCTGAACTTGTGAATGCCTTCAATGGAAGGAATGCCATATTGGCGCGCATCCCACAGCTGAGAAAGAACGAAATGGTTTCCCAGTGAAGCCTGCTCAAAGGTGGTGAGCAGAAAGAGAACCAAGTTTCCCTTACGTTAGATAATGAGTTGTACCTCTCAGCGTCTCAGCCAAAGTGCCCCTTCATGGATCCCTATTATGTTACAGTTTCTCTTTCTTGCAGTTCTTGTGTTCCGGGATCAAAAGTTGAAACCAGAACACATTGAGATGTGCAAACAGGGATTGGATTGACAATGAGAGAAGAGGGGGGAAGCTCTCAGTAAGGAGGCAGGAGGAAGCCGTGTGTGTCCACATGGCAGGAGAATGTGAAGAGCAGAGAGCATGATGGGTGGAGCCACGGTCTCTTGTTGCTAATTTATTATTGCTAATGAGTGGCCCAGAGTTACGGGGAAAGTTGAGGTGAAGATTGAAAGGTGATGGGCATGGTTCCCACAGGACCAGACATTCTTACCTGTGCTAGCTGTCCAATAGAAATTAACTGGCTCCCTCAGGACGACTCTGGAGCCTAAACTGTCTACAAAATTGTCCTGTACTGAGGCAGATGAGGCTTCCCTATGTCATTGTATTATTTGCCGTGGAGCAATCAATGGGATGGATCCACTGGAGAACCAGCAGAATTGACTGTACCATCTTTAAGAGGGAATTAAGTCTGGGGTATGTTCCACAGAGTAAGTCCGCAGAAAAATCTAGCTACATTCTTAATACCCTGTCCTACTCATATAAAGTTTTTATAGCCTTTCCTTTTTTTTTTTGATATGTTGGGTGATGTGTCATCCAATCCAGATATCATTCCGTGGGCACCAGTGTGTGTGCAGGTACATGTGTATATCTGCAATGTAAGGGCCTTAAGATTAGGCATTTTCCTTGATTATGTGTCCTCCTTATTCTTGAGGCATGGTCTTCTGTCACGAACTCACACTTAGCGTCTGTGTATTGCTGCCACGCCTTGTTAGAAAATCTCCTGTCTTTTCCAGCTGAATACTGGAAAGAACGGGCAGTCTTCTACATCCCAGCCCGCATTACTACATTCTGGGATTTTGCCGTTACGATATAACCAAGCTCCACTCCATACTTTGTGCGCAAGTGCTTTTACAACTGATCCCTTGGGAAGTGCTTTGTCCTAAGGTAAGAGCAACTACTACAATGGGATGTTGCAATTGATTTATTGTCATATGAAGTTGTCTATTAAGTTAATTAAGATCAACCATGTTCTTGATGCCTCAAGGTATGGTAAACACATGATTAAAAATTTGTTCATCTCTACATTTTGCATTAGAGGAAGCAAAAGGGCAGTGAGAAGTTTTTAGTTGCACAACTGAACATAAGAATTTGCATCAATTTCAACCGTAGTACTTCACCAACTTTAAAGCAAAGAAATATTGACAACCGGATACTTATTTGCCAGAAACTACAAGCAAAGCTGAGTGAATATAAGAGGAATTGAAATGCTTAAACGTATAGAAGTATCATTAAGAATAGGGATCTCTATGGAGCTGGAGAGGTGGCTCAGGGGTTAAGCCTCTGCCTTGCAGGCAGAAGGTCCTGAGTTCGGATCCTAGATTCCACATACAGAGTGCCGGCGGGGGCGGGGGCGGGCGGGGGGCGGGGCCATGTTTTCTGGTCCTGGTAGGGCAGAGCCTGTGAATCCCGGGGCAGAGTAAACAAGGAGGAGGTGAGGCGTCCATATGGTTCCTGAATTCCCCGTGGTTCTACACACAACACAACACACACAACACACAACACACACACACACACGCGCGCGCGCGCGCGCACATAAAAAATAAGAATAAAAAAAAAGAACAGGGATGCTCTTGATATAGTCCCAGCCAATTTACAATATGTTTGGGCAAAGTTAGGAGGCAAGGGCGTACAGAGGCAAACAGGAGTGATGGGTATGATTGAGGAGTAACAGAAACAAGAGCAGGAATGGTAGGAGTAAAGGTCATGGTAGGAGGGGGGTTAGGTAGTAGGCGGTGGTGGGCTAGTGGCGGCAATAGAAGTCATAGGGTAGTTAAAATATATTGGGTACACAAACAAAAATAAGTACAAAGCAGTCTTTTCCATAGGAGAATAACTATCAAAGTACGCAAACCTTTCAATGACGCCATCTAAGACAGTCCACACTCAAATCAGATCTCCCTCCCCTCCCCTCCCCCTTCCCCTCCCTTCCCGTCCCCTTCCCCTCCCTTCCCCTCCCTTTCCCCTCCCCTTCCCCTCCCTTCCCCTCCCTCCCCTCCCCTTCCCCCCTTCCCCGTGCCTTCCCCTCCCTTCCCGTCTTTTAAGAATATAAATTATTTGAAAAAGAACGTGGCGGCAGCAACCTCAGCTCTCGCGCGGCAAGGTCAGCGCCGACGGTTGTGACAGACCCACCAGTTCAGCTTCTTTTGCTTGGAAAATGGATCAAACTTGCCTCACTGATTAAGGAGTGAAAAGGACGGACAGTTTTAGTTTTCAGAATGGACACTTTGTGGGCCAACACGCGGCGCGCAGGGCTGGGCCGGCCGCCGCGCCTGAGCGCCCCGCGGCCCCGGCTCCGCCGCCCCGACGCCCGCGCGCACCCTGGCCGAGCCGCGGAGCGCGCGAGCCGGCGCCGGGCAGCAGTCCCGGGCGGCGCGGAGCTGGCGGCTGCGCGTGGGCCGCCAGCTCGGAGCCGCGGCTGTGCACCTCGCCGGGAGCCCGGACCGCGGAGCAGCAGCGCAGAACCACGCGGCCGTGCACTGGGCTTCTCGGACACGCCGCCTCCGCAAGGCCTTGGGATCAACGACGGTGGGCGCTGCTCTCACGAGCGGCGAGCGCAAGATCTGCGCCACAAGCGATGCCCGCACAAACCGGATCATGGGCCCGGCGGTGGCCGTCCAGGTGTGAGGACTAGACTGGGCCGGACCCTCCAAGAAAAAGCAAACGAGAGAAGAGCAAGACGCTCCAGGATGCACCAGCCACGTGGAGTCAGCTGACTAGCCTGCCTGCCCACTCAGCCAGCCATGCCACTTCTGCCACCTTAAAGGACTATTTCCCCTCTTGAAACTGGCATGGTATTAACTGAGGAGCGACGGGACCTGTGAGGCGCCCATGCTTGAGTATGGCAGGGACACTGGAAGCTGCCCCACGGCTGGTCTGGATGCCACTGAGAGCCCTGCTGAGATTCGCCTTCATGGTCGCGCCCCTATTCTGCTGTGCGCTCCTCCTGCAGCCCCTGCCGTCTGCTGGGCAGGAAGTGCTTCTGGGCACTTCGAGGGTCTCATGTACAGTGACTGTTAGAAAAGTGGCCTCTTGGGGCTGGTACAAGGGCGACACGCGAGATCCGTCCACTGCTGCCAAGCAAGATTCTTGTTTGACACCACGATTACAATTCAGATCGCTCTGTTACTCTGCGTACGGTATTCTGTTGAATGTTGCAAAGTGGAAACTATGTGCACCAGACTGGCAGGACCAGCGGACAACTGAATGATCAATAGCCTGACATGCCAGACTGCTTGCCAGAACCCTGAATTCCATGTGTGTGCCCACAATTGGGATGGCCTCCCGTGGGCCGGGGCTCTGTGTGCCACAATGTGGATGGCCTCCCACAGGCCAGGGCTCTTGTGGTTCACAAGTGGGATGGTCTCTCCCGGGCCGGGCTGCTTGTGTTCTCACAATGTGAATGGCCTCCGTGGATTGGGGCGTCCCTTGTCACACACACCATGAACTTAGTCTCACAGAAGATGGACAAAACTGCTCTTTCCTCAGTTTTATCATGTAATTCCCTACCACGTGGAACTTATAGGCTTACTAGAATATTGGAAAAATCATATTTCATACTTACAACTGATATTACAACCCATTTGTTGTTTTAAATTACCTTTTTGCCTAATCATTAAGCTCAATAGGTACCCTTAACTCTGTCTTTCCCCTCTCCTCCCCATTGTCAGGGCCCCTTCTGGGACCTCTATATGACTGTTAACAACTCTTGCCTCTAAGGATCCACTGCCTGAAGTCTTCTCTCCTGTGATCTGCTAGAGACTTTGGGGGGTCTTGACATGTAAGCCATTGTGCAAGTCAGGCAAAGTCCAATCACATTGGGGCTATATTCTGGCTGCTGCAGCCCTTACTTATGTGGACATCTTGCATATCATTCGTTTCTCCTCATCTTTAGGCTCTTATAACTCCCCCCCCTTCTGCAAGGTTCCCTGAGATTTGGCTGGTCGGTTCCAGGTGAATAATGTAGGGTCTTCGGTGTTCTGAATTATGGTTTGATTACAAACACATTTGTAAGGTCACTCAGGATTTGAATGGGGTGCAGCATAAATTATGGTTTGTATTACAACACATTTGTAAGGTCACTCAGGTATTTAATGGGGGCAGCATAGCAACAGCGCTTGAAAACCTCATATTGCTGTTACAATTTCTAATATTTTACACACCTGACAGAACACATCCATTTTATCTAGCATCATTTATTCAGAAGACTATGCAAATTGTGTACTATACAAAAATAAAATAAGTCAGTTCTTATTTGCTTCTGGTGTAAATACTTTCCATCTCTATCAATAAGTATTCAATCTTTGAAAACATACATGAACTCTGAGGTGTGGAAAAATAAAGAACCCTTGACCTTAGCGAAAGGTCAAGCTATTGGTCTGACTGTGATAGTGACTGTGACTGGTAGGAATAGTCTGATTTCTTTTATTGTTGTTGTTGAATATCAATCTTTTTATTTTTTTCAACTCTTTACAATTTCATACATGCAGAAAATGCATTTGATCAGCTACACCCTATCTCCCTCCCACTTCCCCTGGACATTTCCCTAGCATGTCCACCTCCTGCCTTTAGTTCTAATTTTTAAATTGAACAATAGTAAAAAGTATGTAAGCAATAAAGAAAATACATTAAGGATGGCAGATAGTTATGTTTGAAACTCCTAGTTCCAAGCAATGATCATACCATCAATATAGGGAGTACTACGTTTTGGATAGTTACTTCTGTATATCCATTGATAACAGTTTAAGGGTATGACTCAGCTGTTTTTAATGGCCTTTGGAAGCCAAACATAAAGTGTATTATATAGATTCACAGTAATGCAAAAGTGTTCCTGGAAGGTTCAGCTATTGGAATGGCAAAGAACATATTTTGCAAATCTACAGTTACAAAATGTATGACTCCAAGGATGTTATTTATGAATGTATTCCTCTACATCGGCAATGCACCTGGAATTGTAGATTGTTTAATTTTCAAAACTACTGTGAACTAGTAGTCATTTTTGTTTGAGGACCGCCATACTGGACTATTATAGTTTGACATAGTGAAAGGATGTAATCCCTTTCTTGACTAATTCTTTTACCTTGGTGGTAATTTCCTATGGCCTCCCTTTGATGGATATTGCCTAGTAAAGGTTGGGGGAGGTTTAGACAAAGCTAACGGGGGGAGGGAGGGTATATTTGTGCACTAGTCAAAAAAGTTACATTTTTATCCTTTTAATGGGAACCATGGTTCCATATTTGGGTATAAGATCCATTCCTAATATTCTCTGGTCATTAAATCAGTAGGCCATAATGGCTGGTACAGTTTCTCTAGCATAGGTCAGCATCTCTGTTCCCGAGATGCTTGTGAGGCTGGTTAAAAATAATCTAACTATAACAATTTGAATTCCTATGTCAGTAACATTCTAGCATATATTTATAGTAAATACGCAGATTTACATAGATCTACTATCTTTTGTGTATTTAATAGCTGGAGGGAAAGCATCAGGATTGGTTGCTTTGGGGGCTCTGGAAAGAGTTTTCTACTATTGTTTTTGGATTCCTCCGGTGATTGCCAGAATAGTGCCTGAATCCCTTCTGTACTGGTTCCCCCCAAGGGTATTTCCCCCCTGGGTCAGAGTTTTCCTGCCTTGGTAAGAAGGACTCTGTAATGTTCATACTGTCCCTTTCTCCACAAAATCCTCCTGCTGTTTCTACACTTCTTACTTTTATTTTATACAATCCTGGTCCTTGGAATCTTGGCTAAGTCTCTGTAATCATTTTCTCTAGCCATGATGGTTTTTCTCATTTCTGTCAAAAACATGAACCAATTTTTGGGAGGCTGGCAGTGACAACATAGCAGAACATCTTTCTTGGGCCCGTTAGAATCGATAACCTCATTCTCTTCCTGCCACGTTACAATAAGCTGTGGCAGAGGCTAGGGCATCTCTAGGGGGGGAGTTGTTTCTCCTCTAATTAATACATTTTCAGAGAGTTTATAGATGGTGCTACATAGGGGATCCTTGATTATTTCCAAATATAAAGTCAAAATTGCTAATATTTATCACTCTCTGTACCTGTCTTGGGTTGTCTCATTCAACACTTCTTGCCTGTTAAGCAAGCATCCAGCTGGTGAAAAGAGTCTATAAGCATCATCAGGAAGCTTAGTAAGTCTGTTGAACTACTCTTGGTGCCAGTTGTTCACCTTTGGCTCAACTTGTGGGTTCTCCTTATGTTTAATATCCCACTGAGTTTTCTGGAGTCTAGTTGAATAGGATTTGCTCCTTCACCAGATTTGACCATCCATTCTAGATGAGTCAAATTCTCCTGGGTGGGGTCCCATCTCGACTTATGTGGCTCTGCCTGAGTCATTTTAGTTTGTTCTATTATATCTATCTATGATATTTATCCATTTGACTAAACGAACTATTAACATCTGCAAAAGGAGCACTAGTCACTATTTCCTACATCAAGTTAGTCAGGCTTCTTCTCTTTGACCTATTCGTGGCTATTCCTTTTCTTCTTTCTTTGGTCTCGATAAACATCTTATGCTCTTTTCATGAGAAGCTGGAGATCATATTCTTTGCCCATGCCAATATGGGCTTGACTTTTCTGTGGTTCATCTAACATTACCTCAAGTCTTTAGGTCTTTACCAAACACGTCATGGACCATTTCTTATATTTCTTTCCATGGACCATGATTTGTTTCATTCTATGGTTCTTGTCTTTTGAACCACTTAAGGAAACTCATCCTATTCTGGTGGCCAGAATAGAGCCTATGTTTCTTTTTCTTAATGTAATGGTAGCAATTCACACTTCTCTGTCACTGAAGACCAATTTAACCAGTTTCTTTCAGCTACGCTGAATCCCCACCCAGTGTCCTCTGTTTGTGGAACCAAGTGCGTGGACACTTCTGAGAATGTCTTTATGGCACTGACATGGAGAATCAGAGTCTGGGAGCCTCATATATTACAAATTTATTTAAGCACAACTGACTATAAGCATGATTCACATCTAATAATATTAACATTTAGTGATTACCAAAGTCCAACTACTAGCTGATATTGTCTCTGGGCTTGTGTTCTTTGGAGACAGTGAATGCTGTCTCCACAGCAGATGGCTACCACACCACACAGCCTTCCTCAGATCTTGGCTCCTGAAACCTTACTTTGGAGTCCGGATCAGAGAAAAGCACAGAGTCCCAAGTGCCAGTGGAAGGCACAATGTGGTTTTCATTGTAGTTTTATGTTCTTCTTAGAGACATTCATATCCAGCAGCTTAGGGTTTGCTAATTACTATTTGTAGTGATGTCATATGTTAATAGGCAATCCTAAGGTGGCTATCTCCTCCAGAGTAAATGCCAAGTGTCTACCACTTAAGGCATGCATCATTCCATCCCATTGATATTGGTGCACAGCAAATGCAAAGTTGTTGGGAATCATATCACAGCAAATACAAGCTCAGTGAGGATCAATATCAAGTAACATAAAGTTTCAAATGAGGCAAACCTAAGCTTGCTGTCTCCTTCTGGTAAAGGCTGTGTGCTACAGCTGAAGGCATGTTTACATAAACTATGACTTCCAAGTTCCCAGTTCAGCCCTCTAGGCTCACCCAGGCCAGTGCTAAACCTTGGCTGTTATATGTTTTACTGAACCCCGTCATTGAATCAATCAGTCAATCAATCAATCAATCTCTCTGATTTTCTCTCTCCTCCCTCTTTTTTCTCTCTCTCTTTCTCTCTCTCCCCATCTCTCCCTCCTGCCTTCCTTCTCACTTGGAAGCACTGGCTCCTTTGGACAATGTGAGAAGTAGACACCTTCCTACTTCCGTTTCTCCAGGTTGTATTCTCACTTCCTTCTAGAATTTTCTATCCTTTGTTTTCAACCTATATCTAAAACTCTAATGCAGGGCTTCATTTTCCAAAATGCTCACACATAATTCAGACCACCAATAACCATCAGTTATTAAGTAAATAATTCCTATAGATACCATCTACCTTCACCTCCAGAAGGCTGCTGAGGGAAGACCTAAATCCAAGGTCAAGAGGAGAGAAAGTAGAATGAGGGAATTCACCTTGCTCTAACCCTCATCCCACCCCATTGACAGCATTCTGTACCGCAAAGCCGGCAAAGTCTAATAATTATCATGGTCCATGCTCATAAGAGTTTCCGGTAAGCATTTTCAACAGCAAGACCTGGCGGGGTTTAGCTCATGATTTACTCCAACACCATTTGCTACTGCGACTGTGCCTACGGGTTAACCCAGTCTTGGAACTGTATCTTTTGCACTTGTCCATATTGACTTTGCTTCCATATGAATATTTACATACGTTATCACTTTTCGTCATTAGCACAGCATCTGTTTGCCAAAAATGAGTCAAGCCTCAGCCACGGCAGCGTGAGACTTCAGAAGGAAAGAGGAAACCGTTTGTGTGAGGTTCCTCTTAAAGTCTGCTGTTTTTATTCATTGTTACCTGACATTCATCATCCCCAAAAACACATTCAAATACATTCTGTGGCTTTCTCTTCCCCTAGCTGTAGGACACAGAAGACAGTTCACACTGCCCAGGTGACCACCAACATAAAAGCTTAGAAAGTGAAATAATTTAAGGAGGCCACAGGGTGAGACAGATAAAAAATGTCTCCGGTTCAGGCTGTGGGCTTTGCATTGAATATTTCTCTCAGAACATGAAGTAAGGATGGAGCCAATTTTATAATTAAAATAACAGCTACTATTTCCGAGTCTTATTTCTGTCTGTCTGTCTCTGTCTCTTTCTTCTTCGTTTTCTCTCTCTCTCTCTCTCTCTCTCTCTCCTCCTCTCTCTTCCTCCTCTCTCACACACACACCACACACACACACCACACACACACACACACACGGAAGTATTAAGCTAATTTTTTCTGTAATTCTGAATCACTACAACTCAAAATCCCAAAGGACTGCACATAAAGCAATGAAAGACTGGAACAACTGGTCCTTAGACTCACATCCTATCACCTATCCAGTCCATAAGAACAGAAGATTAGAACTGAGCATGAATCACTGGTCTTCTCACTATTCCACAAGGCAAGAGAGTTTCCAAGAAGAGCCGGGGGCTGTCTGTAACACAGGGAGAGGAAGGTCTCCTTTACGTGGCAGCCCGAGTACTGAGAAGCTCACAGGGTTCCTGTGTCACCCCTACTACTCCCACCTGTCCACAACTCCAGGACAAAAATCCAAACAAAAATATTATACCTATGTCTTAACTGGTGATCTCAGTGAGATAGGATAATTCACAATCACTTCCTGTCTGAAGTCTCTGAAAGACAGAAACGGCTGGAGCCAATTTCAATAGCAGGAAGAGGACAGGATACAGGGGCAGCTGCCCACACACTCAGCAGGCAAATTCCTAGGCACCAAGGAACATCCTGTTTGGACCATACTGTCTGCTGATCACCCGTGGACACAGCAGCACCCAGACCAGATATAACCTGTGCTATGTTCCTTGGCCGACAGCAGCAGGCCACACCTCCAAATTCCCATAGGTAGCAGAGCGCTTGTATCACTTGTGGGTCAAGTTTCTAGAAAGAGTGGGGACAGGGTTTCAGAGACACACACCTTAGTGACAGAGAAGCCTCAGAACTGTAGATGTCGGAGCAACAGAATAAGCATGGCAAATAAATGTTGTCACAGAGAATTCTGAGCTTAGCCTGATTCCTGGTGGAGAAGCGTAGCGGGGTTCTCTTCCTTGGGATTTTTGTGTTCCGGGGCCAAGATTGAAACCAGAAACACATTGAGAGATACAAGCAGAATTTTATTGAAAGTGGAAGAAAACGGTGAATGGTGACAGACTGAATCAGCATCACCATAAATTGAGAGCCAGATGTTTAATGCGACCAGGTGTTATGCACTGTACTTAAATGGTACGTTTACACTCCTTGAAGGAGTGTCTACACATTAGCAAGGTCCAGAGACATGAAGTCTAACATGACAATCAGCAAAGGATAATGGCCAGACTTTAAAAGTAGATGGGGGATCATGTGTAGCATTAAGTTATGGACAGAAGTATAAACAATCCAGTCCATTTTAGTCCAGGAGCCCATGTGTGGGAAGATAGGGTAAATGGGATAAAGAAACTAATGATATGGGAATATCCATCATGGTAGAAGAAAAATTAAATCCCATGTTGGACCAAAAAGACAAAGGGTTTTCTTTATATAGATTTTGGGGCAATCTCACAATGGGGTCATCTTTGGAAAGACAAAAGGTGGTAACAGAGTAGATTGAAAATTAGGGGGTTATATTCCACATAGCTATGTCTTGTATATTTGAAAGATGTGTTATTAGTTCTGTTATATGCCTCAAAGAATGGGGAGATGGAATTGTGTTTCCTAACTTAGACTTGGAATCAGCAAAGTCACATACCCACATTCCCAAAGAATATAGGGGTGAGAGCAGTTTGTAGGTCTGGTAAATACTGAGTTGGCTGTGCATGATGTATCATAACCTAGTTCATTACAGAAAGGAGTTAGTCATGATTAGGTTTTAATAGGTGTGACTACTAAGAATGACATATTATATGTGTAAGCTTGGGTATCCTGTGGGTTTTATGGGAGATATAAAGAAATGTTATATAACAGTGCCCAGCAGAATGGAGTGAAGGGAATTGCAGGAGCAGCAAAACTGCAAAAGAAAATCAACAAACCACAATCCAGAACTTCAGAGACTCTATATCACATAGAACTAGGCCAGCCTAATCTCTCCCCATCCTGGAGCTCAGGGACATTTGCGGAAGAGGGGGCGGTAAGATTGTAAGAGCAAAAGGATGGGAGGAGCAACGATTTGCAAGATTCTCAACAATAGTTGGGGCCAAAGCAATCATAATGAGACTTTGCATGCCCTGCGCAATGTCCAGCGCACTGTTGCCCTCATAAAGTCTATCAGCTGTTAAGGGCACCGAGACCCCTGGAGGCAAGGGATTGACAGCCATAGTAGTGATCTTATGCTTAAGGGGAACAAGAGAAAGGGCTTATGGAAATGCCACTGGGTCCTTATATGTCATCGGAGAGGAGGACCCAGTGGAGAGTTAGGCGTACACAATAAAGGACTCTCTGGGAATTGGGGGGGAGGCATTGGGGGAAAGGGAGGGGGAGGAGGGGGTTCGGGGGGGGGAGGGGGGAGGGAGGGAACTGGTAAAAAATTTTAAAATGTATAATTAAATTTTTAATAAAAAAAAAGGAAAAAAAAAGAAATGTTATATAATGAAGTTTTGTCTAATATTGTGTATTTGGTAATGCAAACTCAGCAAATGGGCTTTAATTTTTGAGGTCCTGTAAAACAAGAATCAATAGTTATGGAAGGCTTTATAAGATGGTTGTAATTGGTGAAGTTTAAGTTGATGTTGTTTGTAGTACTGACCATAAACAAAAAAGCTGTTTTTGCTGAATTTCATTAAGCAAACCTTGTCAAATGCGGTGTTCTTGGGTGATTTCAATCTGTGCATAGGCTACCTCAATCATTTTCTTGTATGTAAGAACAATGTCCTAACTGACCATGTCAAAAAAGTTGGTTGTCACTAGTAAGAGATGTGTAAGAGATGTTAAGAAGCAAGCATCTCAAAATGGTTTCCATTTGTAATGAGATAGTGTGTTATGAAGGACACCTGAGATATTGGTAAACAAAGAATGGCAATACATTGGCAATATTATTTTGCCAGGTGATGACAGTTAGTATTTCAAGATTTTGTATGTATTTGTGTATAGCTGAGTATTGTCTGGAACAAAAGGAAAATTGGTAAGTACCAACGGTGGTCAATAATTAGCCCCATCTATTGCTACAATGTTTTCATACCATAATGCTTCTGTGGATAGCCATGAAATGTTAGTAACTATCCTATGTAAGTATGTATGTTAGTGCAAGTAGAAATGTTGTATGTAGAAAAATAGAGATCTCCAAAGTAAGTAATATGGGAAAATCAGCAAGGTAGTAATAAGTATAGTTTTGCCAAACAATAGATTTTATAGAACAACTAAAGTCAAAGGCAGGTGATGAGAAAATAGGCCCAAGGGGTTATAACAATTTTTTGTGAGAAGTTGGAGTAGAGACAGAGGTTGGTTTAGAACTAGAATCTGATGAGAATGAAGTAGTACTGTTACTCTCTCCCTCTTTTTCCTCCTTATAGTCTTCCTCTACCTCTTTATATTAATCATACTGTTCATAATCATCATTTTTGCCCATATCTGGGTCTTACCAGAATACCTGGTCCCAGGTCAGGAAAAAATCAGTGAACATTGCCTGCCTACAGGTAAACTTTCCTGTGTGTCCTAAGTTTAGAGCAACTACTACAATGGGATGTTGCAATTGATTTATTGTCATATTGAAGTTTGTCTTATTAAGCTTAATTAAGATCACCATGTTCTTGATGCCTCATAAGGTATGGTAAACACATGATTTAAAATTTGTCATTCTCTACATGTTTGCATTAGAGGGAAGCAAAAAGGGCAGTGAGAAGTTTTTAGTTGCACAACTGAAACATAAGAATTTGCATCAATTTCAACCGTAGTACTTCACCAACTTTAAAGCAAAGAAATATTGACAAACCGGATACTTATTTGCCAGAAACTACCAAGCAAAGCTGAGTGGAATATAAGAGGAATTGAAATGCTTAACGATTATAGAAGTATCATTAAGAATAGGGATCTCTATGGAGCTGGAGAGGTGGCTCAGGGGTTAAGCCTCTGCCTTGCAGGCAGAAGGTCCTGAGTTCGGATCCTAGATTCCACATACAGATGCCGGGCGGGGCGGGGGCGGGGGCGGGGCGGGGGCATGTTTTCTGGTCCTGGTAGGGCAGAGCCTGTGAATCCCGGGGCAGAGTAAACAAGGAGGAGGTGGAGGCGGTCCATGATGGTTCCTGAATTCTCCCGTGGTTCTACACACACACACACACACACACACACACAGACACACACACACACACGCGCGCGCGCGCGCGCACATAAAAAATGAATAATAAAAAAAAAGAACAGGGATGCTCTTGATATAGTCCCAGCCAATTTACAATATGTTTGGGCAAAGTTAGGAGGCAGAGGCGTACAGAGGCAAACAGGAGTGATGGGTATGATTGAGGAGTAACAGAAACAAGAGCATGAATGGTAGGAGTAAAGGTCATGTAGGAGGGGGGTTAGGTAGTAGCGGTGGTGTGGGCTAGTGGCGGCAATAGAAGTCATAGTGTAGTTAAAATAATATTGGGTAACACAAACAAAAATAAGTACAAAGCAGTCTTTTCCATAGGAGATAACTATCAAAGTAAAGCAAACCTTTCAATGACGCCATCTAAGACAGTCACACTCAAATCAGATCTCCCTCCCCTCCCCTCCCCCTTCCCCTCCCTTCCCTTCCCCTTACCCCTCCCTTCCCCTCCCTTTCCCCTCCCCTTCCCCTCCCTTCCCCTCCCCTCCCCTCCCCCTTTCCCTCCCTTCCCCTGCCTTCCCCTCCCTTCCCGTCTTTTAAGAATATAAATTTATTTGAAAAAGAACGTGGCGGCAGCAAACCTCAGCTCTTCGCTGCGGCAAGGTCAGCGCCGACGGTGTGACAGACCCCAGCCAGAGTTCAGCTTCTTTTGCTTGGAAAAATGGATCAAACTTGCCTCACTGATTAAGGAGTGGAAAAGGACGGACAGTTTAGTTTTCAGAATGGACACTTTGTGGGCCAACACGGCGGCGCGCAGGGCTGGGCCGGCCGCCGCGCCTGAGCGCCCCGCGGCCCCGGCTCCGCCGCCCGGACGCCCGCGCGCACCCTGGCCGAGCCGCGGAGCGCGCGGAGCCGGCGCGGGGCAGCAGTGCCCGGGCGGCGCGGAGCTGGCGGCTGCGCGTGGGCCGCCAGGCTCCGGAGCCGCAGCTGTGCACCTCGCTGGTGGAGTCCGGAGCCGCGGAGCAGCAGCGCAGGACCACGCTGCTGTGCATGGGCTTCTCGGACACGCAGCCTCCGCAAGGCCTTGGGGATCAACGAGCGGTGGCGCTGCTCTCAACGAGCGCCCGAGGCAAAGATGCTGCGCCCAAGCGATGCCCGCAGCAGACGCTGATCAGTGGGCCCTGGTGGTGGCCGTCCAGGTGTGAGGACTAGGCTGGGCCGGACCCTCCAAGAAAAAGCAAACGAGAGAAGAGCAGAGACGCTCCAGGATGCTCCAGCCACGTGGAGTCAGCTGTGACTTAGCCTGCCTGCCCACTTCAGCCAGCCATGCCACTTCTGCCACCTTAAAGGACTATTTCCCCTCTTGAAACTGGCATGGTATTAACTGAGGAGCGACGGACCTGTGAGGCGCCCATGCTTGAGTATGGCAGGGACACTGGAAGCTGCCCCACGGCTGGTCTGGATGCCACTGAGAGCCCTGCTGAGATTCGCCTTCATGGTCGCCCTCCTAGTCTGCTGTGCGCTCCTCCTGCAGCCCCTGCGTCTGCTGGGCAGGAAGTGCTTCTGGCACTTCGAGGGCCTCATGCACAAGTGACTGTTAGGAAAAGTGGCCTCTTGGGGCTGGTACAAGGGCTACACGCGAGATCCGGTCCACTGCTGCCTAAGCAAAGATTCTTGTTTGACACCACGATTACAATTCAGATCGCTCTGTTACTGCTGTACTGTATTCTGTTGAATGTTGCAAAGTGGAAACTGTGCACCAGACTGGCAGAGACCAGCGGACAGCTGAATGATCAATAGCCTAACATGCCAGACTGCTTGCCAGAACCCTGAATTCCATGTGTGTGCCCACAATGTGGATGGCCTCCCGTGGGCCGGGGCTCTGTGTGCCCACAATGCGGATGGCCTCCCACAGGCCAGGCCTCTGTGTGTTCACAAGTGGGATGGTCTCCCGCGGGCCGGGGCTCTTGTGTTCTCACAATGTGGATGGCCTCCGGTGGATTGGGGCTCCCTGTGCTCACACCATGAACTTAGTCTCACAGAAGATGGACAAAACTGCTCTTCCTCAGTTTTATCATGTATTCCCTACCACGTGGAACTTATAGGCTTACTAGAATATTGGAAAAATCATATTTCATACTTACAACTGATATTACAACCCATTTGTTGTTTTAAATTACCTTTTTTGCCTAATCATATAAGCTCAATAGGTACCCTTAACTTCTGTCTTTCCCCTCTCCTCCCCCATTGTCAGGGCCCCTTCTTGGGAACTCTATTATGACTGTTTAACTCCTTGCCTCTAAGGATCCTACTGCCTGAAGTCTTCTCTCCTGTGATCTATGCTAGACTTTGGGGGGTCTTTGACATGTCAGCCATTGTGCAAGTCAGGCAAAGTCCAATCACATTGTGGCTATATTCTGGCTGCTGCAGCCCTTACTTATGTGGACTATCTTGCATATCATTCGTTCTCCTCATCTTTAGGCTCTTATAATCTCCCCCCCCCTTCTGCAAGGTTCCCTGAGATTTGGCTGGTCTGGTTCCAGGTGAATAATGTAGGGTCTTCGGTGTTCTGAATTATGGTTTGTATTACAACACATTTGTAAGGTCACTCAGGATTTTGAATGGGGTGCAGCATAAATTATGGTTTGTATTACAACACATTTGTAAGGTCACTCAGGATTTTAATGGGGTGCAGCATAGCAACAGGCCTTTGAAACCCTCATAATTAGCTGTTACAGATTTCTAATATTTATACACACCTGACAGAACACATCCATTTTATCTAGGCATCATTTATTCAGAAGACTATGCAAATTGTGTACTATACAAAAATTAAAAATAAGTCAGTTCTTATTTGCTTCTGGTGTAAATACTTTCCATTCTCTATCAATAAGTATTCAATCTTTGAAAAACATACATGAACTCTGAGGTGTGGAAAAATAAAGAACCCTTGACCTTAGCGAAAGGTCAAGCTATTGGTCTGACTGTGATAGTGACTGTGACTGGTAGGAATAGTCTGATTTCTTTTTATTGTTGTTGTTGAATATCAATCTTTTTATTTATTTTCACTCTTTTACAATTTCATACATGCAGACAATGCATTTGATCATAGCTACCCCTATCTCCCTCCCACTTCCCCTGGACATTTCCCTAGCATGTCCACCTCCTGCCTTTATGTTCTAATTTTTTAAATTGAACAATATAAAATAGTATGTAAGCAATAAAAGAAAATACATTAAGGATGCAGATAGTTATGTTTGAACTCCTAGTTCCAGCAATGATCATACCATCAATATAAGGGAGTACTACGTTTTGGATAGTTACTTCTGTATATCCATTGATAACAGTTTAAGGGGTATGACTCAGCTGTTTTTAATGGCCTTTTGGAAGCCAACATAAAGTGTATTATATAGATTCACAAGTAAATGCAAAAGTGTTCCTGGGAAGGTTCAGCTATTGGAATGGCAAAGAACATATTTTGCAAATCTACAGTTACAAAATGTATGACTCCCAAGGATGTTATTTTATGAATGTATTCCTCTACATCTGGCAATGCACCTGGAATTGTAGATATTTTGTTTAATTTTCAAAACTACTGTGAACTAGTAGTCATTTTGTTTGAGGACCAGCCATACTGGACTATTATAGTTTGACATAATGAAAGGATTGATAATCCCTTCCTTGACTAATTCTTTTACCTTGGTGGTAATTTCCTTATGGCCTCCCTTTGATGGATATTGCCTAGTAAGTTTGGGGGGAGGTTTAGACAAAGCTACAGGGGGAGGGAGGTATATTTGTGCACTAGTCAAAAAAAGTTACATTTTTATCCTTTTAATGGGAACCATTGTTCCATTATTTTGGGTATAAGATCCATTCCTAATATTCCTCTGGTCATTAAATCAGTAAGGCCATAATGGCTGGTACAGTTTCTCTAGCATAGGTCAGCATCTCTGTTCCCGAGATGCTTGTGAGGCTGGTTAAAAATAATTCTAACTATAACAATTTGAATTCCTATGTCAGTATTAACATTCTAGCATATATTTATAATAAATACGCAGATTTACATAAAATCTACTATCTTTTGGTGTATTTAATATCTGGAGGGAAAGCATCAGGATTGGTTGCTTTGGGGGCTCTGGAAAGAGTTTCTACTATTGTTTTGTGGATTCCTGTTATTGCCAGAATAGTGCCTGAATCCCTTTCTGTACTGGTTCCCCCCAAGGGTATTTCCCCCCTGGGTCAGAGTTTTCCTGCCTTGGTAGAAAGGACTCTGTAAATGTTCATACTGTCCCTTTCTCCACAAAATCCTCCTGCTGTGTTCTACACTTCTTACTTTTATTTTTATACAATTCTGGTCCTTGGAATCTTGGCTAAGTCTCTGTAATCATTTTTCTCTAGCCATGATGGTTTTTCTCATTTCTGTCAAAAACATGAACCAATTTTTGGGAGTCTGGGCAGTGACAACATAGCAGAACATCTTTCTTGGGCCCGTTAGAATCGGATAACCTCATTACTCTTCCTGCCACGTGTACACATAAGCTGTGGCAGAGGCTAGGGGCATCTCTAGGGGTTGGGAGTTGTTTCCTCTAATTAATACCTTTTCAGAGAGTTTATAGATGGTGCTACATAGGGGATCCTTGATTATTTCCAAATATAAAGTCAAAATTGCTAATATTTTATCACTCTCTGTACCTGTCTTGGGTTGTCTCATTCAACACTTCTGCCTGTTAAGCAAGCATCCAGCTGGGGAAAAGAGTCTATAAGCATCATCAGGAAGCTTAGTAAGTCTGTTGAACTACTGTTGGTGCCAGTTGTTCACCTTTGGCTCAAACTTGTGGGTTCTCCTTATGTTTAAGATCCCACTGAGTTTTCTGGAGTCTAGTTGAATAGGATTTGCTCCTTCATCCCAGAGTTTGACCATCCATTCTAGGTGAGTCAAATTCTCCTGGGTGAGGTCCCATCTCGACTTACATGGCTCTGCCTGAATCATTTTAGTTTGTTCTATTATATCTATCTATATTTATCCATTTGACTAAACAGACTATTAACATCTGCAAAAGGAGCACTAGTCACTATTTTCCTACTCAAAGTTAGTCAGGCTTCTTCTCTTTGACCTATTCTGTGTGCTATTTCCTTTTCTTTGGTCTCTATCAACATCTTATGCTACTTTCATGAGAATGCTGGAGATCATATTCTTTGCCCATGCCAATATGGGCTTGACTTTTCTGTGGTTCATCTAACATTACCTCAAGGTCTTTAGGGTCTTTTACCAAACACTTTGCATGGACCATTTCTTATATTTCTTTCC
Organism: Typhlomys cinereus; assembly: GCA_023101885.1. NCBI lineage: Eukaryota > Metazoa > Chordata > Mammalia > Rodentia > Platacanthomyidae > Typhlomys > Typhlomys cinereus. The sequence goes on along the minus strand of JALPQD010000692.1, from coordinate 576,051 downwards.
ATGGACCATGATTTGTTTCATTCTATGGTTCTTGTCTTTTGAACCACTTAAGGAAACTCATCCTATTCTGGTGGCCAGAATAGAGCCTATGTTTCTTTTTTCTTAATGTAATGGTAGCAATTCACACTTCTCTGTCACTTGAAGACCAATTTAACCAGTTTCTTTTCAGCTACGCTGAATCCCCCACCCAGTGTCCTGTTTGTGGAACCAAGTGCTGTGGACACTTCTGAGAAGTGTCTTTATGCACTGACATGGAGACATCAGAGTCTGGGAGCCTTCATATATTACAAATTTATTTAAGCACAACTGACTATAAGCATGATTCACATCTAATAATATTAACATTTAAGTGATTACCAAAGTCCAACTAACTAGCTGATATTGTCTCTGGGCTTGTGTTCTTTGGAGACAGTGAATGCTGTCTCCAGCAGCAGGATGGCTACCACACCAACACAGTCTTCCTCAGATCTTGGCTTCCTGAGACCTTACTTTGGAGTCCGGATCAGAGAAAAGCACAGAGTCCCAAGTGCCAGTGGAAGGCACAATGTGGTTTTCATTGTAGTTTTATGTTCTTCTTAGAGACAGTCATATCCAGCAGCTTAGGGTTTGCTAATTACTATTTGTAGTGATGTCATATGTTAATGAGGCAATCCTAAGGTGGCTATCTCCTCCAGAGTAAATGCCAAGTGTCTACCACTTAAGGCATGCATCATTCCATCCCATTGATATTGGTGCACAGCAAATGCAAAGTTGTTGGGAATCAATATCACAGCAAATACAAGCTCAGTGAGGATCAATATCAAGTAACATCAAAGTTTCAAATGAGGCAACCCTAAGCTTGCTGTCTCCTTCTGGGTAAAGGCTGTGTGCTACAGCTGAAGGCATGTTTACATAAAACTATGACTTCCAAGTTCCCAGTTCAGCCCTCTAGGCTCACCCAGGCCAGTGCTAAACCTTGGCTGTTATATGTTTTACTGAACCCCGTCATTGAATCAATCAGTCAATCAATCAATCAATCTCTGTATTTCTCTCTCTCTCTTTTTTTCTCTCTCTCTTTCTCTCTCTCTCCCATCTCTCCCTCCTGCCTTCCTTCTCACTTGGAAGCACTGGCTCCTTTGGGACAATGTGATGAAGTAAGACACCTTCCTACTTCCTTTTCTCCAGGTTGTATTCTCACTTCCTTCTAGAATTTTCTATCCTTTGTTTTCAACCTATATCTAATACCTCTAATGCAGGGCTTCATTTTCCAAAAATGCTCACACATAATCTCAGACCACCAATAACCATTCAGTTATTAAGTAAATAATTCCTATATAACCATCTACCTTCACCTCCAGAAAGCCTGCTGAGGGAAGACCTAAATCCAAGGTCAAGAGAAGCAGAAAGTAGAATGAGGGAATTCACCTTGCTCTAAGCCTCATCCCACCCCATTGACAGCATTCTGTACCGCAAAGCCGGCAAAGTCTAATAAATTATTCATGGTCCATGCTCATAAGAGTTTCCGGTAAGCATTTCAACAGCAAGACCTGGCTTGGTTTTAGCTCATGATTTACTCCAACACCATTTGCTACTGCGACTGTGCCTAGCCAGGTTTCACCCAGTCTTGGAACTGTATCTTTTGCACTTGTCCATATTGACTTTGCTTCCATATGAAATATTTACATACGTTTATCACTTTGTCGTCATTTAGCACAGCATCTGTTTGCCAAAAATGAGTCAAGCCTCAGCCACGGCAGCTTGTGAGACTTCAGAAGGAAAGAGGAAACCGGTTTGTGTGAGGTTCTCTTAAAAGTCTGCTGTTTTATTCATTGTTACCTGACATTTCATCATCCCCAAAACACATTCAAATACATTCTGTGGCTTTCTCTTCCCCCTAGCTGTAGGACACAGAAGACAGTTCACACTGCCCAGGTGACCACCAACATAAAAGTCTTAGAAAGTGAATAATTTAAGGAGGCCACAGGGTTGAGACAGATAAAAAATGTCTCCTGGTTCTAGGGCTGTGGGCTTTGCATTGAATATTCTCTCAGAACATGAAGTAAGGATGGAGCCCAATTTTATAATTAAAATAACAGCTACTATTTCCTGAGTCTTATTTCTGTCTGTCTGTCTCTGTCTCTGTCTCTTTCTCTCTTTCTCTCTCTCTCTCTCTCTCTCTCTCTCTCTCTCTCTCTCTCTCACACACACACACACACACACACACACACACCCACACACACACACACACGGGAGTATTAAGCTAATTTTTTCTGTAATTTCTGAAATCAACTAACAACTCAAAATCCCAAAGGACTGCACATAAAGTCCTTATTACCCAAAGCATGAAAGCACTGGAACAACTGGTCCTTAGACTCACATCCTATCACTCTATCCAGTCCATAAGAACAGAAGATTAGAACTGAGCATGATCACTGGTCTTCTCACTATTCCACAAGGCAAGAGAGTTTCCAAGAAGAGCCGGGGGCTGTCTGTAACACAGGGAGAGGAAGGTCTCCTTTACGTGGCAGCCCGAGTACTGAGAAGCTCACAGGGTTCCTGTGTCATCCCCTACTCCCACCTGTCCACAACTCCATGACAAAAATCCAAACAAAATATTATACCTATGTCTTAACTTGGTGATCTCATGTGAGATAGGATAATTCACAATCACTTCCTGTCTGAAGTCTCTGAAAGACAGGAAACTGGCTGGAGCCAATTTCAATAGCAGGAAGAGGACAGGGATACAGGGGCAGCTGCCCACACACTCAGCATGGCAAATTCCTAGGCACCAAGGAACATCCTTGTTTGGACCATACTTTGCTGCTGATCACCCGTGGACACAGCAGCACCCAGACCAGATATAACCTGTGCTATGTTCCTTGGCCGACAGCAGCAGGCCACACCTCCAAATTCCCATAGGTAGCAGAGCACTTGTATCACTTTGTTGGGTCAAGTTTCTAGAAAGAGTTGGGGACAGGGTTTCAGAGACACACACCTTAGTGACAGAGAAGCCTCAGAATCTGTAGATGTCGGAGCAACAGAATAAGCATGGCAAATAAATGTTGTCACAGAGAATTCTGATCTTAGCCTGATTCCTGGGTGGAGAAGCGTAGCGGGGTTTCTCTTCCTTGGGATTTTTGTGTTCCGGGGCCAAAGATTGAAACCAGAACACATTGAGAGATACAAGCAGAAATTTTATTGAAAAGTGAGAGAAAACGACAGAAGCTCTTAGACACTGAGTCCAAGAGAGGCAAGGAAGAAGTCAAGGCCCCAACGTCGAAGAGCATTAAAGCAGAATTTGATCCTAGGAAAGTGAATTCAAATAATTTTGATTATTATAAACACCTGCTGAAATACCCTTTAATAAACAAATGAGAATTTAGAAAATTAGGATATATCACGGAAGCTGGGTAACCTGGAAAAAATGGTTTTTATTAAGCTATAAACCATATTAATATTTTCTGTGAACTTTAAAATTGTCCCTGTATATTTCTGAACAAAAACCTCTTTGGGGTTTGCATCTTTAAAATGATTTGTGTTTTATAGATTAACAAAAGGGCAGAAGAGCTTGAACCATTGCTTAAGTTGCCATGAAGGTAATAAATTCACTGCTAGATTCAAACACAGCATTTGGCTTAGTTATTAATTACTTAATGATTCCAATTACTAATGACATATTATTCCTATAAACCATCGTTAGAATCCTGAAAACAGCTTTTGGTAAATCTTTGCATTTAAAACTGATGTCAAAGGGAAATCGTAAAACTCGTATGCATGTATGTACATCTATGCCAATGTGTATATTTAACATTATACAGATAAGACCCTTAGAGACACATGCATAGATAAAACATGGGAATTACAAAAGACATTGAAGCAACATGTAACAAATAAGTGGGAAGGCTGCTCTTTTTTTCTTTTCCCCACATAAGCACTGGGAGTAGATAAGAAAAGAAAGCATGGGCATCTTTAAAAACCTAAACACATGGCATGACCTCCATTTTCCCTTTCCCAGGACAAGGAGCTCATCATATACTGTATTGATGTCAGGCTTTGGGAACGGGGAAAACAAGCTGCTTCTCTGTGAAGATTTGTGGGATCAGCTTTCAATTATATTCAAGAGGATTCTTCTAAAGAACAGAACTAGAAGTTCCCACCTTGAAAACACCACAGCTCAAGCACCTACATGGAGAATTTCTAAACCAGGGAGCCATTTGTATGAATGGTCCTTCCCATAGCTGGACTTAACGCACTTATCAACACATAGGTTTAGATGGGAGCCAATCTGGGAAACATCTCACACTCATTTCCTTCTAGACATAGTGCCAACTTACTGGCACCAAGAACCTAGAAAATCCAGAGAAACATTCCTTGCATGTATTCCCCTCTTTAGCATCAGACTAAGTGCGGCTTACTGACATCCAAAGCTTAGAACAACCCTGAGATAACTCTCAGTGCCAGCAGATTGGCCTGAGAGATAAAGCCTATTAGTGTCAGGAAGAGAAAAAACAAAGATCATTGTCACGGATCTGAACTTGTGAATGCCTTCAATGGAAGGAATGCCATATTGGCACGCATCCCACAGCTGAGAAAGAACGAAATGGTTTCCCAGTGAAGCCTGCTCAAAGGTGGTGAGCAGAAAGAGAACCAAGTTTCCCTTACGTTAGATAATGAGTTGTACCTCTCAGCGTCTCAGCCAAAGTGCCCCTTCATGGATCCCTATTATGTTACAGTTTCTCTTTCTTGCAGTTCTTGTGTTCCGGGATCAAAAGTTGAAACCAGAACACATTGAGATGTGCAAACAGGGATTGGATTGACAATGAGAGAAGAGGGGGGAAGCTCTCAGTAAGGAGGCAGGAGGAAGCCGTGTGTGTCCACATGGCAGGAGAATGTGAAGAGCAGAGAGCATGATGGGTGGAGCCACGGTCTCTTGTTGCTAATTTATTATTGCTAATGAGTGGCCCAGAGTTACAGGGAAAGTTGAGGTGAAGATTGAAAGGTGATGGGCATGGTTCCCACAGGACCAGACATTCTTACCTGTGCTAGCTGTCCAATAGAAATTAACTGGCTCCCTCAGGACGACTCTGGAGCCTAAGCTGTCTACAAAATTGTCCTGTACTGAGGCAGATGAGGCTTCCCTATGTCATTGTATTATTTGCCGTGGAGCAATCAATGGGATGGATCCACTGGAGAACCAGCAGAATTGACTGTACCATCTTTAAGAGGGAATTAAGTCTGGGGTATGTTCCACAGAGTACCTCAGAAAAATCTAGCTACAATTCTTAATACCACTGTCCTACTCATATAAAGTTTTTATTGCCTTTTCTCTTTTTTTTTTTGATATGTGGGTGATGTGCATACACGCATATATGCATGTCCGTGTGGCACAGTGTGTGTGCAGGTACATATGTGTATATCTGCATGTAGAGGCCTTAAGATTAGGCATTTTCCTTGATATGTGTCCTCCTTATTCCTTGAGGCAGGGTCTGTCACTGAACTCAAAGCTTACTGTCTGTGTATTCTGCCAAGCCTTGTTAGAAGAATCTCCTGTCTCTTCCAGCTGAATACTGGAAGAACGGGCAGTCTTCTACATCCAGCCAGCATTTACTACATTCTGGGATGTCTGCCGTTACATATAACCAAGCTCCAATCCCATACTTTGTGCAGCAAGTGCTTTATCAACTGATCCACTTGGGAAGTGCTTTATCTACTGATCCATCTCCTCCTCAACCCTGGTTGGTTTTTCTTTCTTTCTTCTCTGTTTCTTCACTTGTACTATTTGGAACCACTTGAAGTTGGATGTTTCATACACATGTTCTTTTCTCTGGATTGGGAAACCCAAAACTTAGATAACTATGAAAAAAATGAACTTATTTGTCTCTAGAGGTTAATATATTGATTACTTTTAGATTGCCGCTACCAAAACATCTGTCCTAACCACCAGTGGAAGGGAATCACTAATCTGAGCTTACCAGTTTCAGAGGGTTCTGAATGGGATGGGAAAACATGTAGTAGAACCATACATGCCATGGCAGATGGTGGCGGCCACCAGGAGTCAGAGAAAAATGGGACTGCTGGCATGCAACTGGCTCTCCCCCTTTTCACCTCCCATTCCACTTGGGCTCCTTTGCGTGGATGATACCTCAGCAATCTCCTAGGTGATGCTAAATCCACTCATTCTGAAGCAGATGAATGTTAAACATCACAGTTACCTACAGCCATGAGGGCCAATGAGATCATTTCAAGGAGCAATGAATGGAAGATTGTGTTTGGAGACAGAAAAGAACAGATCTCTTTCCTATTCATAGGCATGACATTTACATTGGTGAATGTATCAGTGTCCAGTCATTATCTCATTTAATTTTCACAGGTCTATTAAAAGGGGGATAGAAGTAGCTTCACTCTGCATGAACCCGGAGAGATTCAAAGGAGAGCCCATTGATCAAAGCATCCCAGCTGTGGTTCAAGTGCACATAGTATGGCCGAGTCTAAAGCCAGAAGGTGAGTTTATACACCAAACTCTGCAACTAACCACAGAAGCGTCCTGCTGATTTTCATTTGCTTATCTTGAATTAGAGGTAGGGCCCATGGGAGGACTCAGCACTGGTTGGTCACTTTTTCTGTGGCAGTGATACATGTTTTCCTTTAGTCCTATTGCCAGCAAGATGAAAAGGGCAGATAGCATGTTCTGTTGTTAAACTGACAACATTGCCGATATTTCCCAGATTATTACCAGAAAGCCCCAGCGTTCACATGTTTTATTTAAGGCAGTCGCTGCACTGTTTGGACATTACATTATTTATGTCAAAAATGGTATATTGCATGAACATTTATTCACCCAGTAACATTTATTAGTTACAACCAAGCAGTTTTAAGACCAGAATAAAGGATTGTGAAAAGGAGGGGGAAATGACCCAGCCTCATTTTTCTGGCACTTTCTCTGACATGCAGAGATTTTGCTCGGGTTATAAACTAAATCTCCAATGTTGGCTACATAGGGTGGACACAACTCCCCAGGAGACCGGCTACTAGGAGTGACTCAAAGGAAGATGCTGTGCACACAGCCTGTATACAGGGGGTCACACTCAGTGGGTGGGTGATGCCAACACTACATGTCAGCCTTTGATTTCAACTAGGGCTTAACACTTGTAGTTCTTGGTCTTACACTACTTCTCTGCTTTAAGACTCATTTCCTCTAAAAAAAACTGAGGACTATAAAGGGGACCTACAGATAGGGTTGAAAAATGACCAAGTGTGATCACACTACAAATATCTGACCACAGTAAATTTAGTCTGCAAATAACATTTGTGTATGTGATTAGAAACGAGGAGAAAGAGAGTATATTGACAAAAATGAACAAGATTCATTCTGTAAAGCCAAGTTTCTATGTAGTTTTATTCTTAGGGCCAGAATATTTTTTGGAGGCCACCAGCAAAATATCCAGGAGGTTGTTCACCGCACAGAGTTTCAGCGGGTAAGGTGCAGAGTCTTTGTCACCCGACTGCCAGATTCATCTGTAACAGGCTGCTTATAGCTTTCCCCGTGGGGAGCCTCTTGGGGATCAACCCACCCTCCTGAGAGAGCAGTAGGACTCCAGGGGATTGGAGACCCCCATCTGGAGAGAAAATGTCTATGGATGCCGAATGCTGTAAGTGCATCGCCATGAATCTGGCATGACAAGCCTAAGCCACAAGAACAGAAGTGTCACATGAATTATACAGGCCTCCTCCAAGAAGTGGCCATAAAACTGAAGCACCCTTGGCCAATCCATATTTCCTGTCTGCCACATAAATTCAACCTGAGTCTTCTATCTTCATTCTTGCCTACTTTCAGCCTCCGGCACAGTCTCTGTGCCATGTGACTTGGTATTATTCTTTCATTTAACATGTTTGTTGAGTATTCTTTGCTTTGCATACAAGTTTCTATACTATGATGACTATTTTCACAGATAACTCATAAGATCAAGTGGTTTTCCTATCAAAAATGGCTGATAAGAAGATACGATTATTAATTATCATATATAATCACTCTGGTCATACCAGAGTGTCAACTGATTTTTCAGGTGCTCTTGTGAAAACTATCATAAGAACAAGGAATGCCATGCCCTTCAGCACCAGCCATGCCTACATAATCATATCTAACAAATGTTAGACATTCTTAAGAAATGATAGGGAGGTGCTTTGGAAACTTGGTGGCAAACCATGTGCTACCATTTATCTCAGGTATCTTGGGTATACATCCATCCACTGTAAAAACAACATCTGTGCCTCATGCTGAGGAAGGCTGGATTTAGACTAATGGTTTCAAGTAATTTTTAAGACTGAACTATTTTATATTAAAGAAAAATCACCCTTCCTCCTCCCAGGCTCTCGAAGGAGCTAGAAGATGTGGGGCAGCCACAGTGTGCAAGCTCACCATGATGTACCTCGAAAGTGAAACTCTTAGGAGGACACATCAGATCCCTGGCACTAATCATGAGCCTCAAAACCCACATGACATCTCAACAATTCCAGAAGGGAGAAGAAAAATGTCTTCTATTTAAGATCAAAGTCTATGCTCGCGTATATGAAGGAAAACTCCTCAAAATCTAGTTTTATGTCACTCCTCCCCAGTTAGCCATTTTCAACCAGCTCCTCTGATGGACTGCTGTAATGTTAGCTTTGTTCCTTGCACGAGTTTATTTCGTTGTTTCTTCATTTTCTGTTGTTCTCTCCATTAAGCAAGAGAGTCTTTGAATGCCAGGTGATGCATTATTCACCTGTCTGCCATGGGCAACAGAGTTGCCAATTCACAGGCTAATCTGTGACTAAATATAAGTACACAGAATGGTCAATTACAAACACAAAGTCACCTGTTTAACCAGATCTTCCTGGCAGTTGCTATTGTTAATGAAAATATTAAAGAGAAACAAGAATATCATTAGTGAGAAAGGAAAAGATCTAATTATTCATTCTTTCATTCTTCACCCAACATTAGTGCAGATTACAGAAAGAGAAAGAGGTGATGGATAACATAGTGCTCATGCATTAGATATTGGAAGATTATGTACTATTAGCTACAAGTAAATGTTTTAGCCCCAAGGCTCCTCACGAACAAATAAAAAGGGATTGATTGGCACCAGAGAGACCCTGATGAGCATGGACACCCCACCCCCCATAGTCTGTGGCCCTGACATTATGCTAGTAACTTCCTCTACATTCCATTAGCTCTTGGGGACTTCTGCCCAAAGTTTTGCTTCAAGTATGAGATTTTCCTTAAAGACTAAAGACCACCTTAATACTACTGCTACTATTGAAAGTGACAGAACGAAGCTTTGTCTTAGCATAATCAAGAAATGCTCATTTTCTAGTCTTCTAAATGTAACTTTAAAAAAAAAGAGCCTAGTGTTAGGTCTGCAGAAGGAAAAGGAACCCACCAAGCAGGTTTTATTAGAAAAGAAAAGTTCCCAAAGGGGAGTGGCTCTGGGAAGAAACTAGAGTCCCAATACCTACTGGCAAGCTAAGGGAATTTTAGAGTGGGGAGAGAGAAAGAGGTGCAGGAGGTCAGGAATAGCTTGCAATCCATGAGGTCATGGATCTAAGGAAATACGGTCAGAAATAGATTATAGTGGGGAGATTAAGGGTCTAAGATAAATGGGAAATGGCTTGTGTGGTCAGTTTCTAGGAATTACCATCACGTTCCAACCAGGGTGGAAGAATCTTTACAAAATTACACTTAGTAATCCAATCTTTTATGTCACTAATTTTCAGACATGCTTTTACAGTAGCAACATGTATAAGTTTATAATGTCATCTGAACCATGATGGGAAAAAAGCATGAAAACAATCAAAACAGGTCTTTACATTTCTAATAGTCAAAAAAAGTGAGCACGTATGGCAGAAGCAAATAGACAGGCAGACAGAGCAAGGATTTGTAGTCAGATAGGTGTGTGACTTCAAAGAAAATCACATCATCCTCTGGAGACAACCTCTTTCTCTGCCTGGACCAGACTTCAGCCTCTTCCTTCTCCCAGCATGAGATTCCGGTGAAGTTCCAGGAATTGTCTCAATAGCGTGACAGTCAAAGGAGCCACAAGGTCTGTAGCATCTCTTCATCTCTGCCAGGATGGCAACAATGATGATGTAATAAGTGTATGATCATGACTTTATTTTTCCATTTCCATGTATGTGCATGCAGGTTCCTGTGTGTGTAACACATGACTACATGCATGTGGAGGCACAAAGTTGATATCAGAAATTAGCCTTGATTACTCTTCTCCTTTGTTTTTTGGAGGTTGTGTCTTTGATTAAACCCAGAGTTTGATAGTGGGATTACTCTCACTGGTCAATTTGCTTCACCTCTAAGGCCCTGGGGAGCAGAACTCTGGTTCTTTTGTTTTTTTTACTGTGTGTGTGTGTGTGTGTGTGTGTGTGTGTGTGTGTGTGTGTTGAGAGAGAGAGAGAGAGAGAGAGAGAGAGAGAGAGAGAGAGAGAAAGAATGTGTGTGTATCAGAGGACATTGTGTGTTCCTGTGGATGCCCAAGGGTGATTTCTGGAATCATCCTGGATTGGTTCTGCCTCCTTTTTGTTTTGCTCTGAGATTGCTCAGAGCTTCACCCACCAGGATGGGAAGTGTGGGCCACTGCCAGTTCTGCCTGGCATTTTTACTTGGTACCTGGGATCTGAACTCAGGACTTACTCAACCCTTGAGCCATCTCTCCAGCCCAGAACTCTGGTCTTTGTGCAGCAACTACTTTAACTACTAAGCCATCTCTGCAGGCTGGTTATTATATTTTTAAACCCTAGCCATGCTCCTTCTGCTGTTCATCTTCCCCACTCCCCAAAATTCTCTAATAATTCATAGTGAAGACATCATTCAGAGCAGATGAAGTCAGACCCAGATGCTGGCACAGCACTCGGGTGGTAGACACAGAAGGAGAGCAAGTTCTAGGCTAACTGGACTACCCAGCAAGAACGTGTCTCAAAAAAAGAAACGAATGAACAAAAAAACAGTAGTAAGTGAAGACAGGAATTAAGAGTCTCTTCAGGTCATGGAAGCATGGAAATTGATCTCATTTACCAATTTCACAGGCTCTCTAATAAGTGCATGTAGTTAACCTCTGATGATCTAAGAACCCTAGTACACATGGAGATTTTTCAAACAAAACTTTCCTCTGCAGACCTATTACGAATTGCATATAATATATAAATAACTTTTCTGCAAGTTTCTAATGTACAGTGCACACTTAAATAGTAGTATGAATACAAATGGTAAACTCAGTCATATGCTTATTGGTTCTGGAATGAGAACAACAATTAAAATCTACCTGTCTTATCATTTTTATTCTTTGACAGTTTCATAGATTAATACAATGAATTTTAATCCATCTTGACACCTTATTAGCTGATATTATCTCCCCTCTTCCCACTGAAAATCTTCTTCCCTAGTCTCCTTCTTATTGCTGTTTCTATGCCTTTCTGTGTGTGGCCGCTGCGTTTCATCAGTATCGCCTCCATTGGCATGTGCCTGGGCACCTGCTGAAACACAGACAGTGGTGCCAATGGGTATACTACTAAAGAAAGTAGCGCCCCTTCCCACAGCCAGCATTCACTCTCAAGAGGGCCTCAGTGAGGGGTGGGTGGTCTCTCATGGAATCTTTCCCATTCCATAACGATAGCTGAGTCTCATGGAGGTGGAAGCAGCTGCAGTGATGTCATGGGTACAGCAGCCCTCTGGCTCTTTCATTCTTATCACCCCCTTTATTCTGCAATATGCTATGAGCCTTGGGACATGGCAGGTTGCAATTTAGATATCCATTTTAGGACCCAGCTCACCACAATCACTTTATTCTATGCTCTAAAAAAAATCAGTGTTTGGGGCTAGGGAGATGGTTCAGGAGTCGGAACTTTTGCTTCTGAAAAAATAAAGAATCTGAATTCAGATCCCCAGATCCCATGTAAACATGTCAGGTGGATACGGCAGTGGCCTGTAATTATGGTGCTGGAGGGCTAAGCCTGGGAATCCTCAAAGCAAAGCAATTAGGAGGTGAAGCAATCCAAAATAATTCCTGTGGGGTTCCCCGGGTATTGCAGCTCTGTCCTGCAGGCAGGTCCCGCGAGTCCTCCACAAGGGGGATGGGAAAAGGTGAGTGCCCTCTCCCAGCCTTCCTTCCCCCTCCTTCCCGAGGACAATCAGACACGATAGGGAGTCTAGTCAAGCAGGAACTCCTTTATTGCAAGTCCATAGCCCTCTTATAAAGGCAAAAACTGCAAGGGGAATTCTAGGGTGGGGAAATGGGCAACCAATCATCTTAAAGGTCAAGCCAGCTACGCCCCCTATTGTCTTCCTCCTGAGCTTCGCCCCCTATTGTCTTCTTCCATCAAAACATCTTTGTCTAAGCTTGCCAGACCACCCAGGTCACCTAGACTGAAGCCCTCACAGATTACCACTGCATCCTTGAGTCTACGCAGGCACACACAAGCGTTCTCTTGTACACATGTACATGTACACACACACACACACACACACACACACACACACACACACAATCAGTCAATCAATCAGATTTCAGGAGTGTCTTCTTAGGAAGCTACAAAGGTCTGATGATTTAATTCTCAGCATCCTCCTCTCATCCAGCAGCCCACTGCGTCCGGTCCACAGGGATGGTCCTATGAGGCAGGTGTGGAAAAGTCAGCAGGGGTAACCTGTAGCATCTCAGGCTGCAGCGTGGGGGAGGGGGGCAACAACTGTGTAACTACACAAGAACCTAGGCGTGAAGTGGGCCGCTTGATTCATGGTGAATTAGATCTTTGATTCTTTAGATTTTTCCCTTAATTCCCGTGTAGCTTTGACTTTAAGGAGAGCTGGCTCACGTGGAATTTTAACAAAGGCATCTCTGAAAAACTCCAGAAGAGCTCTCCTCCCTGTGTTATTCTGCAGTCTCTTTTATGACCTTATTACATGGAGGGGCTGAGTTAAACAGATTTTTCTCTCCTGCAAATTAGTACAAAACATACTTTATTTTTTTTGGGGGGGGAAGGTGGGGGTCTCAGCAAGGTTTCTAAAATCCTTCCCACGCTGTGGTTCATTTAGCTCAATTAGAATTCCATGAACAGAAGATAAACTCCTGAAAAATGAGGCCGAGAATATAAAGTGGCTCAGATGCCCTGGAAATCAGTTTGATGCTTCCTTTAAGAAACCCACACCTGCAAGGCCCCAGCAATTATACTCCTGGAGGTGTTGCCCATCGAGACAAAAATGCACGTCCCCCCACCCCCATATTCTTGTGCACAAAAAGAAACAGCAACTTTATTTACAAAAGCTGCACACCAACTTCGGCCCAGGTGTTCTAACAGGGGCAAAGAAGTTAACAAACGTGATGCACGCACAGTCTCAGAAGTTCCACCACTGGGTTAGGGCTTAACAGCAAAAGAAACACACTGTTGATGCTGTTTGGGAATCATACTGAGAAAACAAGCCCCGGGCAGTGATGATTCCATTTCTCTAACATGCTGGAAATGACAACAATGGAAGCCAGATTAAGGGATGTCGGGGGTTAGACACAAGGGAGGAGAGAGGGATGAGGGCTCAAGGAAGTACAAGTAATTATCCATCTTCCCTGTGACATGGAACTGCGACCTATAAGGCTGTTTTCAATTTTCCTACAAATGAAACCTGGAAAAGCTGAAACAGAAAGCTGAGTTATGTCAGGGGCAATATGCTAATGATGCTACCTCAGCAAAATATGCTGGGATCTTTCTGTATCATTCTTTATAACCACATCTTCATTGGCAATTTCATCCAGAAAAGAGTTTTTATAATTAAATTGAATCAAGTCTATCAGAAAAGAACTCTGAGTTTTTCAAAGAAAAGGAGGGTAAGTTTGGAAACCCTAGAAAATGCTTCAGTTGGCTGCTAGGACTGCCTCACAGATACTTATCTCCATCTAGAGAGGAATAATCTCCTCACTCAGTAGTAACAGTTTCCAAAGGTAAAAAGGTCTTCTTGAAATGGAAATGAACTCTTCCTTAAAGGAAGGTATTGCAGTCTAGCAGAAACCTACAAATTCTGAGACATGGGTCCCCTTCCAATATCTGAGAGTCTGCTATTCTCTGGGATTCATGTGTTCATATTGCTTATCCTGGTAGGTTGTGGCTTTGGTTTTTCCAATGCTCAACAGTTCTGGAAATACAGAAGATGCCAGAGGAGGGGAGTTTCTTCTTATGTTTTTTATGGGGAGCGGGTCGTGGTGTCCCGACGGGGGAGGGTGCTTTTCGGGGCGCTTGAGCGGGGGGTGCTGGGGAGGAGGAGGGTTCTCTCTAGTGACTTCGCTCGGGGCTGGCTAGCGTGTGGATTGAGTGGGTGCTGTCTGTGGGCCCGTCTGAAGTGTCCCGTTCTCCTTGCATTGTTCCTTCGTTCACGTCCTTCCACTTCCTTCGTTCCTTCTTTTCCCGCGTCTTTCCTTCCTTCCTTCTTCCTTCCTTCCTTCTTTCCTCCCTTCCTTCCTTCTTTCCTCTCCTTCTTTCTTTCTCTCCTTTTTTCTTTCTCTCCTTCTTTCTTTCTCTCTTTCTCTCTTTCTTTTTTCCTTTCTTCCTTTCTTCCTTTCTTTCTTCCTTTCTTCCTTTCTTTCTTGATAAGGATTGCAGTTGTTAAGAGCAAAGTGCATGGAAGGAGAGAGGCTATGGTTGCCAAGGGTTACGATGAGGAAGGCGGAAGAGAGAAGTAGCAGCAGTTTGAAAAGCATCTGATACAGCCCATTGTAGTGCTCCTCAACCATGTCCATGTCATTGATTATGATGGGCTGTAGTTTTACAGCATTTTAGCACTGGAGGCAACTGAGTAAAGGCTACATAGACTCCGGATTATTTGCTAAAGCTACACATGGGGCTCAGGAGACAGCTCAGTTGGTAAATGACTCCCTGGTCCAACATGATGATGATCTGAGCTCAATTTTAAAAACTCAAGTTGGAAGCTGGAGAGGTGGCTCAGGGGTTAAGCCTCTGCCTCGCAGGCAGAAGGTCCTGAGTTCGGATCCTAGACCCCACATATAGACGCCAGGCAGAAGCGGGGGCGGTCTGCGTTTCTGGTCCTGGTAGGGCGGAGCCTGTGAATCCCGGGGCAAAGTAAAGGAGGAGGTCCATGGTGGTTCCCGAATCGTCCGTGGTTCTACATACACACACACACACACATACACACCACACACACACACACACACACACACACACACACACACACAATTGAATAAATAAATAATAAAAAAATTTAAAAAAAAGAAATACTGGCTACTATTAAAAAAACCTCAAGTTACATAAACAAATAAATAAATAAAAAGGAGGTGGAGTGATGGCCACTCATAATCCTAGCACAGGAGAGGTAGAAACAGGTAGATGCCTGGGCTTACCTGCCACTCAACCTAGCCTAATGGATGAGCTCCAGGCCGGTAGCTCACTGCCTCAACAATAAAGGGAACAGTGTTCCTGGAGAGAGACACTCAAGTTAGCCTTTACATACACATCTACATACACATGTCATTCACCCTCACACTAACATGCACATGAATATGTACATATCCCCAAATAATTGCATGTGAATCTACAATTACTTGAAAATAAAGTTTACTTAAGAGAGAAAGAGAGAGACAGAGAGACAGAAGACAGAGACACACAGAGAGAGGGACTCATCTTCTAAACTGTCAGAAATGGCTGAGTATTTCTAAAAACTAAAGCCAAGGAAACCAAAAACACTCATCCTCCGGTCAGCCTTGAATGTGTCTCATGTGCATATTTGTACCTTCAAGAAGACAGGCCTTAGTGGGTGCCTTGGCATCAGATTGCACACCCACGAAGTAGTCTAAGGATCTTTGGGAACATGCACTGATTTATTACACTATCCTCATGTCTAGGATGTCCCAGAACTCTAAGTTCCTCAGAGTCCTCCCTAATGGTCCTCTATCCTTTACACGCCATGTCTCATGTGTCACGAAGACCATGGCTTCTGTCTTTGAAACTAAGCCAGAGTCCAGCTGCTCTTCTCTCCACTCTACTATTACCACAGTCCTTCAAACCAGGGTTGTTCTCACAGCCTTGAGGATGGTTTCCGGGCCTCCCTGTTCCTCCACGATCCATTTCAACCCAGCAGCCAGGGTGATCCATTGAAGTCTACCAGATCTTCTCTTCAGAACCCCTCTATTACTTCGCGCATGAATAATTGCCATCATGGGGGATGGAAGAATGGCCCCAACATGATTCAGGTTCCCCATACCTGGCGCCCGCTCTTCTTCTCTCACCTTGGACTTTCTTCACTTTACCCAGCAGCTTTCATCTCCTCAGTCTATGCAGTGTGGCTGAATACCTGCTGGGGTCTTGGCACTCACCATTCTCTCTGCCTTGGATGGCGTTCCATGAGAAGCTCACGCCCCTTCCATAGGTTTGACTGAAGGCCCCTCTCCCCTTCCTCCTCATTGTACCTTTCCCTACCTCTCCCTTTTTTTCTGTAAAACTCAACGTCATCCACATATTATTGTTTCTCTCTTCTTTTCCTGTCTCACCATGAAATATATACTTTGCTTACCAGCACTAAAAATATTGCACTCTCTGTATTTACTGAACAGTAAAACTACATGAATAAACAATGACATGAATGGCAAAGCAGTTCCACAACAGGAAATGTTGGTTTGAATAATGATGAAGACACCCTCCCTTCAAGTCTAAGCCCTGCATCCCCCACCTCTGGCCACCACTGTTCCGCCTGTTCATTTCCACAATGTACAACTCCTTCCCCAATCATGCCTCTACCATGACACCCACAGGTGCATTGGTTTGCCCTAATGGCTCAGTATAGGACTGCCCTTCTCTAGTAAGCTGGAAGCTCAAGAGCAAAAGTCATAGTCTGACCCTTTGCAATTCACCAGCATTACTGGGAGAGAATCATAAAGAATGAATTCTTTTCCTCCATGGATTTTTGTGCGCTCCTTTATATTGTTCTTCCTTTGGTATTTTAGAGAATACATTCTAACCTTGTGATGACCGCCTCTCTTTCACTCTGTTGCTCAAGGTTTTCCACCAAAGAAACTGAATATCACCTTTTACCTGCTACCCACTGACATCCCCGAGACGGAATCTGTTTAACTTGGAAGGAAGATGAAGATGGAACTCATAAATGAGAGCGACTTCCTGGAAAGTTCATCATTAGGAAAAGAGGCAGCATTTTGTAGCTCCTAGAGACAAGGAAAAGTTTCTCATGCTCCAGCTACAGGGCTTCTATCTCACCCAGGCTAATGAGCAAAGCCACTATTCCTGCTAGAGTTTAGAAATGCAGATTTGAAGAATTCCTTTTAGAGCAAATCAGAAGCAGCCTTTTATCTCACTGCTTCTACCCTTAAATGTCACTCTGAGTTTAAAGCTCTTGAAAACTGTTTTATGTGGAGTCCTTGGAGATAACTGTATATTGTAAGTCTGGTTTGGATAGCGCCGAGTTTGAAGAAAGGGCCAGGTCAGTGGGGAAACACTACAGGGAATGAAAATTCATAAAGGAGATACTACGGATAGAAAAGGGGCGCCAGCCGAGGGAGAAAGCACATTTTATAAAAGATAATAAAATAAGTGCTTAAGGAAAGAAAACTAAAGATTGTGTATTTCAGCTTCTCTTGTTACAAAGGAATATCTTCTTCCCAAAATGATGAAATAAACTGCCCAAGGTCACCGTGTTGTGAGGTCGGGGCTACTCAGCAGTGTGTGATGGGAGGAAAGACAACAACTTCCATGTCTAGCAGGTCAAAGTGCTGAAAATAACTGACCAGCGAATGCTCAGTCCTAAATGGGATCTTTAGACCAGTCTCCCAAATCTTGGGAAACACAGAGAAAAGAGGATGGAAAGAACGTAAGAGCCGAGGGATAAAAACACGTGTTGGGAAACACCATCTTTTGGACATGACACAATGATCTATGGCACCCATGAGCTCACAGCAGTGGCTGTGGGAAACCCACCAGTAAGTTACCTTTGCTGCAGCAAATAACCCAGGGGCTGGTGAGACAGCTCAGTGGTAAGGTGCCTGCTGAGAAACCTGGAGACCTGAATTTGATCCCTGGGAGTCTACATGGTGGAGTGAGAGAAATGACTTTTGAAAGTTGTCCTCTGAGTTCTACTCCACCTTCTATGGCATGCATTCTTGCTCTATTTCTCATAAATAACTGAATCTTAAAGCCAAACAATCAAGTAAATAGCCCTCCTTGCTCATGCAGGCGACCCTCATTAAAGGTGATGGGCAAGGGCTCAAAGCAAAAAGACATGAAAATGGGCAGGGGACTGAGGAAGGAGGGGTTCAGTGAGAGAAGGAAGGGGTTGAGAGAGGACAATAGGGGAACATGAATGAAATATATGATGAAATTTTGAAAGAATAATTGAAAAATTAAAGTTAAATGACCATAATAATATCCTCTGTAGCACTTTCAAAGTGGCTGGAGACAGGCACTGCAATTCACAGTCCCATTTGCCTTCAAAGCACTGCTTAGGTCGGCAGCTCATGCAAATCACACTGACAGCCTCCAGGACCTTTTCTAAATGTGTGGGTTTTGGTTCATTTTTCTAAATGTGGAGATAACACTGAGTATAAGGTCTACATTTTTTCACCAGATTTCAAGTGTACAATACACTCCTGCTAAC
The DNA here is from genome assembly GCA_023101885.1 of Typhlomys cinereus. Classification (NCBI taxonomy): domain Eukaryota; kingdom Metazoa; phylum Chordata; class Mammalia; order Rodentia; family Platacanthomyidae; genus Typhlomys; species Typhlomys cinereus. The sequence continues at coordinate 557,432 of JALPQD010000692.1, read as the reverse complement.
TGTAGGCCAAGTGTAACAAGTCAGATCTGCAGCACTTGCTCATCTCCATCTCTCACTTACACCTCTGAATAGTCTCTGTTCCCTGCCCCCCCACTTCCATGCTGCATCTCTCCTACTTATGAGGACTTAACTCTCGTATGTACTTAATGGAAGTGGGAGCACTTTCTCCTGCTATTGGTTTTTATCTCTCAAGATTATTTCCACATGTATAAAGCTATCCCTCACAGTGTTAGTGAATAGGGAGAGCCCCACCTTTTATTTCTCTGGCAATCTCCATACTTAGCTGTGTCAATCACCTAAACCAGACGTCTCCACTTTCCAGGAAATGTGATCCACTTGAAGGTGGGCCAAAGAAGTGGAAGTGGTCTGTATTCTCTATCCCCAGGAGACATTTGTCTCTCAGTCTCCCCTATCCACAGCAAGGTACCAGCGAGGCCAGAAACTGAAATTTCCAACCTATGAGTTTGTAAGCCATTTCACGAACCTCTATCTCACTTAGTTATGGTTTTCCTTTCCTTTTTTAAAAAACATCGTTTTTCTAATATTTAAGAATTTTGCTGCTTAAGACCAAATTTTTCCCCATGTGGCTTCTTGCCAGTCTCTAAGCATGCTTCTCCACAACAACTGCTCAGATTTCAAAGCTCTTCCATCCTATTGCTTTCTGTTTTAAAATCAATGTAAATATTCTAAACCCCTTTCCACTCATTGTTTTGTGAAGAAAACTACCACTTGTTTCAACACTGAACCTGAGAACAGATTTTAATGTGGGATATCCCTCTTCCTAGTATGACTATAGAATAAATCTTTTTTTCTGCCTTTTACTGTTAAAAAAAAGATTATTTCCACATGGTTTATGGGTGTGTGTATGTGTGTGTGCGTGTGTGCCTGTGTGTGTGCGCATGTGCGCATGTGTAAACAGAGTGGCCAGACTTTCCTGTTTTTTTAAAGAGAACTTTGAATTACAGATTATTTAATGAAAATGAATTGGTATGAATTTTTAAGTTCTGATAAACAGTAATGGGTTTCATTATAGCATTTTTATGTATCACTTTTTATTCATCTCTATTTCATATAGTTCTGTCTTCTACTTTCATGTCACATGTATCTCATTTCTTTATAATTTTAGTTCAATTTATTTGTACTACATATAAAAAATGTGTGTGTGTGTGACAGAGAGAGAATATGTGTGCTATACACATGTATGGCAGTTTAAGTCAGTTCCTTCTTTGCATTTTTTAAAACTTATTTATTTATTTATTTATTTATTTATTGTGTGTGTGTGTGTGTGTGTGTGTGTGTGTCTATCAGAGGGCACTGTGTGTCCTTGTGGAGCACTAAGGATGACTTCTGGGATCATCCTGGATTGATTCTACCTCCTTCTTGCTTCACTCTGGGATTTCCCAGGCTCTGCCCACCAGGGCCAGAAGTACAGACCACTGTCATTTCTGTCTGGCAATTTTATGTGAGACCTGGGATCCAAACTCAGGACTTTTTGTTTGTGAGGCAGAGTCTTAACCACTGAGCCATCTCTCCAGCCCTCCTTGCATTTTTTTACGCAGATTCTGAGACTTGAACTCATGGCCCTATCTGCTAAGCTATCTTGCTGGCCCTCTTTCTTTTTTAGAATCTCTGCCTCCCTCTCATGGTCCCTTTTCTACTTGCAAAAGACTTTCATTTTTAAGGTTATGTAATACCCTATTGTATATATTCCCAATGTTTTATTCTCCACTCATGTGGTAATGGATACTCAGGTTACCTCATAGCTTGCCAACAAAGCTGCAAAGGACATGAGAGGACAGATGGTCCCTCAACATACTGGTTTCATTTTCTTGAGAGACACATGCAGAGGGGACCATGGGATCAAATGCTCCCTTTACTTCTAGTATTGTAGGAATGACAATGCTTTCTACAGTAATGTTACCATTTTATGTCACAGTCAAGTAGGTTTTCACAAAGAGGAGGGTTTCTTTTTATTCTTCAGAATGATTTAATTTTAAAGTTATATATGCATATATAAGTTTATATGATATATTTTATGCACGTGTATTAGAGGGCTCTTTAGAGATCAAGTGCCTTCTGAGTATAATCCACATGACAAAGTGAAAATAACACAGATGAATCTATTAACTAGAACAGATTACATGTGGTTATGAAGAATGGACACAGGTTTTCACATTGAAAGTGTTAAGCTTCCTGTCTTGGTAGGATTGAAAGGTGTGGGGTTACCAGTGTAGAAACTTGAATCAATTGGGCATAGAGCTTCAGTGTGGCATCTACATTGTGACTGTTATTAAGGGAAGAACCTCAGACTGCAGTAGTTAGCCACAGTCGTCCCCCAAGCTCCAGCATCTTCCTCTCTCTGGAGTGGAAGCAACACCTTCTTGTTGCTGGCTTCTTCATGATCTGTCCCGCTGCTTCATGAGAATGTCAGAAACATCCTTGGAGCCTTCCAACTTCAGGCCATTTTCATTGGCTAATGCAGGAGTTGGACAGAAGCCAGTATAGAGAGGTTCTGAGCCATGAGCAGAGGCGAGCTCTCTTGCAGGTTTTTTGTGAGTCCACTGAGCATCTTCTCATTAGCCACCTCCAAAGGGCTCCTCCTATTCCATTTTCACATGCTCTTTCTGTATCAGCCTCCTTTCCGAAGAATTCTGTCAGCAAACTCCACATGTTCTGCTTCAACTTCTTCAGGTCCATCTTTTTGGCAGTCTTGCCATGAATTTCAATTTTATTCACCATTTGAGGCTTAAACTCTCTGTAGGTTACTCTGTGACTTTCAAGTGCATCACCCTTCTCATGGGTTGTCTTGGATACGGCAGGGACTCCATGGAAGAGAGTCAGCATCAGGGCCCCAGCCATCCCCAACTCACTCCACAGGCAACTGGGGGGTACTGAATGACACTGCTGCGCTGCCCTGGAGAATGATGCCAGAGACCTCCTGCATTCTGATGGTGCCTGAGCCCTCACCCACAGCTCACTGAAGCAGCTTCACCAACCCAGGGGCACAAACCAGACTGAAGGCAGGCTCGCCCACCTTCCCACAGCCCTGAAATCAATGTGGCAGCTTAGCAAGCAAAATTCCCCCAGAAAGTAGTCAGACAGCCCCCATTTCATTTTCTACTTCCCCAGAAGAAAGCCTAGAAGTCTTACAGGACATTATCGAGCAGTCAAACTATGACATCATCAGAAGGTAAATGAAGGAAGAAACAGAAAAAAAAACTATTTCAGTAAAATGATTGCAGAGGATTATTTCAATGAATAATTACAGATAAGTATTTCAGTGAAGTAATTGCTGAGAACTTCTCAAATCTTCAAAAAGATATGAATGCCCAAGTCCAAGAAAATTGAAGAATCCTTAACAAATATGATCATCAAGAGATCATCTCTAAGGCATGTTGTAATCAAGCTCCTAAAAGTAGAAGACCATAAGAAAATTTTCCAAGCAGAAGGGAAAACCATCAGTCACATATCAGGGAATCCCCAGTTGGAGAAATAAGAATAATTCAACAAAATTTAAAGGCCAGCAATGTAAAGTCCTAGAAAAATGTGACTACCAAAAATGATACATGCCAACAAAGCTATACTTCAGAAGTAAAGAAGGAGAAAACTCTTTCAAAAAAAAAAAAAAAGCAGACTAAAGGACTTCATTATCACAAAGTAGCCCCACAGGAAATGTTCAAGGGTAACTACTGCCATAAAAACATGGAAAGATACAAAACTTATTGGTAGGAGAGATACAGGAAAGAATTTGAAAGGCTTCAAAATTGTCAATACAGAAAACTGCCAAACCACAGGGATGATCAAGGGAGGAAGAAATGAAGAAAAAATACAAAACAACAAACACAACTCAAAAAAATTCAACGAAAATCACAGGAGTGTACTTTTAATTATCATAAACATCTTTGAGGCTAAATAGGCTGAAGTTCCCAATTAAAATATACAGACTAATCTAAAGATCCAAATCAATGATATAGAATGGTTTTTACGCATGCACAAAGCCCTGGGTTTCCATCCCTAACACTACACACACACACACACACACACACACATACACACACACCACTGCTGCCTACAGAAAACTCAACATCACCAATAAAGAGACATATAAACTGAAAGTAAAGCAGCAGAAGTTGTACTATGAAAATAGAAACCAACAGAAATCAGAGGAAAACATGCTTATACCAGATGAAATAGTCTCTGTGTAAAAAAATAGAATCTATTAAAAACCACAGTAAGTCACTATATGATGATAATCAATTCAACAGGAAGAAATAACAATTATAAACATATATGCTTCCAACAACAAAGTAGAAACAACTATGAATTCAATACCACACTTTTATCAATGAACACATAATCCAGACCCCAAAAAAAAAATTCGCAGAGAAACCTCAAAAACTTCAGCTATGCCATAGATCAAATAGACCTACAAAATATTCACAAGGATGTTTCAAACATTAACTTCAGGATCTTCTCAATACATGGAACATTCCTCAAGGTCATAAGCAAATCTAATCTAAAGAAGCAGAGCTGGGGCTGGAGAGGTGGCTCAGGCGTTAAGCCTCTGCCTTGCAGGCAAGAAGGTCCTGAGTTCAGATCCCAGATCCCACGTATAGACGTCAAGCAGAAACGGGGGCGGCCTGCGTTTCTGGTCCTGGTAGGGCGGAGCCTGTGAATCCCGGGGCAGAGTGAACAAGGAGGTGAAGGCGTCCATGGTGGTTCCCGAATTCGTCCGTGGTTCTACACACACACACACACACACACACACACACACACACATACACACCACGCACACACACACAATTGAATAAAAATTTAAAAAATTAAAAAAAAGAAGCATAGCTGGCAATATGGTTCAAGGGTTAAGAATCTAAAAGAAAGAGGACATGAATTCTGATACCAGATCCTATGAAAATGGTAGCGTCCTGCACTTCCAGCTCTGGAAGGCTGAGCCTGGAAAATCCCCAAGTGAACTTAAAAAGAGAGTAATTCAGATGTGTTGCTGAATCCCCACCTGGCCGGCAGGGGGGAGGAGGAGAAACAGCAGAGCCTCGTGGGCGAATGGGCGAGCCGTTGTGGGGTCACCACCACCCAGACCCCAGGAAGTCAGGCAAGAAGCAGCAGGCAGAGGACGAGTTAGCTGCAGACTCAGCTTTAATCAGGAAGTGTTTGGGCCTATATAGGCTCGGGGTCCAATCAGGTGTTGCCATCCCTCAGCTCCGGGACAGTCACCAATTATTTGACTATTAACTAGATGTCCATAACAGGGGCAGGTTAGATGGCCACTTCCCATTGGTTTTTGATCCTTCCACCTGTATGGTTCCTCTATTGGGACGTGTTTGGGGCATGTCCGAAGCCGGGAGCCCAGGCTAGGGCCTCCCTGAATTGGTAGTGCCACATTTTTTTCAAAGTTACCCTTGGACTTACACACACACAAAGAACAGACAAATAAACTAAATATTCAACATTATAACATACTAACATGTATCTTCCAATACTACAATGGAATCAAACTAGAAATCAACAGGAGGCACTTTAGAAATAATCCAAACATGTCAATGTGGAAATTGACAGTATTCTCTTGAGCTACTACAGTTCAAATAAAAAAATCAAAAGGTAAGTTTTCAGATGTACTGAAACAAATGAAATAAAAACTACAACATACCAAAGCCCGTGCTCTATAGGAAAAGAAGTAAACAGAGGAAGATGTGGAGCAGTAAACACCTGCATAAAGTAAGGAGCGGCTGGGGAGATGGCTCAGCAAGTCAGGGCCCTTGCCATGGAGCACAACACCTAAAGTCCAACCTCTGCAAACCCATATGGTAGTCGGTGAGAACTGACCCCTCAGACTGCCCTCTGCCCTTCACATGTGCACCACGGCACATGTACATACCACAACACGTACAAAAAACTTATTCTAAATAAAATTTCAAATAACAGCCTATCCAACACAAAGAACTAAAAAAGTAACAGCAAATAAAAACCAAATTTCATAAAAGGAAAGAAATTCTAAAGACGGACATAAATAAGTGAATACAAACTGGAAAAGAATCGTAGTAATTATAATATAAAGAACTGATTTTTAAAATACAAATAAAATTACCAGACTTACAGCTAGACTAGTTGAGAAGAGGAGAAAGAAGAAAAAACCCTTAATAAATAATAGACACAAATGGAGGCATGGCTACTGATTCCTCGAACATGCAAAGGGTCCTTAGTAACTGCTATGAGGAGTTAACTCCCAAAATTTGTAAACACTAGAAGAAATGGGTATATATTTCTGAATATATATAACTTAATAAGATTGTACCATAATTATATAGAACTCCTGAAAAGACTAGAACAAGCAATGAAGTAGCATAAGCAAGGAAATGCCTTACAAAAAAAGAAATCCAAGACAAGGTGGCTACACTGTTGAATTTTAACATATCTTTAGGGAAGAACAATACTTATTATCAAATTATTTCAAACAATTTAAAAGAAATGATTCCTTCTAAACTCGTTCTATAAAGTCAGTATTAACTACCATGGTATAAATTCAAACATGGACAGATACAAGGAAATTTGCAAGATACAATATTCCTACTGAATGGGAATACAAAACTCTCAATGAGATATTAACAATACATCTAATAGCACAGAAAAGATTATACATCTAATCATAAGAATTTTATCACATGGATGCAAAGATAGTTCAACATATACACATTACCAACCATAATTCATCAAATCAAGAGAACATTCTCTTGTGATGAAAATTCTCAAAAATTAGGTATTCTAAACCCACAACCAACATTATGCAGAATACAGCTCAAATCATTTCACCTGAGGCAGGAACAAAAGATATCCACTCTTGCCATTTTTATTCAGCACATTGGAAGTCTTAGCCAGGATAATAAGAAATAGTAATAAAAGACACCTGAATACTGGAGGATGAATTCCAATGATCACTCTTTGCAAGTTACATGAATTTATATATAGAAATACATAAAAGCTTCATCCATAAACTGTTAGAATTGATAGAATAAAAATTCAGCATACAAAATCAGCATACAAAAAAACCAGTAGTGGTCATGCATGTTGGCATATGCCTATAATCCCAGCACTCGGGAAGTTGAGATAAATAGGATCAAAGCAAACAAAGTGAATTTATAGTGTAAGATCACTTCTGAGAAAGGGAAAAAAATTCTGTGGCATATATTTTTTCAGCTACATATATAGCTGAAATAAAAATCAAGAAAGCAATTCTATTCACAATAGAAGTAGGAAAGGAGGGAGAGGGAAGAAGAAACGGAGGGATGAAGGTAACAGAAAGCAAGAAAAAAAGAAGGAATGAAAAGCAGACAAGAGTTGCCGATCCCACACCAGGCCAACCGGGGGAAGAGGGGAAACAGCAGGGCCTCATGGGCTCGAGGTGAATGGGCCAGCCGGCGACCGGGTCACCACCTGGACCCCCAGAGTCAGGCGAATAAACAGCAGGCAGTGGACAAGTTGGCCACAGACTCAGCTTTACTCAGGAAGTTTGGGCTTATATAGGGTGGAGGGTCCAATCAGGTGTGGCCACCCCGCTGCTCGGGGGAGGGGAGGAACAGCCACCAATCATTTAGCTGTTTACTAGAAGTCCAGGTTAGATAGCTGCTTCCCATTGGTTGTTCATCCCTCCATCCCATTGGCTGTTCATTCCTCCGCCCATTGGTCGTCCATCCCTCCTGCCTGTATGGTTTCTTGTTCAGGCTTGTCTGTAGCCAGACCTCCTGGATTCAGGAGCGGGGGCTAGGGCCTCCCTGAATGGATAGAGCCACAGACAAGAACTTTCATAAATGAGCTATGAAAATTTTAAAACGAAAATTGTAAAATGACAATAAAAGCAACTGAAGAAAACAGGCTCACACAACAAAAATTAATATTGCTAAAATGCTCATATTATTCAAGATAAGTCTAAAAATTCAACTCAACACCTATCGAAATACTAGTAACATTCTTCACAGAAAGAGGAAAAACAATACCATCCATCTAGAGCCACCAAGAACTAAATCACCAAAGCAATCCTGGTTGAAAAGAGCAAAGCTGGAGGCATTATAATGATGTCACCTCAACTGTAGCCACAGAAATTAGTGTGGTATTGGCATGAAGACAAACATAGAGACCAAGAGAATGGAATATATGTCCGACATAAACAGCAAGTACATATACTGGAGAAAGGAATTAGATATAGACACCAAGAAAAAAATTCAGATGCCTACCTCTCACTCCATTTAAAAATCAATCAAAAATAATGAAAAACAATGTGATTCCCGATACTATGAAATAACCAGAGGAAACAGTTTAAAACATTAATTTGGAAATAAAGGATCTTTCATACTGACATCAAAAGCACCAGCAACAAAAGGCAAAAGTTAATAAATGTGGTTATATAAAACTACAAAGATTCTACACGCCACAAAGACAGCAATCAACATAATGAAGAGGGAACCTATAGAATGGGAGATGGTATCTGCAAATTAATCATCTGAAAAGAGATTAATATATAAATGTTAATAGACCACATCCAAAGCTACAAATCAAGTTTTACCAAACACAAAAGAATGAAATAATATTGTGTATCTTACTAGATCATGGCACAATAACACTAGATGTCTGTAGCAGGAGAAACTATAGAAACTATACAAACATGGAGATTGAATAAGATAGTCTTGAATCACTACTGGGTCACTTAAAAATCAGAAAGAAAATTTAAAATTTCCTAGAATCAGATAAAAATGAAAGTACAGTTTACTAGGATCTTTCGGATATAGATATTGCAGGTATAAAATGAAAGCTTATAGGTCTAAGTACTCCCATTAAAAAGAAACATATGCTTAAAAATATAATCTAATGATATACCTCAAGTTCCCATAAAATAAGAATAATCCAAACCTAAAAGCAATAGATGGTAAGAAATAAAGATCAGGGCAACAATTAATAAAATAGAGGCTAAAAGAACAATGTATAGATCAGACTAATGAGTTGTTTCTTTAAAAAATAGTAAGTTTGATAAACTCTCTATCCGAGTTAAACCCCCTAAAAGAGATAGAAACACAAAATTAATAAAATAATAATAATGCAAGATAATAGAGAGGAGAAGAAGTACAGAGAATAACTAATTGTGCTCTGAAAATGTATATTCAAAAAATGAAAAAAACAGAAGACACAGATAAATTCTTAAACATGTATTACTTACCAAAATTAAACCATGAATATTCAAACAATTTAAGCAGGTTCATAACCATCAGTGGGATTAAATGGAAATAAAAAGCTTCCAAACAAAGAAAAATCCAGGGCCAGATGGAGTCACTAACAAATTCCACCAAACCTTCAAGGAAAAGCAAACACCAAGCTCTTAGTGTTTCATAAAAATAGAAAGCAAAGAGACTCTTCCAAACTATCTTGTAAGCCAGCATTACCCTGGTACCAAAACTGGATAAGAACACAAAACTAGATAAGTCTTTAGAAAAATAAAAACCAATTTCCATGATAAACATAGATATTAAAAAAAGCTCAATAAAATTTTCACAAGTGAAATTCTAGAATTGGTGCCAATGACCAATCTGCTTTCATTTCAGGGAAGCAAAACTGTTTCAACACACACAAAGCAATAGACTTAAATATCAAAACCGCATGATCATCTCAATTAATGCAGAAAATATCTTTGACAAAGTTCAACATTATCATTCAAGACAAAAATAAAACCCTAAATCCTGAAAATGAGATGATCCAGGGGGTGAAAGTGCTTGCTATCCAGCCTGATGTTCTAGCCCTGAAACTCACATGGTGGAAGGAGGAAACCAACCCCCATAAGTTGTCCTCTGACATATAAACATGTACATACAAACAAAACACTTATACAAGGGTCAGTCATACACAGGGGATAAATCCACTGGGTCCTAACAATTACCAATAAACAATGGGCAATTATCAGATATTCAGGAATAAGAAAAAGGAAATAGGTCCACTATGTACCCACTGTAGAACTTACAAGCATCCAAAAGACAGTTCCAAGCCCAGGGACACACAAATATCTCTGGTTAAGCCAGTGAGATATAACACAAAACATAAAGACATGACTATGGGAAAAAAAAATTGTTGAAAGGGAGGGGACTGTCCAGAAAAGGAGAATAAATCACAATGCACTTCTATACATTATGAAATTGTCAAGTAACAAAATGTTTCAATAACAGAGAAGTTAAATAGAGTTCTTCAGATCATATATCTAGACTTTTGGGCCTGGTTGATAACATTCTTGACCTACAGCCATAGATGGACTTGAACTCCTGATCTTCCTGTCTCTACTTCCCTGGAGCTGAGATTGTAGGTATGTAACCTCATGCCTGGATTTTTTGAATGGTGCTTATCAAATCCAGGACTCTCTGCATGCTAAGCAACCACTCAATAGTTCATTCGTCTTTCTCATTAAAAACAGATCTCCAGTTTATAAACATATGCTCACTCAATTTTGCTGTTTTGAGGCCTTATGCAAATGTCAACTCACCTTGCAAAGTAACAAACGCTAAGTGACCTGAATGTTTAAATGACGGATGCTCTTCTTCCAACTTTTCCATAACCTCTCTAGACATAGTTATCAAGTTAATTGTTGAGAGAATCAACTCTGTGGGAATCATTCTTATCTACAAGCCACTATATCTCATTCAGGATTTAGCTATAAGAAGTATTTTAATAAATGCTTAAGAAAACCAATAAGCTTGGGATCCAGGAACTACTATTTGCTTCTCAAACTTAGTATATCAAGTGGACATTAGTTCACTTGGTGGCTGTCCTAAGGCCAATCACTGTGTAAGGAAAGAAAGTAGTGTTTAGAGAGATTAAATTTGCCCATGATAGCACATTCCATGCAAGTGAGAGACTCACTAGTTCCTCCACTGAATCTCCATCACCTTGCCTAGAAAATCATGTCAAATATTTTCCCTGAAGTCTATGAGTTCAGAAGGATCTTCAGAAAAGCCTAAGAAAATATTACCATCTGACATTTGGGCTCTTTGGAGTATTTCTACCTGCATCAGACATTTAATAAGCCCCAGGATCCTGAGGGGATATAAAGTATCATTCCCTCTGAAGGCATTTCTAATCTCTTACATGCTTTTGGCACTGTAAGTAACAATAGTATCAATAACTAAAAATAAGCTAAATGGGCACAGTTTGTTTTAGTTGAGATGACAAGAAAAAAGGAGATTTGTATTCTTAACAACACACTTCAAAGGTAATAGGTACTGTAATATGTACTAACACACATTAGAGGCAATTAATTTGCATAATTCATTTTAGTACATTAGCAGGTCAGAATTTAAATATATTACCACCTTACAAAATAGCAACTCATTTTACAAAACAATTAACTCGTGATGTCTTATGATTACAACATTGTGTAAAATTCATTGTATGTGTAATTGCCCCTGGTTATGATAACCTACAAGTAGGGAAGGTTGGGAGAAGTACTTAAACTGAATAAAATGTGATGTTTAAAATAACACACACACATACACACACACACATACGCAATAGGAATCTACATTCAGGAAATTTTTAATTGATTTAACAGTGATACTATTATAAAATTAGATATTCACAAGTGAAATATTTATAAGGAAAAATAACATTGTGTATGTACTAATTACAGCAGCTTATTTTTCAAGGAGTCCATCCAAAATTAATTATTTTATAAGGCAGCAAGCAAAATGTATAAGCTGTCCCTCTGAGCTGTGCCATAAGTTAATACATTATATGTGTCTAATTTTTTGATATTACATTTCTAGTGATAGATATCAATTTGAAAAAAAATCCGTGAGTGGTGTTTTTCATTTTCTCTTATGAATTCTACAATTATAGATACATTTGGCAATATAGTTTGATTGAAACAATTATTTTATCTTCTCTTAATAAAAAATTTAATAACAAAAAACTGCCTTAAAAAGTTTTGCCACAAATTGCACTGGAGAGATGGCTCTGGAGTTAAGATTCTGCCTCACAAGCAGAAGGTCCCACATTAAGAAAACGCCAGGCAGAAACCTTGGCAACCTGCCTTCTGGCCTTGGTGGGCGGAGCCTGGGAAATCTCAGAGTGAAGCAAGGAGGAGGTAGAAGCAGTCCAGGATGATTCCCGAAGTCACCTTTGATCCTCTACAGACACACACAGTATCCTCTTATACACACACACACACACACACACTAAATAAATTTTAAAAAGTTTTCCACAAATTGAGCAGAGAGTTCTGATATAGCCTATCTACTCAATCCTGTACATAATTACCCCTATTGTGTACATTTAAATTAAACATAATACATAAAACAAAACCAGCATGCCATCTGATCTAAATCTTATACTTCATTCACCGCTCCTAAGTTTTGACCTAATGTCCTACTTTTCTGCTCCACAAGCCCACCCAGCCTGCTGTCACATTTGCTTGTCTTATTTCCCTAAGTTCTTGGTAGATGAGGAAAGTTTCCTTGATCTTGGCAGTTTTGTGGTGCATATTCAGGTATTTAATAAGATGTTCGTTGACTGGTCTGATCTAATATTTTAATCATGACTCTAACTGAGGCTGTGAATCTGGGAGAGAAAAGAGAAAGGTTGAAGAGGCATTTCTTTTATTTATAGTGAAGGAGTGTTATTCATGTGATTCCTAACTGTTGATGTTGACTTAGATAGTCAGGCAGAGAAGTTTGTAAACCAATGCCTTTTTTAGCATCTTTTCATGTTGTTCAGCTAAAGGATGAAGAGCTAAATTGCCAGTCTTCAAGACTGTAAATTTCCTTTTATTTGTTTATTTCTTTTATTTGGAATTCCTCTGCCTCTGTGTGTATGTGTGCGTGTGTGCGTGCGTGCGTGCTGTGTGTGTGTGTGTGTGTGTGTGTGTATGTGAGATCTGGGGATACAAACTCAAGTCCCTTTGCTTATGAGACGAAGGCTTTAACTCCTGAGCCATTTCTCCAGACCTGAAATCCTTAATAAGAGACATAATATCTTTCTCTCCACTATTATATTTAATCATTCTTTAAACAATAGCAATTTATAAGCATTTATTTTATACTTTGGTTTATAATACATTGCTCGAATTGTCCCTGCTTTGGTCACTGGAAGCCCTTCGGAAGGCTCCATGTAGTGCTTTTTTTAATGCACTTGCTTCCTTTTTGGCCTTATAAAAGACTCAGGGTCAACCAGAACATTTTCTACCTCTGTGTTAAAACTACCTGTTTCTCCAAGGAAGTTCCCTGTTCCTTAAATTATGAGATGGTGTTAGAAAGTTGCTAGTATGTCATTTCTTTTAGAACTGATATGCTGATGGAGCAATTAAATGAATGCAAATATATAGCATAGATAGATAAATAGATGAGATAGATGTATGATGATTTATTGATAAATGATAGATGATAGACAATTTATAGATAGATGATAGAAGATAGATGGATAGCAAAGATAATGGATGATATGTAGATAGATACAGATTATAGAAAATATAGGTAGATAACAGGCACATGGTAATAAATGAATAGTTGATAGAATTTTTCAAATATCAAATATATAACCAACTACATATATAATAAGGTAAACATAAGATCTCATTGATATCCTCAATTTGTTGCCATATAGACGATTCCAGTCCCCTTACTTATTCTGTAAATTCCCATCCAATCATGAGAAGCCAAATGCCTTCTATTCACCTTCTGTTGGTTTCATTGTTCGGTTTCCATGGACATGTGTATCAGTCCCAGAAGTGTGACTAACAATTAGACTGCAGTGCATTTGTCTTTGTTTTAGAGATTCCATTCATGTCTAGTTACCCCACCTTACTCAGGTTATCTCACACACTATCATAATGTGTCCTTACTAGTCTGCATTGCTCCTGGAATCCCAAGGCCTCCTAATTTTAATTTTTAATTTCCATACTTACATTTAGTCCTATGTTATGAAGTGCATGTGTACGTGTGTGTGTGTGTGTGTGTGTGTGTGTGTGTGTGTGTGTGTGTAAATGAGAAAATAACCTTAGATGTTGTTACCCATGCGCTTTCCATCTTTTTGAGACAGGTTCTCTTGCTAGCTTAGGACTTACCAAGTATATTAGGCTAACTGTCCAGCAAATCCCACGAGGCTGTCAAGACTTGCTTTGAGATTTCAGACTTCAAATTTGAATGAGTCTAAGAAAAGCCACTGGTGGCTAGTTTGCTCAGATTTTTGATGTTGTAAAGTGGCTACTAAGTGCTCTGTGTGACAGCTAAAATCAGAAAGTAATATATTATGTCTTTTCACTCTTCTGCTCCTCCTGTCTTCTACACATATGATGGAAGACAGGCAGGTACCACTATGCCTTGTTTTATGTGGTGCTGGGAATAGAATCCAAAGCAAACACTACTATCAGAGCTCCAACCCACTTTTTATGCTTTTTGGAATCATTTGTTTTATACACGATTTGTCAAGTTTTTAATATTTTATGAGCTATGGAGCTTAAAGTGAAGTCCAGTCCCTCTAACTCTCTACTCAGTGATTTAGTGCAAGTCTGTAAAAAATTATCACAAGTGAGAACTATGAGTTCAAGAAGCTGGTAACTCACTTCTATCATACAAGTAGCTAGCCTGAGCGAAGAGACTCAGTTATTTGGACACAATGGCCCAAAGTTTTGCCTCTCTATTCTTTCAAGATATATATTTATCCCAGAATGTCCTTCCTAACAGCTTAACATGGCAAGATGTTAACACAGCCTTTTAATACCAACTACAGGAAAAAAATTATATATCTGTATCACCTACCACTTTGTGATTTGATCCCCATCCTTGTAGACGCTAGATTCCACCTACTTACAGTTCTTGTAAAAAAATAATTTCAATGAAATAAAACATATTTCTGCTAAAACAAAGACAAATTGGAATAAGCAAAATGAAAAGCACTTTTTTCTTGAACATTCTTCATTCACTTGACTTTTTAAGAGTTCTGGCTTCGTTTCATTGACTTTTCATGCCAAGCAAGTTCCTAAATCCAGTATTTTTAAAATTATTTGTTTGGTCACTCACCAAAGGGTTAGAGAAATTCTAAATGCCAAGAGGCTGAAAATCTAGAAAGAAGAGTTTTTCAGAGAATACTTTTAGGACGTTTTAGTAGAATGTTAATTAAGCTAGAGGTACATTTGGGGGCCTCTGATCCTCATTTTTACCCCATTTCTCCACTAACAGCAAAGACGTTCATTTTAAGGCACCTGAACGTCTGGTCTAGAAAGGAGTTGAACTTCACCATCAACGTTGGTTTTCTCTCCCACCCTGTCACAGACACCTTCTCTGTAATCAATTTTTCTTTGGAAATAATTGTTTAAAAGCCATGACTCCATTTTCAAGTTTAATTTATATCCATACCATACTGAGAACTAAAAGCAAAAGAAAAAAAATAGACTGAAAGAAAATCAGATTTTGAGTACTATGTTCAGTTTACTTAAAAAAATGTCTAGAAGACTCAAATGTTTCTAACGGCAAATCTTGGGTGTGACAGACATCTAATAATAGAGGCTGAGGGTCGTTTTCAGAAATGGTGTCCTGGAGCCACTTCAGTAGGAGAAATGGATGTCATTTATAATTCATGCAAGTGGATTGAAGCTTTCTGCCGCCATCCAAGAAAAATGATTTCTGAAGCTACTGAGCATGATAATCCAATATTCCTGGTGGAGAGTCCCATATATTTCAGGTAGATTTCACACTAAAGATCATTTTCCATGCTGAAGCACTCAAGAACATAATGTGATATTTTCAGTAAACACGAATGCATGGTCCAGGCTATCTATGCAAGCATGAGGGAGGGTCAGTAGATCTTCAAGCTGAAGGTGCTTCTCTGATCAACTTTACTAGCCAGTTGTCCTTCCCAAGGAATGGGCAAACTGCATGCTGCAAGAACCACTAGTTTAACTTTAATACAAGTCAATAATGACCATGAGAATAAATAATTTCTTCTGCACTGCAGAACTCAGAAATGAGATCAGTGTCTATTGAATGATACCTAGAGCTGGTCTTTTCAAAGCGAACTAATTATTTGACGCTCTGAGAAAATGGGAATGTTACAGTCCACCAACAATAAACTTTGTCACTTTTGACATCACAATGCATTGGAAGATCACAGCCATGCAAAGCATTTTTACTAGTTCAATGTATACAATACAATGCATAATTCATGTATAGTAAGAAGCAACCTCAGAAATTCTCCATCCATAGTAATCTCCTAATAGTTAATTCAATCAACTCTCCAATCATAGTAATCTCCTAAGAGCTAGCTCAGTCTCAGTATTTCTCTTCTGAATTCTACCACATGGCAAATGTCTACTATACTCACCCTAGATAAATGAACCCTCCAACTTGGTGTATAACAGGTACCAAAAGAAAGAAGACACCTAGTCTCAAACTAAAAAGACTTATAAAATCATTCTAGGCAGTCACAAAATAGGTACAAAAGATTATTTTTTGGATAATTAGAAGTATCAATGAGAGTGCTTGCCTTGAGTACACAAAACCATAGGATTGTTCCCCAGTACCATACACACACAACGTATATTCTGGAACAGACCTATAATTCCAAACCTCAAGGGCAAAGGCAAGAAAATTGCCCCATATTCAAGGCTGGTCTGATATACATGGTGACTTCCAGCCTAGCCAGAGCTATATGACAAGACCCTGTTTCAAAAAATAAGCAAATAATAAATGAAACGAATTGAACACTCATTTCGTTATCCAAACTGAAAAAAAAAACAAACTTTTGCACTCAATAAACACTTTATTTCAGAACAGATTTAGATTTCCAGAAAAGTTATAGCGATATACTAGTTTCCACTTATCTTACTTCCTATAAAATGTTGTGATAATTATAACAATTAATGAACTTCTTAGTTTTTGACTGGCATCTATTTTCTACTCTAAAATTCCATCTCTATCTCTTTGCATTTCCCTTAGTAGGGACAATGGCTCAGTCATGATTTTAATGACCATAAACAGTTTTGAGAAGGAGTCAGGTACTTATTTTGTAGCATGCTCTTGTACCACATTTTGTCTGACATGTTTCGTATGATTAGATGGAATAGTGGGTTGTTCAAAAGAAAGATCTCGGATGTCAAGAGCAATTCTTGTCATATCTTATCAAGAAACCCTGACCTGTTGCCTGTAACCACCTTGATCACTGGCTGAGCTTTCTCTATTCTGAAGTTACTTTGCCCTACTTTCTATTAATTTCAAGGACATAGTAAACACATAAATACTTTCAATTTTTTCTGCCTAGAACATTAGTTTCTTCTCTACCTATTCGTTCAATAAATGATTTTTATCATTCTGGATTTATGGATTATTTTTCATTTTTCTTGTGCATGTGGGGGGTACATTCATATTTGTATGTGTGTGGGATGTGCATGAATGTCTTGTTCTTGTGTGTGTGTGTATGTGTGTGTATACATGTGTGTTTATGAAGAGGGACAAAGGTTCATTTTGGAAATCTATGCTGATCACTCTTCCACCTTATTTCTTGAGATTGAATCTCCAATGAAACCCAGATCTCATACAAGGGCATATTCCTTTGCTCAACCTGCTATAGGAATTCCCAGTCTCCACCTTCTGATGCTGAAATTACAAATGGGTTGCCACACCTACTCTACAATTTACTTGGGACTGATCCCTTTATATATCTGACAAGTGCTTTAATCTCTGCACCTATCCTCAACCCTATGAATGCTTATTTTATACTTTATATTATAGTCCAATATCACACTTAGTTGAGTATGCTACTAAAATATTAGACATCAGGAGTTCTTTCATCCATTTCTTATGTTCTTTTGATGCAACAAGGACTTGCTTAGCAAGTCCTTCACTTCCTGGTAACCTCAAGATGGTCCATCTTCTAGTATATCAATCACTTTTCCAGCAACTATTGTTCTTTGCTCTAATGAGTTGGCCAATAGTATTTGAAATCTTATCCAAAGAATTAGGTTCTTTATTTTTTCTAGGATATCCATAGCATTTTCTCATCAATGTTGGATATAATTTTTTAGTAAACTACTTGAAGAAATGAGAATAAGATTTCCTACCTCATACCACTGTGAATTTAAATGGAATCTTAGAATGTAGGCTAAAAGCAAGACACATATTACCTTTAAATGATGCTGTTATAAGTATACTGAAGATGTAGCAAATACTAATTTTGTTTTCCAAAATCTCTCTCAATGTTTTGACATGTTTGTGTTGCCCTAAAAGTAAACAAAGTAAGAGACTCTGATTCTAGAGACTTTGATTACAGAACTACTGCTGCTGTGAAAAATTAATTAAGTCACCTAAGGGATTCTCCATAATGTGGGTGATACACTCTGTTCCGCCCATCCTCGCAGGATTTGTTTGCAAGTTTAACTGACACAAACTGAAGATAATTAAAAATATAGAGAGATAAATGTTACAGTCATTCTCTGATGCTTTCATAGCTGTTTTTCACTTTTGCTTGGTTTTCTTTTCACAAAAATTATTGCTCATAGTATCTACAATCTACCCCTCAATTATAAGCTTGAATTGTACCAAGTTAAAAAAAAAACAATATCAGTGCTTAGATGTGATTATTGCCTCAAAATTCTATTACACTGGCTCCACATTGCCAACTATTTTCGATGCTTCAATTTTAGTTAACTTTCTAATCTGTCCACAGAGTGTATTTCAGTGGGGTTAACCCTTATGACTGCTGTTCTTAGGAGGCCTCACGGGGCTGGGAGACAGCTTAGTTGGTAAAGTGCTTGGCTTGTAAGTAGTAGGACCTGAGTTGGATCCCCAGAATGCACACAGGTGCTGAGCATGGTGGCTTGTGTTGATTATCCCAGGACTGAGGAGACAGAGATGGACAAATCCCTGGAGGTTATGCTCCAGGGCAGAGAGACCATGACAGGAAAATGCAGATGGTATCTGAAGAGCAACAACCAAAGTTGTGCTCTGGTCTTCATATTCCTAGGCACAAACATTCATGCATGTCAGCATGAACATGCTTGGTTACAGCTGCTGGAACACAGAATGAATGCATGAAGAAATTTTTTTTATTTATTTCCACTCATACAAACTTAATAGGTACTCCAGTCCCCTCCCTCCCTCCACCCCTCCCTGGACCCTCTTCTTCCCTCCCCTTTTTCCCCTTCCTTTCCCCCCTCCCTCCCTATCTCCCAGTGCCTCCTCCCCCCCCCATCCCTGGAGCATCCTTAATGTGTATGTCAAACTTTCCCCTGGGTCTTCACTGAAGAGGTGTAAGGACTCAGTGGCATTTCCTAGAACTCACCGAGAAATTTTTAAGTTTCAGTGAAAATTAAGCTGTTTCTGGGAGAATGTGAGAACTTGGACACCTCGCCATCTATTTTCTCACAACTGGAACCATCGAAGTATTTGTCTTCTCCGTAGGGGATTTTGAAAGATCATTAAGAACTAAAGTGAGAACCATCAAGATTCTGGTGGACACCGGGAGCAGTAAAGGATAGTGCAGAGCATTCTAGCACAAGCTTTGAAAAGCAAGTGGACAGGAGGAATGGGGAGGGCCACACCAGAAACAAGGAGAGAGGGGACCATGTTACAGCAGAGAAAATAGGCCTCCATCAAGGACTGCAAGGGGTGACATACAATGCCCATCAGGATGGAGTGAAGGGCATTGCAGGAGCATCAAAACTGCAAAAGAAAATCAACAAACCACAATCCAGAACTTCAGAGACTCTATATCAACCACTTAAAACTAGGCCAGACTAAGGGCTGGAGGGGTGGCTCAGGGGTTAAGCCTTTGCCTTGTAGGCGGAAGGTCCTGAGTTCCGATCCTAGACCCCACGTATAGACGCCAGGTGGAAGCGGGGGCAGCCTGCACTTCTGGTCCTGGAAAGGCGGAGCCTGTGAATCCCAGGGCAGAGTAAACAAGGAGGAGGTGGAGGTGGTCCATGGTGGTTCCCGAATTCGTCCGTGGTTCTACACACACACACACACACACACATACACACGCACACACACATATACCCACAGTTGAATAAATAATAAATAATAATAAAAAATTAAAAAAAAAAAAGAACTAGGCCAGACTAATCTCTCCCCATCCTGAAGCTCAGGGAAATTTGCGGAAGAGGGGACGGTAAGATTGTAAGAGCACAAGGATGGGAGGAGCAATGATATGCGAGATACTCCACACAAGTTAGGGCCGAAGCAATCATAATTGGACATTGCATGCCCTGCGTATTGTCCAACACACTATTGACCTCACAAAGTCTAGCATCTGCTAAAGGCACCAAGATCCTTGGAGGCAAGGGATTGACTAGCCACAGTAGTGTTCTTATGCTTAAGGGGAACACAGGAAAGGGTTCAGGGAAATGCCACTGGGTCCTTGTACGTCATCGGAGAGGAGGGCCCAGAGGAGAGTCTGGCATGCACATTAAAGGACTCTCTGGGGATTGGGGAGGCACTGGGGGACGGAGAGGGAGGGGTAAGGAGAGCGGGGGGGGGGGAGGAGAAGGGAGGGAGGGAAGTGGTGTACCTATTAAGTTTGTATGAGCAGAAATAATAATAAAAATGTTTTAAAAGAAGAAGTAAATAGAACAGGGGCTGGAGAGATGGCTCAGGGGTTAAGCCTCTGCCTAGCAGGCGGAAGGTCCTGAGTTCGGATCCTAGACCTTACGTATAGACGCCAAGCAGAAGCGGGGGTGGCCTGCGTTTCCAGTCCTGATAGGGCGGAGCCTGTGAATCCCGGGGCAGAGTAAACAAGGATGGGGTGGAGGCGGTCCATGCTGGTTCCCGAATTTGCCCGTGAATAAATAATAAAAAAATTAAAAAAGAAGTAAATAGAACAGAAAACACAGAGAATTCAGTCTTGTGACCCTTGTAAAATTGAATATCTCTTCCTTGCTAACCCTTCTGGTTAGGACAGGAACCTATGTAAGTGGATCCATGCCTGACAACATTGGACTTGATAGCAATGGCTCATTTTAAGAAGTGGGTAAATTTTTAACCATCAGTATATCAAGCCAGACTGCCTGAAACTTCTTCTTGGCAGAACAGTATATTGGCAGCTGCTTTGATGCCCAAACTGATTATTTCAACCAATCTCTGTTCTTAAGAAACAAATTTTTAAGTAATATAATACTAAATTTGAGCCCGCATTTTTTAAAAAAGGGTATGGGTACACTACATTTCACTTTCAAATTCATATATGCTTAGGATATGTGAAGCAAACCTTTAAAATAAATGACAACATGAGAACTGACCTCATAGTAAAATTGTCAAAGAGTGTGCAACAGAACATTGAAATGGAGCGCGACTTTATGAGTCATTTGAGAAATAAACATTAAAACAACAAAGTAATGCTGTGCTACCACTCCCAAACAGCTAAAATGAGAAAAGCTCAGTGTTTGTGAGAAAGTACTCTATTATTCAATTAGAGTTTTATTTTTCACCTCTAAGATTAAAACTAGATACTTGTACATGCTCAGCAAGGAACAAGCTGCATATGTCCCCTGAAATTCTCCTATGTTGTCAGAGGATCATCCAGTTATGGAAATTATTTGGCAGTGTGTTTAGAAAACTAACATACACAATTCCCTTATGATTCAGGAATCTCATTCTCAAGCCCACACCCAATAGAAACATGTACATATGCTCACCGAAGAACATGCTCAGAGAAACATATGGCATTGGTGATTATTATACACCAAAAGAAAAAAAACCTGGAAATACCCAATAGAAAATGAGCTAAAAAGCTATTCTGTAGTTCAACTGAAAATGATACAATAACAAGAATAAAGAACCTAATTCTTCACATGATAAGGAGAGATCTTACAAGTAGAATAGTGGATGGAGGAATCAAATGATAACAAATTCATGTTGTAAGTATGCACATGATGGAAGGGTGCCAAAGTGAAAAAAAACAGCAAAGACAAATATATTAGTCATCTTTGCATCACTATGATAGACTACCTGGCAAAATGAGTTAAGAGGAGGAAACGTTTTTGTGCATAGCTTCTGAAGCTTCGGCCCAAGGTTGCTTGACCAGTGTTAGTGCAGAGCATCATGGCAGAAGCCTGTGGTAGAAGAGAACTAATCAGCTAGCTGCAATTGTGAGGGAAAGAGGGAGAGGAAGGGAAAGAGAGAGAGAGAGAGAGAGAGAGAGAGAGAGAGAATACACTCGGATCCTCCAATGACCTAGCTCCTTTCCAATGAGCCCTGCCTCCTAAAAGTTTCATCATCCACTAAGAACCAAGTGCTCAAGACATGGGCCTCTGGGAGATAATCAAGATTTTGAAATGCTATCAAAATCCAAACTAGCATCTATCTCTGGGGAACAGTTGATGCAGTTGAAGGTAGGGGTTTGGTAGAGCCATAAATTTGGTTTCTTGGTGTGGTTACTGACACACAGTGGTTAAAAATTAATCAATTTGAGCATCTCTGATGGCCAATTATATATAATAAACAAAATTGGCTCTTTTGACTAAAATAAACATGATTAGTCCTCAGGAGAGCAACACGGCAGCATCCAGATGAAGCCATCCTCACTCTCCTCTCCTAAACCTACCTATTTTCTCCATCTTTGTAGTCTTGGACAAACTCTGCATGTTCATTATCAAAATATTCTTCAGGATCCAAGACTTACATTCTCTTCAGTTAGAGACAGGGAAAGAAATAACTACTCTACTCTTCCTTCCCCTGACCACCAAGGTCTCAAGTTTCACTGGACTAACCTGGGCTACATGTCTATCCATGTGCAAGAGGTTAGACACTCTTATAGGTCAGGCTTGGATCCTGTCACTACTTCAGATTTACTGGGTCATGACAATGAGAAATGTCATTGTGTTCTTAGTGGCTAAGCTATACATGTCTTGAAGAACTGCCCTCACTATCTTCAGGGAAAGAGTTGAACAGACAGCCATTTGAGGCTCGTGAAGATTCTTCTTTTACTTATAGTAGCCTCAGGACAGCTAGCTATGATGACTCCCAAAAAACAATAGGAGCCAAGCAAAAGTCAGATGGTCTTTTATACTCTAGCCCCAAGGGTTGGCAATACAGCATCAAAACTGATGATCAAAACTGACCACCCAATGATGTGCAAGATACTCCACACAAGTTAAGGCTGCAGCAGCCAGGATATAGCCACAGTGTGATTGGACCTTGCCTGACCTGCACAATGGCTGACATGTCCACAACCCCCCAAAGTGTAGCAGGGATCACAGGGGAGAAGGCTTCAGGCAGTAGGATCCTTAGAGGCAAGGGGTTTAAACAGTCATAACAGAGTTCCCATGCTAGCGGGCAGACCAAGAAGGGGCCCCCCAAGCTATGCCACTGAGTCCTGAACCCTCACTAGTGTAGATGACTCAGAGGAAAATTCAGCGCCCACATAAACAGATCTTCTGGAGGATGAAAAGGAGAAAGCAGGAAGCACCAAGAGGAGGCAGGAAGGAAAAGGGGTGAGAGGGAAGGGATGGAGAATCGGAAGGGGGGTGGAGAGTGGAGAGAGAGGAAGAAGGAACCTATTGAGCTTGTATAACTAGGCTAAAAAAAGCAATAAAAAATCTAAGATATAAAAAACAATCTAAGATAAAAGTAAAATAAAAAGACCACCCAGAGGTAATTCAGTCAGTGAAGTACTTGCTGTGCAACATGAGGATCTGAGTTCAATCTTCCAGAACCCATTGAATGAATGAATGAACGAATGAATGAATGAATGAATGAATGAATGAAGCAAACCAGCCAGCCAGCCAGCAGCATGGTAGTGCACCCCTATAGTGTGTGTGAAGGGGGGGGGGCACAAAGAAGTTCCACTAGGTCAGCTAGCCTAGCTCCAGCAGTGAGCTCTGGGTTCAGGTAAGGTAAAGTTTAGCCAGAACACAGCCAAGCCAGCTCGTGCCTTGACTTTGGCACAGCACAGCTGAGGAGTTGGGACAGATCCCACATGGATACAAACTAGAAATCCCCAAATACATTACTACGTGTCTAGCTCTTTCCAGAGCTATTTCACTGACCTTTGATCTAGTCTGAGATGCCACCCAGTATTTCTACCCTGAAGCTCTCAGTAGGAGATCGTCCTTGCTCCATGCAGTGGCAAAGACCTGGAGCTCTAGCACTTGGGAAGATGGAGCATGAAGATTATACCCGAGGCCAGTCTGGGCTCTGCGGCCAGTGTAAGGACAGTGTGAGCCAGCTTACACCCAGGATGTCTGGACTACATGGCCAGTCCCTACACAGAAAGGAGGAAGAGAGGAGGAGGAGCAGGTGGAGGTGGTCAGTTAGGCCAGTTTACACCCAAAAAGGGAGGAGGACAGGAGGAAAAAGAAGAGGAGGAAGAAGAGGAGATGTAGAAGAAAGAAAAAGAGGAGGAGGAGGAAGAGAAAGAGGAAGGAGGAGGGAGGGGAAGTAGGCAAAGGGAGAAATGAGAAGAGGAGGAAAGAGGAGGGGGCGAGTGGGGGGGAGGGAGAGGTGAGAAGGAAGAGGAGGTGGAAAGGAGGGAGGAGAGGAGGGGAGAGGAGGAGGGAGGGGTGAGGAGGAGGAGGATGCCACTTAGCCAGGTGACACCCAAAGAAGGATGAGAGCAGCCTTCCAAATCAGCGCCGAAGTGGCGGGCTTGCAGGCACGCAGAAGAAACAAGGATGCTGAGCCGCAGGCTGGAGCGGAGCAACCTCTGGAAGGTGAGTCGGCCCGCTTTTCTTCCCTGCGTCAGGTTAACTATGCGAAGAAGGCGCAGAGGGCACGATCTTTTTCCAAGTTAGTTAACACCAGTGTCCTCGCTAGGGTGGTCAAAGCGGAATGTGCTCCCTCCAAAATTGCACCTTTTGCTCGGGGGCACTTGTGCGGAAGCCATTCTGACAACATTTACCATGCTCTAATTGAACTGTCTCGGCACAGAAGAATTGCCTCTCGCTGAAGGAAAATAGCTGGGAGAATTACAAAAATGGTCTATCAGACGGGCGGGGAATGCCACATATTCTTGGACGTCTGAAATGCCAGACTTCTGGGCACCAATTTATCTGACTTATATTCCAGGACTGCAGACAGTCAGAAATTCTTCCTTGGCCATTTTTCACCATAAAAATACATTTCTAAGTGTTATTTTCCCCCCATAATGATTGCACACATGTATTTATTTTTCACTTTGGTGTGCGTGTATTCAGTGGGAGGGGTGGCTCTTTAATTAATACCTTGCCTTTGGCCCTGTTTGGCAACAGAGAAGTATGGATCATATCAATCTGACTGGACCACTTGCTTCGTGAGAAGAATGTGATGAATATGATCTGGGTTTTAGCCAAATACAAAGCATTCAAACTCCACATGGAAAATCTGGAGTTGGTGAGTTCTTCCTGCAGGGATACGTCATTGATATCTGCTCTTCACCTTGAGGGGAACAGAAAAGGCTGAAGGCAATTGTAGGTGTGAACCAACGCTTAATCCCAGGAAAAGAGGCATGTGTCTCTCAGGAAGAGAGCACACGCATTTTGACTGGCCGGACTTCCCACAGCAGCAGGTGTCTACCAGCTGAGTAATGCAATGCTGACTAGCAGAGACTGTGAGCTATGCACCCAGCATTGACAGAAATAACAGATTAGTCACAGGTAGTTCGTCTTTTTCAAGTATGGGATGGAGAGATTCTTTTGAAGTCCTTTCCTCAATAAGCCTGTCACCTAAACGCACAACCTCTCATAATGCAAAGAGGTCAGTCACAGAGTTGGTACAGGACAAACAAGTGCAGAGTATATATAGGCTTCTATATATAGCAGGAAATATGTGTTCCATATATTCAGCCTTCATGATCAGCTTATTGCGTATAGTATTTTGCTTATCTTACAGGCAAGGAAATTAGGGATTCATGAATCAAAGTTATCTTTTTGATAACATAAATTGGATATGGGAACCTGATTTTGAACTAAGAAAATCTGATTCCAGAATGTGGGCTCGAAAATACTATGCATTTCAGTCAATGAAAGAGAGGTAAGGGAAAGAAGGGATGGATTTAGGTAATGAAGTGGAGGAAGTGAAGGGCCGGAAGAAGGAGGGATATGGATGTCGAGAAGGAGGGAGGAGGAGGGAGGGGAGGAGGAAGAGGAGAGGGAGGAGGGAGGAAGGAAGGAGGGAGGGAGGGAGGGAGGAAAGAGGAGGGAGGGAAGGAAGGAGGAAGGAGGGAGGGAGGGAAGGAAGGGAGGAGGGAGGGAGGGGAAGGGAGGGAGGGAGGGAGAGAGGAGGAGGGAGGGAGGAAGGAGGGAGGGAGGGAGGGAGGGAGGAAAGAGGGAGAGAGGGAAGGAGGGAGAGAAGAGGGAGGGAGGGAGGGAGGAAGACAGGAAGAAAAAGAGGGAAATAAGGAGGGAGGGAGGGAGGAAGGAAGGGAGGAAAGGAGAAAAGGAGAGATAAAAGGAGGGAGGGAAGAAGTGAGGAAGGGAGGGAGGGAAGGAGGGAGAAAACCACCATCTTTCTCCATTTAAGGATTTTGCTTCTCTCATTTAGTAATTTATATCCCAGGGGACTAGAGCACAGGTTGGCAATGTCCAATTCAACCTTAAGTATAATTAATAAGGACAATGATTTCCCACAGGGAGACTTACTTCAGTAACAAAGTCTCTTCTTAGACAGCAGACAAGAGGTTTTCTGTTTCAAACTTCAGTCCTTTCCTGCACCCTCAGGAAAGTCTAACACCCAGCTTTTCCTGACTTCCCACAGATTTACAAAAGTAATAATTTAGACCTCAGGAAAATTCCCCAATATTCTCACTGCACTTAAGGAAAATGGAAGGGTCTATGCCAGACACATAGCAAGGAGATTCTCTCAGGAAGTTGTCGCTCTAGGTTTCTGCCAGCATCTGTGTGCGAGGCAGAAGTGTAGAGGAAGGATGTCCGCTCCACTCCACATCCTTCCTGGTGACGTGCTGGCAGCAGTGTGGTTTTCACTCAGGCCACAGTTCAGGTTCTGTGTGCCTGGGACCTGCCACTCATCACTACTGCTGCATTCTGGGATTAGGCTTCATGTCCTGTCATCTTGAATATTTTAAAACGTGCTGATGCTGAACGTGTTTAGACATAGGAGGGTGGCAGTAAAATAAAACTTTATAGCCAACAAAGTCCTTTCTACCTAAAGTTTATTGCACATTTTATATTTTGTTTAACAACACATGGTTCCTTGAGACTCTGAAATATGGCTTGCCAGTGTTACAATGTGTGTGTGTGCATGCGTGCATGTGTGCGTGTGTGTGTGTGGGGGGGGTGTTTCTTCTCAGGTGCTGCCTTCAGTATTAGTCAATAACGAATTCATGATAACTGGCCAGTTTGATTGAAAATCTGCAGAGAGGACACATCTTTCTCTGAAAGTACTGAAGTGAGATTCAAGGTCTTTGTTAGAAAATGCCCCAGTTCTTTTGACTGCTTACAAATATGGATGCCCTCTAACGGAAGTGACCAGTGTCCATGGATGCCTCAGTTTTCCTCCATAAGGTCCAAACCTAGTTCTTTTTCCAACCAATAAGCCTGATAAGTCAACTGATAAAATACAAAGGGGTGAAGGACTGAGGAAAGAGCTCCATGGTTACGGCGCTTGCTGTGTCAGCATATAGATATGGTGGCTTTACTGGTGAAAATTACATGACTAATAATGAATTCAAGTTGATTTCTGAAGTCGTTTCTAGCTGAAATGGTCTATATGCGTGTAGTTCTAAATAAAAGATATTAAGGGCTGGAGAGATGGCTCAGGAATTAAGACTTTGCCTTGCAAGCAGAAGGTCCTGAGTTCAGATTCCAGGTCCTATGTAAAAATGCCAGGTGCAAACTGAAGTAGCCAACACTTCCGGACCTAGTAGGAGGAATCTGGGAAATCTCAGAGGGAAGCAAAAAGGAAGTAGAAGTAATCCAGGATGATTCCTGAAGTCACCCCTGGAACTCCACAGGGACACACAATCTCCTCTGATACACACACACACACACACACACACACACACACACACAAAATACATATATACATACATACATATATATATATATAAATTTTTAAAAGAATTCACTTTCAAAAAATGAAAACGCTAAGACAAAAAGATATTAAGCAGGTTTGTTATCAGCTGTGTTACCATCAAAGATTCTGTAACAGACTTGCTCATTTGTTATCTCCTCACAAGAACAATTACTATTACACATCCAGCCCTCATAAAGACCTCGATATCCTGCGTGCTCACTGCTAACTCTCCCTCACAAAATAGACTTCCAGGTATTCCTGGGAGAAAGAAAAGAGTTAACAAGAACATTAAGTACCACACAGAAATAAACCACTGCCCTCCTCAGTCTTGGGGAGCTCTTGACCTATTTTCTTGCCTGAACAGGCAAGAAAGACACTCAAAAGCCTTTAACCCTCTTCATACTTAGAAAGAGAATCTAAAAATACATGGGTTAGATGGAAGTTTCTTTCCACCTCTTATTATCTCCAAGGGTGAGATCACCGAGGCTTAAAAGGTCAGCCATGTGACAGGGTCACAGTCTCTGGATGCTGACCTCAGATCTACAGGACGTTTGGCCACCGATGGAGAACTTCAAGTGCTCTCCTAAGGCTATGTATGGACTGGAAATGTGTCAGAAACAGTGGCATTTATTTCCTGGGTTTGAAATTCTTGTTTCCCGTTTCCTTGTGGTGAGGAAGTTCATTTTAATGGTCTAGCTTTCTTGGCTTTGACTTGTTTATTTTGTCTAGTCTGTTTTCTCCTGAGATGGAAATAATTCCTCATATGACCCTTTCAAAAGCTCTTTTTATCCTTGAATATGATGGTTAAGGTACCCTTCAACTACATTCCCTGTAAGTCATATCCTTTATGGTAAACATAATTAAAAACTGCCCCAGGGTCTTCTTAAAATAATGTGAGATTTCTCCACTTTTATGCCTGGTTTGGGGGGTTGTAAAAGCAAGTAGTGCTGTAAAGGAAGGATGGGGGGGTGTCAAACATATCCTGGATCCTTAGCCCTCCCTTGATGAAAATGACAGTCTTATTTGTTTTGTTAATCAGTGTGTAATTAAAAGTTAATATTCAAGAACATAATAAAATCTATACAGCTATAAATGTTATAAGAGTCTGAGGTAGAGAAGGAATATCCATTAAAACAGACATGTGAAATTTACAAGAAATCAGTAATAAAATGTTTGCTTTCGACATTATCTGCAAAATGGTCTGTATATGACCAGAATAAATCCACATTACTTGGAGACTGTAGATAAACATCCACAGGCAAAGTTCACATTGAGGTTATCTGCAGCAGCTCTGAACAAGGGAGCGCCATTTAGAGGAGACAGATTGTAGTTTACTTCTGCAAGTCTCAAGCACGCCGAGCAGAAATGAGTTTAGTTCCTGCGAGATCATCTGTCACAGCCAACTGGGGATGAATGCCATTACAGTTTGTGCCCATTGTAGCAAGAACATGGCTTTTGTCCTCAGTGAGAAACAAAGGGAGAGTCTGAAGAGTTCCAGGAGCCATGTGCAACTTCTGCTCTCAAAACAGGAAGCTGGATGATGTTCTGTAAACTGATGATTCGCGAGAGGTACAGTGATACCTTAGTCTAAGTCCTCAGCGAGGCCACTGCTCATGTATGTTCAGTGGTTCCTGTGTCTACACCTTGAGGATTGAAACAAGATAAAACAGTGTGTGTGTGTGTGTGTGTGTGTGTGTGTGTGTGTGTGTTGTTTTTAGTGTGTATATACATATAAGTATGTGTATATGTAAGTATACATGTGCATGCATGTAAGCATATATAAAAGTGTATATGCATAAGTATATGTATATATAAAATTGTATATTTACATCAGTGTATCTATAATTGTACATTTATATAAGTGCGTGTGTGTGTGTGTGTGTGTGTGTATCAATACATTTCTAAGAGTAATGGGGAAGCACTGAAATATGGCAGAAAAGATTGTCTCCCCATTTTCTTCAGTGTTGTTGCTACCACTAAGTTGTCCAAGCCCTTCACTCATGCTCCCATAAGTAATCCCAAGGAAACTCAATGGCTCGTGAAAAATAATATATTCTACTTAAAAAGAAGACTGATAAAGAATTCGTGAATTTTATTTATGTATTTTTATTTATTCAATTGTGCATGTGTGCGTATGTGTGTGTATGTGTGTGTATGTGCGTGTGTGTGTGTGTGTGTGTGTGTGTGTGTGTGTGTGTATGTGTGTGTGTAGAACCACGGGCGAATTCGGGAACCACCATGGACGCCTCCACCTCCTCCTTGTTTACTCTGCCCCGGGATTCACAGGCTCCGCCCTACCAGGTCCAGAAACGCAGGTCACCCTCACTTCTGCCCCGCGTCTATATGTGGGGTCTAAGATCCGTACTCAGGACCTTCCGACTGCAAGGCAGAGGCTTAACCCCTGAGCCACCTCTCCAGCCCCGAATTGGTGAATTTTAAACTGTTAGAAAAATAAAGTGATCAGAGCTGGAAATGTGGAGGTGGATAGAGATTCCTGAACACAAACTTGAGGGCCTGAGTTGGGTCTCCAGGATCCAGGATCCCACATGATGACCAGCAAGAACCAACTATCAAAAATTGTTCTCTGATTTCCCACATGCACAGCCTGGAATATGTTTATGCTCTCTGTCTCTCAAATGTACTTTAAAAATAAAAATATGAAGTTTTGAAATAAATGTCTCGAGTTTTCTGGATAACAAATCCAGATAACAAATGCCTCTAAATAGACAAAGCAATTTCCAAATTCATACGGAAGCATAAAAGGCCCAGGATAGCTAAAGTAATCCTGAGTAATAAAAATTATGCTGGAGGAATCGCCATACCAGACCTTAATCTATACTACAAATCCATTGTGATAAAGACAGCATGATACTGGCTCTAAACACATCGATCAATGGATAAGACTCGACAATCCAGAAATAATCCCCTACACATACAGTCGTCTAATTTTTGACATAGGGGCTCAGAAAACCAAATGGCAAAAGAACAGTATCAACAAATGATACTGGCAAAACTGAATGTCCACATGAAGAAGATGAAACTGTACTCTTGTCACCATGCATGAAAATCAGCTCCAAATGTATCAAAGACCTTAACATCAGGCCAGAGGCTATAAAAATCCTAAAAGAAAGAGTAGGCAAAATTCCCTTGAACTGATTGGCCTAAGCTAATACTTTCTAAACAATAGTTTAGGAAACAGAACTAACTCTCAACAAATGGGATCTCATAAAATTAAAGAGCTTTTATTGAGCTAAAGATATTGTCAACCAAGCAAAAAGACAACCCACAGAATGGAAGAAAATCTTCACTAACCACACATCTGATAGAGGATTAATATCTAGAGTGCACAAAGAACTCAAAAAATTAAACACCAAGGAGGTAAATGACCTAATTAGAAAGTGGGCCATGGAACTTAAAAGGAATTTTTCTCAGGAATAAATTGAAATGTTCAACAAATACTTTTAAAAATGTTCCACCAGCCATCAGAGAAATCCAAATTAAAATTATCCTGAGATAAAACTACCCTGAAAGAGATCATCTCATACTGGTCAGAAAGGCAAAAATCCAAAAGACATGCAACAACACAGCTGGAGAGGATGTGGGGAAAAGACAACCCTTATATATTGCTAATGGAAATGCTGACTTGTAAAACCACTATGGTGATCAGTATGGAAATTCCAAAAAAAGTTAAAAATTAAAATGCCATTAAAAATTAAAATGCCATATGACTCTGCTATACCACTGCTGGGAATAATCCCAAAAAATGTTCCATTGTATTATAGAGACACAAGTATGTCCATGTTCATTTCAGCACTATTTACAATAGCAAAGTCATAGAAATTAACCTAGATGTCTGACAGTTGACCAATAGTTAGTGAAAATGTGACACATATACATGATAGAATACTACACAACCATCAAAAATGAATTAATGAGGGCTGGAGAGGTGGCTCAGGGGTTAAGCCTCTGCCTTGCAGGTGGAAGGTCCTGAGTTCGGATCCCAGATCCCACGTATAGACGCCAGGCGGAAGCGGGGGCGGCCTGAGTTTCTGGTCCTGGTAGGGCGGAGCCTGTGAATCCCAGGGTGGAGGAAGTGGAGGCATCCATGGTGGTTCCCGAATTCGTCCGTGGTTCTACACACACAGACATGCATGCGCACACATACATACGCACACACGCACAATTGAATAAATAAAAAAAATTTTTAAAAATGAATTAATGAAATTTGCTGCTAAATGGATGGAAGTTGAAGAAATCATGCTGAGCAAAGTGTCCTAAGCACAGAAAACCAGACATTGCCATGTTCTGTCTTACAAGTAGAACCCAACAACAAGCCTTCATAATAACATACTTAAGAGAAACTATTACCTGTTACAACCATGAAGGATTCGAAATAGGAAGGTACAGCAAAGAAGACCCAAAATGAATGAAGACAAAGGAACAAAGTTCAAAAGAGAAACAAGGCCACCATCAAGAAAAATCTACAATTAGTGAGATATCTGATCCAATCCACGGCCAGTCTCCTTCCTGATCTTTGTACTTGGAGTGGTTTGAAGCTCTGGTCATGTGTTCCTTGTCATTGGGGTGGGGGCTAGTGATTAGCAGACAGCTGGATGATGTCCTGGAAGTTGACCCCACCTTCTACTGTGCCCTGCTCCTGATCCTCCCTCTCCTTCAAGCCTTCTCATAATGAAGCCTTTCTTTAACAGGGTCTATATACAATGTGATCTTGTGCAGTGCAAGAATAGCAAAATGGACAACAAATGACCTAAATAAAGAACAGCAGCAACCCTACAATATTCACCTGGAACCAGGCCAGCCAAATCTCTTCCCATCTGGAGGCCCAGGGAACTTTGCAGAAGAGGGGGCACTAAGACTCTAAGAGCCTAAAGGCGGAGAGTTCCATGGCTGGACAGGTCACTCCACCCAAGAGAGTGCAGCTGTGGCAGGTGACTAGAAATTAGAAACTGGGTGACTGAGCCCACTCACTACTGGGCCCTACTCTTATTCTTCCCTCTACCTTTAAGCCTCTTCTTATGTTAAGACTTTCTTTTAAACAGTCTTTTATTTTCAGTTAGGAGAAGACCTCAACACCCAAACAGGATGCAGCCAAGTGCAGTGCAGTAACTACAAACCCGAAAACAACCAACCTTAATTCGGAATACCAATGACCTTACAATGCCCACTGGAGCCAAACTAGCTAAATCTCTCCCCATCTTAAAGTTCAGGGAACCTTGTGAAAGAGGAGGAAACAAGATTATAAGAGCCTAAAGATGGAGAGGATCCACCTATAGACAAAATACTCCACTCAAGTCTGGGCTGTGGCGGTCAGGATCTCACTGCGTTTTTGACCGGGCCTTACCTGAACTGCACAATGGTTGACATGTCAACAGCACTCCATAGACTAGCCCAGATCTCAGGGGAAATGGCTTCGGGCAATAGGATCCTTAGATGCGAGGGATTAAACAGATATAACAGAGTTCCTATATCAGTGGGCAGCCCAAGAAGGGACCCCAAGGCATGTCACAGAGTCCTGAACTCTCACTAGTGCAGATCACTCAGAGGGAACTTCAGGGCTTATATAAGCTGAAGTTCTGAAAGTAGAGAGAGAGGGAAGAAGGGAAAGAGGGAGAGAAGAAGGTGTGGGAAAGAACTGAATGGGGGGATAGTAGGGAGGAGGGGAGAGAAAGGGGAAGGGAAAAGGGTACTTACTCACTGAGCTTGTATAACTAGGTAAAAAATAAAATGGGGGGAAAAAGATAGGGCAGCTGCAGCCAGGAACTCACAGCAATGGGATTTGAACTCATCAGCCCTGCACACTGGTGAACATGTCAGTATACCTACGTGGACTGGCACTGATCTCAGAAGAAATAGCTTCAGGCAATAGAATCCTTAGAGAGAAAGGGATCAGACAGAGAACAGAGAATACAGAGGGAACCTCAGGACCCATAGAACCAAAGGAGAGGAGCATAGGAGGGAGAGACTAAGTCCATGTAGGGAAGGGAGGGAGGGTGGGATGGGATGGGAGCAAGGGTGAAGGGAGGAAGGGAGAGAAGGAAGGAGGGAGGGAAGCAAGGAACATATAACACCTTAGGGGATGACATCCAATACCCATCAGGATGGAGCCAAGGGCATTGCAGGAGCAGCAAAACTGAAAAAAAAATCAACAAACCATAATTCAGAACATCAGAGACTTTACATCAACCACCTGGAACTAGGACAGCCTAATCTTTCCCCATCATGAAGCTCAGGGCCATTTGAGGAAGAAGGGGTAGTAAGATTGTAAAAGCCTAAAGATGGGGAGGAGCAATGATGTGCAAGATACTCCCCCACAAGTTAGGGCCGAAGTAATCATAGTAGGACTTTGGATGACTTGCACAATGACCAACACATTATGGACCCTCAAAGTCTAGCATGGACTAAAGGCACTATGATCCTTAGAAGCTAAGGGTTAACATCCACAACAGTGTTCCTATACTTAAGGGGAACACAAAAAAGAGTTCTAGGAAATGCCACTGAGTCCTTACACCTCATCAGAGAGGAGGACCCAGAGGGAAGTTTGACATACACATTAAAGGATGCTCCAGGGATGGGGGAAGGAGGCACTGGGAGATAGGGAGGGAGGAGGGAAAAGGAAGGGGAAAAGAGGGGAGGGAGCAAAGGGGTCCAGGAAGGGGTGGAAGGAGGGAGGGGACTGGGGTATTTATTAAGTTTGTATGAGCTGAAATAAATAAAAAAAAAGAAAACAGAAAAAAATGTAAATTTAATAAATTTATTTTAAAAAAGAAATATGTGCCTCCAGGGCTTGCTCAATCCTAACCTTTTACTTTAATTCTAAATATCTCCTAGTACTTCAAATTCATACACTGAATTCATCTCCCCACCACTCAAACTTCATCCCTGTCTCCAAGCAGTGTTCAAATCTCTAGCCCTCTTTGCCTCTGCTCCCCCACACACTTATCTCTACACAACCCCTGAGCAGAGCACCCCACTTAGGACTGCCCCTCCACTGCCGTCACACGGCCCATCCCATTTCCCATGTTCAGACTCACCTTCTCTCCTCCAGTCCCCATTTCTATCTTCACCCACACCAGATGGCCAATGGTACGACAAAGTCCAGGTTCACAAGACACGTAGGCAGTATTTCCAGGAACGTAGGCTAAGGGTGAAGAAATAACCACACCTCAGAGGGGAGGCCTGTAAGATACGACCTGTACCTCTCCCAGGAGCTGTGAGTCTAACGCAGGAAAGGCAGATTGAAGGAGCCTTCTCTTCCCCCAATTATGACTTGGAGATAAGTCATAATTCATTATGATGTCATGACAAGTTCCCCCTAGAATCTGCCATATAGTGCTTACTAAGAAATACTTGCTCAGAAAATAAAACAAAGATGTTCTCCTTCTTTCAAATTAACAGAGTATCAGAAAGTCGGTTGAGTGATGAGCATATGCTTGCTGATAAGTTCACACTCCTTCGTTTGTCCATCCATTCAGCAATGCTCAGTATAGATGCCTCTTAAGTTGTAACATTTCTCTCTTGGTCCCTCCAAACTTATTTGCCCTGAACTAATGTTTTTATATCCAGAAAATTCACAAATGAAAGATCACATCACTTTGATGATCATAGTTAAACAAAAGCAGAAGAAATAATCTTATGAATCGGGGTATTTTTGAAGGTATTTCTGCAAGATTCATGTTCAGAAATAAGGCAGTTTTCAATAATGAAAATGTGAAAAAGATAGAAAGATTGTGATACAACCTTGGAAGAAGTGTGAAACCTTAGACCCTGAACAACCCCAGAAGAAACACCTGAACCACAGCAGCCAAGCAGTGTCTCTAGGATTAGTTCTCTCTGACTTCATTCTGAACTCCTCTCAGCAGACGTTGATCGTCTTCCCACCTGCTTTGACCCTTCTTCTGTAGCAGCTTCTCAGTTTCCTTTGGGGGACTCTCCTAATCTCAATTCAGAAGTTTAAATGAAACAAGTTATCTCAGAAGTCAAGACATGAGTCAGAGATTTACTCCTTCTCGGGCTGACTAGTCAGAACATCCGGGCCCTTCTCATTGATTCGTTTGGAGAACACAGCTCTGGAAATTCCAGATAATTCCATGCCAATGTGCATGACTTTTCCAAGAATTGTTGGTTAAGACACCTTCACCACCACCACCCCTAGAGTTTCATCTTATAAGAGTTATTTATATTTTGTTAAAAGTCAAGGTAATAAAATTGGTTAACTTAAAAAGGATTTGTAAGATTGAATCTGTATTTTTTCTTGGCTTGTACTTCTGATGTAGATTTTTTAAGGGAAATTGAGTTTTCGGGGATTAAGCACTATATTAGCAAGTTCCTAAAAATAGATGTGAAACAATTTACATATGTCAAATATAACAGTAGATCCTTAATGAGCCTATTCCCCTATAATTTTATTTTGAACAAAGCCTTAAATAGATGCTTCAAGCGATCTTGCTATGCACATTATACATGTACTGGTTTGTGCAGTTTATCTACTTTCTTAGTGGAATTTTTTGTATAAAACCTGTTACAATTGTTTCTTAAATTGAGGCTGGGTGTAATTGATTGGAAATATACAGCATATATTAATAATGTATATGATGCCTAAAAATGCTAACCATTGTTCATTATTTATCATTAATGAATGCTTCCTTCAATTAAATTTATTTTAATCTTTTTTTAGAATCCCAGGGATGAAGAAAGACAAATTCCTGGTTTCAACAACTATTAAATGCCTAAAAGTCTTTCTTAAATGTATGAACTAATGATTTTCCCTAAATATTTTAGTTTTTTAAAGTTGGCTTTCTGTCACTTTCAACCCAAACACTCCATTTATTTTACAAATGTTGACCAATATGTTTTTAACTATTTCTATTAAAACACCAAGGAGGATTTCATTTAACATCTTCTAGGAGATGAGTTGGATTTCTGAGATTTCCAGGAGGATTTGGACAGATTCTGATTTGGTTAGTATTTGTTTTGTTGGTTTGGTTTTCTTAGTTTCTTGTTACATTGTTTCATTTTAATCAAATGTCACTTCTGTATGACTTTCTTTGCCTTGATTTGAGTCTATTCCTGTCATTGCTAGTGATGCTTTTTCCTCCCTTCTCTATCCCAAGGAGATTATAAAAATGTAAAAAGAAAGAAGAAAGTAGGCGCGGATGGTAGGCAGCTGGGGAGATGGCTCAGTGGGTAAGAGCAGCTGATTCCTAAGTATGAGAAGCTATTCTCTGATCACCAGCACCCACATAAATGATGGCATAGTCACACATGCTTGTAACCCCAGGGTTAGAGGAGCGGAACAGAGAAAGAAGGGATCCCTGGGGCTTGTCGAACACCAGCCTAGCCCAAAGTTCAATAAGAGACCCTGTCTTAAGAGAATAAGGCAAGAGTGAAAGAGTGAGGCACCAAATGTCCTCTGTCCTTCATCCTCTGGGCATGTTCATTCTGCATGAGCACAGACATACACATGCATGCATGCAACACACACACACACACACACACACACACACACACACAAAGGCATACATACAATAAAAGAGAAGGAAAGAAGGGAAGAAGGAATTGAATGCAAAAAGAGAGAAGAAAGTTTAAGATACATAAAGAAATAATTTTTTGAGAAGCAACCATGACTCCCACTCAAAAATTCCTGAAACAACAAGCTTGAAATGGAAAGGAATTGTAGATCAAGATTAAAACAGAAGCAAGGATCTTAGTATAGGATGTCCTGAGGGATTCAAACTAACTGGACCCAAAACAGTGACTGACAAGAAGACAGAGCATGGTCCAGGCATAATCCAATGAAGAAAGAGTGAGTAATTGGGAGGAGACACTGAGCTATGTATGGTAGCACACACCTGCGATCACAGCACTTGGGAGTTGGGGGAAGGAAGCCAGCCTGGGCCTATGACACCCAGTTTTAAAAAAATCTTTTCAAAGGAAAAAATAAGGATGAGACACTGAGTCAAATAAGATACTGTGACATCCCAGAAGTACCTGTCATCAGTAGCTGTATCAAGTCATCCT
This sequence comes from Typhlomys cinereus, assembly GCA_023101885.1. Taxonomy (NCBI): domain Eukaryota; kingdom Metazoa; phylum Chordata; class Mammalia; order Rodentia; family Platacanthomyidae; genus Typhlomys; species Typhlomys cinereus. The sequence continues at coordinate 519,420 of JALPQD010000692.1, read as the reverse complement.
ATATTTGGGAGACATGCATTGACTGAAGTTCATGATACTCAGAGGTTCTTAGCTTTCTGGTCATTTTGTGACGACCATAGGAAAACCCACATGAAGAAGCACTGACTTCTTTTTGATAAGGCGAGAGTGTTAAGGACTTGGCTAGACCCCTGCCTCTCCTTTGCTTAGTCTCTACCCTTAAATTCATTTGGCTTGGCCTGTCAATCATCTGGCCAAGATCCCTTCCCCAAGGAAACCTGATACATCAGGAGACATGCCACAAAGATGGGAGGGTCCTGTGCTTTTCTACCCAGAAGTCCATCTGTTTCTCTTTGTGCCAGCAGAGGTGGGAAGAAGCAAGACTGCAGGTCATCCATCATGCAGACTGCAAGTGGCATGCTCTTTGAGCTCTAAGCTCTGAGAATGACACTGCTCCCTTCCTCTCTTTTCTACGCTTTTGTTTCCAAAGTTTAAACATCTTTTTCCGTGTTTCTTCTTCCCAAAAGCTGCTGGTAGAAACTGAAGCCAAAAAAGTTACAGTGAAGACCTAAGATATTAGAGATGCCAGGACTGTGGAAAATGTACTAAAGAAGGTTTTGCAGGTGTGGAATGGATCCCAGCCTAAGAAAATATCTGTATGTTACAGGATGCAGAGATGGAAATGTTAGATTGTACAACTTTGCAATTACACTGTGAGCTCCAGATGATGGACACAGCAGATTGAGTATTTGCCCTATTGTATTTTGATCTACTTTCATTCCAGTTATTTCTTGCTACACCCCAATTCTTCAGTTTTGGAATAAAAATGTTTACTTATAGGAAATGTTTATCTTATAGGAAATGTTTATCTTATAGGAAATGTTTATCTTATAGGAAATATTTATCTTATAGGAAATGAGTAAAGAGACTATATTTTTAAAGTGTTGAAACTTCTGATGATAACTGGGACTTTGGAAATTAGACAGAATGCATTTTATATTATAAGATAAATATGAGAGCTTGGGAACTGGGAGGTAGGTATTTATGGATAAAAGGTGATAAGTTTTGGTGTCAGGTTAACAAGAGGTGGAAATGCATGTTTGGTATTGTCACCCTAATACTTAAGAGAAAGGTCTCTAGCCCAACTGTGCATTTTCTCTAAATTAAGATTGGCCTTTCAGAAAGCTTATGCAGAATTATCTTGATTACATAATTAATTTGGGAAGACCCAGCCTATTGAAAGCAGGACCACTCCTTACATAGATGGTCCAGGACTGTACAAACATGGAGAAAGCTAACTAAGCAAAAACAAGCAAGCAAGTATTGAATCAATGCTTTCTGCTCTTGACTATGGATATAAAAGGTGACCATTTCTCTCGGGTCCTGTTGCTGTGACTCTCTTGCCATGATGGACTGTAACATGGAATTTTGAGTCAAAAGTCCTTACCTCCCTTGAATTGCTTGGGTTGGATACTTTGTTTCAGCAATGCATAACTAAACTTTAAGAGATGGATTCTCCTGATAAAGGATGGCCTCTGAGCATGTCTACAAGGGACTATCTTGACTGTGTTAATGGGTGTGAGAAGACTCAACCATTTATGGATGGGACCATTGAGGAATCAGGACTGTATAAAGGTGGAGACAGTAACTAAGCAATACTTGGCAAGCAAGTATGTGTGCACTGATCCATCTGTTGCTCTTGACTGCAGATGTCATGTGATCAATTGATTCAAGTTCCTGCCACTGTAACTCCACACAATTGTGCAATGCCAATTAAAACCTTTCCCACTAACTTGCAAGGGTCAATTTGAATGAAAAAACTGTTTTTCACTGTGACTTTTGTTGTGCCTTATGTATACACAGAGGGAAGTGAAAACATACATTCATATAAATAATTCAGTCTAACCTTAGGTAATAATCTAAAATGTAGAAACCACCCAAATGTTTATCTATTGAAATGCTGAATAAATAAATATGACATATATGTGTAATAGAATATTATTCACCTATAAATAGGAATAAAATACTGATTCATGTTAAAACTTCAGTGAATCTTGAAAATATTGTGGTAAGTAAAAGAAACTAGGTACCAAAGATATGTGTGTGAGTCCATTTAAATGAAATGTCTGTCAGAAGCAGAGACAGAAAATAGATTAGTGGTTGTCAGGGGCTAGAGGGGGAAAGGAAGGGGATAATGCTAATAGTGAATATGGAGCCTTGGAGGGAAGTGATATGGTTGTGGAATTAGATAGCAATGATCATTGTGTGACTTCATAGATAGACTAAAACTACTGAACTCTTCTTTTTATTTTGCTTAATTTACATTTACTTATTGTATGCATGTATATGTGGTGTGGAAGGGGAAAGTCATAGCTTATATGTGGCAGTCAGAGGACAACTTGAAGGACTCAGTTCTCTCCATCCACCATCATGACTTCCAAAGATCAAAACAGGCTTGGTACACCAGGCAGAAATGGTGGCAGCCTTCTGATCCTGGAAGGCAGAGCTTGAGAAACTCCAGAGCAAAGTAAATAGGAAGTAAAAGCAATCTAGTGTGATTTCTGAATTCACCCAGTGCCACCCCCCCCCCGCACACACAAATAAAAAATTGTTATAAATGTTTGGTGGCAAGAGTCTTTACTCTCTAAGCCATCTCATAAGTCACAGATTCTATTTTTTAAAGAGAACTTTCAAGGCATGTGAATTATATCTCAGTCTTACAGAAAGACTATGAAATTGTCACAGTAGATCCGTAGAGTGTTGGTGTACTTATTACTGTGACATAGGTGACTTAAAAGCAGTGACGACTTTATTTAGCTCATTGATTCAGAAGTGTCAAAATATCTTTCTTGGTTCTGTTAACTCTAGGCCTACAGTAAGGCAGAAGAGCATCATGGAAGCAGGAGCATGTGGTAGAGGTCACTCATGTCCCAACAGGCAGAAAACAGAAAGAGGAAAATTCCAGAAGAACCAAATCCATAAGGATTGACCCTAATGACCTACTTCCTCCAACTAGACCCTGATTCCTTCTTTTCACCACCTCCCAATGATGATGTCATGTTATAAATCCATCATATCAATCCATTGATAAATTTGGAGTCTTCAAGATCTGACCAACATCCAAAACTCCAATGCACAAACATTTAGGTGAGGGACAGTACAGATTCAGAATATAGTAATCAGATAGCACTGGTATTTATTCAAAAACTTCCTGAGAAATGCAGGCATGCAATGTAATGATGATATAGTTAATTGCCTGACAGTAGCATTTCTGTGTCTATACACCAAACAGTTGCAAATACAAGAGGTAAGAGTGGAAATAATTTAAAGGGAAAATATACAACCCCATAATTAATGTTGATCATTCTAATTGTGTGTATGTGTGTGTGTGTGTGTGCGCGCGCGTGTGAAGGTGAGAAGACAACTTGGTGGAATCAGTTCTCTTCTTACACTCTTACATGGGTTCCACATATCAAACTCATGTTATCTGACTTGTGTAGCAAGCATCTTTTACCTGCTGAACTATCTCATGGGCCCCAAAACACGATTATCATTGAAGATTTCAATACTCCTTCCCAGCAAGTAATGGGACTAGTTTAAGAACTCAGCAGCCACCTCAACAAATGGAATCTGCTTGGCATGTGCAGAACACTTTATCCAACCAAAGCAGAAACCAATTCATGTTTTCTTTTCAATTGTCCACAGAACACACACACAAAAACGTGCCATATCCAAAAGCTGGACTTATCGCTAATTAGGATGACAGACTATAAAGTAAGTCCAACAAATTTTTAAAAGTTAGAATCAAACATTAGGAACCAAATGAAGGAAAATCACTATAGACCCTGTAGACATCAACTGAATAAGAAACGCCACCAACAAATAAATTTTGCAAATTATAAAGTAGATCATGGCTTTAGAAAAGAAAATTAGAAAAATCTTTCATTGTTCCCTAACTTCGAACTAGACCATCTGAATTACCATGAAGCTATTAAGGAAATTGGATTTGTCACCTTAAAAATTCCCCAAAATGAAACCTGCAGTCCTACATTATTGAATCAGAAAGTGAGTGGTATAGACCATTGCTTTTTCTTATTCTTGCTGAAAGCATGCTATAATATTACATGTAGCAAAACTGTATAAGCATGTATGTTAAGCATATAAGGAATATAATGCTATCTTCTATAGACAAATAACTAGTAAATAGTGATATCCTGATATGCATAACAAAATGCCTTTTGCAAATTAACGCTTTATTTTTACTGATATATCCCAAGAAGTCCTGAGGACTTTCCCTTTATGACTTTGTACCCTGCATGGTCGCTGGCTATATTGCTTGCTCATGCTCTGAGAACAGACCCAGGCTTTGGCTTCCGCCTGTCTGCTAGGTTAAGCATCTCCCAATTTCCCCACTTTTCTAATCCCTAAGATAGTATGTACACATGTCTGTTATACCTCGCCACCCCCTTTTCAGGTCAATAAGCACTGTGCTGCATGGCTGAGGTAAATAACATTGAATGTTTAAAGCGGGATAAATACTGACTGCTTACAATCTCTTTCAGAAAGCATGAGATGTTTCCAAGTACATTTTTATAAAACTAATGTTCCCTGGTGTGGTAGCTGATCTCAACTGACAACTTGATGCAATCTGGAATCTCCTGGAAAGTGGACCTCTGGGGAATTATGCTGACTAGCTGAATTGAGGTGAGAAGACTTGCCCTACATGTGGGTGGCACCATTCCCTAGGCTGGGCACTTAAGCTTGATAAAAAGGAGAAAGTGAAATGAACACCAACATGCATTTGTCACTCTCTGCTTCTGGACTGGGGATGTGAAGTGAATTTCTGCACGAAGCTCCTGCCACCATAATTTCCCACCATGATGGATTAAAGCCTTCAGCTATGCACAAAAATAAAACCTTTCTCCATTATATTGCTTTTATGGGGTGTTCGTTTTTTTCTTATTATCAGGAACAGGAAAAGAAACTAATACATCTAATGAGCACGTTATAGAAATGAGAACTATGACTCTCTGCAGGGATTAAAGAGAAGCCAGGAGCTAAGGAAAAGAAGGGGGAGAAGGTAGACTAGTATAATCACAAAAGGACCACATGAAGAATCTTAATATTACAGAAGCTTTTTTAGACTGTGTCCATCTCTCGTCCTATTGTGATTTTTCTCTTCAGTTTCACAATACATTATCTACCATTGGGGAAACTAGGAAATGTTACATTTTTCTTATAACTGCATTTGTTCAGTGTGTGTGTGTGTGTGTGTGTGTGTGTGTGTGTGTGTGTGTGTGTGTGGTCTAATTGAATATCTCAAAATAATCACAATTTTCTCAAAACAACATTAATTAGCTAATAAAAACACTGTCAGTGTGAATCTGGCCATATGGTAATTACAGAAGTACTTGCACAATACATGCTTAGCTCCTGTGAAAAATAGAGTGTGAATCAAAAAGAAATCTCTCTCTGCACAGATGAAACCTGGAGCATTCCGAGTAAATTCTCACCTCCCTGTGACCAAGACTTGGAATATCTAGATCCACAAGTCTTCTCTCCAACATTCCATAGACCATACCATCTCTTCCTTTATTAAATTGTTAGAAATTAAGCCTATTCCCTAATAATGATCTACATATACATGCATATGTGATATATATTACCATAATTAGGACTGTCATGGCAAAGATGTTCCTTTGACACAAACTTCAATGGTGATAAATCAAATGGGTTAATTGATGAGAGATAGAGAGAGAGAGAGAAGATAGATATAGAGAGAGACTATCTTAATTTATCCTATCTGATTCCTCTAAAGAGGAAGAGTAGGGCCACATAAGTCCAACAACTTGTGTTTGATACCCAGAATCCACTAAAGACTGAGAGAACTTATTCCACATGTTCTCTAATCCTCAAATATGCACTGTAGCAGACACCAACCACATCATGTGTGCACATACACACAAGAATAAATAAATTTACTCAATAGGGAAAGATCATAAGAAGCCACAGTTCTCCATACACTAAATTATCTTGGTTATCATGATGAACTTTAGTCATTATCGAGAATCTTTCTAACACTGAAACTCATGACGGTAATAGTCACTAATATCTTTGAAGAACCTACTATGTGTTTCATGCTATACCAGGCATATATTTAATGTTAATGATAACACCAAGTATCAAATAATATTCTCATCATGTTACCAAATGCATGGATCAAACTGTTCAAAGTTACATGGTCTGTGAGTTAAGCTGGGATTCAAATCAAGATTTGTCTGAATTCAAAGTTAAAACTTATTGTCGTAATTCTAGTGATTCTCAAACTAAACTACAATAACAAATGAGTCAATTTAACCTTCATAACAGGAAATACTCCAGAAAATTAAATTAGAACATCTAGAATAGTAACGAACTTCTGTTTTCTCTTCCTTTCTTTACCCTTCCTCTTCCTCCTTCTCTTCCTATTCTTCCTCCCTTTTCTCCTACCCTTATTTTTACTACTTTATTCACGCCCATGATACTCAAACCTAGAGTGTACTTCATGCTAAATAATCACTCAACCACAGTCAAACTTAGCTCAGCTTTGGTTTTTTCAGACAGAGTCCCAGTTAATTTCAATGGGCAGCCTGTTTGAGAATTTCATACTATTATCTGACTTTTCTACTAAAACTTTGGCTGCTCACATGTCTGCTATCAACAATCTTCATTAAGCTCTATCTATTATGTGTCCAAGACTCTATGGACACATGTTCCCTAAGGCCCTCTTTCTGAATCCATCTCCCTAAGAAAATGGCTAGTACTTCAAGTCACCTGCACAACAGCCTAGCTTAGTGTCCACACTTCCCCTCCTAATGTCATAATCAGAATGAGCCCTAAATACTGTGGAAGTCCATTTGATGTTGCTACATAAAATGTCTGAGGTGGTTATTGTTGAAGAAAAGAGTATATAGAAAGCTCCAGGCCAGGTCTTTATGTTGTCAGCTTGACAACTGAAGTCTGAGCTCTGGGTATATCATATGTGAAGAACTGGTAGTTAAAGTAAGCCCTAAAAAGTCTGTGGGGTTGATGAGGGAAGACCCAGCTTTGGGCAAATGGATAAGATGGAAAACAGCTGGCTCGGTAGTTTGGCAGACTTTGGCAGACTCTTGCTTAGACAAGTGGGGATGGTAGCCACTCTCAAAGCAATTCCTATGGATATAGCATGGCCAGTTCCCTCAGCTTCTGAGTTGGGTTATGAACTCGTCTGTCAAGCTGGACTATGAACTATAACTGAGAATCCTAAACAAAGCTAAAATCTCTTGTTCTCTTGTGTTGTTTGATGCAGTCTTATCAGCAACAGGCAGACACGCTATAATACACCATGGCAGCTACATGCTAAAGGAACCATGAGATTGAGGCAGCTTCCTTTATAACAACTTCCTCTCCCAAGAACTCACTCTGCAAGGCCAGCATTGATTCCTTCCAGGGGTGGTATCCCAGTGATCTAATTTCTACCCATAAAATCTTTCAGAGATTTTACCACTTCTCAGCATTAACACGCTAGGGACCAAGCTTCCAGCACACTAACTGGTAGGAAATACTCACCCAGCAAGACCACCATGGATTGCTTAGCCACAGACACAGTGATATGGGGATACAGACATATGGGGCCCTGGATGCTTTCCTGAGGCTAAATTCACAGCAGGCTCAGCAAGAGGCCACCTGAATAAATGAAGGTCCATTGGTAAGTATGGAATGGTACACATCAGAAAATGCAGACATGTCGGCATTAGTTTCTCTATCTGAATTGTTTCTCAACACCTCATTAAATTGGCAGAAAAACTACAAAGAAGGGAAATAAAACTTGTGAGAGAAGAAAAACCAAGTCCATAGAGTTCCTAGTGATAACACGGGTTGTTTTACCCTGAAAGTCGTGACCATTATGAATTAGAGGCTGCTGCATAGGAAAGAAGTAAGCTATTTTGCACAATACCCATCTAGGCATGGTCATCTATGGGTCATCAAGTTTTCCTTGCCCATCTGTCCTCTAAACCTGCATCATCCGGGAAGAGAAAGGCAAATTGATGATGCGAAGGTAAAGCTCACTGATAGTACACAGGTGGCAACTGGACGGATCAGTGGCTTGATGACATGAACTTGTTGCCACCTCAAGGCGGTGCCATCTTGTAGCACCTTTGATGAGCCCGACCACCAAGAAGCAGGAATTGCTGGGGCCCATTTGAGAGGTTGTCTAGCACTGCTCTGACCGTGTGAGAAGTAATTCTTGGATGAGGCATGTGTGCCATACATACGTTCACACAAAAAGGATTTAGAGACTTGCTCCAGGAAACACTTGCCCCTGGAAGAACAGAACGCAAGCCAAGACCATTATTCAGTAAGGATCCTGTATGTCAGTCTACCACAATCTCAAAAGTGGCAAGTAATCTCCTTAAATTCCACCTTTCATAATATTCAGATTTTGTAAAGGAATTTTTTTTTTAACTGCAGTAGATGTAATGTAATTGGCACGACCACTTCACTACTCTGGAGGTGTTCTGAGTGGTCAAGGATTGGTAATCTCAAGTATAACTGTGATTATTTCAGTTTTCTACCAAAATATTTTTTTAATTTAGTTTTTATTCTTTTAGAGTCTCACACATACAGTGAATTCATGATATTATCGGTGAGATCTTGACCTACGTCTGTTATAGAATGATGAATCATTGATGTCAAACTCTCCCTGAAATAAAAAGAAAATAACAAAGAATCACAATCAGTTTCTTTAAAGAACTATTATGCCAAATCACCATACTTAAAAAGCATACATTTAGGGTCTGGAGAGGTGGCTCAGGGGTTAAGCCTCTGCCTTGCAGGCGGAAGGTCCTGAGTTCGGATCCCAGACCCCACGTACAGACACCGGGCAGAAGCAGGGGCAGACTGCGTTGCTGGTCCTGGTAGGGCAGAGCTTGTGAATCCCCGGACAGAGTAAACAAGGAGGAGGTGGAGGCGGTCCATGGTGGTTCCTGAATTCGCCGGTGGTTCTACACACGTGCACACACATACACACAATTGAATAAATAATAAAAAAAAAAAATTTAAAAAAAAAAGCATACATTTAATTGAGATCCACATTAACCTGTAATTTTCTGCTTTGTTTTTGAGTTTATAGGCTTTTTTGGTAAGACAGAGCTTAGCTTTGGAATTTAGGCTTGCTAGAAACTCCCTCTTCCCCCTGACTCCTGATGACCACATCTTGCTGCATTTTGCCATTTCTTACTTGCTCACTGGTGATAGGATTGTCATTATCCTTTCATATCGTTCATGGACAGGAATTTGTCTAAATACCGTGTTTCCTACGCAGGTAAATAGTACTGGCTCCATCTCTCCCAAGACAGCATTCTCTTATACTCCAAAATGCTGTCTTGGATGGTCATTGTTTATAAGTTATTCTCTGATATACTTAGAATAGTAGTTTTTTTTTAAAGCATCAAGACTCTTTTCTGCCTTGAGTGTCAAAAGTAAACACCACAGTGATGTCACATGTTTGTCTCTGTGACGCTTGGTTAATACAAAGGGCTTGGCAGGGAAGGGTGTCTTTGTCATCACAGTCAGCTGAAGAAAATTGCCAGCGTTGCTAGCCACAGGGTACACTCATGTAATCACAGCATGTGGGAATCTGAGGCAGAAGACTTGTCAGTTCTGGTTCAATCTGGGCTACGTAACAAGTACAAACCAGGATAAGACCTGTGAAACAGGGAACACAAACTATTAAGGTTTGTGAAGAAGAAGGAGGAAGGAGAAGAGGAAGAGAAAAGAAAACTACTAGTGTTGATGTTACTGGTATAAATTTTCTAGTTACTACTTAGAATTTTAATATGGTGGGGCTGGAAAGGTGGCTCAGGGGTTAAGCCTCTGCCTTGCAGGTGGAAGGTCCTGAGTTCAGATCCTAGACCCTGCGTATAGACATTGGGCAGAAGCGGGGGCGGACTGCGTTTCTGGTCCTGGTAGGGCGGAGCCTATGAATCCCGGGACAGAGTAAACAAGGAGAAAGTGGAGGCAGTCCATGGTGGTTCCCCAATTCACCCGTGGTTCTACACACACACACACACACACACACACACACATACACACACATGCGCGTGCACACACACACGCACAATTGAATAAATAAATAAATTTAAAAGAAAGAATTTTAATATGGTTAGGATCTGTGAAGAACAGTAATAACCGCAGTACATTCAGATGGATTCCTACCTCTCAGAATCCTTTCTGGATACTCGCCCTTACTGTATAGCAGGTTTCCTTCCACCTTATCTCTACCCTCATTCCAGGCTGCCATGTTCAGTGGTAATGATGGAGAAAATATTTCTAATATGTAAGAAAGCCTCCTTACATGCACTGCTTGTCTTCTAATGATGATTAATGCCAATAATCTGATGCTTGGTTGAATTTATAAATTCTAATTGTTGGTTATTATTTAAGCAGCCACATGGACCAACTCTGTGAAACTGCACTCATGCAGTTAGCCAGGGAAAATGGAGAAATCCTTGTGTGTAGATGACTTCAGTGTCCAGAAGAATGAATATATAACTAAATAGTCAATTTTTCTCTTCAAATGTATGTAAGCAGCTTGGGATTTGGTTATTAATCTCAAAGCAAGGACTTTTTATTTGAGAGAGAGTAAGAGGAAGGTAGAAAAAGAATGAGAACTCATGCTCGCATGGTAAACAGGTATAAGTCAAAGAACAACTTATTGAAGGTCATTTCTCTTCTTCCAACTTGTGTGATCCAGGGGATTGAATTCAGGTCACCAGACTTGGGAACAGACCTGCTAAGCCATCTTGCTGGCCCCAAGGACTTCTTATTAAATAAGGATTTTGCTGTGTTAACACCACATTAGGCCTTCCTAAGACAATTTTTCTTTCATTTTAGTTAGAAGTCATGGCCTCACAACTCTGAATACAAACCCATTTGAGACCTTGGAATTCAGCCAATCCTTTTTAATAGCAATCACTCTATTTTTTCCAAGTCCTGGGGTATTTTAGACCTTGCATTCTAATGAGTAATTAGTACCGCTACCAACCCATTAATCACACATATGGCTGCCTTAGTAAGTAATTTTGCAGTGAATATAGCTTAAAGATTATGATTGAAGAGAAATTGCCCCTGCTTTATCAGCTTATTGATATTCCTGATGAATTATTTCAGTGCCATGTTTCCATGTATTTCAAATTGGTTTCACAAAATAAATCATGTCATTTTTCATAAATGTTCATGCTCTTTGGAATGTCCAATATTCAATCTGATCAAGCATTTCCTTGTGAACTATTAAGATCCAATGAAAATGCCAATGTCAGCATGTAATGAAATAAAATATTTTAAACATATTAATCTCTATTTCCACAGGAAAAGATGACTTGCTGATTTACATACATGTCTGTAGATTGAGCACAATTAATAATGGCTGTGTATAAGTTCCTCGGCTATGAAAAGACTTGTCCACTAGCCATCAGATTTCCTGCTCCTGAGAGGAACTTGATGCAAGAACTAAATCAGGTTTGAGACTTTATTCCTTTCCAGAAATGAAGATCTAAAGGACAGAATCTCTAATTTATTTTTTCCTTCTTTATGAACTAATATTTTCCTCTAAAACCACCATCACCACACCCCTGCCCCAACAGAGAAATAATTTGCTTCAGAAGAAAGCAGCTTTCATTCAAATTATTTTTCCATGCCAACTATCATGAATATTTTTGTTTTATTTATGTGTACAAGAGAGGAGTAGAGGTATGCACATACTGTGTCAAGACTCAAAGCTGTAGGACAGAGGACAACTGTCAGAGATCAGTTCTCGTTTTCCACTGTGTGGGCTTCCAGGGATCAAACTCAGGTGGCCAGGTTTACTAGCAGATGCCTCACCTCAATAGCCCCCATCACATAAATTTTTTATTTAAATTATAATTTTGAATCTAAATCACTAATTTCTACTGCATTAAGCTCAATCATTTGCTGTTGTTTAGAAGGACTTATTTTGAAGTGTTGGAGATTGAACCCAAACCAGCATGTATGGTACACAATAACTCTACATAAACTATACACCTAATCCTGGTTTGTTTATTTTTTCTGAGTAAATAAAAATAAATGTATTTATCACACACACACAAACACACACACACACACACACACACACACACACACAAACACACAACTTAAGGAAGCAAAAGTATATTTTGACTTATAGTTCCATCATGGCAGGGAGAACATGGCAGCGTGCAGGGAAGGCGGGGAGGCAGGAGCAGGAGCTAGCTTATCACATTTCATCTGCACTCAGGAAGTGGAGGGTGAACAGGAAGTGGGCTCAGGTTATATAACCTCAAAGCACACACATAGTGACCAACCTCCTCCAGCAAGGCTCCACATCCTAAAAATTCCACAACCCTTCCAAACAGAGCTACTACCAACTGAAGGCCAAATGTTCAGCCACATGAGTCCATGGGAATCATTTCACATGCAAACTACAACAATTGTGGAATAGCTAAAATGGCCTAATTAACACACATTGCCTCACATATAACTGTTAATAGTGAGAACACATTTTTTACAATCACCTTTCTTTTTGTTCCTGAGAGACAATATTCATGCACACTTTAAGGGAGAAAGGGAGATTTATTTGGTTTATTATTCCACAGGGGATATAGTGATATGGTCCATTGCATGGGGGAATATCAAAGCAGAGATATGGCTTAGAGACAGAAGCAGGAAGGCAGTTCAGGTCATTGTCATTCTTTTAGAGGCAGAGAGAGCAAGAGCAAACAGAGAGGAAGCAGGGCTGGGCCACCAAACCAAAAGACCCACCCTGTGTGGCATCACTTCCTCCAGCAAAGCTCCACCTCTCAAAGGTACTACAACCTTCTCAAACATTAACATTAGCTATGAACTCAAAATACATGAGACTTAGGGGGTCAGGTTTAACCCACTTTCAAATAATGACAGCATCTAATCTCTGCAAGTTACAAGTAAAGTGTTACCAACTACAGTCATTAGACAATATCACAGATCACTGCATATTTCTCTCATATAACTAAAGCTCTATGCTCTTGATAAACATTTTCCTAGGTCCTCTAACCATCTGGTAACCAGCATTCTATTCTACGACTAATTCAGCTCATATCATACACTATTTCTATATCTATTTTTTCATTTATTATATTTAACACAATGTCTTCCAAGTTTATCTACCTTGCTGAAAATAACAGGATTTTCTTTTTATGAATGAATACTATTCTATCATATATCATATGTCACATACTTTTATCCATTCATCTATTGATGGATACTTTTGGTTTGATTCCATGTCCCACCCAGTACTTTAGTTTCATATCTCTGTTACTATAATGAATACATGGAACAAATGAGATAGGGTCACAAAGGATTTTTATTCTTGTTCATGCTTCTAGGTTATAGTTCATCACGGTGAATGAATCACACCAGTGTCAGGAACTGAAAGAACTGGTCATGTGCATATCCACAGCAAAGAGCAGAGGATGTACAAGAACTGATACATACCTTTAGCTTGTCAGGTTTCCACTCTGCCAAGTTCTTCAGTTCTCTCTATTTATCTTATCCACCTTCCCAGGGAATGATCCACTGTGGACTGGGTCTTCAGACATCAATTAAACAATCTCCTACAGACTTGCTCAAAACTGCAAAAGAAAATCAACAAACCACAATCCAGAACTTCAGAGACTCTATATCAACCACATAGAACTAGGCCAGACTAATCTCCCCCCATCCTGAAGCTCAGGGACATTTGCGGAAGAGGGGGCGGTAAGATTGTAAGAGCAAAAGGATGGGAGGAGCAATGATTTGCAAGATTCTCCACACTAGTTAGGGCCGAAGCAATCATAATAGGACTTTACATGCTCTGCGCAATGTCCAACACACTATTGACCTCACAAAGTCTAGCATCAGCTAAAGGCACCAAGATCCTTGGAGGCAAGGAATTGACAGCCACAGTAGTGTTCCTATGCTTAAGGGGAACATGAGAAAGGGTTCAGGGAAATGCCACTGGGTCCTTGTACGTCATCGGAGAGGAGGACCAAGAGGAGAGTTAGGCATACACAATAAAGGACTCTCTGGGAATTGGGGGGGAGGCACTGGGGGATGGGGAGGGAGGGAGGGGGAGCAGGGGGTTCGGGGAGAGGAGGAGGGAGGGAAGGAACTGGTCTACCTATTAAGTTTGTATGACGGAAATAATAAAAAATGTATTAAAAAAAGGCTCGTCTTAACTAAATAATTCTTCATATGTATGCTAATGGAAATTGTCAATTTGATTCTGCAATACCTGCCACACCCATAAATATTGTGCAAGAGATAAATTTTTATGTGGCGTTGTTTGGTTTTTGTGTGGAGATATTGAGAGGTTGGTCAATCATGTTCCACTGGTAAAATCTTCCTTTCACAACATATTTTTAAATTCAAAAATGTAACTCACCTGCAATATGGACAATGTATTCACTGGGGATCCAAGATAACCTGTGAAGTACTATCTATCTAGATCTATCATTGGAGTTTCAAATGGCAAGTTCAATAAGGACTGCTGAGCTATCCAAAATCTATTTGGTGCTTGACTTCAGGTGGCAAATAACAGCAGTTTGAGAAGTGAATGATTTATCAAAAAGCGAATCCAACTCCTGACCTCCCAATTCCAAATAAAAATTCAAACTTTAATTAAACAGTGTATGTAATATTCTAATGTTATGATAACATTTCAGGAGAACATGCCCTCCTGTGTACTCCAGAGCTAGGATTCTTCTAGATATTTTTTTTTTCAATTAGAGCTGGGCGCTTTGGTTTGCTTCAACAAAGGGATTTATTTGAGTTTTGGCTCCCACTTTATCATTTGTCTTTTACATCTAGATGGCGATGAGTGTGAGTAAACTGACCATCTGACTTCTGTTCATTCGTCATAAAAGCAGCAAAGGACAGGAATCCTGTTGACCTTATAGAATAGGCTTTGCAGGGATTGGGGAGATGGATTGTTAAGTCAAGTGCTTGTCATGCAAGCATAAGATCATAAATATGGATTCCCAGCAACCCATAAAAAGGTAGGTGCCATAGCACATCTCTGTAACTTCAGTACTTGTAGTCAGAGACAGGAGGATCCCTGGAGCTACCCAGGCAGCCGGTCTAGCTCCAGGTTCAGGGAGAGAACCTGTCTCAAAGAAAAGGTAGAGACTGAGCAAGAGATACCCAGTGCTGCAGTCAGCCTGCATGGTTGCTGATAAACGACCACCAAATGGCTTCAGGGAACAAGGGGTTTATTGTCTTTTACAATTATCTGGTTACAGTTTTCAGTCCAGCTTGACAGGAGAGTTCACACCAGCACCAAGGCCAAGGGAACTGGCCACATCATCTCGACGTAATGGCTGAGAGAGGAATGATCCTTACTTGCCAGACCAGCGTGTCTGGCCAAGTGTACAAAAGGATGCCAACTTTCTCAATCAGCTCTCCGTATTTTATTCCAAAGCCTAGTCCCATCCACCATAGGCTGGACCTTCCCCACCAGCTAGGCAGTCTCTTGCAGGTTTGCTCTAGGCTTAATGCAACTATTAATTCTCTACAAATGTGCCCAGAGCTCAAACCCTCAACTGTCAAGTTGGCGCCTGTGCCTAACTATGACACTCATTGTGGACCTGTGACCTCTATGCATACCCAGGTACATGCACACCTCCACACAGGCAGAGAGAGAGAGAGAGAGAGAGAGAGCACTCTGCTATCATTTGAATAAAAAAGAAATATTCTAAGAAATGTGTTTTCTAACTACCCTCAAAGATTTTACACAACACAAAATAGAATTCATTGTTTTCTTTACTTACTATATTAAACCGATAAATTTTTACAAGGGGGAAAAGGTGGTAATAAAATAGGAAGTAAGATTATTTTTCTCATAACGACTATGTTTTTTCATCAGGTCACTGTGAATTCGATAAAAGCAATCTATTTTTGCGATGTCTGCCTCATTGAGATCAATTCTTCAATTGCAGAGGCAATAAACAAAACAAATTTAAATGTCTAAATTGAAATCAATATAATTTATCCCAGCATCTACTTCCATTTTCCTGAAGTTATGGACCTCAAGTCTGTGGAGAGTCTCTGCATGTCCACTGATGTAAGTATAAAACCTAAAGATAGCCATGACAGTACATTGCAGCAGCCAAAGCAAGGAGGCACTGATTGAGCACCTGTGGTGTTTTCAAGGCAACAGAATTGCAAACACCTGAAAGCTGACTATAAATACTTTGAATCCTTTATTACAGAATCTAACACTTTTGTGTAAGTCTGTATGATACTAATCCTACATTGTGAAATCTAACACTTCTATGTAGGTCTGTTGGTGAAAACATACCATTTGGATGTTTGAGGTGGAGCAATATAAAAATGACCCTAATGAATCCTGTCCCTTGGGTCCATCATTCATTGCTTTGCGTTTCCTCAAGACGCCAAGTCTGCATTTTGGGCAGGGAACATGTGAGTGTGTCCACTTGCATACGGAGGCCAACAGGCACGCTCAGGTGTCGCTCCTGGGATGCTGTCCACTTTGCTTCCTTGAGGCAAGGCCTCCCACTGGCCTGAACTAACTAATCTGACTGACCAGTGAGTCCTAGCTAGCCAGAAATGGATGCCCCTGTCTCCGTCGCCCCAGCACTAGTGCTACAAGCATACACATATCACCACGTCTGACGATGATGACTTCTATCCCCAGATCTGCATTTTCACTCACATGAATGCAACAGTTTTCTTCAAATACTGAAGTATGGAGAAAACACCTTTGTGTGTCCTCAGATGTAGGTTTTATGTAACCCGGCAGTGCTGGCTCATTCCCCACCAACCTTGAGACCATTATGGTGCAGAAACTTCTTGAAAGAGTATGTGGAGCCACAAGTACCCCGCTTGGGTAGAGCATACCTAGATCAAAAAAACACTTCCCGATTGTCATGTTTTGAAATGGGAAGATCATGGCATCTTTGAGAGGTGGAGCTTTGCTGGAGGAAGGCAGTCACAGGGGGGTGGGCCTTGAGGTGGATTAGTCCCACTCTACCTCCAGGAGGAATCTGCCTTTGCAGCAACAAGTCTGGTAGCGCTCAGCCTCTCAGATGGGTGTGACTTAGCCTGTCTCCAGCCTTAGCCACCAGCCATGCCATCTCCACCATGAAAGGCTATATATCCCCTCTGGAAACCGTAAGCTGAATAAATCTCCCTTTTTCCCTTCAGTTGCTTGACTTTGAATGTTCTCTCACAGCAACACATAAGAGTAACTATTACACTAGCTAACAAGCAGGAGAAACTAACAAGCAAATAAATAATCTTGATTTCAGCTACTTCAATTATATTGTGATACACTGATAAGACGCTGTTTCAGTCATTCATTCATCATCCACAACCATGAAGTGTATAATTCCACATATGCGGGCTGTGACATGAATCAAACATGAAATGTCCTACAAGGCTCATGCTCTGAATGCTTTGTCCCCAGCCCACCTGCAGGCAGTAGGCCACAGAGGACAAGCTTCTGGGGCCTAGGCCTACTCCCCAGTCTGACTCTGTTTCCTGGCCACCATGAGGTGAGCCAGCTCTTCCCCACATTGTTTCACCCTGACATTCTCCCTAAGGGCACAGCCAAGGAGGCGTGGACAGAACCCTTTGAAACCATAAGTCAAAGTGAATCTTTCCTCCTTCTTTCAGTTCAGTTACAGTGACTAAAAGCAATGAAAACAAGCAGGGATAGGAAAGACCAACAGTTAGAAAGCAGGCAAATGGCGGGGTGTGAGGTCATGCACCTAGAATCTTAGCACTCACAAGGTAGAGGCAGGAGGATCAAAGCAGGTTTAAAGTCAGACTGGCCTATGCAGTGAGTTCCAGGCTAGCCAGGGCTACATGGTAATATCCTATCAAAAGAAAGGAAAAGAAAAAAGGAAGGGAAGGAAGGAGGTGGGAGGGAGGGGAGTGAAGAGGAGGGAAGAGAAAAGAAGGGAAGAGAAAGGAAGGAGAGGAAAGGGGAGGGAAAAGAAATGAAGGAGCAGGAAAGAGTGGGAAAGGGAGAGAAGGGAGGAAAGGGGAGGGAAGGAGAGGAGAGGGAAGGTGAGGGAAGAGAAGGGAAGGGAAGAGGGGAGGGGAGGGAAAAGAAGGGGAGGGGAGAAGGGGAGGGAATGGAAAAGCAGGAGAGGGGAGGGAAGGGGAGGAAGGGAACGGGAGAAAAAGGGAAGGAAAGGAAAGGAGAGGGGAGGAAAAGGGAATAGGAAGGAAGGAAGGAAGGAAGGAAGGAAGGAAGGAAGGAAGGAAGGAAGGAAGGAAGGAAGGAAGGAAGGGAGGGAGGGAGGAAGGAAGGGAGGAAGAAAGGAGGAGGAAGGGAGGAAGGAAGGAAGGAAGGAAAGAAGGAAGGAAGGGAGGAAGGAAGGAAAGGAGGAAGGAAGGGAGGAAGGAAGGGAGGAAGGAAGGGAGGAAGGAAGGGAGGAAGGAAGCTGCAGAGACAGCGAGACTTATTTTGGAAGGGGAAAGGGACCAAAGGAGAAGAGAGAGGCTGATGAGGGCAGGAGGGAAGAAGGCCAAGTGTGCAGTGCACACTATGACATAACGAACCTCATCACTGCATCAATGAAAATGCATTCATACAGATAATGGAAGATCAAACTTCAGCAGTTAAAATAAGTGAAACCTTTACCATTGAGCTTTGGAAAGTAGCAACTGGCTAGACCTATTTTGCTGAGCAGAAACTCACTTCTGGAAGCAACTGTTTTCAAAGCAGCTTATTTTGACCCTAGAAATCCCTGATACTGGAAACTTAGGTCCTGGAAAGCAGGTAGAATAGGGCCAATGGTGGGGTTGAAGAAACTGTCCTTGGGCTGGGGAGGTGGTTCGGTGGGTAGTAGGATTGGCTGTACAAGCATGAGAACCAGAGTTCTAATCTTTACCATTCATGTAAACATCCAGGGTGTGTGTACAGCTTACGACCCCAGCACTGTGGCAGCCAGAGACAGGAGGACTGCTGGAGCTTGCCAGCCACCCGCCCCGGGTGAGCAACCAACACCTCTCAGAGATAAAGTGGAGAGCAGCAGAGCAGGATGCTAGACATCTACCTCTGGACTACATGTATGTTCACTGATGCACCTCACCACATGTATTGTGCATTTACCAGAGAGAGAGAGAGAGAGAGAGAGAGAGAGAGAGAGAGAGAACTAGAAACTCATAGAGAAAGCCTAGCTACAGAGCAGAAGATTCTGGACAGTTTCTCTCTCTGGACAGTTCCAACAGTGGTTGACTCTGCAGCTACTGAGACATTCATATGGAAAGTCATTGCCAATTGAATTTGCTAAGACAACATCTTAAAGCGGCCAGTTTTGAGTGTATTTGGAGCTAATCAAATGATGGTGTGGAATTTAAGAAACCACTGAGACAGGAGTCTTCGAGAGTTTTATTGATCTGCCTGAAGCAGCAACTACGGGCCCAGCTTCGCCCGGTGAGTGGCATTTGTGCACATTGATTATTCATCATGGAAGCGTCCTGTGTGGCCCTGGCTCTGGGTGGGCAGCTGCCCTGGGGAAGGAACAGAGAGATGGTACATGTTGCAATCGTTCTGCAATTATTCCTGGCAAATTCACAACTAAAAACCTTAAGGGCACAAGGAGTTTATTTTGGCTTATGGACGTCTGGCTACAGCTCCTTGTCCAGTCTGGCAGGAAACCCACCCAAGGACTGAGGGAACTGGTTGCACTATATCCATATAATAGCTGAGAGAGGGATAGTCCTTACTTGCCAGAAGTTCCACCCACCATGGGCTGAGCCTTCCTGGTCAACTAGACAATTTCCTGCAGGCTTGCTCTGGGACTAACTCAACCACTCATTATTTACAAATGTGTTCAGAGCTCAAACCCTCATCCATAAGTTGATACCTGTATCTAACTATTACAGTGTTCTACTTGTCCTTCACTTAGAACCCACCCATTTTTATGAGGGGAAGGGGCAAAAGCAACTGCAAATGTTCAAATGTTCTCTCAGAGACATCAAGGATAAGTTAGGGCAATGGTTCAGTGTGAAATCTTGGGTTCAAATCCCCAAACCTACATATTAACCAGACATTATTGTGGCTCTCAGTTATTCCAGTGCTTTTATAGCACTATGGAGACTAAGTCCAAAGCTAGATAGTCTTGTGTACATAGCAGTAAACAATGAAGAAGAGACCCTGTCTCAAACAATGGGGAAAAGGAAGGCTGAGACCCAAGGTCATCCTCTGACCACACATGTGTCTGCCTGAATGTACACACTTAAACACACACAGAAAGAAGTTAGCTATGATTATCAAATGGCCACATGTACTAGGTGAATTAATGCAAGGGTTTTCACACTGATCTAAAGGTTGCTATGCCAAAGTGAAGAGCAAAAAGTGGCATCTTTGTGGGGGATTCAAGGGATCTCTATTTCACACATCTCTGTAACTTCTGTTTTGATTATTTCTTTGCTATCCCTTCCTTGGTGCATCATTGGGAAAGTATCACCCTATCTACCTTCATAGCCACACATGTGTCTAAACAAGGTCTAAACTTGCTTTTTATAACTCATGGGACAGACTTAGAAATCAGAGGCAGGAGGATTGCCACAATTTGAAGACAGCCTGGTCTGCAAAAGACAATGTTATCGAGAGAGAGAGAGAGAGAGAGAGAGAGAGAGAGAGAGAGAGAGAGCGCAAACCTATCTAAATGAACTAATTTGGGGGAAGGGGACATACACAAATATTCATTGTGCATTGCACTTATGCATGGGGAACTTTGAGGCAGGGTCTCTCACTGGTCTGGAATCCACCAGTTAGGCTAGGCTGGCTGGTCAGCAAGCCTCAGGGACCTGTCTACCCTCACCTTCCCGGTGCTGGGATTGCCAATGCATGCCAACACCCCTAGATAAGTTTTACATTCTGGATAATTTAATTATTCTAGATAATTTTTGATTCTGGAGAATCAGACTCGGGTCCTTGTCCATGTAATTCAAACACTTTACTGATTGAACTATTTTCCCAACTCCCTGGTGAACTAATTTTATGTCTACCAAGACCCTATTTCTAAGTCAAATAACATTCTGAGATACCGTGGGATGAGGCTTCCACATATGAATGTGGAGTGAGTGAGCACACAGTTCAGCCATAACAGTGATACACGGAAGTGTGGGGAATCCCCCGTAGTCATCCTCAGTCTTGGGACTGTGCTCGATATAACCTTGAAGAAGCTTACAAAGTACCTGTACCATGTTTCACCTTGGCTGCTTGAATTTAATCTGGAGTGAAGGACCAGATGTGTATTTGCAAGTAGCATCTAAGATGGTTCTCACACTAGGATTGAGACTCATTCATTGCATGTCTCATTCACAGGTGGTTGTTGAACGGAAGCAGTTATTTGGAGGGAAAACTCTGAAATATGTCAGTTATCATAAGCACCATGTGCATCTGCACTGATACATCACTAGAACTCAACATGGTGTATGGCCTGCACACTTGCCTCATACATATGATGAGTCAGTGAATGAATACTTACAATAATTCAAGTCTACATGCACTCTTTGAGTGTCTGCTCTATATGTTAAGTATTAAGCACTGGAGACATAATATTTAGTGAATGAGTGAGTGAAGGAATGGATGAACGAGCTGCTTCTAAATACTCTCTTCTTGTCTGCTAATGTTACATACAGAGTGCTATGAGATAGGATTAACATTCTTTCCCTTGTTCCTTTCTGAAGCAGGAATCATAGATCTGTATGACCTGGGACTCTAAGGCAGCCCAAGTTGGCCTCAAACTTGCAGCAATCCTCCTGCCTCTGCCACCCATGTATAAGGAATATTTGGGTACACCGTGTGTGCCACTGTGCCCTGCTATAATCTCAATACACTGGAACAAATTTATTCTAGAAAAAGAAATACTTTAAGATCCTTTTCTCCAAGATGGCGCAAAAAGGGAAGAAGGAAGCTTCTGCCCCTCCCAAAGCTGAAGCCAAAGCTAAGGCTTTGAAAGCCAAGAAAGCAGTGCTGACAGGTGTCTGCATCCACAAAAAAAAAAAAAGATCCACACATCACCCACTTTCCAGTGGCCTAAAACCCTGTGATTTAGGAGGCAGCCCAAATATCCTGGGAAGAATACCCCCAGGAGAAACAAGCTTGACCACTATGCTATCATCAAGTTCCTCTTGACCACTGAGTCAGCCATGAAGAAGACAGAAGACAACATCACACTTGTGTTCACTGTGGATGTCAAAGCTAACAAACACCAGATCAAACAGGCAGTAAAGAAGCTCTATGACATTGACGTGGCCAAAGTCAATATGCTAATCAGAAAGCCTACATAAGACTGGTTTCTGATGCATTAGATGTTGCCAACAAAATTGGGATCATCTAAACTTTAGTGCAGCTGCTAATTCTAAATATACATCTTTTTCACAATTAAAAAAAGAAAAAAGTACTTTAAGACCAACCAAGTATGCTGACTTTCACCTAGAAACTTTGATCTTTTTAATGTAATAAGTTTTATATAGCCGAACCTAAAAACCACAACCTTTTAAGAAACTCCATTATCACAGACCAGGAACCATTTATGATCACAGTTCATCATCCACCATAGAGTGTCCAACAGATGCCACCCATCTATGGAGAGATACATAATGCCAACGCCAATCTTCAGAAGAATCTGTTCTTCAGATGCCGATGCCCACAGAATTCCCAACCTAAGACAAGGCTTAGGAACAAGATTTGTTCCTCGCAGAATTAATTAAAGTGAGACACAACAGCATAAGAGTAAGTTGCCTCCTAAATCTGCTTTAGTTTTGATACTGGAGCAAGTGCACTTAGTTCAGGGGAAAAATATTAGTTATATCGGGTCGTATTTTGTAATTCTTGATGGTGATTATAGGAAACTTCACTTTGCTGTTTGTTAACATGCCAAAAAAAAATCTATTATTAGGGCAGATTATGGCCCTATGGCAATTGCAAATTTGTCTCAGGTGGGCAATGTAGAAGACAGGTGATCACTTTTAGAGCTGATACGGACAGGCCAATACCAACATACACACTCTCAGAAAGACAGATTTCAGAGTCCTGCTCTTTGGTTCAAGGTCTTTGTGCATGTGAAGTGCAGGTCACGCCCTGCTCTAGTTACACAGTGCCTTTCACTCTGTGCCTTGTCCTAGGTGATTCCATTTACAAAGCAGTTGGCTGTATTCTAGGGATAAATACAGAAAGGGAAAGCCTCTGTACTGCACTTGCATAAAGCTACCACCACCATGACAACTATGACAATGAAGCCCGACTGGCCTGCCATCTGATCACAAGGTACAGGTATCAATAAACCAACAGGCAGAGAACGCACAAAGATTCCCAAAACTTCAGCTGTGTCACCTATAAAGCAAATGGATTAGTAACTTTTTTCTAGAAGTACAGTGGTACTTCTAGACCGGGTGGAGTGGAACACACAAGCCCATGGATCTGTTGATACCGTGTCAGAGAAACCAGGCTGATAAACTATCAGGACCATCAGACTGGGAAAACATTCAGCAAGCACCCTTACCTGAACCCCATTAAGAAGAGGAGACCTAACACTATTGAACTAGTTGCTCTTGTGTTGTTAGTACCAAGTCAACCAACTTAAGGGGTATTTACTCAGCTTACAGTTCCAGAGGGGAGATAGAGTCTCATAGTGGAAGCAGTATGGCTGGAGGCAGATTAAATCACATCTACCTGGGAAACTGAATGGTGCTAGACTGTTAACTGCTACAGAACTAGGGTGGGACTAATCTACCTCAAGTCCCTCCCCCTGTAACTGCCTTCCTCTAGCAAGGTTCCACCTTCTAAAGGTGCCACAACCTTCCCAAACACACAAGTCTGTGGGGGACACATTTTAATCCATGACAACTATGACAATGAAGCCTACAAACCTGCCATCTGATCACAGGGTACAGGCATCAATAAACAAATGGGCAGAGAATGCACAGATTCCCAAGACTTCAGCTCAGCCCTGCCCCCTCTACTGGCACAACCAACTGGATTTGCCATCATCTGTCTATTTGTACAGACCCAGTCTTGACCCTCAATTCCATGTACTTTCTACCATCCTGCAACTCACCTCTACAGCTCGGTTGAAATCTGAGGCTTAGTTCTGCTCTGCAACCCTGACTCCTTGAATTACTTCCCTGATCACCTACAGTAACTCTTCCCGTCTTTATCAACTCTGCCTCTGCCTCTTTGAATTTTAAACCTTCCATTATCAGTCTACAACATATATATATATATATATATATATATATATATATATGTCTTCATGTAGACATAATCACTGTGTCCTGTGTAATGTATGATTAGAGAGCTAATATTAGCAATTAAGAGCAGATGAAAAGAGCCTGTCTTTACCAGTGGCTAGTTGCCAAGGGAAATCACAACTCTTTGTTAAACTGCAGTCAATAAAGCCAACATTAAATTGTGAATTTTTTAGGCAATAAATTCTGGCTCTGTGGAAAGACACAACATGTCTGTTCCTGTATCTGCTATAGCATGTTCTGGACCTTCAAGGTTCACAAGTGCATCCATGGAGTGGGTTTCAAGAAGCTCACCCCCCAAGCACTCAAATCTGAGAATTCACTGTGAGAACTCCAGATGTGTGCATTGACAGCAGACTCAACAAAACTATCTGGGCCGAGGGAATAAGGAGTGTTCCATATCATCTCCCTCTGCACTTACCAGAAAATGCAGTAAGGATGAAAATTTACCACACAAGCTCTACACTTCAGTAATCTACATCCCTGTGACCATGTTCAAAAATCTGTAGGCAGTCAATGTGGATGAGAGCTAATTGCAGAATGTATAATAAAGCTGTGAAAACTTCAAAAAATTCTTTTCTTGAAGTAGGGGATGCCAGAAGACCCTCACCTGATAGTGCTGTCTCTCTTCCCCACTTACCCCTAGAGTAAAGAGGAGGTAGAAGGTAATTGGGGGTTGGTTGGGCCTCTTTCAAGCCATAGCTGCTCTTGAGTTCACCATGCTGGGGATGGTGTGATTGGACTGCCTGCCCGCCAGGAATAGTTTCTTTTGTTTTAAATTTTTATTCAATTGTGCGTGTGCGCGCATGTGTGTATGTATATGTGTGTGTTTGTGTGTGTAGAACCATGGGCGAATTCGGGAACCACCATAGACGCCTCCACCTCCTCCTCGTTTACTCAGGATTTGCCCCAGGATTCACAGGCTCGGCCCTACCAGGACCAGAAACACAGGCCGCCCCGACTTCCACCCGGCATCTATACATGGGGTCTAGGATCCCAACTCAGGACCTTCCGCCTGCAAGGCAGAGGCCACCTGAGCCACCTCTCCAGCCCCAACTGCCAGGGATAGTTTCAAGAGTCACTTGCAGCCCTCCATGGGACTGTTGAAACAATGCACCCCAAGAAACTGCCATTTTCCCAAAAATGTTATCCTGAGGAAAGAAAGGGACTGAGATGTGAAGCCAGCCAACAGGAGAATCCGTGTCCCAAAAAGAAGTTTTGGCAAATTGTCAGAATGACTCATATGACAGATTGGAGTCCACATGATATTGGGAGAATGGTGGGCAGGACCACTCCTCAACCAAAACTGCCAGGCTGTGCATATTTCTGGCTGTCTACTTCTAACTACTTAACCTAAACCTCATGTCAGCACCCCAAAGAATGACTTCATGAGATCACTGGATACCTTTGTTCCTTTCCCCAATGGATCCACATCAAATACATCTCCTCCTCTTCATTACTAAACAAAATAATTTAACTGGCTTATTAAGATTGAACAACAAGTGTGGTTTATTGGGGCTGCCAGGACAAAGACTCTGACCTGCTATGTCCAATCGTGATGGCAACTTCCCAGCAGTGTAATTGCCTGGGAGTTGCCCATGCCTCAAGCAATCTTGATTCACTAAGCTGGCCTTAGACAGAAGCCTTTCTTTAATTGGTCAGTACCCTCTCTCTCTAGGATGAGCTCATGTGTCTTTACTCATTCTCCAGTAAAAGCAAATCACGACCACCACCACGGATGACTGCTCTGTGTCCAGCAAACGTCTGTGAACATCGTGAACAGCGTGCCAGGGTTGGGCTCTGCAAATACAAAGACGGATGATAGATGATCCTGACCTCACGAAGCACCCATTCTTCCTGGGGAAGACGCATGCCGAACGAATGGAACAGTTGCAGGACCGACAGTAAAAGTGACAGGGAGCTGCTTGAGGTACAGAGGCCCAAAGGGAAGGATACTGGATCACTGAGCTCCATAAACCCACTGTATTAGCCAGGGTTCTTTAGAGTCACAGAAGCAACAGAATGAATATATTAAAAAGGGAATTCATTGAGTTGGTTTACGAGATATGGCCAAGGTAATCCAACAATGGCTGCCAGTAGCTGCTCAGTCCAGTAGTCCAGTGGGTGACAACTGAAGGCTGGAGGATTCTTAGAGAATCTCTAGTCAAGTTGAAAACTTAGCGGGTTGTATAGCTGGAGGGTTGAAGAAATGAAGAAACCAGGCGGCAGGAGGGAAGAGTGTTTTCTAGCAAAGTTTCAGAGTCTCTCCTCTCCCCAGTCCTCTGTTCTGTGGTTCCTTTTATCTGGTCCACTACTGGGAGGTTCCAATCAGATCTAGGGAGGTTTTAATGCAATCTAGGGCTGGTCTTTGTATTGTAAATGTGTTGACCTGGATAATCTCTTCAGTCTCAGCTGATTTTAGTTAATGCCAGATGTGGTCAAGTTGACACCCAAGATTAACTATCACACCCACCATTCAGTGAACTTGTCTGGCAAAAGAAGGGTGGCTGGAGAGATGGCTCAGTGGTTACAGCCTTTGCTGTACAAGGATCTGAGTTCAAATCCCTAGATCCCACCCCAAAATGTCAGGCAGATAGGGCAGCACCCTGAAACTCTGACCTTGAAGGCAGAGCCTGGGAAACCCCAGAGTAACAAAATAAGGAAATAGAACAATCTTGGATGATTCTGGATATCACCCTCAGGCTACATTGAAACATCTCTTGTACACACACACACACACACACACACACACACACACACGTGCACACGCGCACATACACTCACACACAAGTACACAAAAAAATTTTTAAAAGGAAGTGCACTTATCTTTAGTTTGGCCAAACCTGAGAGAGGAAGAATCCTAGTTCCTCTCAGCCTTTCCTGGAGCAGTACAGTGATTTTATGGAAAAGATGACACCACAGCAGATGCATGCACGTGCTGACTTAAGTGTGACATAAACTGTGAGGATAGTGGCTGTGGGAAAGTGACTCCCAGAGGCACATTCCTCCTGTAGTGCTGGGGCTTTGGCTCTTTCCCCACATCCCACCTCCACCCACTCCCCAACCTTCACCCCTCTCCCCGCCTCCGTGAGATTCCTGGGGAAGTTTTCATTCTTTTGGGTCCATTATTTCAACAGACTGATAGCAGAAGGGGGACCACCAGTATCTCTCTATGGAAGATGTCCTTCTCCCAGATGGGCTTCAGCAGAGAATCTCTGCTACAGGAATTTGTGAAATGGATCTTGGAAGAAAACTTTGGTTGATTGCAAGAATGAGTAAACCAGAGGGCAAACACAAGGGTATGAGCAGAATTGGGTGTGATTAATGGAAGCAGAAAGTCCTAATATTCTCAACGGATGTACACACATGATTTTCCCTGAAACTCCAGTGTTTTCAGTAAAGTGGTGTATATGTTCCTGAGTAATGACTTATGGTCATTTTTCCTTCATTGTTGAGTTCTGTGGAAGTGAAAGGTTAAAATGATTAACAAACCCACTTTCAGGCCAGTATTTATTTGATTTTATGTATTATCATAGCAACATGTGACCTCTCTGATTTTGTTAACTTTCAAATTTGATTACTGTTTGGTATGACTGTCAGTTTCCCTCCCATCCCTCCTTTTTTTTTTTTTTTTTTTGGTTTATATTTGCTGAATGCCTTGGGAACTCTGTAAATTCCTACTCAGCTGAAATAACATGCAATCTAATTTGGAGAATCCAGTGGAGTTTAGCTATAAATTATTCTGTTACATTCAAAGGCTAGAGGTTTGAAAATTATCACATCAGCAACATTTGGCCCTAATTGCATTAGGTAACCTGATAAAATGTTCTAACATGCAATTTTTAGAGTGTATTATTTAAAAGCTTATTCTTTGGGATGAATGACGCATCTGACATTGAGCTTGAAATGAAGCTGTCATACCTGAAATCAGTTACCAATAAATATAAGACCAAATGAAATGCCGCCTCTGACTATGTAACTGACATCTATCACCACAACTGTATGAATCTGAAAACTCTGAACACTTATCATTTATTTTCCATAATCCTGGCAGCCTGTCTCATCATCCTTTGTGAACACCTTCTTTTATGTCTTTTTTTGCATGTGAATTAAACAGGTAAATTAAATAGAATCTTACACATCTATTGCCTCCATTACTTGATCTGTGCCAGTGTATACTAGGTATTCAAAAAGCATTCACCAAATAAATGACTAATGATAATAACTTTTTTTCAAGATACAAAAGTCTATGCAAAATATTTCCTGTGAGCCCAGGCATGGTGGTAGATGCCTATAATTATGTGATTTTGGAGATGGAGGCAGGAGAATCTGGAATTCAGGCTCATCCTCAGCTACGTAGCACTCAGCACTCAACCAAGAAGTATCTTCTTGCAATGGAAGGAACCACAACTGACCAAAGCACCGAGAATAATCAACTGTGGAGTGTTCAGCTCTAAATAGGACATCAAAATCATCCCCATTCCAAGATTCAGGGGAATTTGCAGAATAGGGGGCAGTAAGAATGTAAGAGATAGGTGGGGAAGGGTACTGCCAGACAATGTCCTCTGGTCAGGACAGGGCTGCCGCACCCAAGAACTCATTGTAGCTATGTCCACATTCAGAAAACCTACACAACAGTAGCCCCTAAAGCCCCTTTCCTAATATTATTTCCTCCATATCACTTAGCACAATCTGTTACACTGTAAGTTTCGTGATTCGTTCCTTCCTTGCCTGCCTTCTGCTTCTGCACTATAAGGCCCTCAAAAGCAAGAAGTCAGTGGTTTAAGTCACTGCTATACATTCAAATGGTACCCAGAATATCATAAATGTTCAATGAATACATGATGAAGAGCAAGACAAGCCTGTGATCTTAGCACTTGGATGGTTAAGGCAGGAGATCATGGGTCTGAGACCAGCCTGGACTACACAGATAGTGTCCAAATACCACGGGTTAAGGAGATGGACAGCAGATTTAGTAAGCAATGGCCTTGGATTTGATACCTAATGTTGCAGAAATAAAGATTTAAAATTAAAATCCTAAAGAACAGATATGAAAAAATCCCATGAACTACCTAATCAGGATCAGCTTGTGCCCTTTCCTTGACCTTCTGAATGGGAACTTCCAGGGGAGAATCTCAAGAATCCACATTCATAATCCCTTAAGTAAAAATAATAAGTTGACAAAGTACTGCTGAAGCCCTTCCCAAAGGCAATTCACTCCCCTTCCATGAGACACTCCATTAAACGTTTTTCTTTTTGAAACCTTTTCCTTTTTACGCAAATTTTGTGTTCCTTACACGTATAAGCCAAGTGTGCCGCAGCTGGCTCTACCCCAGTCTCCCATGGTTCTCTCACCCTCATCCTCTCTGCTCTCTCCTGGCCTGTTTTGTCCATAGCTTCAGCACTCACCTCTCCGACAAGGCTTCTCACTGCCCGGTCCAGCTGTCTGTGGTCTGCGATGCATCTCTACTCATCATCTTTCCTTTTGTGGTGTTCTGGGCTCTAATCCGCAGCTCCCCAAGATCCTACAGAGCTCTGGGGAAACTCATTCTTACACACACTACGTTCTGCTCTTTTCTCTTGGATAGCTCTTGGGAAGAGGCTCAAAATGCTTGCAATATTGTCAGAGTAAGAAGTAAATCCAACTGTGTGTCTCTTTCCTGTGTAGTTTTGCTCTGTCATAAACTAGGAGAACATCTGCTGTGCCTTTCCAACACATGACTGTATGGAGATGTGTGATAAGAAGATGGAGGACAAGAAAGAGCTTGACAAGCCAAGGGGAAGATGTAAGAAGTCACAGCACGTATGTTAGACAAGAGATTACAATAAAATGAGTGACTTTCACTGACTTATTTTTATTGTTAAATTGATTTGTTTTTGCTTGGCTTGGTTTTGTTTTCAGACAGGGCTTCACTATGTGGCCCTGACTGGCTTGGAACCTGCTATATAAATCAGGCTGGCTTTGAACTTGAGATTCTACTGCTTCTTCCTCCTGAGCAGTGGAATAGTAGGCATATATCTCTACCATGGGTGAAAAAAAGATGTATTTGGTCAGAACTCTACATAATATACAGCTCACACTAACCAGAATAAGCTAGGTCTTGCTTATTCACACTCTGAAAGGACACGTTAGTATTATATAGCCATTACAGGACTCTCAGGGGTGTTTAACCTTTTGACATGGTAGCAGGATGCTGTCATCTGTAAATGTGTTGGGCTACATTCATGCTTTCCTGGGATAACTACAGCCCATGGACATTAGATTAGACCAACAGAATGTCATCTAAGTGGTAATTTGGCTGAATTTACTCTATTGTTTCTAAAATTCAAAGAAGCAAAGTTATCAAAATCCTAGAACTCAATTTTCTTATAAATTAGAACAATGTGCTTGCTGATTGGTTCACAAAACCAACATGTTTGGGATACTCAGCACCACCTAAAATCTTCTTTGATCCTAGAACCTGTGAATCAGTGCTATTTTAAGGGGAAAATATGGCTAAATAGAGAGCCGTAAAGAGAGTAGAAGATATTAGATTACCTGGTGGACTCAACCTAGCCACATTAGTCCTGGTCTGCAGTTCAGGGACGTGTGACTATAGAAGAATAATCCAAGAGACCATGAGGGTGTTGGTTATAAAAATGAAGGAAGAGTCCATAAGCTACAGAATGTGTGCGTCTTCTAGAGGGAAAATAAAGGAAATGAGCTCCTTTCTGGAGTCCCAGACTAGAAGCATAATCCTGCTAACACTCTGATTCTAGGACAGTGAAAATTTCATCAGGCTTGTGAAACTGTAAGAAAATTCCATTTCATTGTTTAAGCTGCCAAGTATGTGATAATCTGTTATATAAAAAAAAAACCTGCTAGCAAAACTGATCCTGTATTCAGGGGTAAGGCATCCCAAGGAACAGACTTGAGGAAAAGATGTTGTGAAGAAGTGTAGCAAGATTTTTACATCCAATCTGCCAGATAGGTTTCAAGAGATTTAAATGCTTTTGTTCTTCTGTAATTCTTCTGTATTTCCTAAATTGACCACATTATATATCAGTTACTTTATTATTTCTAAAGCCATGAGTGGATTTATTAAAATGAAGACTTACTGTGGGAAAATCTACAGGACAGAACTGTACCAGGTTTCCTTAACAAATAATCACGAGGGGTTTCAGAATAGGATGAAAACCTATAGAATTAAAAGAGAGCTGAAAGATATGAATTGGTTGTAGTATATGACCTAATTTGAGTCCCAAAACAAGTGAACTATGAGCTAATTCATTAGTTTATTAATGTATAATTGCTAATGTATACTATTTAATTCATTTGTATAGTATATACTTATACACAGTTACATTCACTTGGCAACTGAAAACTTGAAAGCTGATCACAGATTTGATACCAAGTAGTGATTGAGGGGTCAGTCTGACTATGATAATGGTATTAAGAATTAAGGATGTTTTCTGTCTTTGCCTCTTAGAAATGTGAAAATATTTATGGAAACAAATCTTTAATGGACTGCTTGCTATGCCCCCAAGTGTACCCTCCCGCTTCCTAGACCTAACGTATTCATTCCTCCAGCTGCTTGGGAGGGGTGGCTAGTGGGAACCTGTTGCTCAGGCCCCAGCTACAAAGTGTCCTCTAACCAATTTTATTCCTTTCACTTCC
The DNA here is from genome assembly GCA_023101885.1 of Typhlomys cinereus. Lineage (NCBI taxonomy): Eukaryota > Metazoa > Chordata > Mammalia > Rodentia > Platacanthomyidae > Typhlomys > Typhlomys cinereus. The sequence goes on along the minus strand of JALPQD010000692.1, from coordinate 487,481 downwards.
TCACAGACATTGATCTCAAGTGCAGCTCCCAATAAACTCCCTGACTACTAATTTCAGTCTCCAAGAGTAGCTTCCAATAAACTTCTCACTAATTTCTGCCTCTGAGTCTGCTCACTTAGAACCCAATCGGCAGTGATGTAAGTAATTACATGTTAATGATAGCGACCATGTCAAATTAATAGTGTGTGATTAGAGACATACTACATGGACTATAGTGTGTATTTTTTTTTTCTTTTCCGTTTTCTTTTTACAGGGCCTTGCCCATGCTAGCCAAGCACTCTACTACTGAGCTATATTCCTAAGTCCCACATATATATTCTTAAGTCGTTAGTTATGGTCACAGGAACAGACACAACCAAAGGCACAGCTTTCAAACCAAGCTTGTCACCTACCACGGTGGCAGAGGAGCTCAGGACTGCAGACAGTATCTTTGCGTCCATCCAGTTATTGAATATACACTCAGTGCTCAGTTAAGACTGTTTGGGACTATAATTAAAACTAGATTCACTTAACAAATTACATATTTCTGGTGGAGGTGCAATGAATCCCGATATACCTGATTCTCAAAACTGGTCTATAAAACCAGTTAAGAGGTAAATTCTCAAACCCTGCAGTATCCATGCTGAATCAGAGGTCTATGTCAAACCATCTGAATTCTAACCAAATTCCCAAGTGGATTTAATCCCTGTTTCAGGTATGAGGTCTCTGAACTAAATCAAAAAGGTCTGCACTGGATGAAATTCTGCTGAGCCACCTTTTAGAAATATAATAGCATTCTGGCCTCCACACCATCCTATATAATCATTTTTATTAAAGTTATTGGAAATCACTAGAAATGTGGGGTAAAGAATATAGCTCAGGTGGTGAGTGGGATGCTTACCTAATATTCACAAAGCTCTGAGTTCGATGCTCAACACTCCATAGACCAGGCTTGGTGGTGTGTGCCTGTAATCACAGCCCTCTGAAGGTAGAAGCAGGAGGATCAGAAGTTCAAGATCATCCTAGTGACACAGGAAGTTCAAGACCAGCCTGGGACATGTAATACCTTGTCAAAGCATACAGCATGTGTTGCTTTCTATGTGTGGAACATAGTTAGGGACTGTCGGGGATGCTGCCATGCTGCCTTTCCCAGCATCATTGTATTCCAGAAACTGACAAACATTTTCTTGCAGATGACCAGATGTTGCATTGTAACACACAGGCAACACACTAATAGTCAATATATAAATGGATGTCACTGTGGTCCTATAAAACTTTACTTATAAAGACAGGAAATAGCCTATCAACATTTCACCATAGATAAAGGATAATCTTAAGATACACTACACCTCCATGAGAGGCTATTTGAGGTTAATACCGACAGGAGAAGGGAAGTTTCTATATTCAATGATTTATCCACTGAGAAGCCATCCAAATCCCAGCAATTACAGTGCACTTACCAGTACAGACATCCCAGATGAAACTCAGTTTCATGCTACAAGATGCAAAAGTAAAAGGGACACTGGCCAGAAAGGAGAAAGAAAGTAGGAAGTGGGACAGGAGAGGAGATGGGATAGACTTCTAAGATGGGGTAAAAACATATACACTCATGTATATATGCATGAAAGTGTCAAAGAATTTTAAAAAATTAAAATTAAAAAATCAAAAAAGGCAGAAGATAGATTCATTAGTTAAAATTTTTCCATTCCTGTCATCTATCATATATTACTACATTATGCCACAATCACCCTATATGGTTTCTTAATATATTTCCTCTTGTTTAAAATGTTTACACAATACTATTTTGTTATAACAAGTCTCCTAACTTTCAAAAATCTATGTGAATATTTCTTCATGCAAAAAGGTTGAGAGGTTTGGGGAGCTGGCTTAGTGGTAGAGTGCTTATTGTACAAATGTGAGCACCAGAGTTCAGATCTACAGAAGCCACATAAAACCCAATGGAGTGTCACACACCTGAATTCCAAGAACTCCTGCTATGAGATGGTACATGTCCACAGCAGTGAATCAGAGACCCTGATTCAAGAAAGATGGGAGGGGAGGACCATCATTTAAGGTTGTCCTTACACCTCTACATGTGACCTCTGTGTATCCTGTGGCACATCCATGCCTGCATTCACTGAACACACAGAAGTGAACACACACACACACACACACACACACACAGTGAGTACACACACATATTTTTCTAAGGTGCTCAGAGCAACGACCTTCAATATCTAATCTCATCCCACTGAGTAATATATATCCTACCTATTTATTATTATAGTAATAGCTACTGTGACATAAAATAAAAATCCCACAACCCTGAAGTTATTATTACTGTTTCAGAAATTGGAAACTAAAATTTAGAGAGGTTAAGCAATTATTGAAGTTCATGCAAAAAATTAATATTTTTTGGAGCCAGGGCTCAAACTCTAGATCTTGGCCCAAGATTTTCAGCCATTTCCAGGTAATGGCCTCCTATGTATTGAATGGCCAGTCTGTGCTTACTGTCTAACTGGAAACTGGGCTCAATGCACAATGCGACATTCATAATTAATCGGTTATTTCTCTTCTTGACTCTGTTCTGTTACTGTATCTCAGTTTCAGAGCAATTAATTTTCTTAAGTGCCAAGGCAATCACACTTATGTTATAGATGAATTATATCACAAAGCCCTAAGCATAATACCAGCTAACTAATTCTACACTAGGAAACATTCTTTAAGAGCTAATTTGCTAACACAATATCCTTCACTACATAGTTTTATAGTCATTCCTCCAGAGCCTAATTTTCTACATGACCAATAGCAGGCTTTCTCTATGCTTGGATATTCATTTTACTATCTAAAATAAAGGATTTAGATCTATATATTATTAACCAAACTGATGTTGGATTCCAAAGTCTAATTTTTTCACATGACATTCTTCCTCCACGTTCCCATCACTTTTTTTTTTTTGAGATAGGATCTCACTCTGCAACCCAGACTCTCCTTGAAATCACTGCATAGCTCAGGTGAGCCTTGAATCAGCAGATACCTCCCTTCCGAGTGCTGGAATTATAGACATGCACCATCATGGCGGGTTCCGGAGCTTTCCATGCTTTCGGAGTGTCTTAGTTTCTTTTCTTGATGTTGTGTTTTATTTAAAAAAATATATCCTAACAAAAGCAACTGAAGAGAAAAAGGATTCAAAGGTTTGGTCCATTATGTCGGGGAGTCATGGCAACGGGAGTTTGAAACAATGGATTACATCACATTCACAATCAGGACACAAAGAGGAATGAATATTTATTTCCACTCACTCTCTCTTTTGTATGCAGTCCTGGATCTCACTTCAGGGAATGGTTCTACCCACACGGAGGATTTCTCTCTACCTCAATTAACCCAATCAAGATGATTTCCCCCTAAAAAAGCATTTCCAGATGCTCTTCTTCTAGATGATTCTAGATCTCATTGCTAACCATTGAGATCAACCACCACACACCAGCCCATGCATTTTCTATGGTTACAGAATTTGCGCCTCTGTTGTTGGTCTAAGGTTTAGCCAAATGCCCAATCTTTCAAGATTAATAACCTTAAAAATAAAGTGAAGAGTCATGGTAAGTGAGAGAGGAGTGAACATTTGCGACCATCTCCATTTCTAAGGATATCATAAACAAAATCAAACATGATTTAAAAAAAACATTTCAGGGACTTCATCTGTCATACTCAACAGATGGGAAAAATGAAAGTTGATAAAGAAAAATAAGGCCTGTTAAGTCAGAGAACACAAGCAGATCTGAGGGATGGGGACATCATGAACAAACACCTGTGCATGTTTCTGAAGAGGGAGGAAAAAGCCACTGAATGTAGATCAGAAGGAGTCCCAGCTGGCAGGGTGTGCTAGAAAGAGCAGAACCTAAACTCAGCTTCCATGGGGTGGAGAAAGGCTTACCGCCAGCCATTCCCTAGTGAGAAGTGGCTCTGCCGTCACCTTCATGCAGAAAGCAAGACTAGCCCAGGAAGGAAACACGGCATGACTTGGACAAAGCTGTCTGTCATTTCCACCAATGACAGCTTCAAATGAGTCTTTTTCCACTCACTGGGGGGGAGGGGGAGCGGGAATGAAGGTTTTTTTTCAGGAAGTCACATTTGTCTAATTGAAAGGATTGTGGGGTTGCTTTCTTTCCTATCTTTTTTTTCCCCCTCTTTTGGTTGTTTTTGCTAAAGAAAGAGCCATTTTCTTTGTATTAAATACCTACTTTCTGCTTTCCCTATTCCCCAGAACTCACTGAAGTAACGTCCACTTCCAAAAAGACCTGCACAGTATTTGGCCTAGCAACATTTCACTATGGAAGGGAGAAGATGTCAAGAGACCCCATACCTCCATGAGTGACTCCTGAGGTTAATGCCAGACAGGAGAAGGAGAGCTTCTGATTTACCCACTGAGAAATCATCCATGCCACAGCAAGTACCCAAGTACCTGTCAGTATCCAGATGAAATCCAATGGGCCGCACGCGGAGAAAGACGTGAAAGCAAGAAGGAGATTGGAAGGGCAGGAAAAAGTATGCAGAAGGAGCAGGTTAGGGTACAGGACCAGGCAATAAGACAAACAAGGAAAATGACACAAATTTATTATATTTGTATATGGAAGTGTCTAGGGGTGAAAAATAAAATATAATAATAATCCTTTCTTTTACAGTGATGATAAGAGTAATGATATTATAACGGCTAATTTTCTTCTTTATTTTCATTTAAAAAATAATATGTATCCACTGTCTCCATTCCATTGAATATAAAAATTATTTTGTTTCGTGACATCCAAAAGTGCCAAGAATCTGGCTTTCTATGTGATGTCGATTTTGTGGAAACTTGTATGAGTTGTATTGCCAGGGGGTGGAAGCTTTTCAAAGTAAGTAACGTTCATAATTATCTCCCAAATGCTATAAGGCATGAATTGTCATTCAGAGTTTACAAAGGAGGACATTGAGGTTCACAGAAATTAAGGGATATATTCAGTTATCCGAATGGCATCCCCAAAGACTGTGCTTTCCCAAGGGCAACCTAATAAGTGATCACAGACAGATGGGAATATTCAGGAATTGACTGTTACAAAGGCAAATCCATGGGCTGGAGAGAGGGCTCAGTGGGTAAAGCATTTACTGCACTAGCAGTAGGATCTGAGTTCAGATTCTAAGCAGCTGCATAAAAAGCCACGATCAACGATACAAGCAGCCACATAAAAAGCAAGGATCAGTGATATGTATCTGCAACCCAGCACTGAGGGGAAAGGAATGGAAACAGCTGGATCCTGAGAACTTCTTGGCCAGCTAGACGCACTGAAACAGATGAGCTCCCCATCTCAAAAGAAAAAAAAATGAAGATTCAGAGCAATAAAGGAAGACATTCAACATTAACCTCTGACCTCCAGACAAGAACACACCGGCAAGTGCACCTACATATGAATGTGCTTGCATATGCATACACCACACACACACACACACACACACACACATGTGCACACCCACACATACACACATATCTAGGTTTTAAAAATAATAATAGCAGCTACAATAATAAAAATAAAGAGGCAAACCCATCTTGACTTCAAAGATAAATAAATGGCAAATCACAGACACACGTTCATCCTGACAGGCAACCTTATGACTAAAATGTCAACATTTCCCCCAAACAGAAAAAAAAACTTGCAAATGATTTTAAATGTTTATGTGTCTTAATGTGATTCAATCCATCTGAATGCTCCCTAGCATTTTGGATAGGCTCCATTTTGGAAGAGTCTAGAAAAACAGTTGGCAGCAGTTTGCACATTTCATTTTAATTGAGGGGGGCACTTTTGAGATCTGCAATTAAGCGGAGGTTTGGTTTGGCTGTGATGAACTGATGTCATTCACAATTTGAACTCATTTGGGGGAAGACGAGAGCTGTCACAATCAACCCTTTTGTCAGGTGAATGATTGTGCAAGGGGAGGAGCAAACATCACTGGTGGTGGCGAGGAATAAACAGATTGTTAATAGTACTATAGAACCTTCCAGATCAGGCATTAAGCAAACAGAGTAAACTTCCATGATCAGCCACCATGTGACATTTAATGAAATAGAATAGAGATTTTCTTAGCAGTATTTTGAAAGGATTCATCTAAAAGACTCTGATAATAGTAGCCTGCACACCCTCACAATTTAATAGTGCATATTCAAATCTAAACATGGAATTGTTACGTGAAGGGCGTGATTTGGAGCTGTGAGTGGCATGAACTGTGGGAAGCCAGTAGTTAGATGATTCCCTAAGGGAATCATCTCTTTTTGTTTTTCCACAAGGGGAAAATGCTCCCTCCGCTTAGATCTTAAATCCTGGGAAAATGGTAAATGTCTGGGTTTATCTAAGGAGTTCTTCTGTGTCTGAAAAACCAATATTTACCCACTTTAGTGGTGTTCAAGAAAGCTCGTGTGCTGTGAGGCTTACACTCACATTCTCACTCTTAAAAAAAATCCTCTAGTCATGAAAGCCAAGGATAAGGTGATAAAACATGATTTTCCTCCTATGATCTCAGGCCATGGAATTCAGAAGAGGGTTGAGTTTTATTTCCCATGAGAGGAAGTCTGGTTATAGCTCAATGTTTCAGATTTCTCTTTCAGTCAATAAGCAAATGTGGATGGGATGGTAGCAAGAAATATCAAACTTCGTTTTATTTCTTGGGGAGAAAGTTCATTCCCCCCTGGCAGCCCTTCTGCCACGAAGATTAAGGTAGAGGCTGAATGAAGCCAGTTGCTCCAGGAGAAGAGAAAGAAATGCTAAAGCAGGGCTTCCCAGGAGAGGAACCAAGACGCTCGGAGCTAAAGAAGTCCTTGGCAAACGAAAGGAAAAGAACAAAACTGTGATCACTGTGTTTGCACAGCCGGAGCACATGCGTCTTCAGACCACGCGAACAAGGGAAATCAAGCTGAACACAGGCAGTTGGTGTTAAGGTTCTCCTGATGTGAAGGATCCAAGAAGAAGAAGAATCCAAGAACGGTCTGGAACAGCTGCGTCCCCTAGAGAAAACAATGCAGGACCCTCGTGCACCTAAAAACATTTGAGCAGAGGCTGTGGAGCTAATTCCGTGGGTATAGTGCAAGGCATGCAAACAGGGGGGCCGAATTAGATTCCCAGCAGGTACACAGAAATCTAGGGGTGGCACCCACCTAATCCAGTGCCAGGAAGAGATAGGAGGCTCTCTGCGACTCACTGAATTCTCAAGCGCCAGGGTTCAGGGAGAGACCCTACCTCACAAAATAAGGCTGAGTGCTGGAGAGATGTCTCAGGGGTTAAGACTCTGTCTTCGAAGCAGAAGGTCCTGAATTCAGATCGCACGTACCACATAAAAAACACCAAGCAGAAACGGCAGCTGCCTTCACTTCTGGCCAAGCAAGGAGGTAGAAACAATCCAGGATGATTTCTGAAGTCACCCTTGGCCCTTGACAGGGACATAGAGTGCCCTCTGATGCACACACACACACACACACCTGCGCGCGCGCGGTCGTGGATATAAAATAAACAAATAAATAAAATATATTTTAAAAGACACAGATTGATTAGGAAGATACCAGGTATACCATGTATATATACACACACACTGTCACATACAAGTGCCTGAGCATGTGCATATGAATGTATACACACACACACACACGCACACACACACACACACACACACACATACACACTGACTGCAGGAAGGTGTGCCTGCAATCCAAGAAGTCAGAAGGCAGAGGCAGGAAGAGTCACTTCAAGGCCAGCTTGGCTACACAGCAAGAATAGAAATAGAAATAGAAATAGAAATAGAAATAGAAATAGAAATAGAAATAGAAATAGAAATAGAAATAGAAATAGAAATAGAAATAGAGACAATATGTTAAAAAAAAAAGACATTCTCAAGTATGAGAGAAAGCTAGCTAATGAACTAGGGGAAAAGCATACACTTGAAAGCTTAAACTGAATTTTATTAACATTGTTGATTTAACCCAGGATGATGAACACATTATCATTTTGACAGGCAGGCATTATGAAAGTGCTGATCAGATATCTTACATATCTATGGGGATTCCCTTGCAGTAAAGCTCAATTCTGTTCAATCTTCATTTTCTTTTGTTTTTGAGGTGGGGTAGCCCAGGCTGGTCTGGAACTTTCTATGTAGCCAAAGATGACTTTGAATTTCTGATCCTACTTCCCAAGTGCTAGGACTACAGATGTGTGACACTATGCCTGTCTTCTCCACACTCGGAGTGTCCAAGGGCCATATGTATTTAAAAGTATGCATCTAGAAAGGGCAGAGCTTGCATACTGTAATATTTTTAAACCAGAAGAAAGCAAGTAAACTTGAATAGCCAATCTGCTTCCTTTTCTCTGTAACGCTAAAGCAAAGGTTAAAGATAAACATAAAAATACAAGGCTGGCAAGATGGCCTAGTGGGTAATGACACGTGTATGCAAATTTGGCAACTGGAATTCAATCTTTAAGCTTACAGATGAAAGGAAAGAATCAACTTTCAAAAGTGTTCTCTGATTTCAATATGCATACCTGTGCATGCTCTCTCTCTTTCTCTCTCTCTTTCTCTCTCTCTCTCTTACACATGTGCACATGCACACAAAAATAAGAAATAAACAATTTTTATAAATAGAGCTAGACACGGTTAGTACATGATGGTAATCGCTGAATTCTAGAGGCTGAGGAAGGGGGATTATGAATTCAAAACCAGCCCAGGCTACAAAGCAATAATTTGTCTTTTGAAAAAGAAGTCCTAAAATAAAAAGAGAGCCATATGATTACTAATTTATTTATTAGACTCTTGAGTTGTCACAGAGAAAAACCTCAGTTCACTGTGCACAAATGTATTTCAGGTCTACTTAGTGTCAGGATTGGGTGAGACTGTGCATAGGCAAAGAAGACATGGATTTGCTTATGATACTAGGGAAGAGATATGACAAAAGTAAAAGCAATGGAAATAATACACAACTCACCAGTGCTCAACAGTGTAGGGACGCAAGTGGAGCAATGACTAGAATTTCTAGACTTCCTTCTGCTGCAGACCCTTGAGGTCTGGAATCAAGTCTGCAGTATCTACCCACTTTCTCAGCAGCACCTGACATTTAAAAAATGCTAACTGGGGACTGAAAAATGGTTCAGTGGTTAAAGCATTTGCCATACAATTGTATGAGAAAAAGGACTAAAGTTCACATCTCTGGACCTCAGGTAAAATGCTGTGTGTGTGTATGTGTGTGTGTGTGTGTGCGCGCGCGCTCAGGTAAAATGCTGTGTGTGTGTGTGTGTGTGTGTGTGTGTGTGTGTAAATATAATCTCAGAAGGCAGAGAACAAGGATCACTAGTATAAGCTGGCTAGGGATACTAACTCTATCAGTGAGCTCTGGGTTTGATTACAGATCCTGTCTCAAAAAGAATAATGTGGAAGAGTGATTGAAGATCTCAATCTCTCTCAGGCACATACATGCACACTTGCACACACACATGAAAACATACATATATAAATGCACACGCACAGCCACACACACACAGCCACACACACACACACACACACACACACACACACACACACACGAAAATGGAAAAAGAAAGAAAAACTTGCTAACTGGATAGATGAGCCACTGAGTAGTGAAGGGTGTGTGCATGGCAGCTGGCTGGAGGTCACCACCCAAGAAGACCCTCACACGTGAAGTGGTGCAGAAGTTTCATCTTGAAGCATCAACAGCTTAAAGTGGATCTTCAGGACGTTTGCTTAACGTTAAGGACTGTAGGTAGGGGCGAAAGACAGGAAAAAATGATAGATTGGACCCAGATGTGTTGCCAACCCCGCCGGGCCAGCCGGGGAGAAGAGAGGGGAAATTGGCAGGGGCCTCGGGACTTGAGGCGAGGGGGTGAGCATCGGGGAGTCACCACACAGACTCTCCGGGTCAGGAGAGAAGCCAGCAGAGCACGAGCTGTCACAGACTCGTTTATTCCAGGAAGTACTTGAGCTTATATAGGGTCAGGGGTCCAATCGGGTGTTGTCACATCTCCGCTCTGGGGGGGGGGGAGGCGGGCGACAACCACCAATCATTTAGCTGTTTACTAGGTGTCCATTGCAGAGACAGGTTAGGTGGCTGCTTCCCATTGGTTGTTCATCCCTCCGCCTGCATGGTTCCTCTATTGGGACATGTCTGGGCCGTGTCTATAGTTGTTAGGGCTTGCCTGTAACCCGACCTCCTGGATTTAGGGCCTCCCTGAATCAGTGGTGCCACACAGATGGAAATAAGTGGGAAAGGGTGATGAACTTTGCAGGATGTGTCTATTCTAGCCACCTGCTGGTACCTCCGCAGGGTGGTAAAAATCCCCACAAAGCTAAAATAAACTTTCCCACAGCATGTTGACCTCTTCTTTTCAGAGCTCTCAAAAGCAATCACCTACCATACAATGCAAATGAATTTATTGCACATTGTTTTAGAGCCTTCTGTGGATTGTTATTGAATTTCCTTCATCTTGTTCAATTTTTTTTTCTCCTGAATGAAGTTACTAGTGAACAATATAATCAGTGAGCAAAACGAAAATGCACTGGGTTGCATTTCCCCCTGAAATAAGAGAATGAAATTTCTTTTGAAATGAGGACTAGCAATTTTTTCCCCCTCACCATTATCATCAAGTGTCTGCTCAAGGAATTTCTGTGTATTGAAAGAATATCAGATGTATCATCCATCGCATGATATTAATACAAAAATCCCAGCAAATGCACTGGGAAATGTTTTGCTATAAAAAAATAGACTGTTCCTCCCCCCTTTTTGCACCCTAAACCCGCTCCGCCGGTCGGGACGCGCGCTCGCGCGGTCCAGCCGGCGTCCACGCCGCGCCCTAGCTGGTGAGTACCCCCCCCCCCCGCACCGCCCACCAGGACCCCCAGGTCGGCCCACAGGGACCCGGCTCCGCCTCCCACCATCCAGCCGGAGCCGCGCGCGGGACCCAGGGACCAGGAGGATCTCCCCCTGCGCCCGGGCCCCGCCCCAGCTGCCTCGGGTTAAAATAGCTCCACGCCGTCGCCCCCATCCCCCCTTTTGCACCCTAAACCCGCTCCGCCGGTCGGGACGCGCGCGCGCGGTCCAGCCGGGCGTCCACGCCGCGCCCTAGCTGCACCGCCCCACCAGGACCCCCAGGTCGGCCCACAGGGACCCGGCTCCACCTCCCACCATCCAGCCGGAGCCGCGCGCGGGACCCAGTGACCAGGAGGACCTCCCCCTGCGCCCGGGCCCCGTCCCAGCTGCCCTCGGGTTAATAGCTCCACGACGTCGCCCCCATACCCCCTTTTGCACCCTAACCCGCTCTGCTGGTCGGGACGCGCGCGCGCGGTCCAGCCGGGCCTCAACGCCGCGCCCTAGCTGGTGAGTACCCCCCGCCCCCCGCGCACCGCCCACCAGGACCCCCAGGTCGGCCCACAGGGACCCGGCTCCGACTCCCACCATCCAGCCGGAGCCGCGCACGGGACCCAGGGACCAGGAGGACCTCCCCCTGCGTCCGAGCCCCGCCCCAGCTGCCCTCGGGTTAAATAGCTCCAAGCAGTCGCCCCCATCCCCCCTTTGCACCCCGCCCCGCTCCACCGGTCGGGACGCACGCGCGGTCCAGCCGGGCCTCACCCCACGACCTAGGTAAGTCTCCGCCCGCCCCGCCCACCAGGACCACAGGCCAAATAATTCAGTTTAGTGAAATTGAGAGATCTTAAGAGTTAAAATGACAATGCCAAAGTCAAAGTGCAAATCCATGAGAAGCAACAATCAAGTAAACAAATTTCCCACTGAAGAAATTAATCCCATAATGTTAGACTCCAACAAGAACAAACCCATGGAAAAAGGCCAAGAAAGCCCCACCCAGGATAAAGACTTTCAAAATATGATCATTACCATGTTCAATACTATGAAAGAGGAAATCAGGGAGGAATTAAATAATCGAATCAATCGCTTTGAAGAGGAACACAACAGACATCTGGAGGAGTTGAGAAAAACAGTGCAAGAAACAAAAAGTGGCATAGAGCAGTTAAAACAAACTCAAGCAGAGTTTAAAACTGAGCTAAAAGACAAGTTATCTTCAACCCAGAACGCCACAGAGAGTCTTACCAACAGAACTAACGAAGCAGAAAACAGAATTTCAGACCTTGAAGATAAAGTGGGAGTACTAACCAGCTCAATGGAAGAGGTTGTTAAAGCCAAAAAGATACTTGAGAGAAATATCCAAGAGATATGGGACACCCTGAAGAAGCCTAACATGCGTATTCATGGAATACCAGAGCAAGAATCTCAAAATACCACCCCTGAGGAAATTTTTCAAACGATCATCAAGGAAAACTTTCCTCATCTAAAAAAAGAGAGGCCCATCCATATACAAGAGGCATTCCGCACCCCAAACAGATACGACCAAAATAGAAGCACGCCGCGGCAAATAATAGTTAAAACACTCCACATTCAAGATAAAGAACTGGTGCTGAGAGCTTCAAGGGAGAAAAAACAAGTCACTTTTAAAGGTAAACCTATTAAAATAACAAATGACTTCTCAGTCGAAACAGTAAAAGCAAGAAGAGCTTGGAGAGACATACTTCAAGTATTGAATGAGCAAAAATGTCAACCCAGGCTGATTTACCCTGCAAAACTATCAGTCATGATCGAGGGAGAAAGAAAAATTTTCCAGCACAAAGACAACTTTAAGGGATACATGGCCACCAAACCAGGCCTTCAAAAAATGCTAGAAATGATACTCAAGCGTGAAGAAAAAAACAGGCATATCCAGGAGAACAGAAGGCAAGTATAACATCATTAAAAAAGAAGCAATATACTTATAAAAGCTACTAAACATAATAAATGTCTGGAATTAACAATAGTTTCTCCATTATAACACTAAATGTTAATGGAATTAATTCACCGATCAAGAGACACAGATTACAAACATGGATTAAAAATCACAATCCATCAATCTGCTGCCTGCAGGAAACCCATCTCACCACAAAAGATAGGCACGCTCTAAAAATAAAAGGCTGGTCAACAATTCTACAAGCTAATGGAAGCAGAAAACAGGCAGGGGTAGCCATTATGCTATCAGACAAAGTGGATTTCAAACCAAAGAAAATTATAAGAGACACGGATGGATACTACATTTTAGTCACAGGCACAATTCACCAGGAAGACCTCACAATCCTGAACATATATGCACCCAATACGGGCCCCTCCACATTCATTAAGAAAACCCTACAGCGTCTAAAGCAAGAAATCAATCCCCAAACGATAATTCTTGGGGACTTCAACACCGCCCTGTCAACATGGGATAGATCAACAGGTCAAAAGCTTAACAGAGACACTTTGGAACTTAATCAAACCCTGAAAGAAATGGACCTTACAGATCTCTATCGAACTTTTCACCCACACACCAAAGAATACACATTTTTCTCAGCAGCACACGGAACTTTCTCCAAAATAGATCACATATTGGGCCACAAAATGAATCTACACATATACAAGAAAGTTGAAATTCTAACCTGTGCCCTATCAGACCATCACGGCCTAAAGCTGGACATCCACAACACATCAAACAAGAGAAAATACACTAACTCCTGGAAACTTAACACTATGATGCTGAATGAGACATGGATTCAGGAAGAAATTAAAAAGGAAATTCAAGATTTCCTGAAAGTGAATGATAACGAAAATACAACTTACCAAAATCTCTGGGACACAATGAAAGCTGTTCTAAGAGGTAAGTTCATAGCTCTTAATGCCTACGTCAAAAAATGGAAACGTCAGAAATAAACAACTTAACAATGCAGCTTAAAGCTTTAGAGAAGCTAGAGCAATCTGATCCCAAAAGTAGTAGAAGAGAGGAGATTAGCAAAATAAGGGGAGAAATATCTGAAATCGAGATTAAGAAAACGATAGAAAAAATCAACCAGTCAAAAAGCTGGTTCTTTGAAAAAATCAATAAGATTGATACACCCCTAGCGAAACTAACCAAAAGCAAGAGAGAGAAAACCCAAATTAACAAAATTAGAAATGAACATGGAGTTATCACTACTGATACCCAAGAAATCCAGAGAATTATAACATCATATTTCAAAAACTTATACTCTGTGAAGTTTGACAACACAAAAGAGATGGATGAATTTCTAAGTAAACACAACTTACCTAAATTGAATCAGGAAGTTGTGAATTATTTAAATAGTCCTATAACATATAAGGAAATTGAGGAAGTAATCTCGAATCTTCCCACCAAAAAATGTCCTGGACCAGATGGATTCAGCACAGAGTTCTACCAGACATTTAAGGAGTTAATAACACCAATACTCCTTAAACTGTTCCATCAAATAGCAAAGGAAGGAACACTACCAAATTCCTTCTATGAAGCTAATATCGTTTTAATCCCAAAACCTAATAAAGATTCGCTTAAAAAAGAAAACTATAGGCCGATCTCCCTGATGAACACAGACGCAAAGATTCTCAACAAAGTCTTAGCAAATCGGATTCAAAAACATATTAAAAAGATCATTCATGGGGACCAAGTAGGCTTCATCCCCGGCACACAAGGTTGGTTCAACATACGCAAATCAATAAATGTAATTCATCATGTAAACCAGTCCAAAGTCCAAGACCACATGATACTCTCGATAGATGCAGAAAAAGCTTTTGACAAGATCCAACAGCCTTTTATGATCAAAACGCTAGAGACAGTAGGAATGGAAGGAACCTTTATCAATATAATAAAAGCTATATACAACAAGCCCACAGCAAGGATTATGCTCAATGGGGAACAATTGGAAGCATTCCCACTTCGATCAGGAACTAGACAAGGCTGTCCACTCTCACCACTTCTATTCAATATTGTACTTGAAGTCTTAGCTGAAGCCATAAGACAAGAAAGGGACATAAGAGGGATTCAAATCGGCAAGGAAGAAGTCAAGCTATCCCTATTTGCAGATGACATGATCTTATACCTGAGTGATCCCAAAAACTCCACCAGGAAGCTCCTGGAACTAATTGAGAAGTTCAGCAGGGTGGCAGGATACAAAATAAATGTGCAAAAATCAGAGGCCTTCCTATATGCCCAGAATGAAAGAAGTGAAAAAGCCTTGAGAGAAACAATACCATTTATTATAGCCCCTAAAAAAATGAAATACCTTGGTATAAACCTAACTAAGGAGGTAAAAGACCTTTACAATGAAAACTTTAAAACCCTAAAGAAAGAAATAGCCGAAGACACCAGAAGGTGGAAAGACCTCCCTTGTTCCTGGATTGGCAGAATCAACATCGTGAAAATGACCATCCTACCAAAGGCAATATACAGATTCAATGCTATACCAATCAAAATCCCAAAGCAATTCTTCAAAGAAGTTGACCAAACAATCTCAAAGTTCATATGGAGGCACAAAAGACCCAGGATAGCAAAAACAATCCTGAGTAACAAAAACACAGCTGGAGGTATAACCATACCAAACCTTAGTCTATACTACAAATCCATAGTTGTAAAGACAGCCTGGTATTGGCTCCAAAATAGACACACAGATCAATGGATAAGGATTGAAGACCCAGATATAAGCCCACAAAGTTACAGCCATTTGGTCTTTGACAAAGGGGCCCAAAGAATCCAATGGAAAAAGAACAGCATCTTCAACAAATGGTGCTGGCAAAACTGGATCTCCACATGCAGAAGATTAAAGCTGGACCCGTACTTGTCACCATGTACAAGACTTAATTCCAAATGGATCAAGGACCTTGATATCAGGCCAGAGACTATAAAAACCATAGTTGAAAGGATAGGGAACTCCCTCGAGCTGATTGGGCTAGGCCAACAGTTCCTAAACAGACATCCAATGGCACAGTCACTGCTACCAACTCTCAACAGTTGGGATCTTGTGAAATTAAAGAGCTTCTGTTCAGATAAAGAGATTGTAACACGAGCTCAAAGGCAACCCACAGAATGGGAGAAAATCTTCACTAACCACATATCTGATAGAGCTCTATTGTCCAGAGTGCACAAAGAACTTAGAAAACTAAACACCAAGGAAACCAATGGCCCAATTAAAAAATGGGCCCTGGAACTTAAAAGAAACTTTACCAGGGATGAAATTAAAATGTCTAACAAATATCTGAAAAAATGCTCCACTTCTTTAGCCATCAGGGAAATGCAAATCAAAACTTCCCTGAGATATCATCTCACCCCGGTCAGGATGGCAAAAATCCACAATACTAACAACGACAAATGCTGGAGAGGATGTGGAGAGAGGGGAACTCTCCTACATTGCTGGTGGGAATGCAGGCTCATACAGCCACTCTGGCGAGCCGTCTGGAGATTCTTAAAGAAATTAAAGATTGAAATGCCATATGACCCTGCTATTCCACTTTTGGGAATAACCCCCCATACAGCAGAGGTTCGCCTCGATAGCACAAGCACGACCATGTTCATAGCAGCACTGTTTACAATAGCAAAGACATGGAATCAGCCCAAATGTCCAACAGTTGACGAGTGGATAAGGAAACTGTGGTACATCTATACAATGGAGTACTACTCAGCCATCAAAAATGATGAATTACTGGAATTTGCCGGGAAATGGATGTCATTAGAAACAATTGTATTAAGTGAAGTATCCCAGACCCAGAAAATTAAGCGCCGTATGTACTCCCTAATAGGTGGCTCCTAGTACCAAACCCACCCAGCCCACCTAGAGACAGGAATTCCAAGGATTATGAACAGGAGGGATGGGGTAGGAGGGCCACACCAGAAAGAAGGAGAGAAGGGACCATGTTACAGCAGGGAAAATAGGCCTCCACCAAGGACCCAAATAAGTAATGAGACATCTGATTAAGTTCACAGACTTTTGTTCCTGATCATTTACTACTGAGGGGGAGTGATCTCACCAGAAGAGGAGGGCATATAGTCTGGCAGATAAAAAGTAACAATTTTGCAAATGGGTGATAGACCCCTCCCTCACTGTGGTTTCCCACTTTTATTACATCTACCTTTGAATGTGCTTTTATCACAAGACTCTAACAGCTTTTTGTCTCTGGCCAGGGGGTAACATACAATGCCCACCAGGATGGAGTGAAGGGCATTGCAGGAGCAGCAAAACTGCAAAAGAAAATCAACAAACCACAATCCAGAACTTCAGAGACTCTATATCAACCACCTAGAACTAGGCCAGCTTAGTCTCTCCCCATCTTGAAGCTCAGGGAGATTTGCGGAAGAGGGGGCGGTAAGAGTGTAAGAGCATAAGGATGGGAGGAGCAATGATATGTAAGATACTCTGTACTAGTTAGGGCTGAAGCAATCATATTGGACTTTGCATGCCCTGCGCATTCATTGTCCAACACACTGTTGACCTCACAAAGTCTAGCATCTGCTAAGGGCACCAAGATCCTTGGAGGCAAAGGATTGGCAGCCACAGCAGTGTTCCTATACCTAAGGGGAACACGGGAAAGGGTTCGGCAAAGGCCACTGGGTCCTTGTACGTCATCGGAGAGGAGGGCCCAGAGGAAAATCAGTCATGCACAAGAAAGGACTCTCTGGGAATTGGGGTGGGAGGCACTGGGGGATGGGGAGGGAGAGGGGTGGGGAGGGGGGAGCAGGGGGTACGGGGGGAGGAGGAGGGAGGGAGGGAACTGGTGTAACCTAATAAGTTTGTATGAGCTGAAATAAAAAAAAATAATAAACAAATTAATAAAAGGAGGGAGGATAGTTTATGAGGCTGATAAAAGCCTTTATTCTAGCATTTGAGTAATTGGAAATTTGATTACGGCTAGCGCAATTCAAGCTTGTGTGAACACAGTTCAGACGATGTGATCTGGCTGGCAAGAAAAAAAGAAAGTTCCTCTCAGCCACCAATAGCTAAGTCATGTGCCATCATATAACTTAGCCATACATCTAAAAGATGGAATTTCTTCTTCTGTGGACAACCTAAGTTTCAGCTTTCTGTGACAGCTGTTATCTCTCTGTTACTTTTGGTAATTCTCTCAGGCACAATCCATAAACCAAGTCCAAAGTAGAAGTGTGCACTGATTTAATAGTGGCCTTCCTCTAAAAGAATGTATGTCTTAGAAAAAAATTTTAAATAAAGATGGATTTTTGTATTCATTATTAATTTAAGATTAATAAATTTCCTGTCTCAAGATTGCTAAGAAAAAACATAGTACAAGTTCTCTTCCTTCCCCTGATCAATTCTCTCTACAATTCTTTTACATAAGATAAATATTTGTTTCAATGGTAATACTCGTATAGGACATTAGGCATGATGATATGCAATAAAATTAGCATTAGAGATGAGTAACTTAACTTTTATATACATCTTTTACTTGTGCAGTGAAAATATTTGTGTCTTTTCTTATACATAATACTTAATTTTTATTTAGTTGTTGAAAACTGCATAATTTGTAAATATGTGAAACAGTCATTATTTTTCAAAACTTGTAACCTATTTCTCAATTTTAGCAATAGACACATATAAATATGAAGAAAATAGTCTAAACAGTCAAAATATTTTAGAACATCTTTGAAATAATTATAAAACTATAGTAATTCAAATTGCATAAGATAAGCCAGTATTGTTTCAGTAAGTAAAGATCCTTGTCATACAAGCTAGGGAGAGAATTAATTAATTAATTAAAGCTAGGGAGAGAACTGACCTCCATAGATATGTTCTGAAGTGTATGTATACAGACCCACCACACACACACCACACACCCACCACACACCACAAACACACACACATCCCCCAGGAGGAGAGAGAGAGAGGGAGGGAGAGAGAGAGGAGAGAGAGAGTGCCCACACACCAACATTATATGCCAACAAAACTGATAATAAAATAAACGGTTACACCTGGTAAATATACACAAGTTAACATGACAAATAACCTACCAAAAATTATATAAATGCCCTTAATTAGGGAGTGTCTTTTCTTGTGAAAAGCAATAAAGCAAGATTAAGAAGTGCACAAAGGTCAGACTCCGTAACAAAACATTAGAGGCTTTTCTCCTCCAGGTATGTTTATTTATCCATTCATTTGTCTATTAGTATCATTAGCATTTATGGAATTCTATTACATACCAAAGAAATAGAAGATTTTAGTATAATATATGCTTTTTATTTTACTGTTTAATTTGGGACTTGGATTATTTTTTTAAAAAAATGTATTTACTTTTTTCCCGCTCATACAAACTTAAATAGGTACCTCGGTCCCCTCCCTTCCTCCAAACCTCCCTGGACCTTCCTGTTCTTTCCCCCTTTTCTCCTTCCTTTCCCCCCTCCCTTTTTCCCAGTGCACCCTCCCCCCATCCCTGGAGCATTCTTTAATGTGTATGTCAAACTTTCCTCTGGATCCTCCTCTCTGATGAGGTGTAAGGACTCAGTGGCATTTCCCAGAACTCTTTCTTGTGTTCTCCTTAAGTATAGGAAACTTATTGTTGGCTGTTAATCCCTTGCTTCTAAGGTCTAGTGCCTTTAGTCCATGCTAGACTTTGGGTCAATGATATGTTGGTTATTGCGCAGATCATGCAGAGTCCTATTATGATTGCTTCAGCCCTAATTTTTGTGGAGTATCTTGCATATCATGACTCCTCCCCATCTTTGGGCTCTTACAATCTTACCACCTCCTCTTCCGCAAATTTCCCTGAGTTTCAGGATGGGGAGAAATTATGCTGGACTAGTTTCAGATGGTTGATATAGAGTCTCTGATGTTCTGGATTTTGGTTTGTTGATTTTTTTTTTCAGTTTTGCTGCTCCTACAATGCCCTTGGCTCCATCCTGATGGGTATTGGATGTCACCCCGTGGCCAGAGATAAAAAGCTCTTAAAGTAGAGTCTTATTATAAAAGTAGATTCAAAGGTATATGGAATAAGAGTAGGAGACCATCGGGGGGGCAGCCTCCCATTTGCGAATTGGTTACCTTCTATCTGCCAGACTGTATGCCCTCCCTTTCGGTAAGATCATACCCCATCAGTTGGAAGTCACCAGGAATACATGATCTTATACCTAAATGATCCCATAAACTCCACCAGGAAACTCCTGGAACTAATACAGAATTTCAGTACGGTGGCAGGATACAAAATAAACATACAAAAATCAGAGGCCTTCTTATAGGCCCAGAATGAAAGAAATGAAAAAGCCCTGAGAGAAACAATCCCATTTACTATAGCCCCTAAAAAATGAAATACCTTGGTAAACCAGCCGGAAGTAGAAACCTTACAGTGAAACTTGAAAACCTAAAGAAAGAATTGCAGAAGACACCAGCGGTGGTGGTTGGCAGAATCAATCATAAAATGACCTCCTACCAAAGCATAGATACAGATTCAATGCTATACACAATTAAAATCCCAAAGCATTCTTTAAAGAAGTTGACCAAACAAATCTCAACATTCATATGGAGGCACAAGGATGGCAAAAACAATCCTGAGTAACAAAAACACGGCTGGAAGTATCACCATACCAAATGTTAGTCTATACTACAAATCCATAGTTGTAAAAACAGCGTGGTACTGGCTCCAAAATAGACACACAGATCATAGATAAGGTTTGAAGACCCAGATAGAAGCCCACACAACAGCCATTTGATCTTTGACAAAGGGTCCCAAAAAACCCAATGGAAAAAGAACAGCATCTTCAACAAATGGTGCTGGCAAAACTGGATCTCCACATGCAGAAGATTAAAACTGGACCCGTACTTGTCACCATGTATAAGACTTAATTCTAAATGGATCAAGGACCTTGATATAAGGCCAGAGACTATAAAAATCTTAGTTGAAAGGGTAGGGAACTCCTTGGAGCTGATTCGACTAGGCCAACAGTTTCTAATTGGAAATCCAATAGCGCAGTCAATACAACCAACACTCAACAGATGGGATCTTACGAAATTAAAGTGCTTCTATTCAGATAATATATGCTTTTAATGCATTTTTTTCTTTTTCTTTTACCTTGCTAGTCCCATACTCCCATCCCCTTCTACCTTCCTTCTCTTCGATGATCCTCCTTTCCCTTAAACAACTCTAAAAGTTACACTTACTTTAGCACTGATACTATGGTACCAGACACATGATGTTCCGCTGTTCTTAAGTCATATCTAATGGAATCAGTCACTGGCATTGTTAAATAGTTTGGAAGGATCATATAGCTACAAAACACTAGTGATTTATGATTTTTGTTTCTGTGCTCATGATTTTTCCACTATTGTCCAGGTTTTGAGCATTCTAAATTTTACAGAAATCTGAGACTATGAGATCATGGGATATCAATTCATGTAGGAGGGTTTTACATCTAGCTATTACCTGCATGATTGGTATAGCAACTTTCTAATGAGATTTCAATTTAACATCTCACCAGCCTCCAATTAGGGTGAAGCAGCCAGGTTAATACCATGACTGTTCATGAAAAAAAACAAGGCTTGGTCTCTGATCTGCAATATGTCTCATATTTTGATAGTAATTTTTCTGGAAAGAAAAAATCAATATGAGTGTATATCTTTAAAATCCGGTACTGACTTTAGCTATGTTTGGTTATTCTTTTTCAGAGCGCAAAATAAACTTGACCTTTTTAATTGGTTTCTGTATATATATTTTAGCATTATGTCTCTCCTCAAAACGTAGCTTACTTCAGCAGAATGACATGTAACATGATCTGTATAATGTATTGAAAATATAGTCTTCTTTAAATTAATTCTATTTTGTATCTAGATTCTATTATATAAATATATTTGGCTTCTCTAAGTGTAAGAAAAGAACCAAACTTTTAGAGCTTATATTTCTATATCTACCTTATTGATTCAATGTTATATGTGACACATAGATAGATAGATAGATAGATAGATAGATAGATAGATAGACAGACAGATACATAGTTTTTCTTATTTAAGTAAACTGTTATGCAGCTCACAGCAAATATTTTTATAATTTTATTTTTTGTTTTATTTATTCAATTGTGCGTGTGTGTGTGTGTGTGTGTGTGTGTGTGTAGAACCACGGACGAATTTGGAAACCACCATGGATGCCTCCACTTCCTCCTTGTTTACTCCACCCCGGGATTCACAGGCTCCGCCCTACCAGAACCGGAAATGCAGGCTGCCCCCGCTTCCGCCAGCATTTATATGTGGGGTCTAGTATCCGAACTCAGGACCTTCCACCTACAAGGCAGAGGCTTAACTCCTGAGCCACCTCTTCAGCCCCAGCAAATATTTTTAAACAGAGGAAAATTCAGATTTTAATATGTTCAAGCAAGACATAAGAGGTTTTTTCACATACATGTGAGTATGGAGTGCATACATATGTGTGTTTGTGTTTTGCATATAGGTGGGCACATGTGTGATGAGTGAAGATGCCCGTTGAGGTTCTGGGTTGGTATCAGAAATCATCTTCAATTGCTCACCCACATTACTGTTTGGAGTCTATATACTTAGTTCAACCCAGATCACACCATTACATGTAGTCTGGCTAGTCATCTTACTCTGGGAATTCTCAGATTCTACCATTAAGGACTAGAATTAGATGTTGGCCACTTTTCTATACCGACATTTTTATGTGGATCTGGTGGTAAAAAAAAAAAAAAAAAAACCTGTCCTTTTACTGGTACAGGATTTTAAGAACTTAGTAATCTGCAGTCTATGAAGAAAATTCTTATAAAAAATTGCTTCCACAATTATAAGCCAAACAAAAAGATTTCAACAGCCATTTTGCACGTTCAATTTTGTATATTAAAACAAGAATAAAAAGATCATGAGCTGATCTACTAAGAACCTGGGACAAAGTTATACTATAAGTAATAAGAATGTGACACTTTATAGACAAAATGTTGGTCAGAGAGGTCTTAAAGGCTCCCAAACATTATAGGCTTTTGCCATTGCTCTTGGTCATTCTCCAAAAACTGTCAGTAAAACACTATTACTGAAGATGTAACACAAATGGATCACAGATCAACTGGAACTGGTCTGTGGACTTTCTCCTTGCTGGATAGCTTACACAGTAACAAGGAATACTGTAGAAGCTACTGGGGGAGAATAATAATCACAAGCCCCCAAAATGGCATGAGAGCTGTAAGTTGCAATATAAATCACCATGGCAACAGGTGACCACCAGTGTAACAGTGGACTGAGTATCAAGGATACAACCAACAGCTTTCTAATTGGATTCGAGACCAGCTTGTCAGGAATGGTACACATTCCTATTACTGAAAGGAGAATAAGAACCTATAAAAACGGGAAGGAAAAAGTCAATAGGGAAGACAGCCAATAAACCTATAGGTAGGAAGACAGTACATCAATGTGCACTGGAGGTAGATGATATTATACCCATAGAACGGGTACTTACAGTGGAAACCTGTGTGTCTAAAGCTGGATTAGTGAAGGGAAATGTACACATCAGTGGCGTGATCTGAAGCCAGGCAACTAGTTATACCATGTAGACCTGAGCTCCCTAAGGAGTAGATAGGTCAAAGTGAACCTTGGGGTCCATAGAAGCACATAGGCAGAAAGGTGGGAAGGAGTGGGAGACAATGGTGAAGGGAAGGAAGGGGATGAAGGGGAGGAGGAAAGGGAAGGGAAGCTTAGATGAATATTCAATATGCTTGTTAAAGATCTGTAATGATTCCTACCCTAAAGGTAGAAAGAGAGAACTGATTCTTAACAGTTGGTTTCTGACCTCAATACATATGTTGTAGCATGATCATGCATGTTGTTATACACACATGTACATACAATGATGATCAATAATGAATAAAATTCTAAATTTTCCATTTTATGAAAAAACTTTCAGAAGAAACTCAGCTATGCTACAATTTATGTTCCCATAATATAAGAATCTTTACAGTTCTCTTCTATCTAACAGGAATCATAATCTATCTGCTTTCAAGTGAATCAGAGAAGTATGTATCTGTGTTTATTTAAATGGTTGTTCTTTCTCCATGCACATTTTGGGTTTTCATTCAGCCATCTTGGAAACATCAATAATTGTTTTTCTTCCCACAGTTGGCTAAAACTTACAGAGCTTATTAATGGTAAGATAGAAGGGGAGGGTGGGGCATCACTGTACTATGTCTATGTTGATGTGGAAAATGCAGATTGCCCCTTCTCTCAAACATGACTGCCCTTCCCTCAGATGATGTGGGAAGCTCAAGGATTCTCTCTATGGCTGTAGATACTCTTAGATCTCCAGAAACCTTTCTTTGTATGTGTTTTCTCATCATTTATGCTCCACAAGTATCAAACCATGCAGAGATGAAATTCACTTAGAAATCTGCTTCTTCAGCAGAAAACAGGCAGGGGTAGCCATTATGCTATCAGACAAAGTGGACTTCAAACCAAAGAAAATTATAAGAGACACAGATGGATACCACATTTTAGTCACAGGTACAAATAACCAGGAAGACTTCACAATACTGAACATATATGCACCCAATACGGGCCCCTCCACATTCATTAAAAAAACCCTACAGCGTCTAAAGCAAGAAATCAACCCCCAAACGATAATTCTTGGGGACTTCAACACCGCCCTCTCAACACGAGATAGATCAACAGGTCAAAAGCTTAAAAAAGACACTTTGGAACTTAATCAAACCCTGAAAGAAATGGACCTTACAGATCTCTATCGAACCTTTCACCCACGCACCAAAGAATACACATTTTTCTCAGCAGCACATGGAACGTTCTCCAAAATAGATCACATATTGGGCCACAAAAAGAATCTACACATATACAAGAAAGTTGAAATTCTAACCTGTGCCCTATCAGACCACCACGGCCTAAAGCTCAACAGTCACAACACATCAAACAAGAGAAAATATACTGACTCCTGGAAACTTAACAATATGATGCTGAATGAGAACTGGATTCAGGAAGAAATTAAAAAGGAAATTCAAGATTTCCTGAAAGTGAATGATAACGAAAATACAACTTACCAAAATCTCTGGGACACAATGAAAGCTGTTCTAAGAGGTAAGTTCATAGCTCTTAATGCCTACATCAAAAAAATGGAAACATCAGAAATAAACAACTTAACAATGCAGCTTAAAGCTTTAGAAAAACTAGAGCAATCTGATCCCAAAAGTAATAGAAGAGAGGAGATTAGCAAAATAAGGGGAGAAATATCTGAAATCGAGACTAAGAAAACGATAGAAAAAATCAACCAGTCAAAAAGTTGGTTCTTTGAAAAAATCAATAAGATTGATACACCCCTAGCTAAATTAACCAAAAGCAGGAGAGAGAAAACCCAAATTAACAAAATCAGAAATGAACATGGAGTTATCACTACTGATACCCAAGTAATCCAGAGAATTATAACATCATATTTCAAAAACTTATACACTGTGAAGTTTGACAACACAAAAGAGATGGATGAATTTCTAAGTAAACACAACCTACCTAAATTGAATCAGGAAGTTGTGAATTATTTAAATAGTCCTATAACATATAAGGAAATTGAAGAAGTAATCACGAATCTTCCCACCAAAAAATGTCCTGGACCAGATGGATTCAGCACAGAGTTCTACCAGACATTTAAGGAGTTAATAACACCAATACTCCTTAAACAGTTCCATCAAATAGCAAAGGAAGGACCACTACCAAATTCCTTCTATGAAGCTAATATCGTTTTAATCTCAAAACCTAATAAAGATTCACTTAAAAAAGAAAACTATAGGCCGATCTCTCTGATGAACACAGATGCAAAGATTCTCAACAAAGTCTTAGCAAATCGGATTCAAAAACATATTAAAAAGATCATTCATGGGGACCAAGTAGGCTTCATCCCCGGCACACAAGGTTGGTTCAACATACGCAAATCAATAAATGTAATTCATCGTGTAAACCAGTCTGAAGTCCAAGACCACATGATACTCTCGATAGATGCAGAAAAAGCTTTTGACAAGATCCAACAGCCTTTTATGATCAAAACGCTAGAGACAGTAGGAATGGAAGGAACCTTTATCAATATAATAAAAGCTGTATACAACAAGACCACAGCAAGGATTATGCTCAATGGGAAACAATTGGAAGCATTCCCACTTCGATCAGGAACTAGACAAGGCTGTCCACTCTCACCACTTCTATTCAATATTGTACTTGAAGTCTTAGCTGAAGCCATAAGACAAGAAAGGGACATAAGAGGGATTCAAATCGGCAAGGAAGAAGTCAAACTATCCCTATTTGCAGATGACATGATGTTATACCTGAGTGATCCCAAAAACTCCACCAGGAAGCTCCTGGAACTAATTGAGAAGTTCAGCAAGGTGGCAGGATACAAAATAAATGTGCAAAAATCAGAGGCCTTCCTATATGCCCAGAATGAAAGAAGTGAAAAAGCCTTGAGAGAAACAATCCCATTTACTATAGCCCCTAAAAAAATGAAATACCTTGGTATAAACCTAACTAAGGAGGTAAAAACCTTTACAATGAAAACTTTAAAACCCTAAAGAAAGAAATAGCAGAAGACACCAGAAGGTGGAAAGACCTCCCTTGTTCCTGGATTGGCAGAATCAACATCGTGAAAATGACCATCCTACCAAAGGCAATATACAGATTCAATGCTATACCAATCAAAATCCCAAAGAAGTTGACCAAACAATCCCAAACTTCATATGGAGGCACAAAAGACCCAGGATAACAAAAACAATCCTGAGTAACAAAAACACAGCTGGAGGTATTGCCATACCAAACCTAAGTCTATACTACAAATCCATAGTTATAAAGACAGCCTGGTACTGGCTCCAAAATAGACACACAGATCAATGGATAAGGATTGAAGACCCAGATATAAGCCCACAAAGTTACAGCCATTTGGTCTTTGACAAAGGGGCCCAAAGAATCCAATGGAAAAAGGACAGCATCTTCAACAAATGGTGCTGGCAAAACTGGATCTCCACATGCAGAAGATTAAAGCTGGACCCGTACTTGTCACCATGTACAAGACTTAATTCCAAATGGATCAAGGACCTTGATATCAGGCCAGAGACTATAAAAACCATAGTTGAAAGGATAGGGAACTCCCTCAAGCTGATTGGGCTAGGCCAACATTTCCTAAAAACAGACATCCAATGGCACAGTCACTGCTACCAACTCTCAACAGTTGGGATCTTGTGAAATTAAAGAGCTTCTGTTCAGATAAAGAGATTGTCACACGAGCTCAAAGGGAACCCACAGAATGGGAGAAAATCTTCACTAACCACACATCTGATAGAACTCTGATGTCCAGAGTGCACAAAGAACTTAGGAAACAAAACACCAAGGAAACCAATGGCCCAATTAAGAAATGGGTCCTGGAACTTAAAAGAAACTTTACCAGGGATGAAATTAAAATGTCTAACAAATATCTTAAAAAATGCTCCACTTCCTTAGCCATCAGGGAAATGCAAATCAAAACTTCCCTGAGATATCATCTCACCCCGGTCAGGATGGCAAAAAACCACAATACAAACAACAACAAATGTTGGAGAGGATGTAGAGAGAGGGGAACCCTCCTACATTGCTGGTGGGAATGCAGGCTCATACAGCCACTCTGGTGAGCTGTCTAGAGATTCTTAAAGAAATTGAAGATTGAAATGCCATATGACCCTGCTAGTCCACTTTTGGGAATAACCCCCCATACAGCAGAGGTTCACCTCGATAGCACAAGCACAACCATGTTCATAGCTGCACTGTTTACAATAGCAAAGTCATGGAATCAGCCCAAATGTCCAACAGTTGACGAGTGGATAAGGAAACAGTGGTACATCTCTACAATGGAGTACTACTCAGCCATCAAAAATGATGAATTACTGGAATTTGCCAGGAAATGGATGCCATTAGAAACAATTATATTAAGTGAAGTATCCCAGACCCAGAAAATTAAGCTCCGTATGTACTCCCTAATAGGTGGCTCCTAGTACCAAACCCACCCAGCCCACCTAGAGACAGTATTTGCAAGGATTATGAACAGGAGGGATGGGGTTGGAGGGCCACACCAGAAACAAGGAGAGAAGGGACCATGTTACAGCAGAGAAAATAGGCCTCCATCAAGGACCCAAATAAGTAATGAGACATCTGATTAAGTTCACAGACTTTTGTTCCTGATCATTTACTACTGAGGGGGTATGATCTCACCAGAAGAGGAGGGCATATAGTCTGGCAGATAAAAAGTAACCATTTTGCAAATGGGTGATAGACCCCTCTCTCACTGTGGTTTCCCACTTTTATTACATCTACCTTTGAATGTGCTTTTATCACAAGACTCTAGTTTAACAGCTTTTTGTCTCTGGCCAGGGGGTAACATACAATGCCCACCAGGATGGAGTGAAGGGCATTGCAGGAGCAGCAAAATGCAAAAGAAAATCAATAAACCACAATCCAGAACTTCAGAGACTCTATATCAACCACCTAGAACTAGGCCAGCTTAACCTCTCCCCATCTTAAAGCTCAGGGAAATTTGCGGAAGAGGGGACGGTAAGAGTGGAAGAGCAAAAGGATGGGAGGAGTAATGATATGTAAGATACTCCATACTAGTTAGGGCTGAAGCAATCATAATTGGACTTTGCATGCCCTGCGCATTGTCCAACACATTGTTGACCTCACAAAGTCCAGCATTTGCTAAAGGCACCAAGATCCTTGGAGGCAAAGGATTGGCAGCCACAGCAGTGTTCCTATACCTAAGGGGAACAGGGGAAAGGGTTCAGGGAAAGGCCACTGAGTCCTTGTATGTCATCGGAGAGGAGGCCCAGAGGGGGAGGAGGAGGGACGGAGGGAACTGGTGTACCTATTAAGTTTGTATGAGCTTAAATAATAATAAAAATGTGTTAATAATAAAAAAAGAAAAAAAAAGAAATCTGCTTCTTCCTTGCACTTTGAACAGCGAATGAATCATAATTTTCCTTTGCTTTTGAATCACTCCACACCAACCTGTAGATTTCATCACCTGTAGATTCAACCTGTAATGGAATGACTTCAGGCTCCCTCACAGGGATTCTTTACCTCAGATCTCACAATCTTTATCTAATCCAAAAAGATGTGTAGTTTGGGGTTTCATTTATCTTTTGCAAATCCATCATCTAATGTACATATATCTTAACTGATTCTCAAGCTTACTTTTTGTTGTCATCGTTGCAAATACCTGAAATGAAAATAATATACTGTGGTTGTGAAGATTTTTTCTGTGCTAGGTTTCAAAAGTTTTTGTGCAGAAGCCAAGTTCTTTTTTCTTCTTCCATTTTCAATTGTATAGTAGTATGAGAAGTGCATGTGTATATGTGTTTTTGTAAGTGAATGTGTGAAGGGGTTTGGGTACATGCGTTGAGGGGAAATATGCAGATGTGTGTATATGTGTGTGGAAGCTTGAGGATGGTACTGAGAATTGTCTTTCTTGTTCTCTCTTCAACTTTGTTTTAGAGAGTATGTCCTAATTAAACACAGAGCTCTGATAAGACTAGTCTGGCTATGCACCTTGCTCTAGAGATTTCCAGGATCTATATTCTGAGCCTGAAGTTACAAGTGGGTCATGATATCACCCAGCATTTTTACATGTGATCTGGGGAGCCTTTATTCTGATCTTTTTGTTTGTCAAGCAAATGCTTTAATAGTTGATGCTTCTCCTCAACCTTAAAACCTAATATGATTTGCTGGATGGTAGTGGAGGAAGGAAGTGGCAGAGGAAAGGAGAGGGAAGGAGGGAGAGAATGTCAGGAAGTGTGAGAGGAAGGAAGGGAAGGAGAGAGAGAACCAACTCTGAAAACATTGGTTGTTCACAAAATATATCTCATTACTTATGTGTGATTGTAAGATGTTGTGGGTTGTTAGGTAGAGAGTATTTTACTAGGATCAAGATTTACATTATAAAAAATAATATTTTTCAAAGGTAATACTATTTGAATTTAGACTACTTAGCTATTTTGAATCTATCCTGAGCTTTGAGGTTCAGCAGCATCTCTTATCTCAATCCATTGACTGCTTCAACACTGCAAGTAAAAGTCACGTAAACAATGCCAGATGTGATTGGTTTCAGGTGAGATTCACTCTTGTTCAGAAATAAAATATGATATTCTACACAAGAATATTAAATATTTGGTTTATATATTACATATTGATCAAAAAACCAAATCTGAGTTTTGAAATTCACTTAAAATTTAGCATTTATAGATAGTATTCAAGAGGCCCTAAGAACCAGAAGATTGATTACAACTTCTTTGAGACTCTTTTTACCTCAGTCAGAATAGTAGTCAATAAAAAATACTGGGAAATGTGTATAACAGTGACACTTTATGCACTATTGGAGGAAATATAAATCACTACAGCCACTATTGAAAACAGTATAGAGATTCATTTTAAAAAGTGAATTAAATCTACATTATGAAATAGTAGTTCTAGTCCTGGGTATTTGCCTGAAAGATTTCTCTTCAGAATATCATAGGGATACTAGCATATCTATGTTTACTGCAGAACCATTCAAAGTAGTCATGTTTTCTGACCAAGCTAGGTGTTTGTCAACAGAGGAACAGATAAAGGACATCTAGCAGATACATACAATGGATTTTTTTCATCTATAAAGAATAAATTCACATCATTGGAAGGAAATAGATGCAATTAGAGATAACCACATTAAATAAATTAAATCAGTCTTAGTGAGATAAATGCCACCCATTTTCTCTTATTTGTAGTTCCTGTTTTATATATACATAAAATTATGCATAAATGAATGAACTGAAGGTAGAAGGAAAATACTCTAGGGATACAAAGGGCAACCATGTGTTGAAAGCAGGCATAGGGTAGAGGGTATGGAGAAATATGCTCAAAATCCATTATGAACTTACTTGAAAATATTCTAATATGACCCAGTACCATACACAATAATATATGGTACTTTGGTGGGTAGGAAGAAAATTCAAGGGTAGCCTGAACTGCAAAGTGAAATTTGTATTTATAATTTAAAGCAATAATTACTATAACATGGTCCTGCACTGTAGGATAATCGTTTTTCAGTGATGGTTCAGAATGATCTATGACAAATACTCCAGGATATTTATTAAAATTTCATATTCCTATGCTAAACATAATCATACTGCATTAAACTTTGGAAATAGGCTCCTTAGGATCCACATGATTGTCAAAATCACAAACTGCTTCTGATTAGTTCTAACCTACAAGGACAATACAAAGTCAACACTATTTAGTGTCATGTCTTACGACTTTTGAGGGCGAAACATAGAAAACAGAGGAGGGATTTGAGGACATAATGTGGAGGATATAGATAGAATATTATTGTTTTGAGAATGAGTGTAAAGGAAGAATTATTTATGTGATATGGTATTGTTTAAAATTATCTAGTCTTTTCACCTCTTAATATATACTAATATTACCATATTTTACCTTGCTCACAGCAAGTTGATTTATTCAGAAGAAAGTGTCTTTAATAAATCTAATAATATATATTCTAAATATTTACATACATTAATTATGTGAAAATATGATAGTTCTGAAGAAACAAGCACAGTTAAATTATCAAAAGAACATCCATTCTTTGTTTGTCTGTCTATGAGACCTTCAGTTCAATCCATTTACAAATCAAGGTATTAAGTTGTTCAGTAAACAAAATTTGATCTTCTACCTTCCCCCAGTACACCTTCAGCAGCACCTGTGTGAGAAATGTGTGTGCATGTGTATGCACCTGTGTGCATATGATGTGTATATATGTGTGTGTGTGTGCATGTGTGCATATGGTGTATGAACCTGCATGTACGAAGAATTGTGTACATGTATACATGTGTGCGTGCATGTGTGCGTGTGTGTCATTTCCCCCTTTTTATCAGGATACCAGTCCTACTGGACTAGGATATCTCTTATTCATTTAATTCTCTTAGATTTTTATTTATGAATATAGTGGATTTATGATATTTTCACACATTAATCCCCAACCGCATCCACCATTCTCTTTCCATTAAAACCCTTCCTTTGGCCTGAATATCCCTCCCATTTTCATGTCTTTTTGAAAGTGGGTCTTACTCGATTTCATCTCGTTTGCCTTTGATGGCATGTGACTAACTACTTTCTGGAGCTTGAGTCATATATCAGTGTCAGGAACACTCATTCTTTTAAATTTTGATCAGAGAAAACTCCATTGACAAGATCTTAATATCCTATGAGATTTTTGATTTGGAGTTATATAGATATCAATTTTCTGATATAATTCTGTCCTAGTTGACTACATGAAGAAAACTAGATTTAGGGAGCCATAATTGTATTTTTTCTTCCTGATAGAATTTAAAGTATACTTCCCTGAAAATGTTCATTTCAATTCAATAATATTGATACAATTATATGACAAACACTTAATAAAAACTAATAGAGATATTCATCCTTGTCATTTACATATCTATACTGAAATATTGAGCTAGGAGATGATCAAGAACAATAAAGTACAAAAAAATCATGAAAATGTCAAACAGTGGTTAGAAGATATATTAATCATAATCATTATAAAACCTGAGAGAACAGTGATCCTTGGTAATAGAAAGAAATATGTGGCATTTGCAGAAAAATAGCAGCAAATGAACAAATGTAGTGGTAAAAACTACGAATAAAGAATCACATAATTCTACTGTGCTTATTTGTGAAGTTTTGTTTACCATGCTTCATTTGATGAATTCCAGAAAAGCAATGCATAGAACAAAAAAGTTTTTTTAATCAATGCCAAGAAATAGAATTTTTCTTAAATGAGATAATATTGATGATTTAGGGGTTTCCCCCTTCTAAAACTTAAGAATAACTATCTATATACACTGTAAAAGTTACAGGAAAATCTGTTTGTACCATTGACAGTATTAGTCAGAATGCTCCAGTAAATCATAATCAATGGGACATTTTTCCCCACCCGCTGCCTGGGTTGCACGCAGTCCAGCTGGGACTCACCACGACATAGGTAAGCTCCACCCCCGCCCAGCCCCAAAACCCCAGGCCAAATAATTCAGTTCAGTGAAAAATGCACAGAAATTGAAAGAAGGTCTTAACAGTTAAAACGACAATGCCCAAGTCAAAGTGCAAATCCATTAGAAAGAACACCCAAGTAAACAAACTCTCACTGAAGGAATTAATCCCATAATGATAGACTCCAACCAGAACACACCCACAGAAAATAGCCAAGAAAGCCTGACCCAGGATAATGACTTTCAAAACATGATCATTACTATGTTCAATATTATGAAAGAGGAAATCCAGGAGGAATTAAAAAACTGCATCAACCACTTTGAAGAGGAATACAACAGATACTTGGAGGAGTTGAGAAAAACAGTTCAAGAAACAAAAACAGGCATAGAGCAGCCAAAACAGACTCAAGCAGAGTTTAAAACTGAACTAAAAGACAAGTTATCTTCAACCCAGAACTCAACAGAGAGTCTTATCAGCAGAACTAACGAAGCAGAAAACAGAATTTCAGACCTTGAAGACAAAGTGGGAGTAATAACCAGCTCAATGAAAGAAGTTGTTAAAGCCAAAAAGATACTGAAGAGCAATATTCAAGAGTTATGGGACACCCTGAAGAAGCCTAACATGCGTATTCATGGAATGCCAGAGCAAGAATCCCATAATACCACACCTGAGCAAATTTTTCAAACTATCATCAAGGAAAACTTTCCTCATCTAAAAAAAGAGAGGCCTATCCATATACAAGAGGCATTCCACACCCCAAACAGATATGACCAAAATAGAAACTCACCATGGCAAATAATAGTTAAAACAGTCCCCATTCAAGATAAAGAAATGGTGCTGAGAGGTTCAAGGGGAAAAAAAAAGTCACTTTTAAAGGTAAACCTATTGGGGCTGGAGAAGTGGCTCAGGGGTTAAGGTTTCACCTTGCAGGTGGAAGGTCCTGAGTTGGGATCCTAGACCCCACATATAGATGCTGGGCAGAAGCAGGGGCTGCCTGCGTTTCTGGTCCTGGTAGGGTGGAGCCTGTGAATCCCAGGGCAGAGTAAAGGAGGAGGTGGAGGCGTCCATGTTGGTTCCCGAATTCGCCCATGGTTCTACACATACACACACACACACATACACATGTGCGCACACACACATGCACAATTGAATAAAATAATAATAAAAAATTTAAAGATAAACCTATTAAAATAACAAATGACTTCTCAGTCAAAACAATAAAAGGAAGAAGAGCTTGGAGAGACATACTTCAAGTATTGAATAAGCAAAAAAGTCAAACCAGGTTAATAAACCCCACAAAATTATCTGTCATGATCAAGGGAGAAAGAAAAATCATCCAGCACAAAGACACTTGAAGGGATACATGTCCACAAAACCAGGCCTTCAAAAAATTGCTAGAAATAATGCTCAAGCTTGAAGAAAAAATCAGGCATATCCAGGAGAACAGAAGAGAAGTATAGCACCATTAAAAGCAAAAAAATATACTTACAAAAGCCACTAAAGATAATAAATTTCTGGAATTAAAAATAGTTTGTTCATCATAACACTAAATGTTAATGGAATTAACTCACTGATCAAGAGACACAGATTACAAATTTGGATTAAAAATCAAAATCCATGAATCTGTTTCCTGCAGGAAACCCATCTCACCACAAAAGATAGGCACATCCTAAAAATAAAAGGCTGGTCAAAAATTCTACAAGCTAATGGAACCAGAAGAGAGGAAGGGGTAGCCATTATGCTGTCAGACAAAGTGGACTTCAAACCAAAAAAAAATCATAAGAGACACAGATGGATACTACATTTTAGTCACAGGTACAATTCACCATGAAGACTTCACAATACTGAACATATATGCACCCAATATGCCCTCCGCACATTCATTAAGAAAACCCTACAACATCTAAAGTGAGAAATCAATCCCAAAACAATAATTCTTGGGGATTTCAACACTGCCCTCTCAACATGGGATAGATCAACAGGTAAAAAACTTAACAGAGACACTTTGGAGCTTAATCAAACCCTTACTGAAATGGACCTTACAGATCTCTATCGAACTTTTCATCCACGCACCAAAGAATACACATTTTTCTCAGCAGCACATGGAACTTTCTCCAAAATAGATCACATATTGGGCCACAAAACAAATCTCCACATATACATATATAGCCTGTACCTTATCAGACCACCACAGCCTAAAGCTTGACATCCACAACACAAGCAAGGGAAAATACACTAACTCCTGGAAACTTAACACTATGATGCTGAAGGAGAATTGGATTCAGGAAAAAATTAAAAAGGAAATTCAAGATTTCCTAAAAGTGAACGACAATGAAAATACAACTTACCAAACTCTCTAGGACACAATAAAAGCTGTCCTAAGAGGTAAGTTCATAGATCGTAATGCCTACATCAAAAAAATGGAAACATCAGAAATAAATAACTTAACAATGCAGCTAAAAGCTTTAGAGACACTAGAGCTATCTGATCCTTAAAACAGTAGAAGGGAGGAGATTAGCAAAATAAGGAAAGAAATATCTGAAATCGAGGTTAGGAAAAGATACAGAAAATCAACCAGTCAAAAAGTTGGTTCTTTGAAAAAATCAATAAGATTGATACACCCCTAGCTAAATTAACCAAAAGCAAGAGAGAAAAAACCCAAATTAAGAAAATTAGAAATGAAAATGGAATTATCACTACTGATACCCAAGAAATCCAGAGAATTATAACATCATATTTCAAAAACTTATATTCGGTAAAATTTGACAACACAAAAGAGATGGATGAATTACTAAGTAAACACAACTTACCTAAATTGAATCAGGAAGTTGTGAATTATTCAAATAGTACTATAACATATGAGGAAATTGAAGAAGTAATCTCAAATCTTCCCACCAAAAAGTGTCCTGGACCCGATGGATTCAGCACAGAGTTCTACCAGACATTTAAGGCTTATAACACCAATACTCCTTAAACTGTTTCATCAAATGGCAAAGGAAGGAACACTACCAAATTTCTTCTATGAACCTAATATCGTCTTAATCCCCAAACCTAATAAAATACACATTAAAAAGAAAATTATAGGCCAATCTCTCCGATGAAAAAAGATGCAAAGATTCTCAACAAAGTCTTAGCAAATCAGGGGAGGGGGAGCAGAGAGTTCGGGGGGGAGGAAGACGGAGGGAGGGAACTGATGTACCTATTAAGTTTGTATGAGCAGAAATAATAATAAAAAAGTCTTAGCAAATCAAATACAAAAATATATCAAAAAGATCATCCACGGAGATCAAGTAGGCTTTATTCCAGGCACATAAGGTTGGTTCAACATACGAAAAATCAATATATATAATTCACCATATAAACCAGTCCAAACTCCAAGACCACATGATACTCTCGATAGATGCAGAGAAAGCTTTTGACAAGATCCAACAGCTCTTTATGATCAAAACCCTAGGGACAGTTGGAATGGAAGGAACCTTTATCAATATAATAAAAGCTGTATACAACAAGCCTACAGCAAGGATTATACTCAATGGGGAAAAACTTGAAGCATTCCTGCTTTGATTAGGAACTAGACAAGGCTGTCCACTCTCACCACTTCTGTTCAATGTTTTACTTGAAGTCTTAGCTGAAGCCATAAGACAAGAAAGGGACATAAAAGGGATTCAAAAACAGCAAGGAAAAAGTCAAGTTATCTCTATTTGCAGATGACATGATCCTATACATGAGGGATCCCAAAAACTCCACCAGGAAGTTCCTGGAACTAATACAGAAGTTCAGTAGAATGGCAGGATACAAAATAAATGTACAAAAATCAGTGGCATTCCTATATGCCCAGAATGAAAGAAGTGAAAAAGCCCTGAGAGAAACAATCCCACTTACTATAGCCCCCTAAAAAATTGAAATACCTTTGGATAAACCTAACCAAGGAAGTAAGAGACCTCTATAATGAAAACTTTAAAACCCTAAGGAAGAAATTGCAGAAGACACCAGAAGATTTAAAGACCTCCCATGTTCCTGGATTGGCAGAATCAACATCATAAAAATGACCATCCTACCAAAGGCAATAAACAGATTCAATGCTATACCAATTAAAATCCCAAAGCAATTCTTTAAAGAAGTTGACCAAACAATCTCAACATTCATGTGGAGGCACAAAGGACCCAGGATAGCAAAAACAATCCTGAGTAACAGAAACACTGCTGGAGGTATCACCATGCCAAACCTTAGTCTATAGTACAAATTCATCATTGTAAAAAAAGCCTGGTATTGGCTCCAAAATAGACACACAGATCAATGGATAAGGGTTGAAGACCCAGATACAAGTCCACACAATTACAACCATTTGATCTTTGACAAAGGGGTACAAAAATCCAATGGAAAAAAGAACAGCATCTTCAACAAATGGTGCTGGCAAAACTGGATCTCCACATGCAGAAGATTAAAACTGGACCCATACTTGTCACCATGTACAAGACTTAATTCCAAATGGATCAAGGACCTTGATATAAGGCCAGAGACTATAAAAACCTTAGTTGAAAGGGTAGGGAACTCCCTGGAGCTGATTGGGCTAGGTCAACAGTTCTTGAATGGACATACAATAGCACAGTCACTACAACCAACACTCAACAGATGGGATCTTGTGAAATTAAAGAGTTTCTGTTCAGATAAAGAGATTGTAACTTGAGCACACAGGCAACACACAGAATGGGAGAAAATCTTCACTAACCACATATCTGATAGAACTCTATTATCCAGAGTGCATAAAGAAGTTAGAAAACTAAACACCAAGGAAACAAGTGGCCAACTAAAAAATGGGCCTTGAAAATTAAAAGAAACTTTACCAAGGACGAAATTAAAATGTCTAACAAATATCTTAAAAAATGGTCCACATCCTTAGCCATCGGGGAAATGCAAATCAAAACCTCTCTGAGATATCATCTCACCTCTGTGAGGATTTCAAACATCCACAATACAAACAACAACAAATGCTCGAGAGGATGTGGAGAGAGGGGAACTCTCCTACATTACTGGTGGGAATGCAGGCTCATACAACCACTCTGGCGAGCAGTCTGGTGATTCTTAAAAAAGTTAAAGATTGAAATGCCATATGACCCTGCTATAACCCCCCATACAGCAAAAATTCACCTTGATAGCACAAGCATGACCATGTCCATAGCAGCAGTGTTTACAATAGCAAAGTCATGGAATCAGCCCAAATGTCCAACAGTTTATGAGTGGATAAGGAAAATGTGGTACATTTAAACAATGGAATACTACTCAGCCATCAAAAATGATGAATTAATGCCATTTGCCAGGAAATGGATGGAATTAGAAACAATTACATTGAGTGAAGTATCACAGACATGGAAAATTAAGCGTTGTATGTACTCCCTAATAGGTGGATCCTAGTACCAAACACACTTAGAGACACTCAAAGACAAATCTCTGTAATACCTACAGTAATTGTAAAGATTATAAACAGGAGCGATGGGAAGGAGAGCCCCACCAGAAACAGATGGGACCATGTTACAGCAGAGAAAATGGCTACCATCAAGGACTGCAAGTAAGTAATGAGAAATCTGATTAAGTTCACAGACTTTCCTTCCTGATCATTTCCAACTGATGGGGTACGATCTTACTAGAAGAGGAGGGAAAATAGGCTGCCAGATAGAAGGTAACCATTTTGCAAATGGGTGATTGACCGCTCTCTCACTGTGGTTTCCTACTTCTATTCCATCTACCTTTGAATATACTCTTATAACAAGACTCTAATTTAACAGGTTTTTATCTCTGGCCAGGGGGTGACATCCAATGCCCTTCAGGATGGAACCAAGGGCATTGCAGGAATAGCAAAACTGAAAAAAAATCATCAACAAACCATAATTCAGAACATCAGAGACTCTATATCAACCACCTGGAATGAGGCCTGCCTAATCTCTACCCATCATGAAGTTCAGGGAAATTTGTGGAAGAGGGGGTGGTAAGATTGTAAGAGCCCAAAGATAGGGAGGAGTCATGATATGCAAGATTCTCCACCCAACTTAGGGCTGAAGCAATTGTAACAGGACTCTGCATAATCTGTGCAATGACCAACATTTCATTGACCCCTCAAATTCTAACATGGACTAAAGGCACTAGGATCCTTGGAGGCTAGGGATTATCAGTCACAATAATGTTCCTATACTTAAGAAGAACACAAGAAAGAGTTCTAGGAATTGCCACTGAGTCCTTACACCTCATTAGAGAGGAGGACCCAGAGGAAAGTTTGATATACTCATTAAAGGATACTTCAGAGATAAGGGGAGGGGGCACTGAGAGAAAGGGAGGGAGGAGGGAAAGGAAGGGACAAAACAGGGAGGGAACAGGGATGTCCAGGAAGGGGTGGAGGGAGGGAGGGGACAGGGGTTCCTATTATATTTGTATGAGCAGAAAAATAAAAAAAATCAATAAGACAGAGGGATAAAGGGAGGGAGGTAGGTGAGGATGAAGGTATGAGAGCTGGATGTATAGATATGTAAAAGAGGGCAATAATTAATCATTGGATTGCATGATTTGTGGTATTCAGAAATATGATTGCAGGTCCTCTGAAAGCTGAGTTTCCAGTGAAGATGGCAGTGTCACTGTTTCCACAGACCTAAACTTCAGGGAGACTAATATTATGACCAATTTTTGACCAAAGTTATGGATATTTAGGAGGCTACTATTTCAAATTTCAGAAGTAAAAGTCCTGAAACTCTTAGATTCTTAAGGCTAAAGAAAGCTGTCATGATTATAGTTTGGAGGACAAGAAAGAGAGAACAGGAGAACAAACTCACCATTAGGCTTTTG
Organism: Typhlomys cinereus; assembly: GCA_023101885.1. Taxonomy (NCBI): domain Eukaryota; kingdom Metazoa; phylum Chordata; class Mammalia; order Rodentia; family Platacanthomyidae; genus Typhlomys; species Typhlomys cinereus. The sequence goes on along the minus strand of JALPQD010000692.1, from coordinate 447,770 downwards.
CATCATCTGGGCCCTCCAGTTAAATAAACCCCACTTCATTGACATCAAATACCAAACCATGTCTTTCTCCACTGGAAAGAACTTCACAAACATACTCAGAATTAATGCTTAATAGCAATATTGGTGTCAGTTAATTCAGTCAGACTCACATATTAAAAATATATATAATATATACACTTTTTATAGATAAGTATGCTTAACATTGAATAAAACATTTTTGTTAAATACCAGCAACATATTACTTTAAAAAAGATACATTTATATGTAATGATTATATTTCTTGATATTATTTGGGGAAATATTTAATTGAGAAAAAATGTATTCAAATACAATATCCATTTGTTAGAATTTTATACCAAATTAATGGTCAGTAACCATAATGATTAAAACATATTGCTATTTATATATATAGGAAGGACCTTGAAGTGGAACTGATCAATTTATTTTATCTCATTTTTTTTCTTAAGGCAAGTCATATCTAGCTATTAATTGCTTCCTTAACATTTTAAATTCTAATGTTGCTAGCCAAAAGATACACCAAGTTCCTTGGCATTGTTTACATATGTGAAATGATTGACTGTCACAGATTGATCTTATACTTCCTGCTTGTTTTCCCCTAGACACTTCAGAAAGCATGTAACTCATAAGACAACTACATGTTTCAGATTTATCAATCTTAACATTCCTTATTATTCTTATTTAAATTATACCACATATTAAGAAGGAATAAAGAAAATATAATTGAATCTCTGAAAATACGTTACCTTTTGTTTTAAAATGCATATTGTCTATAATCCATCTTCTTTCTTTCCCTGTCCAGGAGTTACACAAACATCCCTTACAAATACATAAACACATTCTCATTCACGGCCAAGGATGGGGAGTTCATTTCTAGGAATAAAACCATGAACAGTTGATCCTGCCTATTGTACATTGGCAGATATATGAGTACAGAAAATTTGGCTAAATGCCACCATTGAAATAAAGCTTCATTTTCTTTGCCATTTTCCTTAGAAAATTGAAAATCATGCGCGCGTGCACACACACACACACACACACACACACACACACAAATATAAAGAGAAAGAGAGAGTGATTAGAGAGTGAGAGAGAGAGACTAAAAGCAAATGATTTCTTGGAAAGTAAACATTTAAAAAATCTCAGGAGCTGGGGATTTAGCTCATTTGGTAGTGATTTCTTAGCACTCTTAGCATAAAGGATTCCTTGAATTCCATTCCCATCACCACCTAAAGCAAGGCATGATGTTGTACACCTGTAATTCCATCACTTACGTGGTATAGGTATAGGTATAAGTTAAAGGTGATCCTCAGTTTCACAGACTAGTTTGAGGCCAGTCTGAGCTTCTTGATGTCCTCGCTTTTCTCTTTTTCTCTCTCTCTCTTTCTCTTAAAAATTCCATTTTTCCAAGCAAAATTGTTGATCAATGAACCTATTAATACTTGTCATGCGATGTTTGACTAGATACAATACACATGACATTGCTTTGCTATCAATCAAAAATTCCCTGCTCATAATTGGATAAATTAAAATTGTGAATAAATTTTGATGATGAAGTTACAGTCAGAGTTGAAACTTATCATTTGTTAATTTTATCTAGTTATCTTGTCTAATTTTACAGTGTCTGTTGCTGGTTTTGAAATGCCTTCTAGAAAAGTAGATACTCTAGAAAGTCAAGCCATGGTTCACTGACAAGTGATTTTGAACTCTCCTTGTGGACACATAACTACATCAAATAGACTGAAGTCTGTAAGCGTTATCCTCAAGTTGATACAGCCAAGAAAACGCCGCACCCAGATTCTCTACCTCATTTTTACTCCAACATTTACTGAATATTTTGGAAATCTGCTCATTTTGCTGATCCTGTAGCAACTACTTTTCTGTGCTTATCAGACAACTTTATTAATCGCTTCTACATAATAGAGCAGTCCCTTGAAAATATTTTTAATTGCATCATCTAATATCTTTCATTCCTGCAATGTGGCACTGATCTTATATACCAAAAAAAAAAAAAAAAAAAAACCTCTCAATAGCATGGTTTCGGGGTTTGTATTCCAGCCAAACAAAGAGAGGTGATTAGGGAAATTGAGGGCCCCACAAGGATATATCTCTATCCTTTCTTAAAGAAATGTTAGTGGGGCTGGAGAGGTGGCTCAGGGGTTAAGCCTCCGCCTTGCAGGCGGAAAGTCGTGAGTTCGGATCCCAGATCCCACGTATAGACGCCAGGCGGAAGCGGGGCGGCCTGCGCTTCTGGTCCTGATAGGGCGGAGCCTGTGAATCCCGGGGCAGAAGGAGGTGGAGGCGTCCATGGTGGTTTGCGAATTCGTCCGTGGTTCTACACACACACAGACACACACGGGCACGCACACATACACACGCATATGCACACAGTTGAATAAATAACAATAATAAAAAAAAGAAATGATAGTGAACATTCTAGTCACCAAAAACCTGTACAGTTGGGGATGCTAAAATATACACTGCACTATGAGCTTTTAAGTAAGGGACAAGAGAAAGACATGGGTAAAAGACCGTGTTCTTATAGCAGTAGATGAGAAGGAAATGTTTGTTAGTTTGAATGTTTCTAGCCCTAGGACCTTCTGATACAGGGAAGCATGTCCAATCTTGAACCATTTCTCTATTCAAAAAGAAAAGTTAGAAATTCAGACACCAGGCCATGAAGGGGCTGATAATTTCTGAACATCTGTTCTACATGCCACATGATATTAATAGAGGAGAAAACATGGAAGTAAAAGGCGTAATTCACATTAAGAACAGATAAAATCAAATGACTATCAAGATCATAAATCAGACAGACCTATTGGAAGAGGACACTAGTGCATACTAATAGGTATAAGTTTAGAGCATCCTCAGCTTGAGGCACAGGATGTACAGAAATTATAGAATGTATATATATATAGAATATATATATATATATATATATAGAGAGAGAGAGAGAGAGAGAGTGAGAGAAAGAGAGTTGTTAGCAGAAAGTATGTAGAATTTTATCTTAATCAGATTTTTTTTAAAAAAGGATTCAAAGCAAATGTAGCTTTCCAGTCATAATAAATGTTATAGAACTGTGGTTACTTCTTACCACAAAATAAGTTAAGAAACCATATACAGCTAACAAACATGTCTTGCTAGGAGTCTCTCATGTGCATGAGAGAGGATCATGGAGCTCAACACAGGGGACAATCTAATATGTTTCCTGTGCACAGCCCTGGCTTGCTTAATTATTGGCTGGGCAGAGTAAAGCAAAAGATCCAAAGAGTGACTACAGTATCTCTATAGCCTGCTTTCACCTAAGAAAAGAGAAATCAGTCTTCAAACTTCAAACGTATTTTCAATGCCTTGGATAAAATTTAATCTTAAGCCTTTGAAAACTCCTTGAAACATAAATATACTTTAAGGTTTCTCATTTTCTTATCAGTTTTCCCCAATTTCTCATATTACATTTCACTCTGGCATAGTGTCTACAAAGTTCATCAGACAATATGTTCTCATGGACTTGGGCAATTCGGGAGAGAAACCTAGGGACCTGGTGGTGACACTCCAAACAGGAATGTGCAGTAATTTATTCCCATCATACCATAGTACTGGAGCAGTATCCTATTGTAAGCATCTATATTGGAACAAAGATTCCTGATCTTGTCTTGTCCTAAGGGGATATTGGGCACCATCTTGTACAAGTAAGCAGTCAGTTTAGTCATGGTATCATTAGGCAGGAGTTTAAAAACAACTCACTGACAAGAATATCATGGATCAGCATCACTTAGTGTAGCATGATAATATCCTGTGACAATCCTTCCTGAGTTATGTGCATTACAGATGTAGTCTCATAACCTTTCATCTAGCACATATTTGCCTTCTGTAGTTGTGTGAGGCAAACAAGTATTTACTGATTTGCTTATGCTTGCAGAGGCCCTGTCAGTTCTCTATTTCTTCTGCAAAGGAAAGATAAGGTTATGAAAGAGATCATATATACATTACATTACCACCCTCATGGCATGGTGAATGGTGATGTACAAACAGGTGCGCTCAGTGACCTGAATCTATATATAGCCCAATGTGCTTATGAAACTATGGGATCACTGCAGTTTAAAAATTCATGCCCCCCCAGAAAATGAAATACCTTCATATGAACCTAACCAAGGAGGTAAAAGACTTTTACAATGGAAACTTTAAAACCTTAAAGAAAGAAACTGCAGGAGACACCAGAAGGTAGAAAGACACTAGAAGGCAGAATCAGCATCATAAAAATGACCATCCTACCAAAGGCAATATACAGATTCAATGCTATGCCAATTAAAATTTCAAAGCAATTCTTTAAAGAAGTTGACTAAGCAATCTCAAAATTCATATGGAGGCACAAAAGACCCAGGATAGCAAAGACAATCCTGAGTAACAAAAACACTGCTGGAGTTATCACCATACCAAACCTTAGTCTATACTACAAATCCATAGTTATAAAAACAGCCTGGTACTGGCTCCAAAATAGACACACAGATCAGTGGATAAGGGTTGAAGACTCAGATATAAGCTCACAAAATTACAGACACTTGGTCTTTGAAAAAGGGGCCCAAAAAATTCAATGCAAAAAGAACAGCATCTTCAACAAATGGTGCTGACAAAACCGGATCTCCACATGCAAAAGATTAAAACTGGACCCGTACTTGTCACCATGTACAAGACTTAATTCCAAATGGATCAAGTACCTCGATATAAGGCCAGAGACTATAAAAACCATAGTTTAAAGGGTAGGGAACTCCCTCAGCTGATTGGGCTAGGCCAACAGTTCCTAAACAGACATCCAATGGCATAGTCACTGCTACCAACTCTCAACAGTTGGGATCTTGTGAAATTAAAGACCTTCTGTTCAGATAAAGAGATTGTAACACGAGCTCAAAGGCAATCCACAGAATGGGAGAAAATCTTCACTAACCACATATCTGATAGAGCTCTATTATCCAGAATACACAAAGAACTTAGAAAGCTAAACACGAAGGAAACTAATGGCCCAATTAAAAAATGGGCCCTGGAACTTGAAAGAAACTTTACCAGGTATGAAATTAAAATTTCAAACAAATATCTTAAAACAGCTCCACTTCCTTAGCCATCAGGGAAGCAAATCAAAACTTCCCTGAGATGTCATCTCACCCCGGTCAGGATGGCAAAACTCCATAATACAAACAACAACAAATGCTGGAGAGGATGTGGAGAGAGGGGAACTCTCCTACATTGCTGGTGGGAATGCAGGCTCATACAACTACTCTAGCGAGCCGTCTGGAGATTCTTAAAGAAATTAAAGATTGAAATGCCATATGACCCTGATATTTCACTTTTGGGAATAACCCCACATACAGCAAAAATTCACCTCAATAGCACAAGCACAACCATGTTCATAACAGCACTGTTTACAATAGCAAAGTCATGGAATCAACCCAAATGTCCAACAGTTGATGAGTGGATAAGGAAACTGTGGTACATCTATACAATGGTGTACTACTCAGCCATCAAAAATAATGAATTACTGGAATTTGCTGGGAAATGAATGTTATTAGAAACACTTATATTAAGTGAAGTATCCCAGACCCAGAAAATTAAGTGCCGTATGTACTCCCTAATAGGTGGCTCCTAGCACCAAACCCACCCAGCCCACCTAGAGACACTCAAGGATAAATCTCTGTAATTCCTACAGTAATTTCATGGATTATGAACAGGAAGGATGGGGTAGGAGGGCCACACCAGACACAAGGAGAGAGGAGACCACGTTACAGCAGAGAAAATAGGCTTCCATCAAGGACTGCAAGGAAGTAATGAACCATCTAGTTAAGTTCACAGACTTTCATTCCTGATCATTTACAACTGAGGGGGTATGATCTCACCAGAAGGGGAGGGCATATAGTCTGGCAGATAAAAAGTAACCGTTTTACAAATGGGTGATTGACCCCTCCGTCACTGTGGTTTCCTACTTTTATTACATCTATCTTTGAACATACTCTTATAACAAGACTCTAGTTTAACAGCTTTTTATCTCTGGCCAGGGGGTGACATACAATACCCATCAGGATGGAGTGAAGAGCATTACAGGAGCAGCAAAACTGAAAAAGAAAATGAACAAACCATAATCCAGAACTGCAGAGACTCTATATCAACCACCTAGAACTAGGCCAGACTAATCTCTCCCCATCCTGAAGCTCAGGGAAATTTGCAGAAGAGGGGGCAATAAGATTGTAAGATCACAAGGATGGGAGGAGCAATGATATGCAAGATACTCCACACAAGTTAGGGCCAAAGCAATCATAATTGGACTTTGTGTGCCCTGCACAATGTCCAACACACTATTGACCTCACAAAGTCTAGCATCAGCTAAAGGCACCAAGATCCTTGGAGGCAAGGGATTGACAGCCACAGTAGTGTTCCTATGCTAAGGAAAGGGTTCAGGGAAATGCCACTGGGTCCTTGTATGTCATCAGAGAGGAGGGCCCAGAGGAGAATCTGGCATGCACATTAAAGGATTCTCCGGGGAATGGCGGAGGAGGCACTGGGGGATGGGGAGGGAGGGGTGAGGAGAAGGGGAGCAGGAGGGTCGGGGGCAGGAAGAGGGAGGGAGGGAACCGGTGTACCTATTAAGTATGTATGAGCGGAAATAATAATAAAAAATGTTAAGGAAATCCATGGCCCCAATAATGTAGCCCTCACTAAAAAGATTCTTGCAAATCATTGTTACAACCCACCCAGCTCTGTGATCAGGTCCATAGATTCATAAATCAGCCCCTAGTATGTATAGATTGATTACCTCCATATATGCCCAGGAAAACTTACTTTCACGGTTGGAAACTGTAACAGATGCACTGAATTAAAGCATGGAATACAGGGTGACTGGAGACTTGTCCAGCATGGTGACCTCATGAGAAGAGAGAGGTGCTCTTTTTGCCCATTTTTGTGAGGTTCAACATACCTGTTCCTCTGTTGAGATATGTCCAATTATTGGCAGTCAAAATAAACCCATGTGGTCAAGGACTGTTCCTTAAACTTGGTGGACATTTTCTGTTATTCAGGGATGCTATGGCCTTGGAAACAGCCTTTTGGCAGGATCAAGAACCAATGTCTCATATACCAGTCCCTTCATACCTCTTATGCCACTATACACAATCTCCGTGGTCATTCATGTCGCTACTCTTGCCCTGTTTCTTTCTTTTTTTTTTTTTTAAAAAACGATTTTTTTTAATTTTTTTTTTATTCAATTGTGTGTGTGTGCGTATGTATGTGCGTGCGTATGTGTGTGTGTGTATGTAGAACCACGGACGAATTCGGGAACCACCATGGACGCCTCCACCTCCTTCTGCCCCGGGATTCACAGGCTCCGCCCTACCAGGACCAGAAGCGCAGGCCGCCCCCGCCTCTGCCTGGCGTCTATACGTGGGATCTGGGATCCGAACTCAGGACCTTCCGCCTGCAAGGCAGAGGCTTAACCCCTGAGTCACCTCTCCCAGCCCACTTGCCCTGTTTCTTACTAAAGGCCTTAATTCTTCACTTAGCCTTAGATATTAGAATGATCAATATATCTTTTCAAATTGTGAAAGAAGCCCTGGCCTACCTGGAAGCAAGAACAAGGTAGGATGCATTCTTGGCTGCCACAGAGAGTAAAGTCATGGTGAGTGAACTCCAGGATCTAGTGGGCTAGGAAAGAAGGAGAGAGCTGTGCCACAAAGACCACCAACACTTCACCATAGACCTAGAAACAAAGTAAAAATGAGCTGGCTCTTCTTTAAAATATTTTCAGCTAGTCTTTGCATTCTAAGTATTAATAGATTGAACTTTAAGGGTATACATTTACTCAGTTTTTAATATCTAATGTGCAGATTTTATATTTGTCTAACTCAGGAATATAAATTAAAATTTAAATGGATGCTACTACCTTATGAAGCCTTTATCAGAATCAAGATACAAACCTAAAAAAAAATTTTGGACCTATTGTTTGCATCCTAATTAGTCATGGAGAAGGAACTAGTGCTTAAGAAAATTAGAAAAGGAGTATAAATAATGTACTCTAAGAACATGATAAATTTCATACTATCTGCTGAAACCTACTATGTAAATGTGAGATATTCAATGTTGCTTCAGCCCCAGGCATCCTGTAAGCAGGGTATGCCAATGATTGTGATATGAGCTAAATTAATTCAATCACATCATTCTCAAGGTACTTTCCTCAAACTGCAGGTTATTTCCAAGTCATAGTCTATCTCTGGTTTACCCTAAGGGAACCGCGGTGTCCTTTTGGACCTAATTTTGAAGTTTTTGCAAGTTTTACTTGCAAATAGAAGGCATATTTATATAGTCTAGGCCATTATTAAAAGGTTGGGGATGATGGGTTGGGAGTACAGGACAGCTGTGGAGTACCTGATGACATGATGTGGTTAAACACACTCGTAATCCAAGCTGTTGGAGGGGCTAAATCAGGGAGATTGTTTGTTTGAGAGCAAAATAAAGTTTTCTACAAAGTCTTTTGGTGCAGGGCACTGGTATGGCACTCGCTTAACACATTTGAGGACCTGGCTTCTATCCTCTGTACCATAAAAAATAAAGTGAGTTTTTTCATAGTGATATGATCTGATTTACAGCTGTCTGCCTCCAAAACTCTAAAAGTTTTGGATTGAACAATATGTATGTCAAATTTTCTAAATTTATAACAATGCTTCAGTGAAGGAAAAAAAATAGCTTTAAATAGATGTCCGAGATTTAGTAGACATACATAGTCCATAGTAAACCTACAAACAGAGCAAAGAAAATTGTATTTGGCACTATAAGTAAAATAATTTCCCCCATATGTATCTACTATACGAAAATAGTTATGTAGACATTATTATCATAATTTTGAGTTATTTGTAAGAAATGTTACTCTTCCAAATAATTACCTCACTTGATAAATGTATACTTGTCTTAAGTCATGATCTCAAATATAAAATTTTGATATGAGAATTTTGTATTTACTGTACTTTCCGTAATTTCAGTGGGACTTACACAGATACATTAAGTTGAGAACCAATATAGCCTATTAATTTAAATTGCCAAATGCATCAAAATCTAATTTTTTCAATTAACTTGTGTGATTCCCACCACCTTAGATTTCCTACCCATTTGAACTATTCCCTACATATGTTGCCTTATAGAGAATAATAAGGTATAGTTCATTCCCACCAGTGGTAATTAACAGGAGTTGATATCTCATTGTGTAACAGACATCTTGTTGACTGATTTCTTTATCTCATTCAATTTTCACTTTTATCTTTTGAGTTTATATTACTTACATTTCTCTTTTATACATGAAATATCTAAAATTTGGGACTTGGCAAGCATGAGCAGAAGTTAATGTATCAGATTTGAAAACAGTACCCTGCAAATAGCAAACTAAAGGAAGAATTTCTTTCCACTGGGACTTTTTGAGGTACAAAGCTGAAACCAGTCTTCCTTGGGATGTCATTTCTTTCAGGTGTTCCTAAAGTCTAATATACATTCCACCACATTCACTGTCAATATCAGCACTGGCACATACATTTTCATATTTCTTCATTACACTTAGCTTCTTGAAGTTTCATAATTTTATCTTTAAATGAGGAAAGAAATGACATGATCTGCAAAATCAGTCCCTCCTTTATCTCAAATCCGGAGATTTTGTAGCAGAACTCTCTAAAATTTTGGACACTTTTTTATTTCTGAGATTCTATGTTCAAAGAGTTGATAACTGGCATAAACAAACATATCTGCTGCTTACTGACCAGATGAATTATTCTACCCTTGTGGGCAAATGAACCTCACACAAGTCACTTGGCTGTTGCTAAGCTTGTGAGTTTGAAAACTATGCATTAGAACGCATATCTTTTGTGTATCTTACAACAAAACAGTGATGTTCATTATCCCAACTCTTAAAATGAAAAACAAATCTCTTGCCACATCACATTTACACAAAGCAATTTGGTTTCTTCACAGAAGCAACTTTTTCCCTCTGATGGTGAATACTGTCTACAGCACAACATTGGTGGCAAGTCTTACAAACTCAAATCTTCAACAAGCTTATAATGCAATGTGATTATTTCAATTATTTTTAATTTTTACAGAGAAATGACTCATATAACCATTTAACCATGTTTTGTCTTAAGTTCACAATTTTTTATTCATTTGGTTCTCAAAATATGCTCACCATTTTTTATTCATTTGGTTCTCAAGATATGCTACCTTCATATTTCAAAATGAAACAGCAAGCACAACACGCTACTGGTGAGGAAAGATTTTAAAATATCTTTCACATGTTAATTTCTTATATAGGTTTCCAAAAACATATACACAGGTTATCACACCAAATGTCCAAATGCAAATATTAGTGAAGAAAATGATTTTCTTGTATTCATTAACCATTAGCACTTGAGCTCAAAAGAAGCAGAGAAGGGAAAACACAATAGGAGTGACATCAAAGGACAAAAATCTACAGGTAAATTGCATGGCTCACATTTTTTAACCCTGTTAGAACATATGACAATAGGCTGCAAAAATGGATTTGAGACATCTGATGAATTTTTTTGGCACCAAACCAGAAACAAATCCATTTAGAATGAGTACAGCCTGATGAAAATGTACACAAAGAGGAATTCCCTCTCAGTCAAAATTATATGCTATGCTTATAATGCCTATAATTTTTATCAGTGATCTGAAGAGAAGGCCAATTTTTGTCATTTATAAATTATATCTATTAACTGAAAGGTAAGGTAACCGTTAAGTGCACAGTGTTCATGACTAGTTGTAAATGTGTTCCTTTTGTAGTTATTATTACTACTTTCAGCTAAATTGCCATTCTCTAACTCAAAAGGATTTTTTACAATAGTAGACATCTGAAAGCAAGAAATTAAAGTTCTCTCTATCAGAACGTAAGCATGTATTTTCAGGAAGACATTTAGAGTTTTCCTGAAATGTTGTAATATTCTGTAGAAGCCAATAGTTTTCATCAAAGTGATCCATATGATTGTGATTCTCAAATGCTGTTAACTCCCGGGTGGCTTTCAATGGAACAAATATGAATTTGCTTACTGTGAATCTAAAACACATTAATATGTTGGTTTTCTGTATTACAGAAAATATGTGTATTTTTTAGTAAAGTTTCAGTTAGGCATTTTCAGAGAGTAAATGCACTTAATATGACATTTTACTACAGATTTACTGAATAAAACAACACTTGAGACATAAAGAAATTGAACATTTACAAGCAAATTTTAGATGATTTCTGAAGAGATTTCAAGCTTAAAAAGGGTTGTTATTCAAAATGAATTGCTTTCTTAAGCAGGAAACCCAAAATGTTGCAGGATTGATATGTAGAACATGTGATTTGTGAAATGCTTTAAAAGCCTATTTGCGGAAACTGCCTCATGTGCAATGGTGTTGCTATTTTTTTAAGAATTTGAATTTCCTGTACTGGAATTATTTCTTAAATTTGAAAACAGAATAGTTATCACTTTACCCGCAGATGAATAATGATAAAGAAAGCCTTATGTTATCTGGGAGTAATGCTAATTTGGACTAAGGAATCTTCCTTTATTGCTGAAAATAATTGGCTAAGTTGCTTTATACTTGAGTGCAATCCAGAACTAATTGGAAATAATAATATCAGCTAAGTTTGTCATTAAGGAATATAAGTGTTATACTCTGGAATATTCAGAAACCAGTCAATAGTGGCTTACTTGTCAGGCCAAGAAAGGGTGATTCTAGCGTGAAGTTGCTCAGTAGTAGGTCCAAATACGCATACCTTATGTAAGGTCCCCTAAAGACAAAATCAGGGTAAAACAAAGTAAACAACTTGGAAGCAGATCTTTCCTGCAGCACCTTAAAGTAGCATATTATAGAGAACAATATAATAGTATCCTTACCACACACAAAAAGAGTGAAATTTCTTTTGATGTTCCAGTCAATTTATGTATAATGTGATACAGCCAATACCAAAACTTTTAATAAGTATACAAGTAAGTATTAGTGGAGAAGAGGATTATTGGAAATTTCCAAATAAGGAGCTTGTCTCCTAATTTCCAGGAAACATAAAAATACAGGGTGATTATTCTGCAAAACCTGTAAGTGTAGAAACAACTGAATTTTGGAAGAATTGAACAAAATGACAATAAGAAATATGGACTATATTGAAATGCACCTAGCATTAAGGCAATCAGAGGGCTAAGAAAAGATTATCACAAACTTCATGCACAGTGAAATGGTTTCTAAGAACAAAAGCAAATCCCAAAGGAAAAATAAAACTGTCGTAGTTACTATTTCTGCTGCTGTGAGACAGCACTCATACAACCAACGTAAGAGATAAAGGAAAAGTTTTTGACTTATGGTTCCAGAGGGGAGAAATACTCTGTAATAGTGGAAGAGGCATGCATGGCTGGCAGAAATTGAAGGAGACTCACATCACCTCAGACATCAGGAGACTGAGAGAGCTATCTGCAAATTGCAAGAGCAGACCTATTAGTTGAAGCAGAGCAGAACTAAACAACCTCAAGACCCACCCCAAGTGACATGCCTTCCTCCAGCAGCCACGGCCTTCCAAAATGTCATTTAAGGATTCAAACACATGAGAGCGTGGGGGACAAATTACATTCAAACCATGACATCTCCACCCCAGAACCCCATAAACTCATGGCCACCTCAAAATATAAACCACACCTAGTCCAACTTTAAAGTCATCATAGACTCTATCAGTAGTCCCAACACAGTTTAAAAGTCCCAATTCCAAAGCCTCCTTTGATATCAAAAGACAAATTTCATACTTGCAATATGCAATTTGCAGAATAAAATGGAGGAATGGGGGGTACATCCAGGAAAGATCATCCACAACAAGACCAAAATCCAGCAAGACAAACTCCAAACACTGTAGCTCGTAGTCCAGTTTATGAAACTCCTGTTGAAATCGTCTCAGTTCCAAAGGGCTTTGGTTCCACCCCTCCAGTACAGCTGCTTACGGAACAAATCACTTTGCTAGGCTAGCTCCTCCCATGCTGTACAACTACCATTGTGGATGTACAATATTGGTTTTGGCATCTTTAACATCTCCATGTCTCAGTGGCAAAACATGCTTTAACTCTATAGCATGACATGTCTTTCTTGGGCCTTTGAATCCTGCCACATTGCTTGATTTCAGTTCCTCTCTGAAACCATGAAGGAGGGATTCACAACCTCCTCATTCTTGTATCTTTGATGTCTCTGAAACCAGTATCATGTAGGCAAACTTCTAAAACCTTGCTGTAACCTTGAGTTTGTGATTAGCCTCCTAGAATCATAGCCGTTTCAACTTTCATATGCAGATTCTGGGCAAAATCTCTCTTGGACACTTGCTTCAGAGAAGCAGAAGCAGAACATTCTTTTAAAGCTCTGCCCTTCAGTTCTTTCCTTCTGAAAGGGTTTGTATTTTTTTGAAAACTTCTTTCTCTATGTGTTATATATATATATATATATATATATATATATATATATATGTATATATATACACACACACATATATTATTACACATTATTTTGCCTAATCATACAAGCTCAATAGGTGTAAGTACCTGCTTTTGTTCCCTCCCCTTCTCTTACCCTGTCATCCTCCATTGCACTCTCCCCCCTTCCCCTCTTCTCTCTCCTTCCCTCCTCACCAGACACCTCCCCCTTCCTCCCTCCTATCCCAAAGAACATCCATTTATGTGAGCACCAAACCTCCCTCTGAGTCATCTACACTAGTGAGGGTTCAGGACTCATTGGAATAGCCCAGGGCCCTGCTTGGGCTGCCCACTAGCATAGGAACTTTATTATGACTGCTTAACCCATTGCCTCTTGAATCTTACTGCCTGATGCCTTCTCCCCTGTGATCCATACTAGACTTTGGGGGATCATTGACATGTCAGGAGTTGTTCAGTTTAGACAGAGCATAATCATATTGTGGCAATATCCTGACTGCTGCAGCCCTGAGTTCTATGGAGTATCTTGCAAATCATTGGTCCTCCCCATCCTGCCCCCTCTTCTACAGGGTTCTTGAGCTTTAGCATGGAGAGAGATTTGGCTGGTCTGGTTCCAGGTAAATAATATTGTGTCTTTGGTGTTCTGAACTATGGTTTGTTGTTTTCAGTTTTGCTTTTCCTGCACTGCCCTTGGTTGCATCCTAATTGGTATAGAAGGTCACCTCTTAACCAAAGATAAAAATTGTTTAAATGAAGATTTAAATAAGAAGAAACTTAAAGGAAGATAGAAGAATAAGAGTAGGACACAGCAGTGAGAGGGGTCAGTCTCCCAGTTGATTACCATCTAAATGTCAGTCCCTATATCCTCCCTGACTGGGGAGATCAAGTATGTTCAATCCCAAGTGACCAGGAAGGGAAGTGAGAGTGAGTTGCACCAGATGTCTTGCTACTTACATGCAATATATGACCATGGCCTAATTTCTCTATTGAAGTGTTGCTGTGAGACTAAGAGAATCTGGTACCAGAAAGTGAAGTGTCAGTGTCCTTGTGAAGTTGTGAGTACTTGGTACCAATAAGTGAAAAACTATGGCCATTGTTTTGATGCAGCTGGTGTTCCTTTGAAAATGTTATGGAAACCTTTGAAACTTTGGTATGTGAAAGCATTTGCATCTTGGTGATGGAATTTATAGGGTGATTCTAGTGAGAGTCTGGAATACAGAAATGCTGTGAGAAATGCAAACATTGGAAGCCAACTTCTGATGATCAAGAAGGGGAACAGAGACTGTATTGGTAACTGGACAAGGAGCAATAGAGTGATACACAAACCGATTTTAAATTAAATCCAGTACTCAATTAATTAAAAATGTTATTTCCATAACATTATTGTAGAAAACATATTGAGATAGATATTTAAAATGAGTATTTTTTAATTTTCTTTTTTTAACTTTTTTTATTATTATTATTTCCTCTCATAAAAACTTAACAGGTACACCGGTCCTCTCCCTCCATCCACCTCCCCCACTCCGACCCCCTTGCTCCCCCCTCCCCTTCTCCCTCTCACCCCATCCCCCAGTGCCTTCCCCCTCCAATCCCCGGAGCATCCTTTAATGTGCATGCCAAACTCTCCTCTGGGTCCTCCTCTCCGATGAGGTGCAAGGACCCAGGGGCATTTCCCAGAACCTTTTCCTGTGTTCCCCTTCAGCTTAGGAACACTACTGTGACTGTCAGTCCCTAGCCTCCAAGGATCTTGGTGCCTTTAGTACATGCTAGACTTTGTGGGGTCAATAATGTATTGGACATTGCGCAGGTCGTGCAAAGTCCTATGATGATTGGTTCAGCCCTAACTTGTGTGGAGTATCTTGCATATCATTACTCCTCCCATCCTTTTGCTCTTACAATCTTACCACACCCTCTTCCGCAAATTTCCCTGAGCTTCAGGATGGAGAGAGATTAGGCTGGCCTAGTTCCAGGTGGTTGATGTTCTGAATTACGGTTTGTTGATTTTTTTTCCAGTTTTGCTGCTCCTGCAATGCTCTTGGCTCCATCCTGATGGGTATTGGATGTCACCCCCTGGTCAGAGATAAAAACCTATTAAATTAGAGTCTTGTTCTAAGAGTATATTCAAAGGTAGATGGAATAAAAGTAGGAGACCACAGTGAAAAAGGGGTTAATCACCCATTTACAAAATGGTTACTTTTTATCAGTCAGCCTATATGCCCTCCACTTCTGGTGAGATCATACCCCAATGAATAGTTTATGTAGAAGTAATTGTATACTGAGGATTAAAGTCCCTGTGATGTGGGAACTTATATATTTGAACCTATCTTTATGTATCTGGATCTTGTGTTTCTTATTTTCTTTTGCTCATGGTGAAATATTATAGACCTATTTTTTATTTCTTCATACATTAAAAGTTAATGCTCCAAATGTCAGGCAAATTATATCATAAGCTTACTAAAGTTAAATATCTAATGAATGCATTAATGTCAGTGTTACTAAAAAATGGAAGAATTTGTACTCTGGTACTCTCAAAAATAAAAAAAAATACATATTTAGAAGAATGATCATCAAGGTCTTAGTTGAGAAAAAAACAAACAAACAAAAAAACCTGCCAGGTGAAAAAAACGGCAACAGCCCGCACTGCTGGCCATGATGGGTGGAGCCTGGGAAGTCCCAGAGTGAAGCAAAAATGAGGTAGAAGTAATCCAGGATGATTCCTGAAGTCACTATTGGTCCTCCACAGGAACACATAGTGCACTCTCTCTCTCTCTCTCACTCTCTCACACACACACACACACACTCTCTCACACACATGCACGCACACAAAACAAACAAAAAAATGTTAGTACCGGACAGGGAGGAAAGGTCAGGTGGTTTAAGTGCTTGTAATGCCAGCATGAGGACTTGAGTTTGGATCCCTATCATCCACATAAAAAGTATGGGGCACTGCTACCAATTTGTAATCTCAATATTGGGGAGGTAGAGACTAGTGCATCCCTAGATTTCATTGGCCAGAGAACCTTACCTAATCACCAAATCCTTGGTACAAGTAGGAGACCATGTCTCAAAAGAAAAAGGGGGGATAGTTCAATGGGGGATGACTGGGGAGGGGAAAGGGGAAGGAGAGGAAAGAGGTACGTATTGAACTGTGTGATTAGGAAAAAGTAAAATGTGGGAGAAAAATATAAAGAATGATTAATTGGCAATATTAAAAAAAAGAGAAAGAAAACTGTTCCTAAGTAATAGCATATTCCGACGACCTTTGGTGCACACACACACACACACACACGAATGCACACACATACAATCACATATACATGAACGTTAAAAAAGAAAGTAACCCTAGAAGAAATGTGATAACAAATACATGAAAACTGAGTTCCCTTTTAACTTCTGGTGAATATATAATTGCTTTAATAATGATGATGGGTATAATTATTTTTACATATTTGATATGCTATTTGCTGACATTTTGTTAAATGTTTTGCTTGAATATTCTTGAATAATATTAGTTTCAAGTGTTTCTTTCCTCTCTCTTTTTCCCTTGCTCTTTGTCTTCCTCCCTTCTGTCCTTTTGCAATTGGAAATGCTGACTTAATATGGACCTAATAAAAAAGTTGAGAAATACTCCTTCCTCTTTCATTATCTTGAATAACACAAAAGTTGTGTTACTTCCTTGAGTATTTTGTATCCTTCTGGACCAGGAGTTGATTATTTCTGGAGAGTTCAATTTCTGTAATGTTCATAAGACTGTTCATATTGCCTCCCAAATGTTGATTGGGTTTTGGTAGCTTTTGGCTTCCTATAAATTGTTATATTTTTCTGAAGTTGTGAAATTTATGAGTGAAATAGTTTTCATAATTGTCTGTGATGTGAACACAGTTATTTTATTTCCTGTTATTGATATTCTGTATTTTCACTTTTTTATTTTTGCCACTACTATTAAGGGTCTTTTGATTTTATTGACTTTTTTCAATGAGCAATGTTTTTTGTTTCATTTTATTTTCTCTATGTTGTTTTCTTATTTTTAATAACTTTTACTTCTTTTCTATCCTTACTATTTTCTTCTTATTATTTTGCATTGATCTCTGCTACTCTTCAATTTTACATTCTCTTTAGAAGGAAGCATTTAGTTAATCGGTGGCTATGCTAATAAAAATATATAGCATGATGTATTCTCTCAGTGGGACTCTTTTATATCATGACTCTGTTATTAGTAGCACGAGACACATGTGTAAAAACTTTCCTTGGATGATCTATAAATAAACACAGAAAAAAATAACAACTTCAATATCTGTTCATTGGTCCTTCACATTCCTAAACCCTATGCATATATCTTAGTCATCCTCCTCTTTCATCTCCCAGTTCTTAGACAAAATTGAAAATTTTCTCTTCCACTGAACTCTCTATACATGTAAAATCTGTGATGTCCTAATTCTATTTGAGTTTTCCATCCCTCGGTTTTATTTATCCAACCATTAACTCTGAAAGTGAGTGTTATTTGCAATACAATCATAGGCTCCTGACAACTTTTGGCTTATTCTATTTCTATGCTATTTTCTTCAGAAAGATGGATTTGTTTGCTATATTATCTGAAATGTTATCTACCAACATGTATACTTTAGTATCTAAATCTATCTTTTTGCATATCTTCTCTTCATTTGAACATGATCTCAGAATTAAGAATTTCAAACTTAAACAAAATTTATGTTGTCATCTTCTCCCCATTTGCTTTTTTTAAAAAAAAGCCATTGCTCACTGATTTGTTCTCTTTATTTATGATAACATGTCATTTCCAGTAAAGACATGTATGTTCATATATTTTAACAAAAGCAGGAAAAAGATTATATGCAAATTTCAAAAACCACTTTTTGGCTTCTGATTAATAACACTAGGATGTAATATTACTTATGTTGTTCACTCATTCATTTAATAGTTATAGATAGGTAGGTAGGTAGATAGATAGATAGATAGATAGATAGATAGATAGATAGATAGACAGAGAGATATACATATTTGACATATACCAAGAAATAAAGTGTTCCAGAAGTAAGGTATTAAACAAGGTATGCAAAGTTATTGCCTCTGTGGAGTTTGTAGTCCAACTGAAGGAGAGTATCATTCAACCAATAAATCAAAAGTCTACTATAAGGTGGTGGCACACAGTATAAAGAAAATTAAAGCAGTATAATGAAACAGAAAATTATCCAAATGAGAAATATGTTAAAAACAGAAGTATCAAAAGGCAATTGCTAGACTATGACATCTGAATAGAGGTCTGGATGGGAGGAAAGGCCTTGTGGAAATGTTCTTGGTATGAAGGGAAAATTAATACAAATTTTCCAAATGACAATACATGTAACATATTTTAAGAGAAATTCAGTCAGGTGATATGAATGATACAAAGTAAGGACAGATGCAGAGACCTGCATTGGAAAAAAGGTTGGTACAATGTCATTTATTCAGAGAATAATTAGAAAACCCAGAAGCTATGTGAGATAGATAATATGACATGAAGTGGTGTGTGTGTGTGTATGTGTGTGTGTGTGTGTGTGTGTGTGTCCATTAAAAATGTCCTTTGGCTGATTCAGAATGGCAGGGAATTATTATATATATATTATAGATTATTTTACTATACTTGATTTGATTGTAATATCTAATGGCATTAATTGTTGTTAAAAGTTTGGGGATCAGGCTATGATTGTATCGTTTTACATGTTTAATATGCTACAGAAAGAACTTTCATGTGTGAATGTATTTTATAGCTTTTCATATTATTTTAATAGCTGAATTTTCTTCATTCACCTTTTCCCTCAAAATATTCATTGATCATATCCCTCAATGCAAAGGGAAAGATAGCTCATAAAATCAATTTCTTTATCATTTTCATCATTCCTTGTCATGAGATGGTTATTTCAAAGTCTTCTGTATCAAATAATTATGTAGAAGTCAGTGAGTGTTGATACATATCTAAATTTTTTTTATTTCTGCTCATACAAACTTAACAGGTACAACGGTCCCCTCTCTCTTTCCACCCACCCAACCCCCCCTGTTCCTCTGTTCCCCTCCCCCTTCCCTCCCCATTCCCCAGTGCCTCCCCTTCCCTTTCCCGGAGCATCCTTTAATGTGCATGCCAGACTCTCTTCTGGGTCTTCCTCTCCGATGAGGTGCAAGGACCTTGTGGCATTTCCCAGAACCCTTTCCTGTGTTCCCCTTAAACATAGGAACACTACTGTGGCTGTCAATCCCTTGCCTCCCAGGATCCTAGCGCCTTTAGCAAATGCTAGACTTTGTGAAGTCAATAGTGTGTTGGTCATTGCGCAGGGCATGTAAAGTCCAAATATGATTGTTTCGGCCCTAACTTGTGTGGAGTATCTTGCATATCATTACTCCTCCCATCCTTGTACTCTTACAATCTTACCGCCCCCTCTTCTGCAAATTTCCCTGAGCTTCAGGATGGGGAGAGATTAGGCTGGCCTAGTTCTAGGTGGTTGACATAATGTCTCTGGATACATATCTAAATTTTATGCAACTATTTTGAAATCAGCTTTATAGTATATTATACCGAATTATATACTCACAATTAAAAATGGTATATATTCATCTGTTCCTCTACAATAAACACTTGTCAGTCTTTCTTACTTATATTAGCCTTAGTAAACTACATATGATCACTGAAGATTAATTTGTGTTTTCAAAGTTTGATATAAATGGGATAACATATTATTTATACTTTTGTCTGGATTCTTGAAACTTTCATAAATGTTTTTCCATCCATTTATACTGATGGTAATGTCAATTTGCCATACCTTTTCCTCTAGAAACTATGTAAATATGTAAAATCGCTTTATCATACCAGATAATGAAAAATGTAAATTACTTCCATTTTTAATTTTGAAAGTTATTTTCTGTAGATATTCAAGTGCAAACTTTATGGGTAGTTGTGCGTTTTCTTCTCTTTTTCATAAATACCAAGATAAACTTTAAATTTTTCAGAATGGAAAGCATGGTTATTTCTTAAAATTATATATATTTTTCTTTTAATTTATTCCATCACAAATTCATATATATATATACATATACATAGTGCATACTTTTCACAGACTTAGGGACTCATGAAATAGCTCAATTCATAAAATACTTACATTGTAAGTATGAGGTTGAGAGTTTATTCTCAAGAAGCCACTGAAAAAGGCTGGCAGCGTGGTATGTGCACGCAATCCCATCTAAGGGGAAGTGAAGTCACATGGATCCATGGGGCTTTCTGGTAAACCACTAATCTATTTAACAA
Source organism: Typhlomys cinereus (assembly GCA_023101885.1). NCBI lineage: Eukaryota > Metazoa > Chordata > Mammalia > Rodentia > Platacanthomyidae > Typhlomys > Typhlomys cinereus. The sequence continues at coordinate 426,980 of JALPQD010000692.1, read as the reverse complement.
GTTCTAAGTCATTGAGAGAGTCTGTCTTGAAGAAAGAAAAACACAGGTACACACAACCTGCATTCTTGGTGGAGAATGGTTGACTTACCAATGGGTAAATGATGAGATTAGCACTTGCCAGTGTTAGTATGTCAGATTAACCCCAGTGGACCACAAATCCAAAAAGACAAAAAGTAGGTGGAAGACTGGTTGGTAAGGAAAAAAGCATGTACTGAACAAAAGTGGCCAAGAAGGGGTAGAATCAGGTAGTAAGTGGTGAAAACCAAATATAATTTATTGTATTCATGTATGAAAATGTCAAAGAATAAAAATTGAAGAAAATAGGTGGATGATGTCCTGAGGAACAACATTTGGGGTTATCATTTGGACTGTTTCAGTCACTCTTCTTATACTATGAGACAATACCATGACATAGTCAGCTTAAAGTTAAGGTAGAAAAAGGTTTTCTGCTGCTTGTGGTTTCAAAAGGGCTATGGATCATCTATGGTTCCAATCACATAGCAAAAGACAGAAACAGGAAAATCAATTCATGTCACAGTATCCACACCAAGCGACAGGGAGAACAAGAACAGAGGAAAGCAAGGCAAGCCTATAAAACCTGATATCCAATGCCCCCTTATTTTTTTAATTATTTATTCAATTGTGCGTGTGTGCACATGTGTGTATGTGTGTGTATGTATCTGTGTGTAGAACCACGGATGAATTCGGGAACCACCATAGACGCCTCCACCTCCTCCTTGTTTACTCTGCCCCGTGATTCACAGGCTCCGCCCTACCAGGACCAGAAGCGCAGGCTGCCCCTGCTTCCACCCGGCGTCTATATGTGGAGTCTAGGATCTGAACTCAGGACCTTTTGCCTGCAAGGCAGAGGCTTAACCCCTGAGCCACTTCTCCAGCCTTCAATGCCCCATTATGATATGCCTTCCTCCAGCAAGGCTCAACCTCTTAAAGGTACAATTTTCACAAACATTCACACCAGCTACAAATTTAAACTCACCAGCTTGAGGAAAGCAACTTACATTCAGAGCATGACAGCCCTGACATGCACATGCTCAAATGTTCAAAGCAATAACACAGACACATATACACACACATTATCATAGTTAGGCACAGGTGTCAACTTGACTGTTGAGAGTTTGAGCTCTGGACACATTTGTGGAGAATTAGTGGTTGGGTTAAGCCCAGAACAAACCTGCAGGAGATTATCTAGCTGATGGGGAAGACTCAGCTTAGGGTAGGTGTGACTAGGCCTTGAACCGATGAATAAAATACTGAGAGTAGGTTGAAGAAGTTGGCATCCTTCTGTACACTTGGCCAGACATGCTGATCTGTCAAGTAAGGATTGTCCCTCTCTCAGCCATTACACAGATATGGTGGGGCCAGTTCCCTCAACCTTGGTGCTGATGTGAGATCTCCTGTCAAGCTGGACTGAGAACTGTAATCAGATAATCGTAAGAAACAATAAACCCCTTGCTCCCTTAAGCCATTTGATGGTCATTTATCAGCAACCATGCAGGTGAACTGCAACACACACATACACACAATTATCTTGAAACAAAGTGAGATACAACATACCAATACTTATGGGATATGGATAAAATTGTTATGAAAGTAGTTTGTGGAAAGAAATACCACAACATAAAAGAAATAGAAAAAAGTAGAAAAAAATAAAAGCCAAAATAATGTAAAATTTTTTTTTGAAACATAGGAGGGAGAAAAGGAGGGAGGATATAAGAGGAACAAAGACAGGGTAGAGAGAAAACACATGCCACTGTGCACAAGTGGCAGTTAACATAGTGATGCAGTAAAAGCATTCAACAAGCTTAAATATCCAATTCCAATAGAAAAGGGGATATCAGAAAATTATGTGCACTCAGTAGAAACCTTTTGTAAGAAAAAAAGTCACAAGTAGTGCTATAATTCAATAGTAATAGCTAAAAATCTTTTCTGCATGGTCTGATACAAGACAAAGATCTTCCTGTTTAACACTTCTACCAAAATATTGCTAAAAGTCCTAATCAGAAAAATTAATCAAGAGAATTAATTAAGTGAATTCAAAATGGAAATAACCCTTTTTGCTTACAAATGGAATCATCTGATATTTAAAAAAAATCAATGCTCCATCCAAAATTTAGACCTACTGACCACATTTACTGAAGTATGAGGAAACAAATTATCACTCAAAAAGTAAAGTGGTTTATATCAACAATGAGCTATCCGAAAAGAAAAATGTTTTTCACCTTTCATTAATTTGAAAAGTAATAATGGAAGAAAATTTAACCAAGGAGGACAATTTGCTATAAAGTGAAGCCCCCCAAATGATGATGAAAGACATTGATAAAAAAGAAAACAAATGCAAATTAGTTTATATTTATAAATTTGTTTTAATTAAAAATTAATACTGCTCAAAATCTCTGCATATTCAACATAATTTTGTCAATATATTAATGAAAATGTTCACACAAGAAAAGAAACAATTATATGATGTATATGGAACCTCTTCACAAACTATCTTGTGAAAGAACAAAGTGGCTATATTACTGGCTTAAAATTATATAACAAATCTCTAGTAATAAAATCAGTATGGTACTGGGGCCAAAAAAAAGACATATAACCCAATGGAACATATTAGATATCAAAGGAAAAGATTATGCCTACATATTTGATGAAATAATTTGTAAGGAGAATACCAAGAATGAATGATATTTAGAAAAATATGAATATCAATATGTGAAATATTAAACTGAACCCTTATCTTACAGTGAAAATAAAAACCAACTAGAATGGATTCATTATTTAAATGTAAGACTTGAAAAATGAAAGCATAGAAACACAAATTGTTTTCTTGTCTACTTTCCTCTTTTTTTTCTTTTGTAGTTAAGAGGTTTGCAGAGGATCAAGCACAGAATCATGTTATGCATGTAGTCCACAATAAAACTTCCACAGCTTCTTGATATGTGTTTTGACAACAATTGTTTTAACATGATACCATAATCACAGGCGCCAATATAGAAAATAAGCATCTGGGGAAACATAAAACTGAAATTTTCTTATAACCAAGAATACAATGATATAGATGATAAAATGATTAACAAAGTATAAACAGCATACTTGATATTGTCATCCAAAAATATCTAAGGGCATCATAGAATTAAAATGAGAGAGAGAGAGAGAAAGAGGGAGAGACACAGAGAGAGAGACAGAGACAGAGACTGAGAGTGCCAGAATTATGGCAAAAGAAAGCACAGTTCTCATATATTGTTCCAAAGAAAACATACAAATGGCCAAGTACATTACACTTTCTCAGCAGCAAACATCAACAGGAAAATTCAAGCCAAAGCACAATGAGATGTCATTATGTGCATGACTGTTATAAACTAAGTTATAAATGTTGCTCAGCATGTGAATCAAACAGAACCATTGTTAACTATTGTTGAGAATTTAAATTGGTACAGGTATTCTGGAAAACAGTAATATCATTTAATATCACTTCTGGGCACATGCTCAAATAATGTTAGGTCATTATGCAACTTTCTCCTAAATATTCTTTCCTTGGAATATATCAAAAGGAAATTAAACCATTTCTCAAGGAGATATTGCAGTTCCATATTCATCATTGCATTGCTGAAATAGCCAAAATGTGGAAATAACATAAGTGCATGTTGATGAATGATTAAATATATATCACAATATCTGTATATCCATGTATGTATGTATATTTGTATACAGTGGAGTAAATAGGTACACAGGATTAAATTTTAGAAAGAAAGTAATCTTGTCATTTGAGCTACACAAATGAGCTTGAAGGATAACATGGCAAATTAAATTTTGTCAGTCAGGGAACAAAAAAAAATGTGAAGTCTAAAGCAGTTCAAATAATAGAAGTAAAGAATAGAATAGAGACGATTAGTATTTACCAGAAGCTCAAGAAAGTGGAACAAAGTTTAATTATATGGCTAGATAATTTTAGAAATCAATTGTAATACATAACAATATATTAATACACACAGCCAATACCTTATGTGTGAACTTTGCAAATAGAGTAGACCTCTAAGTTTCTCACTTAACACAAATGGGCTAACTCTATAAGAGGATGGCTATATTAATAAGCTTGACCACAGGTATCATTTTGTATATATATTACAGAAAGAGGTGATGTGTATTGTGTGTATGCATGTAATTTTCATTTAAAAGTAAAATTAATTCCACACAGGCAGTTTATAGATATATTGAATTTACTATGAAAATATCACATAGGAAAAGCGTAATAGATTCAGAAATAATGTTATTGTCACTGAGGGACAGGCTAGAATCTATGTGAGAGTTAAACTAGAACACTGAGCAGAATTCAAGGGAAGAAAACAATCCTCATTCATATCTCAATGTGATTTGCAATATATGAGATAAATAATGCCAATCACAGAAGTGGTTTTTGATAAAATAACTATAACTAATAAGCAAGACTTTTTGTAGTTCTTTATGCAATAATGTACATAATTTGTTGGAGAAACTTTTGACCTTTCATTTGGACTCTGTCTTTCTGGTTAGGGTTAATGTTAGTTCCAACATTTATATAATAGACACAACATGTTCTCAGTAATTGGAGTGAATGCTAAAATGCACACATTTTAAAGTATGGTAGAATAGCTAAAATGTGCTTCATGTACACACAAACACGGAGCTCTTGGATCACCAATAATTCAGGATAGTCATATGGGCTTAAGTCACATATGCTAAATGCAATTTTCTTTAGTTTTATAATGTAGCTACTTAACAAGCTGTTTGTTTCTTCCAGTGATGAGCCTATCTCTTCTATTAAAGAGGGGTTTCTAGTAGATGGCTGAGGGGCAATGTAAAATTTGGTGATTCCTGTCTTTATTTTTTTTCACATGGAAACACTTGAAATTTCCCCCAATATAATTTCAGGCTATTATTAGTGACCCAAGAAAAGACAGATTTAGAAGTTTAGATGGGAAAAAAGAGCACTCTATGGATTAAAGGCTATTATCATTTCTTCTTTCAAATATTGATTGAATAGTAATAAAAAAGCAATGTTTTCCCCCTGTTTGCTTGCTAAGGAAGTTGTATAAGATATTCAGTGAATCTCATTTCCTACTTTTTGACAAGAGCCCTCGTCTGGAGTCAAAAATATCAAGTACATGTTTCTTCACCCTTGAGAGAAACACACAGCGTCCCAGATTTTAAATGTCTCCAATGTGCAAAATAGCTAATGTGTTCTTGCAAAAAAGATTCTCTTACTTGAAATTCTTCGGTGGAATCACGAGACAAATTTCATTTGAGAGAGTGTCTGCTGTGTTTTACAATAAAGCAGAGACAGACGTGGAGGCTGAGCACTCAACCCCCCTGGTTTCAAAAGTAAAATCCAAAGAGAGAGTTTACCCTTAAAGGGCTGGGAACATAAGTTCAAATCAGCCAGAATTTCAGGCTGAATAATGTGATGTGTGGCAAGGAAGTCTACTCTCTCTATACAGTCAGGAAAAGGAGTCAATCCGAGGCTTTGCATTTGTATAGAGGAGCGAGCAGAAACTGAAAGAGATTTGCAGATCGGCTGTTTTTTAGGCAGGAAGAATGCTTGTTAAATGCAGAACCCTGCTCCCGCTCATGTGTTTGCTCGGAGGTGTAGGTTTTGTTCCACTGACGTATCAGATAGTCAGAGTGGTTACCACACCGACGTTGTAGCAGCTGCATAATAAATGACTGGGAGAATCATGTTAGGCATGCCCACCTAACCTAACTTGAATCATGCGAAAGGGGAGCTGTTGGAATTCAAATAGACTTTCTGGTTCCCAGCAGTCGGCAGTAATAGAATGCTTTCAGGAAGATGACAGAATCAGGAGAAAGATGCTGTTTTGCACTATCTTGATTTGTTACAGCAGCCAACTTATTGGCATGATGGAGTGACAGGAAAAACAGCTGGCATGGAAGGTAGGATTATTAAAGCTATTACATCATTATGAATACAATTAGAAGCTGACCATGACAAAGCATATGTTTGAACAAGCAGCTGTTGGTAGCTGGGGTTTGTTGCCGAGCTCTTCAAACTCTGCAAACAGTGTTGCTTTTTACAGAATGGATTTTAAAATTACCTTGTGCTGCGTTGAATTTGGGGAGGGGGGGTGCTTGCCTTAAACCTTAGGAGGGAAACAGTTCTGGGATAGAAATCAGTGTTAGAAGATTGTAAAATAAAGTATTTTTCAAGAGTCTAGCAATCTCCAGGTAGATGATGATGGGTTTTGGGGGGAATCTATGGGAAATTTTACTCCAGCTCAGTTAGATGCAATTTACTTACAAGTGCTGATTGATATATTGGCATATTCAGACATTGAGAGAAATGAGTATTCATGCAATGTTTGGATAGATTGAAAATTGTTATACTTTTGATTTTTATTTTATAAGGAGTTTTGCTGTCAGTCACCTCTCCTCATCAATTTCTAGCTTTAGACATTAATTTAGTCATTCTGCATTATATGAAGAAAATATATCAATATCTCCTACAGGGTTTTTCAACAACTCTAGCATCTGTTTCAGCTATTGAACTGTATTCACATTTTGCCAAGTTGATGTCGACCCAGATGCTCTATCATTTCTCGCTTGATTACTGCTCTTAATTTCTCCATATCACCCTGTTTCAGATAAAGCCTTGAAGGCTGTTAATGGAAAGTGACATAAAATGATAAATTATTGAAAATTGGAGAACTTTCATTTCTTTCTCTATTTGGAACCCTAATGAGTTTGTTTTACAGTCTTTCTTGCCTACGTACAATTTTTAGAACCCTCTTTCTATTTGGCAATATTTCTTTCTATCAGTGGATCATAAAGTACTTTTACGCAAACAGAATTTGAGCATGGAATGTCTTTGGCTCCAAAAATAAAGTTTAGAAGAAAGGGGGAGCAATTTATGCTTTTAATAGAAACTAGGCATCCTTTGTATGTACTATCTTCCTATGCTATCCTGGGGATTTGTCAGTGAATGTATATTGGACCAAATATACTGAAATAATTTTTATCACCACTAGGGCAACAAGAAAATAAAACATTCAAAGCTGTTTTTTTTTTTACAAGTGACTGCTTAGAGAAGATGCCAAATAATATAGAATGAAAAACATGATCATTAACTAATACAGGATTTTTCAGCACTCTACCCCATCTTCTTAGTAGCCAAAGTAGCTAAATTATGCAAGTTAATAGACTGCTATGCATGAACATCTAATCTGACCTTTTAGTATACACAGTGCTGATCACATATGCTGTGCCTTTTTTTTTGTAATTGTAATATCCCAGTTAGTCCAGTTAAGGAACAGAGTACTGATTGTTATGTAACTTTATTTTTCCTGAATGTTACTTCATGTTTTTCAATTACGTATTCCTCCTACAAAGAATGAGTTAAAACAATTTGTATTTATTATCAGTGATCCAATTAGAAATTGGTAAGCTAATTAAGCTTGCCTACATTCATTCTAATTAATTATTACTGTATGTTTGGAAAAAAATCAGGAATTTTTATAAGTACTTTTAACCTTCAGGCATACAGAATGTGGTGAATATGTCATTCAAAATTCATAAGAATGACAGAAAAATAGTTTTCTAGATGTGCAGTTTTATCATAAAGATATATCTTACTAATATCATTGAAAAAGTCTGATTATTTCCTTGTCATACATTTGGGTACTACATGTACTTTTTGCGTAGATTGTAGCAGTACTTGGATAAATAGTTGGGAGGCTCAAAGACTGACAGATATTGCATCCAAATAGTATAGGGTTAATTTTGGTTGGATACCAAACAATCAATTGTATCTAACTGATGTCTAAAATAGTTCCTTGTCCTGTCACTTTTATTTCTCAACTGTTTCATTAATTTGAGTGACAATTCAACTCTAAAAGAAAAAAAAATAACTCTTTTATATTGCTTCTTCAGTGGGACTCTTTTTTTTTTTTTTTGGTGAATTGTCTCCTGTGAGAAAAAATGTGAGCTTCCTGCTAGCCTTGCAGTTCTGTTACCATAGTGACTTACATAATTTTTTTTTCTTTCAATGAGCAAGATGTAATTTGATTGTGCCACTGTACCCTCAAAACTGTGCATTTCTGTTTGTTTGTTAGTTTGTAGTTTAGGCTTGTTTCATTTATGACTAGAAAGTGCTTTCTGTTTGATTTCACTGATGAATAGAAAGAACAGACACTAGGTGGCACCAGCCGTTGATTATTAATGAAATCTTAGAGGCTTCAGGCCACACACCTGAAGAGCAGGCTGTTACCCTCTGGGATAAATGCATTGTAAGAGTAGTTTGAAATGCTTGCCTAGCTTTCTGGCTTTGGAATCCGATTGGTATGCAAACTGCTGAGACTATGGACAATCTTTAAATCCCAATCTCTTAATTCTGTGGTTTCTGGAGAAATTGAAGGCAGGGATGAGATAAAGAAGAAATTAGCAAAATAGTGTAAAAGACAGATGGGACAAAACAAACAGGCTATAAACATTTAAATACCTTTCTAAAAATCTACAACTGATGAGTTTTATAAATCTGTGCGGGGTTTCTTCAATTGTCTACCTTCCTACAAAGATATCCTCCCCCAAAACATTAGTATTATAAAGACAACTGTCTGTTTGCTTAGGTAAAACTCATAATGAATATCTTTCTGATTCTTTTTTTCCCAAAAATGGTTTCTGAGGTTTCCCCTTAGTGATAAGCCTATCAATTGAAATTCCAACATATGATGTGATACAGTGTTGGCCTTCCATGTGTGCTACTGGTCATGCAAAAAGATAATCTGGGGGAGATAGTAACAGTAATAATTATGCTTTGAAATGGTGTGTGTGTGTGTGTGTGTGTGTGTGTTTCTGAGTTTTCTCATCTTGTTTTTCCTCATTCTCATGTTATCCATCTTTTTAGAATGAAAAGGCTAATAAAGCTAGCCACTAAAGCATGTGGGTGCACACATAAACACATTTTTCTCATTCTCCCTCTACCTCTCTCTTTTTCTCTCTTTTACACACATACATACCACCTTGATTTTTTTCCAAATTATTTCAACAGTAAGCTATAATATTTCTTTTCCTTTGGGGCTGGAGAGGTGGCTCAGGGGTTAAGCCTCCGCCTTGCAGGCGGAAGGTCCTGAGTTCGGATCCCAGATCCCACGTATAGACGCCAGGTGGAAGCGGGGGCGGCCTGCGCTTCTGGTCCTGGTAGGGCGGAGCCTGTGAATCCCCGGGCAGAAGGAGGTGGAGGCGTCCATGGTGGTTCCCGAATTCGTCCATGGTTCTACATATACACGGACACACACACACACAGACACACACATGCGCGGGCACATACACATGCACATGTGCACAGCTGAATAAATAATAATAATAATAAAAATTTTTAAAAAATTTCTTTTCCTCAGAGGCAACAAACAAAAATGAAAATGAGAAAAGTTCATAAATACAGTAGACTAGTAAATAAATAATTGCTTGGATCTCGAAATATTATAAGTAATATTTCCCTCCATATAAGTAACTTGTTGGTCATAAGAAAGTTGAGATGACTTAGAAGAGGAAAGAAAGCCACAGTTCACGAATTTCTGTGATCTTGCCTTGGTTAAAATATCTATGATGCACATATGAATAAGGTGTGCAAGTGCTGCCATAATATTCTAGATCATGAATCAGCTTGATCTATTATCTTGCCTTGTGTATGCCATGTAACAAAGTGTTACAAACTAGAAAGAAGAATTTACACAGGACAATAATATAGTTCTATAAAACTGGCTTATGAAATTCAAACTTTAAATTTTTAAAAGATTTCTTTTAAACTTCATTTATTTAGTGTGTGTGTGTGTGTGTGTGTGTGTGTGTGTGTGTGTGTGTGTTTGCATCAGAAGGCAGATGTGAGGGCACATGTGTCAGTGTGGAGGGCTAGGGGTGATTTCTGGAATTATCCTGAATTGCTTTTACCTCTTTCTTCTTCACTGTGGGATTTCCCAGGTTCTGCCCACCAGGGATGGAAGTGCAAGTTGCTGCCATTTCTGTCTGGCGTTTTTATGTGGGACCAGGGATCTGAAATCAGGACCTTCTGCTTGCAAGGCATAGTCTTAACCCCTGAACCATCTCTCCAGTCAGAACTTTAAATTTTTAAGAATGTGCCTTGTGATCCTGCTCTTGAGCTGTTAGGTCTAGAAACACTAATTTTTAAAATCAAATAGCTTGCTTAGTAAGACACCAAAACTGTTGAATTAGAAGAGGAAAAGAGGCTTAGACCACTTAAAAACTGTGAAGTAACTGAAAAAAAAAAGGTGATTTGAAATTCCTTTGGTTATTTGGTTTGGTTCTGTTTTTTATTTTTTAGGGGGGGGGGAGAAGTGGGGAACTATCCTCAAACATGCAATTCTCTTGCCTCTGCCTCTTCATTGCTGTACATAACCAGCCCCAAAGGACAAATTCGAATAAGAATAACGATAGCATCCTATGCTATAATTCAAATCATCAGTCTGACAAGTGGAGAATATGACAGAATTGAAACTAACTACAATCCATTGACTAAGACAGTGATATTCTCATATACTCTCAGAATACAATGAAAAACTGTAATATTGTATATGTATCTGGCAAAGTGAATACAAAACCAACAAATCTAAGGTATTGTGTCTTTGAATTTGAGTAGTAATCCTAGCATTTGTGAGACTCAATCAAGAGGATTAAATAAGACCACGTTGGCCTGATCTACCACATCAGCCTCATAAGCAAAACCTAACCAAAACAAGATCATATTAATATTTGTGCATGACTTCAGTTAAACATTGATGGTAAAAGGTTGCAGAAAATAAATATAACATTCCATGCTCATTGATTTTATTTAAGAAAGTGAAAAGTTGAAGAATGCTGGAAGGAAGAGGTATAGAATAAAATTTTCTGTACTATGTGAACTACAATGCACATGAGACTTTAGACTCATTTCCACCTCTGGTAGACAATGGGAAAAATGGTTTCATTAAACATGTAAGTAGGGATTTAACTACTTTGTAGAATATTGTACTTCTTGTTTCTGACATGTTCATTAGTAGCAGTGAACTTCCTTCACTATAGAAAAATTAAAGATGCCTGAGATCATTTCTAACTTTAGACATGTATGAATCTAACGACTTCATGAAAAAAAAGTTTCTCCTTTCAAGTATATTTTAGTGTCTTTGCTGTTCTAATTAAGTTATTGCCCATATTTCACATAAATTTCTGTTTAGCCAGCTAGCTGAGATTGGTTTTCGTTTCTAAGAATATTTTTGTGAAGCACAAAACCACATGAAACCCTACTTGAACTCTCATAGAGTTTTAAGGGAGTTCAAACATAGATATGTTTGCTTGTTTTGATAGTATTCATGGTTACATTCATGTTAAAAAGGCCCTTAACTTGTTGTGACAGTGATCACAGGGCCCACAAAGCCTTAATATTTACTCTCTGAGCTTAGGTAGTAAAGGTTTGCTTGCTTCATATATAAAATATAAGTAAGATGGGTTTTTGTTTTTGTTTTTGTTTGTTTCGTTTACTAGCTCAAGTGTAGAGGAAAGGAAAAGTTAAAAAAATCAGTTGAACACTACAAACAGAAATTGAGATCATCTGTGACATTTAAATATTAAGCACTTGGAAAAATGGTTTGACTATTCATTGTCATGTTTAAAGATTGGTCCATTTATGGTAATGCATTGAAAGGTTTCACTTAAGAAAGCTGTCTTTAACATTGATATTAGAAACCTTGAGGTCTCTACAATCATTTATCTATACCCTCTCCTTGAGTTCACCAAGATGCTAAAATGCAGTTTTTTAATGTTATTTTATTTTAATCTTATACTTAGCCTTTCTTTATAAGACTTTAGACTCTCTAAGCAGATTTTTATATTACTGAGTTACTGGACAGGTGTTCACCTTTATAAAAAATATCATGATCAACTCTGTTATGGAAGATAGGAAAGGAAAAAAGCAAGATATAAATAAAAATGCATAGATGAAGGTTGACACAAGTAAGAATATTGATAAGGCATATTAGAATTCAAAGTTAGAAGTGACCAATTTAACAAGCACTTTCTTTAACATAGGACATAAAAGAAGGCTTTCCCTTCAAGACATAGCTAGATTCTAACAATAAAAATAATGTTTAACACAATAATGTTTAACACAAGTTAAAATCTATGAGTTTCAAAAGTTTGTATGTAAAATTTCCATATTTTTCAATGGGACACCATTTCTTTCAATAGTATCATAGGAAACTTCTGAAAACCCTTAGGATCTTTAATTTTATTTCCATGAGAATGCACTTGAACAGCTCTTTGGTGATATCTGTCTATATAGTAACAGATATACAGCTTTAAGGGTATGAAGGAAATTGTTCCTATGACTTCGGAATATGGAGCAATGAAGAAAACTCACCTGAGAAGAAGCTGAGGAAAGGCAAAAGAATCCATTGAGAAAAAGACATCACAGGGGAGCTTCCTTGTGTGCATCTCTGAAAATGATTTCATGACCTCTTAGCCTCAAAGTAAAATAACAACAAGCATATAAGTAGTTTTTTTAAAAAAAATAAAGTATTTTTTAAAAAGTGTTGTGTTTCAACCTCCAGCGATGGCTATGTAATTGTAGTCACACAGATTCTTCTCTTCATAGACTTGTTTTTTTCTTTTGTAGAAAAAAAAAAAAAAGCTTGCATCTTCCCTGAAAGTGAATTTACCCTGGCATCTTTACTTGTTGTTGCCATCAAAGATTTTGATCCTTTAAAGGACTTTCTTTTTCCTCATACTAGAGGTTAGAACATTGAACTTTGGTGGGCATTCCTCATAATCACTGGGTATCTCAGGGAAATATGACAGCACAGTGCCCTTTGAACATATACTTTTTAGATCTGTTTCTCCTGAAGGAGAGAACCAAATATGTCAGAGTATTATTTGTTTGAAAACTGAACATTTTTCTAGCACAGTAAATTTATATTTTGATGGTTTTTCTGTCTCTTATTAACATAATAAACAGAACCAAGGGTGGAGCCCAGAGGTAGCACATTTGCAAAATCTATGTGATGTATCACAAAAATTGAAAACAAAACAAAACAAAATTCTAAGAAGCAAATCCTTCATAGAGGTTTGAAATAACTGACTTTGCATCTACCTTATTTTTTTGTTATCTTACTTTCAGCTTGGAAAGTTAGGAGGATATAAATATTATTCTCTACCATTATATTCAAATTATATGCTCACATTATTATTAAATAATTCAAATTACTTATATTCTGTGATCTATTTAATAAGGAAAGGTGAGCAAGCATTAGAGGGAAGAATGGGTATCAGAGTTATTAAGCTCTTTCACATATTTTCCAGTTTAATTTTTTTTGTACTTTTACATGACCTAGTCATATTATTTTCATGTCAAGAAAATGAACAATCATATTTTTGAAAATTAGAAAAGATCATAATTCAATAAAATTAATGTTTTATGGCCTGAAGAGAAATGTATATGAAATTATAATTTATAAAATAAAATTAACAGATATTTGCTTATTCGTATTGCTCACAGGCCACAATTTTCAAAGTTTTAAACTAAAACATCTAAATCCTTTTATGGCATATGTTGTGATCTTGAAAGATTTATGAATTCTTTATGAGATATCTTTTTTTAAATTTAACTTGTTTTGTGGAGATGTTAATTAAAGATGAGATACTTTCTTCCACGCTTGTTCACACTGTCTTTAAGCTAAATGAAAAAAAATAGAGTTGGTTATAATGTTTTAGTGACAACATTTGGAAATTTTACAGAATAATCACTTTAAAGAGAATGATTTTAGAACACCACACATTTTAACCTATAGAAAGTTTAAATTGCTATGAGATGGTTTATAGTTTCTAAAGAAAGAATGTATCTCTGAAATCCTGACTTTCCTTCCTGATCATTTACAACTGATGGGGTATGATCTTACCAGAAGGGGAAGGTATATAGTCTGGCAGATAGAAAGTAACCATTTCGCAGATGGGTGATTGACCCCTCCCTCACCGCAGCTTCCTACTTTTATTACATCTACCTTTGAATATACTCTTAGAAGAAGACTCTAATTTAACAGGTTTTTATCTCTGGCCAGGGGGTGACATACAATAACCATCAGGGTGGAGCCAAGGGCATTGCAAGAGCAGCAAAAGTGGAAAAAAAATCAACAAACCATAATCCAGACTTTCAGAGACTCTATATTAATCATCTGGAACTAGGCCAGCCTAATCTCTCCCCATCCTGAAGCTCAGGGAAATTTGCGGAAGAGGGGGCGGTAAGATTGTAAGAGCACAAGGATGGGAGGAGCAATGATATGCAAGATACTCCACACAAGTTAGGGCCGAAGCAATCATAATTGGACTTTACATGCCCTGCGCAATGTCCAACACACTATTGACCTCACAAAGTCTAACATTTGTTAAAGGCACTAGGATCCTGGGAGGCAAGGGATTGACAGCCACAGTAGTGTTTCTATGCTTAAGGAGAACACAGGAAAGGGTTCAGGGAAATGCCACTGGGTCCTTACACCTCATTGGAGAGGATGACCCAGTGGAGAGTTTGGCATGCACATTAAAGGATGCTCGGAGGATGGGAGGGGGAAGCACTGGGGGATGGGGAGGAAAGGGGGAGGGGAGGAGGGCATAGGGGATAGGGGGTTGGAGGGAGGGGGAGGACCGGTGTACCTGTTAAGTTTGTATGAGTGAAAATAAAAAAAAAATTACCTACTTCATGGTATTGTCTTGAAAATACAATGATCTTGTACAATAAAATGCATTGAAGAGACTTATCTAACAACAACAAAAAAAGAAATCCTAAGCATATCCATTACAGTCACAAACCTGACTTCAGCTAAGTTATAAGTGTGAACAGTATACACATCACATAAATGGTCTCCATGAAACATTTTTGTTAGGTTTTTGTTTTATAGCCCAAAGTACACTGTGGGGAAGAAAAACGAATAAAAAGATGGTCTAGAAAAAAGCAATGTGGAAGTAAAGATGAGGGGATGTTCTGAATGAGATGTTCAGAACAAATTTTTATAGGGAAGGTAGAAGATGTCTGACCTGTAAGATTAGGCATCATGCCAAATTAAACTGCTTCTCTTATGTAGTTGAAGGTAATTGATGTTTATGTATTTTCCAAAATGTGTAATTATGGCTTTCATTCCTTGACCATCTGAGAGCAGAGCTTATAAATACAAAGTAGAAAGATTCATGCCGGGGCAAATAAACCCATCAGTATCACTCTGTTCTAATCAGATCTTTGTTAACACTGCAATGCTCCCAGGATAAAACGTAGGAGACATCACATTCTGATTTTACTAACATATATTTCTTTTTTCCATGTTATGGGTAGAATGATCCATCTAACTGTAATAAAGTGGATTATGGCAAGTAACACTAATGCTAACCTGATATTCTATGGGGTTTAGGGTAGCTACAGGACTTATTTATTTTCTGTGACAAGTGTGAAAAGGAGGAGATTGTGCAAAAGCCTGCCCATGATGAAAACGTTAATTTAATGAGCAGGGATTGCAGATACCTCTTGCTTTGGCTGCCAAGTCAGTCATTGACGGCCTCTGATGACCACAGTTATAAGAAGCAGAGACTATTTCCCCACAAAGTGATCCAAAGCAGGATTAAAAGCCACTGACTGACATGACAGGTTGTTCCTGCTGCTTTCCATTCATCCAACAATTTTTTTTTGATAAATTTGTACTGCCACACTTGGTGCTAGAGAAAGATGACTAAGATGTGGTCCCTGAGGAATTTCCAGATGAACGTTCTTTACATGGATAAGAGGCGGGGGAGAGGGATATCTGTAATCACAGTTTGCTGGAGAGCAGCAGCAGGTAGGGATCTGGACAGAAAATCTGGCGTAAGAAAGAGCCAGAGACTTAAAGGGTTCCTAGTTTGAGGGATAAGGACCAGCAGATGAGTTCGTCAGGGTTCAAGATGATAGCAGAGAGGAAAGAGAGTGAATTTGGTGGAAAAAATAGTAATTCAAAGTAATGGTGTAAGACATATTTGAAGGGTCACTTGAACTAAGGAGGAGCTTGCCCAACAGCAGCTGCTTCATCTTTGCTAGAATAAAACCTAGAAGGAGGAGAACAAACTGTTGCAAGTCAACTTGACATGACAGATTTTTGAATATTATATATGAAGAGAGAGAGAGAGAGAAAATGGGGCTGGGAAACTTTCTATTTGGAGATTCATCTTCTTAGGATCTCCTGCAATTATCCTCAGAAACTCCCCCTATACTGTCTTTAGAGATATGGAGATATTTGTATATTATTTTATCTTGATGTGTACCTACCTTTAATTAGAAACTATCTCTTCCGTTTTTATAGTTAAAGTATTCACAGCGTCAGAGATTTCAGGAGAAGGCTAAAGAATGACAGCATGTACACGCCAGTCCTACTGCTACATTGATCTGTAACATAAGGGAATTTTGATAGATTCTGTGATTTTATCAAGACCAGACATGCCCCAACATGAGTGGAATTAAACTTCAAGCACAAACCAGAAAATTCAGTGAAGACATACTTTTCCTGCAAATTTGGAAAACAGATAAGCAAGACATTTTGGAGAAAGCTGAATTCTCTTAGTTATTTTCTGGTTGCTGGGATAAAATATCTACAAAAATAGCTCAATAGAGGGGCTGGAAAGGTAGCTCAGGGGTTAAGCCTCTGCCTGGCAGCCAGAAGGTCCTGAGTTCGGATCCTAGACCCCACGTATAGACGCCGGGCAGAAGCGGGGGCGGCCTGCGTTTCTGGTCCTGGTAGGGCGGAGCCTGTGAATCCCAGGGCAGAGTAAACGAGGAGGAGGTGGAGGCGTCCATGGTGGTTCCAGAATTTGCCCATGGTTCTACACACACACACACACACACACACACACACAATTGAATAAATAAAAAAATTAAAAAAATAGCTCAACAAAGAAAGGTTTACTACTGGCTCAAAGTGAAGTCTGTTATGGTGGGAAAGTCAGAGCGGTTGGAGTTTAAAACAGCTGGCCACATGCCTGTCACAGTCAGAAAACAAGAAGAGATGAATGCATGCTTTATCACTAAATCCAGAACATGTGCCTAGGATATGGTGCCACCAACCAACATTGGGCAGATCTTCAAAATAATCACCTACAGAAACTCCCAGAATCTTCTAGATCTCATGAAGTTGACAACTAAGACTAACCTTGACATGATTGAGAAAGTCAGTCCCTACTCTCGCAAACAGACCCATTGGCTATTGTGTCTTTCTGTCTCTTACTACTATTCTTATTTCCTCTTCATTCATCCCTCATAGAAGTGTGTGCTTTGTACAAGTCTCTAGAACTATTTTATTAATGTAAAATATATTTAATTATAACATTTCCTTCCATGAATGTTTGATCTTTGCTAAAACTCTCTACCCTTTCATTCTCCATCGTTTTTCCATGTTTGTATATTTACTGTACAGCTCACTGAAGCAATTTAAATATAGGGTTAAGCAAGGAACTTTTCTCATTTGCTAATGCAATAATTTGCCTTAATGATGAATGTAAACCTTTCTGGTCAGCTTCTTTTTTCAAGCACAGACAAAGTTTTCATTAGTTAAGTTTTGATATACATCTAAGATTCTTTTTTCACTTTTCTTTATTGGTGAATTTTTGCTCTTTGTCAATTCCATACACATATGTAAAACATTCAGATTTAGTCCCCCTTTGCTTTTTCTTATCTGTCCAACTTTTAAAACCTTTTCATTAAATACATATACATGCATGTATTGGAAACCAATAAGTGAATTTCACAACTAACACACTCGAATCATGATCCAAGTCAAGAAAAGAGTATTATCAGCATCTAAGAAGCCCTTTTTTTCTCCTGCATAATCTATATATTCTCTTAAATAAAGGCTATGTTAACTTCTAATCCACCATAGATTAAGACAATTTTTGAAGTTTATGTAGGAGTTGCCATTAATTTATGACACCTATTTCTAGATTGTTTTTCTGAACATTCTGTTTGTGCTTTTAGCTGAGATATATTTTGGTGTCTATTTCATATGCCTTTGTGTAAATATATCAGAAATTATTTGTTTTCTATACTCTTGATGAATTTCTGGATTGACTGTTTTGGAAAACTTAAAAACAATACTACTTTGACAATCCTATACTAATTTTGCACAAATGTAATTACTTTTCTTATTTGAATGCAAAGAAATATAATTACTATATTACAGAAATTCAAACAATTCCTTTAGATGATATACTATACAGGTTTTCAGAGTAATTAAAAATTTACTTAATTATAATTGTTTTAATGATACAGATGTTATTGTCAGGGATTAATACTGTTTATATTTAATTATGCAGGTTTTATTCCTATCTTGCCTCATTATTATTGAGCCTGATAAACTTTTAATATTATGTACTTGACATACAGACATAATATTTAATATGGTTTCTGTTTTAACTGCACGTCCACTTTTTACTGAGATGCTTTTTTATTTATAATACATAACTTCTTCATATTTTCTTGGATATGACTCCTGTGTTCATTATATTGTTTGCAAACATCTAGACAGCTACATTTTACATAGGCCTAGGATTTCTTAGTTCAGAGGCACTGAAGAATATTTAGTTGCATGTCTTACTTTGACAGATAAGGAAAGTATGACCTATGAGAAAATGTCACATCCTTAAAGTCTCTTCTAGTGAAGCCAGAAATATGACATAAATCTCCTGACACTCTAGAGGGTTTTGTTTTCTATTTAATGATGCTGTCTTCAATTCTTACTTATGTCTTGACATAATGCCCTTGTATGTCTGAGAAGGATAAGGAAAACTATGATAAAATAATTGTAGTATCCAAAGCAAAGTATTCCACGATTAATTTAATTGATCCTGTAAACAAAAGGTCCCCTGGCTAGCCAACTTTTGTACTGTATTATCATGCAGTATTTAAGCAAATAATTCAAGTTAACGTCACATTTTGCTCTTGTTTCTCAATGTTTTTATTATCTCATACAATTTATTTTCATATTCAGTATTATTGCTTCTTTGTTCTTTTCCAAATTTTATTATGATTTCAGAAATTTAGTATTTCTTTTGTGAGTTAATATGAAAGCTAATTATATAGTATTTTCTCAAGAGGTTGGAAGAAATTTACATAAAAAGCATATTTACTCATATGAAATTATCCAGTGTGTGTTAAATGTTTATATTTAACATGATGCATTTAGTATTCTTCAATGTTTACTAAATTATGTCTTTTGTTGATCTAAATTTTAAGTTATCACTAAGCTTTACTTGTGGATCACTAGAATTTGAAAGAGAGTCATCAGATTCTCAACATCTCCATCTTTCTACAGTCTTACTCTACTCGCATTGAGGAGAAAAAAAATTAGTCTTGTTTTACTACCTACCTTTGGTGGATCTAAGAACAGTCTTAAGTGAAGGTCATTTTTTATATTATTACATGCCCTTTCAATATAGCAACCAGAAAAACACCTTTTGGGCCTTATTTTATTAAATAAATAAACTGAACTCATCAAATAAATTTGCCTTAAGGGACAACCTAAATGCCAAAGGGAAAGTTCATACCCAGAAAATAGCGTGTAGCTGGATTTTTCTTACAGATGTAAAAATCTGTTGTATATCTGTGACCATCACACAGAAACCTGTTATTTGGTATTTTTAGCAACTGTGTTTTCATTTTCCCTTTCATTTATAGAAGATCCTCTCTTTAGATGCATGAGAAACAATGTGCTCCTTATTTCTTCCTTGTACCATTGTTTAGAGTGAGCCTCTTATCATAAGTTTCGTAGCAATGCAGATGCACAGTAGTGCTTATACATAGACATTTGAATCCATAGGAGTTCTAGTTCAGTAGTTTTATTTAGAGGTAAAAGAAGCATATTTAAAAATTATAATTACAGTTTCATTGTGTGAGAACAAAAGTAATGTTTTTAAACTAAGAAGATATGATTTATAGGCATTGGATGATATTAATTCCTTCACTTTAAAGAATTTTACTATTGGAAAAATAATTCTGTGTTTCTTTTATTGATCTAAGAACCATGTGAGGCAAGCAAGGTAGGAAGGGTAATTTCCGCTTTAAATAGAGCCAAGAAACTAATTCCTACCTATTTTTATCCTAAATGTCACTGAATTTACAGTTATAGCTCTCCTTATCACCTTAAGTCTAATTCTCTCTGACTTATATTTCACAAAGTTTTTAAGTTTGTTCTTCTAGGTCAAAATTTGATGCTTCTTCCCCTGCTTAAAATCCATCCAACTTATATGGTAGAAAAAAAAAAAAAAACTTTACACACTTCCCCTCCCTACCACATTCTGTAGTCTAATGCTTTTCTCACCATGTGATTGCCTCACTCCCACCATTTAAATTGTAGAGGCACTTTAAATATAAAGGACTTTTCTGCAATGTGCCTTTTTAAATGGCTTAATCTCAATCTTTTGCTCTCTACCTCTTTAATCTCTCTCTGTGTCTGTGTCTGTGTCTGTGTCTATGTCTGTGTCTGTGTCCGTGTCTGTCTCTCTCTCTCTCTCTATCTTTCTCTCTCTCTCCTCTTCCTTCCTCCTTCTCCCCCTCTCTGAAATACTTCCCACTCTCATATTCAAATGTAGCATGCCTTGTAATCCTCCAGTATATTGTGGACAGTGCCTTCACTTTTGATGAATCATATATCCATGGTAATATTCAGAAGAACCTCTTTTCTTCTTGTGACAAAATTCATTACACTGTGTTAGAATTTTCAGGTTACTTACCTGCATAATGTCATGGTTTGAATGTATCAGACCACAGTCTCCTATATTGGAGAAGGTCATGGCACCTTTGAGGGGTGAAGGCAGTCACAGGGGATGGGCCTTGAGGTGAATTATTCCTACCTTGCCTCCAAGAAAGCTCTGCTTTTGTAACGAGAAAGACTATTGCAACTCCCAGCCTTAAGGATGGGTGTGATTTAGTTTGTCTTCAGCTTATGTCGGTCAGCCATGCCATGTCCAACTTAATGCCCCCTCTGGGATCATAAACTGAATAAATCTCCCTTTCTCCCTTAAATTGCTTGACTTTGGGTATTATCTCACAGCAACACAAAGAGTAACTAGTATACACATTGTCAGTACATGAAGGCCATGATTTTACTATTCATTCTTCTCCTTTTATGCAGCACCCCTGGGAATAGCTTGTTTGAAACTATAATGAGTTGCCTAGCTAGAATTTGTAAGACCTTGTATTGTGTCCTATGGACACATAGTTTCTATTGCATTGTTCTTCCCTCAAATTATATAAATCACAGTACATGACTAATACTAGTTTCAAGATTTGTACTCATATAACTTATTGAAAATAGTGTGATCCTTTTGGAATATTTTATGACATAGAAGTTAGAATAATTATCTTATGATTAGTATGGCGTTTCACTTGTATAGTACTTTATTTTCTTTGAGATTTAAACATTGCCTCCCTACAAGGTAATAATACATTTTAATTCATCACAGATAAAACAAGACTATATTGTGAATGATAAAACAAACCTCAGAAGCACAAATTCATTTAAAAAGCACATTTATAATGTAATACAACATCAAACTATGATTCCTCCATTTGTCTTTGTCTATCACTGACAGAAAATGAAGGCATGTACCAATCACCAATTATATTATGCAGCATGGTTACTGTGATGAACAGCTAAAGTGTAATTTCCATTACAACTACCCCCACATTGAGATTTCACCAAAAAGTGATATCAATATCCTAAAGAATTTGTTTGGTGGGCTAAGAGAAAATGCTCAAAACTAGTAAATTCAAACTGACCACGTATCTCAAGTATCCTGAGTCTGCAAAGAGAAGAAGAAGTTAATAGATATGTCAAATGATTTGACATGTTAATATTCACTTCCTTGAATGCACAGCTTTGTGATGGGAAGTTAATCAAGAAGTGAACAAATTCATTATTTGATAATCTCCATGGAAGAGAAATTCTCTGAGATGCATAAGTGTAGAACAAATTGGTTCTGAAATGTATCCATTCTTTAAAATCACACTTTTCTGTGACAGGAAACCACATGCCAGGAGCTATGGATGTTTAATTATTTATTTTGATGCTTTTCCCAGTAATTCTGCTCCTACTGTATTGACATTATATACAGTTCTTTTTGCAAATAGTGAAACTGAATGTACTGTGTTTAAAAAACACATTGAGGTTAACAGAATTAAGTTGTTCAAATTACAGTGTTAATTTATAAAAAGTGAGACAACCATTTTTGAGACTGTATTAACCAAAGCAGAGCATGTATTTTATTATGTTATTCCAAAAAATAAAACACTCTGATTCTATTTACATATACGCTAAGCTCTCTGATTCCTATTATGTTATATGAATAAGCACATTGACCTTGGATACAATGAGATCCTAAGAGGAAAGGAGGGTGGATGGTAAAACTATAATCAGCAGTGCAGATGAACTCAAAACCTATGATGTTTCCACTCAAAAAACATTTGATTTATAAGTATTTTTCTTTACATATTGTAAACTAGTCAGATATTGATATTCATCTATTCTAACAAATAAATCAAGGAAAACCTTTTAGAAGTTTCAGTGTAGCAAAGTAGGGGGATAAATAGTTTTCTGAAGGAGGTGATAAAATGAGAGGATTGATTGCATTATCATATGGATTATTTCCATCACTGTTGAAGCATGTATGAAGTTGTCTGTCAGTGGGAAACATCAGTGTTAAATCCAGGAAAAATCCTTGTGCGTGCTGATGAATCTGTTGATAATTTGATTGATTGCAGGATGATCCCATCTTCTCACATTCACTTGAAAAATAAGACTGGACTGAACGGTTGCAAAATGTTAGATGCATTAAAGTCATTCTATTAGAAATACAATTTTTTTAACATTTCATTACAAATTTGACATGGGGAGATGGAAGAAAAGAGGAGGCAGAGGTTTTGAGAAGAAAGAGAAAGAGAGAAAGAAAAAGAGACAGAAAGAGAGGAGAGAAACAAAGAAACACACACACATACGCAATTGTGCTGTGTATTTGAAGTCAGAAGACAAATATGGTAAATCAGTTCCCTCCTCCCTCCATCTGGGCTCTGGGGATCCCATTCAGGTTTATGTCCAAGTATCCAAATGCCTGAGCCACTTTGCAGGCCTAAGAGACACAACTTTAAATGAATTATCGAGTGAATTATGCAACTATTTGTAAACATTAGAGATGCAACATATTTAACACATTAGAGAATGGAAATATCAGACAATGCACTGAGGCCATGAGTTCAGAAGAGTAGGAAGATATGCTCTTTTTAATGCCATGTATGATGTTCTTGGTATATGCCATCTAAGTAATAGCAAAATTATTACATGTTTGTAATTTGGCAATAAGCTGGATTATATTGTATCCATTTTTGCCAATAAATAAAAAAAATGTTAAATGAGTCTAACATAAAGTCCCTACTTTAGAAAAAGTCAAGAAAGTGATCATGTAGGTATTCCCAGAAAAAAGAAATTAAAAGATACTTTGATTCCACTTATATCTTTTTCCACATCTATGAAATAATCTTATGGAAACTAAAGAAACTTACTCTATTTGATTAAATCTAATTCAGTTATATCTGAGCATAAACCCGTTCTTTATCTACATAGCCAGTCTGATTATAGCTAATGGATAATTTAAATCCCACAATGCTTGTATATATCATGCAAGAATGAGAGTATAACGGCACACATATTCATAATGAGTGTTCACTAGAGCACAATCAGTAGTAAATCAGGAAGCTACAGCTGCATAACTGTTGGCTGAAAGTTAGTATATGATACTGTGGAAAGTTGCAGCAATATTCAAAAATACCTTAGTTTTTGGAAAAAGCACATCCTGATCCTCATTCAAATCAACACTTTGACTGATTGACTTTGCACTGGGTTTATGATTACAGGTGGTGATAAATTTGGGAAATGTGTAAGTACCACAGTGGTAAAGAAAACATTGATGAAGTTAGGAAACACAAGACCAGAATGTGTAAGAATATTCTATGTAAGATAAACACAAAGACTGTTTTCTTACACATGATAGTATAGCCACCATGCTTTATTTCATCAAAACTGTCCTATAAATTAAGATGTTATATATATGAATGTAGAAAGTATTATAATTCTCTATGGCATGATAATTAACGATTTACATATCCTTATTATTGCTTATTGATTCTCTTGTTTGTATTTCATTATATTTTCCACATATATTTTATTTCTGTAATGAGATTTTAGCTTTATCTATCTATCTATCTATCTATCTATCTATCTATTTATCTATCATCTATCTATCGCTCTGTGTGTGTGTGTGTGTGTGTGTGTTTGTGTGTGTGTGTGTGTGTGTTTGTGTGTGTGTGTGTGTGTGTGTGTGTGTGTGTGTGTCCCTGTGGATGACCAAGGGTGACTTGGGAATTTTCTTGGATTTCTTCTACCTCATTTTTCCTTCAGTCTTGGATTTCCCAGACTCCATCCACCAGGGCAAGAAGTGCTGGCAGTCACCAGTTCAGCCTGTCATTTTTTGTCAGAACTGGGATAAGCACCCAGGTCTTCCAAGGTAGAGTCTTCCACCTAAGCCACCTCTACAGCATTTAAATGAATTTTTACAAAGTAAATATTATGTAAATGTTTTTATTATAAATAGAACACTATGAAGATTAATTATGAATGATTTTTGTCATAAAGAAACTAGCAGTGCTTGAGGGTGTTGGGTGTGACAGAACCCATACTGAAAATATATCTCCCCCATGGTTAACACTCCAACCATGTTTCTTTTACTTCCATGGCTACTGACCGGTGGGCTGATATTGTGTGGTTTTGCTTTCAATGTTTTTCTTTTGCAAATAACTCATTGAATAACAAATATTTCTCTATCACTTGGTTGCTAAAACAATACACAAAAAATTGGGTAGCTGAAAAACAACAGAAATGTACTGCTTACTGATATGGAGCATGGAAAGCTCATGAGCAAGACATGACAATCATAGTTCTGGAGACAAGCAGTTCCCATTTCATAGATGTTCTCTTTTCCGTGTGTCCTCATGAAGAAGCTCTCTGTATGGATATGTTAAAAGAGTAGTAGTGTCATTCATTAGGACTCTGACCTTATGATCTAGGTATCTCCCAAAGGTTTTCCTTTTGAATACTCTTCCCTTATCCCTTGGGTGATATATTTCAACATATGAATTGGAACATGCAACAAAAATATAATAAACCATAACAAATATGCAGATGAAACAAGGATAATGAATTAGAAAGAACCTTTAAATTGCATGTGCATTAAGAAGATAAGCATGGGGGCTGGAGAGGTGGCTCAGGGGTTAGGCCTCTGCCTTGCAGGTGGAAGGTCCTGAGTTCGGATCCTAGACCCCACGTATAAACACCAACGGAAGCGGGGGCGCCCTGCATTTCCGGCCCTGGTAAGGTGGAGCCTGTGAATCCCGGGGCAGAGTAAACAAGGAGGAGGTGGAGGCGTCCATGGTGGTTCCCGAATTCGTCCGTGGTTCTACACACACACACACACACACACACACACACACACACACACATGCACATGGATACATGCACGATTGAATAAATAACACTAAAATTAAAAAAGAAGATAAGCATGAATCGCAGGCACTAGGATCCTTAGAGGCAAGGGATTAACAGTCATAATAGTGTTCCCATACTAAAGGGGAGCCCAAGAAAGGGCTCTGAGAAATGCCACTGAGTCCTTACACCTCACTAGAGTGGAGGACTCAGAGGGAAGTTCACATAAAAGGATGCTCCAGGGGATGGGAGGGGAGAGAGGGAGGCACTGGGAGAAGGGAGTGAGGGGAGTGAAAGGAAGTGGAAAAGGGGCGAGAGGGTACAAGGGGGACCAGGGAAGGATGGAGGGAGGAGATGACTTGGGATACCTATTGAGCTTGTATGATTGGGGAAAATTAATTAATTAATTAAAAAAGAATTAGATTTTACAGTGGTAGAAAACAAATTCTATATTTCCTGAAGAAAGATTAAATGTTAAAGCAAATTGTACAAATGTGTCAATAACTGTTTTTAATATACTTTTAAAATAAAATTCAATGATCTATGCATAATTTAGCAGGAAAATCGCATGCATAAAATATTTCTTATCTCGACAAAATTTCCCTTAATTTGTTCAAACATATGACCAGCACCCTATTCATCACGTGATATTTGCATAATCTATATTTCTAAATACAAATGTAGACCACTATAAAATTGCTGATATTTGACCATTTTTGAGCCCTGAAGAATAATGTTTATGGTTGAAATACCTTCACCGACTTAGATCATGATTTAGAGAGCTAATGATATGCTGACACATTGTCATTTAAGCTAATATAGTAAGACCCAGAAGTATATAACATGTCTTTCAAGAATAGAATGATGATTCCATCAGGAAAATCTATATATTCCTCTACTGAACTAGAAAAAAAGCTGTTCCCTTTTGCAAGAAATCTATTAATCCCATGTGCCCTTTGTACTAGTAGTAATGGACTGAAATGTGAAGAAATAGACAACTGGGAAACTAACCATGAATATACTTTTTTTCTATATGTAATCAAATTTACCTTACTCTTAATCAAATGTATGTGGTCAAATCTAGACAGATTCCCTTGCTACCAAGCTTGTAGTGTCTCCTAAACATAATATCTGCAAACAGCAGTATGTTCAATTATACATATATCATCTAATAGGTTTTTTAGATAACATACAAAAGGAAAAGTAACTTTTTCAATTTTAAATTTCAAATTTTCTTGTTCGCTAAATAAAAATATAGTCTAAAAAAGTGATACAAAGTTCAATCTTAAAATAAATGAAATACATTTCAACTTCAACCATTTTAAATATAATTAGGCATCATAGACTTTGTTAAAGTATAAATGTATTATAAATTATAAGAATGTAGAGGACACTGAATAAAAACAATTATTTGAAACAATGTCATATTTGTTGGAAGTATTACTGGTGTTCCCTGTAATGGTTGAAATGTGAGTTTCCTGACAGGCTTCATGTGTTTGATTCCTAAGTAGTTGATAAGGTTTGTGAAGGTTATGGCACTTATAAGAAAAAGGAAAGCCCTGCTAGAAGAGGGCACCTTACAGGGGGTCTTGAGATAAGGTAAAGCTCAGCTCTGGTTCCTTCTCTTCTCCTTTTCTCTTTCTGCTTTCTGCTGGCTTCTGAAGTGTAAATTGGTCTCCATCTTCGGCCACTAGCTATCATGCACACTGTTAGATGGTTTCAACCACAAATAGACTATATCCCCTCTGGAGCTGTAAAAGAAATAAATAAATATAATATTTTAAAATATAACAGTGATCTATATACTGTAGTTCTCAGTTTTATGCTCAGTTTCTTATAGTTCTGAGAATTGAACCCAGGGCCTTCTTTATGAAACTTTTGTGCTCTATCACTGAGCTACAGCTTATTTTATTATTAATTTATTATTATTTTGTTGCTTGTCATGGAATCTTCAAGACCATTAACAGGTTCAAGATGTATTAGGAGGAATCATAGAGTTCATGGTCACTGTTATCCTCATAATTATGGCTTATAGATTAAAAAAAATCCATACTAACATGCTCCATAGACTACCTAGGAACTCAACAAAGATGGGAATTTACAGTAGAAACCTTTGGGTTTGAAGTTGGATGAGGATTAGACAAGCCAGAGTGAACCCTGGGATCCATAGAAGTATATGGGAGGGAGTGGGAGGGATTGGTGAAAGGAGGGGAAGGGAGAAAATGAGAGAGAGGGAGGGAGGCTGGGATGAATACTCAATACGATTGTAAAAGTAGAAAAATAAATAAAATTTTTTAAAAATCCAGAATCAAATGGCAAAATGATGTAACAGAGTCCAGGAAATATCATATGCCAGCTTCTATATTTCCTCTCTAAAAGAGCCCCCATAGTTTTGTTTCACCAGCAATGACACGTGATGACATACACTCAATATTGCCACCAAGAGGTTATCTGACTCTTGATATGCAGGATTTCATAGGACTAGATCTTACACGCAGAGCATTCACGTGGCTGACCATAGTTACATCTATAGTCTTTCTAGAATCTATGGAAAAAAATCACAATGTTAATATAAACTATGGCCTAAGGCCTGAAATAAACAAAGACACTTGTGTTTAGATAGGCCAAGGATTTTGCACTTTTCCTGCTTAGGTTAAGTGAAAAATCAGGTACATGTTTGTATTGTGAAGAATTTGGACAACTTAGGACTGCAACGTTAATATTTTATTACACAGTGTTAAAAGTCAATAGAAGATATGCTTAAATTAAGTATCTGATGAGGAAATAGTCTTTGATTGTGTAGATGGGCCCAGTAGATTTGCAAAATACCCTGCAATAAAAAAATTCTATAACATGCTAGAGCAGGAAAAAAATCAGAATTTCAAATTTCTTAGCTTTATTTATTTTACAGAGCTAGGTATCTAACCTGAGAACTGTACCTAAGAACTGTTTCTCCAATTCTCAAAAGAGCAAATAAGGTTTCTATGAAATCTACATACCACCATAGATTTGGAAAATCATTAATTGAAGCCATTAATTTAAGAATATTGATATTATGGACTTGTGTATATTAATACAACAATTCATCCCACTTTCCCATAAACACAGTTTCACTTTCCAGAGTCAGTTATTCATTACCATCTGTGTTACATAGAAAATTCCAGAAATGAATAATTCACCAATTTTGTACTGAACAAGGATCTGAAAAGTGTGGCAGGACTCTGTCCCATGCTGGTTGTGACACTTCTCTCTATCCATAATACAAACTCTGTCCACTTGTCACCAAGTAGCTATCTCAGTTATAAAATAAGCTGTCACAATATCACAGTGCTCGTGTCAAGTAACAGAGAATGACCTATGCTGTGTCAGCACATTCTATGTCATTCGGTACACTTCGTATCATCACAGAAACAATAAGATACTGTGAGGAAGAGAGAGATAATATCCACATGTCATTGTTAATTTGTCTAGTATCACACACAATTTATTAATTAAAGCATTATGGAAGTTATTTATGCAAAAGAAAAGAACATACATTGGTGCAAAAACATCCTTGTTTTCAGGTATTGCCTGGAAATTTTAGATCATATCCCATACAAATAAGAAGAGACGTGTGTGTGTGTGTGTGTGTGTGTGTGTGTGTGTGTGTGTGTGTGTGTGTAACTGCGTGTGCCTATAATTCTCACACATACATGCATATATACATAAGTACACACATACATACATACATACACATATATACTAAAGCAGTTTGTTAAAAAATTCATCATCTTTTTCATCTTATGTTGGTAACAAAAAATCACACTAGAGCACACGTGTGCACGTACTCAAATATATAAAAACACTCTGCATTCGGTTCTGTCTTCCTCCAATGACACCTCCAAAATCTGTCAGTAGAATACATTGGGTTTGACTGGGATTATGAAATTCATGGTAAACATCATCAAGCAGATGAATATCTAGGTGTTTCATTTCACTGATGAACAGTCTTTGGTATACAAACTGACAGTTGTTATTAAAATTTGGATTTCAAACCTATTTGAAAGTAAATTGCAACTACACTCCATTTGCAGGTTCTGCTTTTTAGAAATTCAGCTTTGTATTTGCTGCCTTTATTACATTCTTTTGCAAATTTCTTACATCCTTTTTGCTTAACTAGAAGACAGTGAAGTTTTAAGTAGCATTGTATGTGACTGAATTAATAATATACTCATTTGGCTGATAATAGTGTTCTCAGAAGTATCTTTCATCTTTTAAAACCTACATACTCAATATATTATTGTTGAAATCTTTGATTTCAAATCACATTGCATCATGTAAACAATATTTCTTAACTACAAAACTTGGGAAAACAAGGCTACCATAACCTCTGGGGCCTGGCAGTTTGCCTCTGTTCAGAAAGTTCATTAACAAAAGGGTGGTGGGGGAACTGCAAAGAAAACACGGTTAATGAATTCCTTGTTGCTCATGAGTGAAAACCTGAGGTTAAACCCTGTGTCTATGTAAAAAGTCAGATGTAATAGAGCACATTTTTAAAGATAGTATTGGGCAGTCAAAACAGGTGGGTCTCTCGACCTCACTGGTTAGTAATCCTTGTCTAATCAGCCATGCCAGATGCCAGTGAGATACTCTGTCTCTGCAAACAAGGTAGCCATCTCCTAAAGAGACCACACCTCCATACCTGTGTGTGTGTGTGTGTGTGTGTGTGTGTGTGTGTATGCATATAAGCACAGTATGACCAAAAATAAAAATCAAAGAATAACTAGAGAAAATAACATGTATAGGTTGCTTAGATACAGGTGTCAACTTAACCATGGAGGGTTGAGTTTTGTGCATACCAGGGAAGAATTATTTAATGAAGGCAAGCTGTAAGCAAGTCTGTGGGAGGTTATCTAATTTAATGTGAGATGATCCAGTTCATGGTGGGCTGGACCATTCCCTGGAGAGGTGGGTAACATGACAAGAGCTGGCTCAGGACTTTGGCGTACTTCAGTAATTGGCAAACTCTGGCCCCAAGAGAAGTGTGCCTCCTTCTCAGCACTTTCTTTGGATATGGTGTGGAAAATTCTTTTGGTTTCAGAACTCATAGCAGAAATGACTATACTCCTTGCAGTCCACTTAATAATACTTGATGCTTCAGTCATTTTGTTGCTACTTTTATTGTGAAGTATGGCCTCTGTGTATGGTGGTGAACTGTTGTTCAGTGTCCCTAAACTCAAGAAGGATATGGCACGCCTGGAGGCAGGGTTGGGGAGATGTTTTATGTAAAGTTCCTTCACGCATAAGTTAGAGTGCCATCGAGTGTGCAAGAAGTGTAGTGTACAGTTTGCATTTTCCAATTGAACTGAAAATTAATTTTAAATTCTCCAAGTTCATTATGTAGCTATATTTGGGTTTGTAGGAAATAAAAGAAGTTATACATTGATAAAACTCAACAATGATATATTATTTATTCTTTTCCCATACTAATGCTAAAAACTTTACATTGTCATTATCATGTAGATGAGCTGAATACAATTCCATCGTTATCAATGAATGTCATAGAGGTTCTTTAATAAATTCATTCACACAAGAATTCTTGCACTTTCTCCTCATCTCATTTTCTCCTCTTATTTCTCAACCTACTAGTTTTTTTACTATATTAACTTTTCCTCTTTCATTTTCTTTGAACTATTTTCTAGTTGTCTGTTTTTACATTAGTATTATGCTTTGCAGTAGTTTTATCATATCAACTACACTAATATCAAAATCCTTATCTCCTAGTTCACTGTACCATTAGGCGATGGAAAATTGTTTACCTTTATCTGTCTCTTTGTCTTCTGCATCTATATTTAGAGTGCATATGAACATGAGATGGAGGCCAGTAAGTAAGAAGAATTTATATATAGAAAATCTATTCTCAAAATATGGTTTCAACACCCCCATAACATTTAATCCACAATATATTGGAGAACTAAGAACACAGAGAAAAACAAATATTTCACCTATAGCATGAATAATCAAATATTTTTAATGGAATGGGAAGGGATATATGTGTGTGTGTGAGTGTGTGTGTATGTGTGTGCATGTGTGTGTGTGAATATGTATGTGCATACAACAGTATAAAAATACATATATGTGAGATTATCATACCTCTGTATGTGTGAATGTAATATTCTTAAATAATACATCTAAGTATGCATATAAAGATAAGTATAGGTATTTGTATTAAATCGTCCTGGTTTGAATCAGGTAGATATATTAGATAGATAGATAGATAGATAGATAGATAGATAGATAGATAGATAGATAGATAGATAGATAGATAGATAGAGTAAATAATGTGTATATGCATATTTACCTATAAATTATATAGTTTTATATATGTGACATTAGGTCTTTAGGGAAGAAAAGAACAATATTACGTTCATTACTCTGTTTCTTTGAAAGTCTTTTAGCATTTTTTCTATTGTTCAAAGCAGCACAGAAGTTCCACTCTTTGCCATTAACCTCCTCACAGTTATACCAGGTATTACTTAATTATTGTGAATTATTTAATAATAACCACCTTAAATATTTTAGACCATCTTGAGATCTTTTAGTTAAAAATATCTAGTTAAAATAATAACACTGGACTTGTTGTCTTTAATTTAGGTAGATGCCAGAATGAATAACCACTCCAGTGTTATGAAATGAGAGCATATTTACGACATACTGAGATGGATAATTTCTTGTTTCATTTTATCTGCTATAAAAATGAAAAGATGATTTAATTAAAATGAATAGCTTCAGTGCAATTCTCCTTATTGTTATCCAAATTTTTGAAAAATGAACTTTCCTTAAAACAAGAGCAATGTTTATTCAGTCACTCAGTGTTATTATAGACCTTATGTATTCTTGCAGAACATAATATTGTTACTCATTTTCTAGGCAGAAACTCTTGATAAGAGTTAAATTAACTTAGATAATCTACTTGACTATGGTGGTTATGGTAGGTTACAGCTTGTAGATTTTATTCAGTGATAGAATATTAAGTATTTTAAATTTTATTCAGTGATAGAAAATGTTTGGACTTCTATAATAAGCAATCAAGATTTTGTACTTACAAAGTAACTTCAAAAACATTATAAAAGCTTTAAACAATGACAGTAGGCTTCATACATTTTAGTACAATTTGTACTAAGAAAATTACTATTGTATTGAAAATGTCTTATTAAAAATATTGATGTTTTAAAGAAAAGATATCCATATTATTTCATATTACAACTTGTTTAAATCAGACATGAATCATTTGGAAGATATTATAATGATTTTTTTTAAATTTCATGTAGTTTCAGTAGAGATGAGTTTGTTTTAGCTTATGTCCCCATAGACACTCATTCCATTCCATTCTCTTCAAAAGTTATAGTGTATTTTCAGAGTTAGACCTATCAACAGTGATGTGGGAGATAGCTCATGTGGCGCTCCCTCAGGAACTACTATGGAAGCAGAGTGATGTAACCATTGATACATCTCCCATATTCCAGCATGGGTCCAGGAACATGTTAATGCAGAAAATCTTTATTAAAATTCAGTGGTTAATACACACAAAGTAAGACAAGAAGATAGAAGGGAAATTCTTAAGCTGAAGGGAATTTTCAATGGGAGCAAGAGAAGAAAGAAGAAATCAGGTAGGGTGATATGGGAAGAAATAATAAAAATTAACTGAATTTTTAAACAAACTATGTGATATTTTTAAAAAGTTAATATTCTTGTTATTTTTGAATTCCCCTATGTATAGGGCTTTATAGTTAATGAATGAGGAATATAAAGCATTATTCTAAATGCTTCAACATTTTCTTTTACTGGAACTAAATGTAGGAGATAGAAGTTGAAGACATATGGATCTACATTACTTAAATTTTCACTTCAGAAATGTAGAAGTTAGGTAGGTAGATTATAAAAACATTTCCAGTAACGAGCATGTAGATTTTATTTATTTATCTTTTTAACTGAAAGTTCAATGAGTTTCACGTTTAATACAGGCAGGCTTTATACAAAATTTGTGCATCTATTTCTATTTTTAAATTATTTTTTTCAAATAAATTCTTTTCCTGCTTATGAACTGTCCTGAAGTAAAAAGTTTAATATCTCTTTCAAAAATGCATATGTATCTGTATCTATGAAGAAATATGCATATACACATTATTCACTCTATCTATCTATCTATCTATCTATCTATCTATCTATCTATCTATCTAATATATCTACCTGATTCAAACCAGGAAGATTAAAAATGCTTCTATGATTCTCATTGAGTATTGAGGGTTTAAGTTATAAACTTCATCTTATTTAAGCTATGTAATGTATGTTGCTGAAATTAACTGAAGTCATTGCTTTGAACTACAGATCTTGGTTTGATAACATAGCATATTACAGAAGACGAAAGTTATTTGCTTCAATTGATAAAGAATTATGAATATAATTATAATACTGTTAATTATTTAAAATCATGAATTATGCAGATGTAGCAGGTAATATTAATCATCTGTAGGAACCATAACAATTCTACTAAAAGAACATATAAATATTAAAACATGAGAATTGGCTCTATTTTATACAGTTTCAGCTTTAATGTTCCCTTATGAACAATGTTTAGATTCTGCTCTTCTTTTAAAATGAAAACTGCCCCAAATGTATCTTTTCCACAGACCAAATGAATGTCATTAGATCTCTTTTTTAATCTATAAAATCTTCACTGACTATATAATACCACATGTTTGTTTATATCAAAAATATATTCCTTTTAATATAATATTGTTCTGTGATAACTGACACCGTCCTCACCAATAACACACATATATGCATACTTATTGTGACCTAAGAGACATATATTCAGCTTTTAGTAGTGAATAAAATATTAGTTTCTCGAGATTAACATATCACGAACTCACCCCCATTTCTTACAAACAGTGGAGCATTAATGGACTAATTATGATTAATTTCTGTAAGCAGAAAGAACATCATGAAAAATTAAAAAGGAAAGGATTTTAAAATTGGATTTTAGGGAAACACACAGATGGCAACTACCCTTTAAGACCCTGTTCTGTTAACAGATTGTTGTAAATTTGCCCAAAGAAAAAGAACTGTTTTTTCTTTTTTTCCTTAAAGAGCAACTTGTAGAAATTTATCAAAAGGATTTTCAGATCAATGACCTTGTTTGTCTCATTATATTATAATCACATTCTTATTTATTGCTTAACTTCATTGCATTGCATTTAAAAATAATCCTTAAAAATATTTATTATGAACATAAGAATTGTTATTTTTCAATTTCTAACCCTTTCTGAATGCCATTCTATTTGCATGTTTATGACCTTGGATTGTGATATTTACCTGAAAAATGCCAAGATTTGGTAAAAAGAGCAAGAGATATGTAGGAAAACAGGGGAGGAAACCCTTGGGTTTCTAACCTTTTAAAGTCAGCCTTTAGACAATGTCTGTTACCAAGGGACTTCCAAAGATAATAGATTCATTTAACGTCATAAGTACTTTACATTTTATGGGTCATTTGCAATGAATGACAGTGTATTTTAACTGTGAACTGGTACACATAGCAAAGATATAACTTAACCTTCAGTACCTAAATATTTCCTGTAAGAAGATACCTAAATATTAACCTACACATAAGAAAATTAAGATTTATATTTAGGCTATAATTACATGTTGAAAATTGGTGTATATACTAGAATTCATGAACACTGTTGAAAAAGGATCTATATGGAAAATGTTTCTTTTTTTGTACTGTATAAAGACACTTATTCTGTCTTGCCTGTATATTCCATTCTAGAAGCTGGACTTGCTAGGATGCCAGCAGTGCCTCTGTGAACTATAAGCATTTTCGAATGAACATTTCTGATCTTTTCCTCTATCTGAAGACTACCTATTGGTTGTAATGCTAAATTCCTTGATTTTGAAATATTTCATTTCAGATTTAATAAGGAATATGTACTAGAAGATACATGACATGTAAATTTTCAGTATATAAGGATCAAATGGACTTTCGAGTAGATTATAGAGGTGAGAACAGTGAATAGAAATTAAATGAAATTGCCTTCATGATGAACATCAGTTTTTAACATTATGTGAGAAAGATCTTTCTGACATCTAAATATGTCTAAAATTGTAATAATGACTACTGCTCCTGTTCCTATTGCCATGGCATCTCTAACATGATAGATAACCATCTCACTTCTAAAACTCTTCCTCCTTGAGTTGTTTCTTGTCATATATTTGATGATGGAAATGAAAAAGTAAATTATATATATTCTCTCTCTCTCTCTCTCTGTCTCTCTCTCACACACACACATAAACACACTCACACACACACACACACGCATGCACACAGGACATGAGTTGTCAACTATCAATACTCACAAAAGGCCTCTCATATCCTTATAGTTTCATTAAATATAGTCTTGATGATGAATATCACAGATTCTGACAAGACTCTGAAGTTGTAAACTTTTCTTTTCCCTTAGGCATATAGCCCACCTTCTCAATGTTCTCCATTCCTTCAAATGAAGAACCAAACAAAAGGAAAGAAGGACAAAGATATTCTTGTGGGCTTCACATCTGTCAAAGATAACACAGAAGAAAAGCAGAGCCCATAGCACAATAAACAAAATGTACAATGAACACTTTCAAGTGACTCTGATGTACCCTTAGTACATCCAAAGAAAAAGATGTACTTGGCTATCTATATAATAAATGCTCTTTTAAAAATATATAATCAAATGCACTTCACTCAAATTGTATCAAATAATTCCCATTAGAAATGGAAGTTATATATAATTAGCATTCTCATTTTACAGAGAACTAAACTGAGGCATGCATGGGATAAGTAACATGTCCAAAATCACCCACAGAAGTGAACTTAGACCATTGTGGTCAGGTGTGCTAATCTCTCACATAATATCTACTGCTTACATCTGGACCTTGTATTATGTAATGAGAGTCTGGATACCCATGCTGTCCAACATTGTTTACAAACCTAAAATTTAATCATATGATCCCATTCATGGAATATTTTGCTTCTGCCTAAGTATGCCAGGATTTCAAAAGTCCTTCACACACACACACACACACACACACACACACACACACACACACACACACAAACATCACAGTTTTGTTTTTAGTATTCTTTTAATGACAATCTCTCATTTCTTTCTTTCTTTAATATAGTTGTACATATAAAACTTTGCTTTCAAATAGTATGTTCAATTAAATACTTCTTAGTCATTTGATCCCAAATTTCACAATCTGAGCTCCGTTGTGACCATGCAGCAAAAAATATCCACATCATCAACTGGAATCTCTGTGAGGTCAGGAAGAACATTGTCTTCATTCCTCTGTTCTCAGACCTCAAACAAACAAGTACGTGTAGAAAGAGTCCTTGCAAGGAGCGCACATGTAACATAAAGCTGGATTTTTCTCATCGTGGTGAATATTGAGCAGGAGCAACATAACCATCCATCAAAATCAGGGAAAAAGGAAATTCCTCCATGGGGAGAAAGGTTAAACAGGATTCTTGTCTCTATTGCCTATTTTTAGCTCTCCCATCTCAATTGGATGTCATGCCTTACAGCTAAAAAGTGCCAGTCAGAAATACCTTTCCATTGTGTGTGGCTCAAGCTAGTTGATTATGATCCCTAGGGCATAGTTCTTAGAAAATGTGTTTGGATTATAGTCCAAAAAGAGCTGCTCTCTGTATCCCTCCTCACTAAATTCCTTTTATATTTTTCAAGTTTACAAGAGTTACATTTCAACAGAGTGCTGTGATTTTTGCCTTTCAGTATAAGCTTTCAACTAGAGAGGTTTATCCTCCAGAGATATCCAAAGAAAAGGTGAATCTTAAATTATTGCTCCTAATTAATCCTTTTCACCTTGGAGAGAAACTAATGATACAAAATGCCACTTATATGGAGATTTGCTTACAGCATGATAATAAGTGAAATAGGAAATTTCTTCAATGTACATTTACAGTGAATTGAAGAGTAAAAATTAGCTTTTTATCTTAGCTATTTTTTGTCTTCACTGTAGCATACTTCTAATTAATAAATCATTTTGTGTCTACTACTCAAATATAATATTATTTTACCTACCGGCATTACATTATTCTAAAATGTTTGCATAAAATTAAGGGGAATTTATAAAAATTATAATAAATGTTTGCAAAACAATTACCGATTTATATTGGATATAGTGATTTATGTCCATAATCCCAGCATATGGGAAGTCAAATCAGCAGATTTACATGAAGGTCCCACATAACGAGTCTAAGTGCAGCCCA
Source organism: Typhlomys cinereus (assembly GCA_023101885.1). Lineage (NCBI taxonomy): Eukaryota > Metazoa > Chordata > Mammalia > Rodentia > Platacanthomyidae > Typhlomys > Typhlomys cinereus. The sequence continues at coordinate 389,087 of JALPQD010000692.1, read as the reverse complement.
GAATACATTTGACCTTATCACAAAAATAACAAAATTCATAAATAAAATTGTTTGAAGGGAAAAAGGCCAGTTTAAAGAGAAATACATTTATTTGGTGAAAATAACTGACTTAATAAAAACTGAATTGAGACAAAGGATATAAGATAAAATGATAAATGAATAAGATAAAATGATACACAATCTGTTTTCAATTCTTATTATTATATATTCAGATCCTCAAGTAGGCTGGGCCAAAGTAGATATCATATTTGAATGCTGGCATTTCCTTTTAATCTTGGACTATGTCACAGATTTTGAATTGAGTTTCATCTTTGTTTCATTTTCCTTATTTTACGTGCCATAAAATTCAATGTATAAAAATGTAGTACATTAAAGGATTTGAAAACTTATCTTTTCGCATCATGTTTCACATGTTGCTCATGGAAATTTAAAGTAGCTTTGTGCATAATAGCCAAAACTTTTACGAAAGCAAGTTATCTCCCAGTAGGTAAGTGGATGAATTGACTGCAGCACACTTTCACAATAGATTTTTATTCAGCATAAACAACTATCTAGCCAGCCATGAAAATATATGAAGCTCCCTTAAATACATATCACCTAGTTAAAGATGCCAGTATCTAAAGGCTAAATTCTGTAAAAATCTAATTATAGGATATTATGGAAAGTTAAAAATATGAAAATAGTAAAAATGCTCAGTGGTTGCCAGGAGTTGGGGAAAGAGGAATGAACCAGTAGAGAACAAAGAAATTTATGGTAATAAAATTAATCTGCATAATGCTACAACGGTAGATCTATTTTATTATACGATTATTCATGCACTCAAATTTTAGAGCCACAAGTGAACTCTTTGAGAAAACTGTGTAGTTTGGGTGTTAATATTGCATCAGTGTAGATAGTTTAGTTGTATTTGGATAATACAAGAGACACTACATGAGTGGGGGTCATACACTCACTTTTGCTGTGGACCAAAAATGACTCTGAGAAGTAAACTCTTTAAATATGTATAGAACTATCTATGTCATTATAAAAATAAGAAGAGTGAAAACAAAAAGTAGCGCATCCAAAAATAAATGTAATTGCCAATGAATATAAAACTCTATTTAGATATTAGTAGAACTAAACCCAGTTGATTAATTTTGCCTCTTAAATTGGCACTGGTCAACAGAGCTAAAGAGCTGTAAAAGTGGACATAGTCTTTTTTATTGTTATGACTATAAATCTGTCTAATAACTTTTGAAACCAAGCTTGCCATTTACATAAACAACAAATTTGACCATTTGACCCAGCAATTTATTCTTTGAAGCTCTTACTCAGGACATGATTAACTAATATAAGCAAGGTTGTTCTTTGTTGTTATTTTTAGTAGGACAAAAAAGAAAACAGCGGGTGCTCTAAGTTGCTAACAAAAAAGGGATCAGGTGAACACATGTTTTTTTAACATATTTTATTATCTCCACTCATACAAACTTAATAGGTACACCCGTTCCCTCCCTCCCTCCTCCTCTCCCTGACCTCTCTGCTCACCCTTCCCTCACCCCTCCCTCTCCACCCCCCCCCCCCGTGCCTTCCCTCTCCCAATGCCCAAAGAATCCTTTAATGTGCATGCCAAACTCTCCTCTGGGTCCTCCTCTCTAATGACATACAAGGACCCAGCAGCATTTCCCTGAACCCTTTCCTTTGTTCCCCTTAAGCATAGGAACACTATTTTGGCTGTCAATCCTTTGCCTCCAAGGATCTTGGTGCTTTTAGCAAATGCTAGACTTTGTGGGGTCAATAGTGTGTTGGACGTTGCACAGGGCATGCAAAGTCCAATTATGATTGCATCGGCCCTAACTTGTGTGGAGTATCTTGCATATCATTGCTCCTCCCATCCTTGTGTTCTTACACTCTTACCGCCCCTTCTTGTGCAAATTTCCCTGAGCTTCAGGATGGGGAGAGATTAGGCTGGCCTAGTTCTAGGTGATTGATATAGAGTCTCTGAAGTTCTGGATTATGGTTTGTTGATTTTCTCTTGCGGTTTTGCTGCTCCTGCAATACGGTTTTGCTGCTCCTGCAATGCGGTGAACATATCTTGATATAGGTTTTCAATGGGACGTTTTCATTGTAATTGAACATTATTAAAAATTAAAGTAACGGTTGCAAGAATATTTGATAGGATAAATAAAATTGATCATTTATTAATCCATTTATTAAACACATATATAATATATAAGCTTTGTCATAATTTAAACAGAAAATAAATATCGAAAAAATTCTCAAACATTTAAATTTAACCTTGATAATAGTAATGTTTACTGAAATGTTTGTAAATTCTCCCCTAAACTGCTATAATCTGAATGTGCCTTCAAAAATTCATATCTGAAAATTTAGTTGCAGATATGACAACTTTAAATTATGAAACCTTTAGGGAGTAATTAAGTCATAAGTGCATATCCTTCAAGAATAAGATTAGCAACTTCATCAGAGAACTAAAGGGAGCTAGTTGGCCCTTTTAATCTTTCCCTTTTTTCCAACAGTGAAAAGTTCATTGATTTCCTCTGCAGGATACAGAATCCAAGATAGCATCTTGGAAGCAGAGATTAGGCATCATTCCTTCTAGTACCTTCATTTCAGGCTTTCTAGCCTTCAAAACTGGGAAATAAATTTCCGTTATTTGGAAATTTACTGTCTCAAGCTTTTATTTTAACTGCATGAATGGATTGTAATATATTTTTCTATAATGAGAAAAAAATCTTATACCATAATTTTGTAACATCAAAATGGAATGATAAATCAGAATCTTTACCAGAAAAGCCTTGACAAATAATGGTCTATGATTGCCAAAATTAAGAGGGAAAAATAAAGACATGCACTTTTCGCAGCCTTGAAAATGAACTACTGATTTCCACATGTAATATCACTGATAAAGAAATTCATGATTCTCCCACAAAAGATGTTTCTGGTCTTGAGCTATGCTGCATTCTCAGTAATAATGATTATTGAATCTTACTGCTTTACTACTCTTAGTAGATTTTACTTTGAGTTTCACACAGCCTCTAAGTAGAGTGAGTATATTAATAACTTGCTGTTCAACCTTCTGGTAACATGATTCTCTTTGCTGAAGAAAGATTATCCATGAAGCCACAGCAGGGGTATGATTGCATTTGCCTGGTAGAAATCTTTGATTATCTATTTGTAAACTATTTCTGCTTCATGATGGCTATGTCTAAACTTCCTTGATTAGAGCATATAAATTTGCAATGTTAAATAGTGAATGAAAAAGTAATTGCTGCTGTTATCTTCCCAAATCCACACTTTCTTTGCTCTGGTAAGCTATTATAAAAATACCATGAACAGGTTTGCTTGCAAACAGTAGAAATCAAATTCTCACAGAACTGGAGGATGGGAAGTCTAACAACAAGATTTTGGACAATCAATACTTCAAGAACACTCATGTTTCTAATACACAGCAACTTCTTGGTAAGTCCTCTCATACGATAGGAAGGGCAAGCATGTTTGCTTGACTCCTTCATAAAGGCACAAAAGTCCATTCATTTATTAAGGGAATGCATTCATGGCTTAGTATCTTGCAAAGACCTTATGCACTAATATCTTCATTAGAATTCAAAATATAAATATTAGAAGGAGGAAAACACTCACATTTTAGTATTCAGACAGCTCTATTTTTAATAGAATCTTTCTCCAAGTAAGAAAAACAGAAGATGTTAAGGAATGATGAGATAGACCTTTTCACTAGATCTTGTTCTGAGCAATTGATAGCTTTATTCTTTTATTGAAATTATATTTTCACCCTAAGGGACAGAGAATTCTGACTTTTTCCATGGTACTTTAAAATAACAAAATGGTTCTATATGGACTGTTATGCTTGTGGCAAGATAAAAGTTTCTTATTAAAACATAATGACCACAAAGCCATTTCTTCATTTATTTTTATTTTATCCATTTTGTTTGTATGTATGTATTAGATGAATATGTGTGAGGTGTGTATGTGTGTTGCGTATATACTCATGTGTGCAGGTGCACGCACACTTCACAATCAGAAGAGAGTTTCAAGAATCCTTCTTTATCACTTTCTAACTTTCTGGGCCTTAAAAAACCTGCAGATGTTTGTTCCTGATCATGTACAACTGAGGGGCTATGATCTCACCAGAAGGGGAGGGCATATAGTCTGGCAGATGAAAGGTGATCATTTTGCAAATGGGTGACTGACCACTCCCTCACCGAGGTTTCCTGCTTTTCTTACATCTACCCTTGAATGTGCTATTATAACAAGATTCCAGTTTAACAGCTTTTTGTCTCTGACCAGGGGGTGACATACAGTGGCCCATCAGGATGGAGTGAAGGGCATTGCAGGAGCAGCAAAACTGCAAAAGAAAATCAACAAACCACAATCCAGAACTTCAGAGACTCTATATCAAACACATAGAACTAGGCTAGCCTAATCTCCCCCCATCCTGAAGCTCAGGGACATTTGAGGAAGAGGGGGCGGTAAGACTGTAAGAGCACAAGGATGGGAGGAGCAATGATTTGCAAGATACTCCACACAAGTTAGGGCCGAAGCAATCATAATTGGACTTTGCATGCCCTGCGCAATGTCCAACACACTGTTGACCTCACAAAGTCTAGCATCAGCTAAAGGCATCAAGATCCTTGGAGGCAAGGGATTGACAGCCACAGTAGTGTTCCTGTGCTTAAGGGGAACACGAGAAAGGGTTCAGGGAAATGCCACTGGGTCCTTGTACGTCATCGGAGAGGAGGACCCAGAGGAGAGTTAGGCATACACAATAAAGGACTCTCTGGGAATTGGGGGGAAGACACTGGGGGATGGGGAGAGAGGGAGGGGCAGTAGGGGGTTCGGGGGGAGGAGGAGGGAGGGAGGGAACTGGTTTACCTATTAAGTTTGTATGAGTGGAAATAATAAAAAATGTATTTTAAAAAAACCTGCAGCTCATCTTGGAGTTTTTCTACTAGGGTGCCAGGTTGCAAGCCTTAGGAATCTTTCAATCTCTGACACAGATCAGTGATGATGTTCCAAACATGTGTGGGACTACATATAGCTTAATCATTCCACCAAGCCCTTATTACTCCTTTTTTTAAAAATTAGTATTCACACTTATTTTAGCTGTCCCATGCATACTATTCCAAAATGCAACTTAAGTTGCATTACTTATAGTTTTTGGAATGCAACCAAGAGCAATGGAAAAAGTCTATAATGCTTGGGGGCCTTTAAGACCTCTCTGACCAACATTTTATCAGGAAATGCTACATTCCTGTTACTTCTAGTATAATTTTGTTCCTGGGTTCTACGTTGATCAGTTCAAGGCTTTTTACCCATTTTCCTCACTCTGTGCTCCTCTGCATAGGGACTGCCCATTATTGTTCCTTTCTTTAAAAGATGTGGGCATTTTTTATTACTAGTATATGGTGTTCCTTTTGGGGTTACTTCCCACAATCTTAGGGTTTCTCTGTAAGTCCCTCTGTACTTCCTATCTCCCATGTCTCTTTTACCTTCCTTTCCTTCATTTCCTGCTATGTATTTTCCCAATTATTCCCTTGCTCATCCTTGTCCTGGGATTCTGAAACTCCCTTTAAAATGTTTCACCTTAACCATCTCTTCCCACCTTCCCACTCATAGGTATCTTTCGAATTTTCTGGCTCTTACAGTGCTTTCAATTCAGATACACTGACAAGGATAACAGTTCAGTCATCCACATATAAGACAGAACATGTGGTTCTTAACTTTCTCTGATTGAGATACTTTACCCAATATTAAAGTTCCTAGTTCCGCCCATTTACCAGAAAATTCCATAATCTCATTATATCTGATAGTTGAGTAATATTCCATCATGTATGTGTACTACATTTTCATTATCCATTCCTCTGTTGATGAGCATGTTGGCTGATTACTTTTGTCTGCTGTTGTGAATAGCACTGCAATGAACATAGATGAACAAGTGTCTTTGTCATAAGATGTAGAGTCTTTCAGGAATATTTCAAGGAATGGTATAGCTGGGTCATATGGAAGTTCCATTTTAAGCTTTCTGAGGAAATAAAAACCTTCTATGCTGTGGTATTAGAGCATGCTATTTCAGTGTAGCTACTATTATTTTCAAACAGCCATCAAAAATAAAAAAAATTAATTGTAAAATGGACTGAGCCAAAATCTAAGAAAGACATTTCTTTAAAATGTATGTATAAGTATCATGCAAACATCAATATAGAATATAGTATATGAAAATGTCAAAGTATATTATTTTAATAATTTATGCTGTGCACAGTGGTTCATGTTTGTAATCCCAGCACCTAGCATGTGGATACAGAAGAATCATGAGGCTCTCAAACACACTCATACATAAAAATTGCATATATGTATAAGTAATTGCTGAAATTATATATAATATATAACTAATCTATTTGTTAAGATATAAATTACAAATAATACAGTATGTTCTACTTCAGTTATAAAAACTAAATTTGTATTGAAACTGCTTTGTCTTCCTCAAATATATTCTATACTCCACCTTATAACATACCTAAAAATATGAATAGTTCTAATGATGTAATCATGAGATGTTACTTTCAAAAAGTTATTTTCAGAATCTGTTCCTTCATTCTCTTCTACATTTGAGAAGCTGCCTTGCTTAATGCTTTTTGTTCAGTTGGATAGTTTAGTTTGTTTCACTTAGGAAGTAATATTTCAAGTGGGAGCTGTCACCATAGTGAATTAATTTAGCACCTTATATTCTTCCTTTAATAATAATGTAAGATATTACTAGATAAATCAATAAAGTTATAAAAGAGAATAAGTGATAGGGGTAAAAATCAACAGTAAATTGGATGCAACATTTTTTTTTTATTTCTCTGGTTCTAATATGTTCAGTGGGGTAGTGTGTTGCAGTTACTTTCTTTTGTTCTGAAACAACAGTCAGATCCCAGAAGAAAGGGAGAAAGATTTGTCTGGTTTATGGCTCCAGAAGGGGTATAGTCTATTATGACAGAAATCTAAAAGCAGAAAGAGTGGCTAGAGGCAAAACCAAAAGGCTAACTCAGATCATCACAGCCAATAAGAGTCATAGAGAGCAAGAAGAAACAGAGGAAACAGGGACAGACTACCAAACCTCAAGACTTGACGCCTGTGAACTCTCTTCCTTCAGAAAGTCCCTACATCTTAAAGGTTGCCACAACCTTCCCAAACATTACCATCAGCTAAGGATGTAAACACATGAGTCTACGGAGGGAAACTCACATTCAAATAATAACACAATGTGTAAAGATTAAAGCTCATAAGCAATTTATGTGCCATAAATATAAAGATTATAGTGTTATATTCATCACAAGATTTGTCAGAAAATATTATTTCATTATTTTATGACTTCTAGCCTTCTGCATCTATGTGTGTAACTTACATATTTACCATCAGCCACCAGTTTTAGCTCTTTGTTCACTGTAAAATATGAACTGATAGGAGTACTCAGTAACTCCAGAAATGGTTTTCACATTTAATATCTTTCTTCATCACCCCAAGTAGATAGCCATAGGTTTATGTCATTTTGTTGTGTGATATAATTGTCCTTAGTTGTTATTCTTAATGCTTTAGTCCAAATTTAGCTAAGATAACTATAGATTTTTGCGTTACTTATGTTTATTTTAATCCATGTGGCTGGCAATTTACATCTTCATTCATTTCCTTTGCCAGTGAAGCAACCTGAACTAATCTCTCTATAGATTTATCTGTCTTATTTATACATGTCTGTCCTACTTATGCTTGCAAAAGTATCTCACTCTACTTCTGCATGTGCTATGATGCTATAGTTTTAAAGCGCAGGTCAATAAAAGTTTCCAATTTGTCATGTTTACTAATGCCTATGATGTACATATTTCAAAAGGACATAATTTTAGATTTCTAAAATATGGTTTTTGAGTGGAGTTGAGGTTAGGACATATGGTATTCTGGTACCATATATCATTTCTGCCATTCTGGTATGAAGACATACATAAGCTGCCATAATATATAACAGTAACAAAAAGTAAAAAATTAAAAAGTCCTGACTGTTAAGTAGTTGTTACAGGTACTATAATAAATTTTTTTGTTGTAAGTTTAAATGATTTAATTTTAGGAGCAGCTAGACTCAGTTGTCAGGGACTCACCACCCTCAAAATTTAATATTCACCTCTCACAAATCAAAGCTGACTTTAAGATACACTTTAATTTGAAAATCTTTATGAATATCAACTCCTAAATTCAGAAACTATCTATGGTTTTATTTCAGAGGGAGGAGGTAAGACCCTTTTATCTTACTTTTTGCATTAGTGGTGGTATATGTTTGAGCAGTGAAAATTCATAAGTAGAATATTTCAAAGGCAGTTCAAGAGTTAGCCTTTTGCTAGTTCATTTGAAACTATATAGCATGAATCTTTCTGTGTAATCTATCATCAAGGATCACAAAAAAACCTCTCTACGAAAGTATATTATTACTGTTCTATTCTTTCTTTTCCAAATAAGCCTGAAATAATTCTGTTCACTGTGTTAAATAAAAGACTATCAGTTGTGAAGTAAAGATTTCAATGCATCTTCTGCATTTTTTAAGATAGCGCTTCAGAATTTATTATTAAATGTTTATTATTATCTGTTTCTCAGATAAATATGGGAAAGCAAACCATACAAGTACAAAGTATACATGTTTTTTTTACATATAAATGTTACTCATACCACTCAATGTTTCATAGGTAAAATAAGTTCATCAAGATTACCTTTCAACTGTGGTCTTTGCTATTATAAACATGAAGGCTGAGATGAACAGCATTGCTGCTAAGAACTGTGCAAAAGTGTATATTGCATGGCAAAAATATAAACATGAACATCTTAGAGAGGAAACTTTCTGGAAATATGCACATATTTAATGCCCCATGGGGCATATATTCTCAATAAAACATCCATCACTGGTGAAAATTGCAGCAAACATCTACTCAAAGACTCTGGAAATCATTGTGGAGTATAGTAAAGTAGAGAAACATTTATTCAAGAAAATCTCTGAAATCTCAGTACAATGTGTATATTCTTTAAGCATCAATCTACTCCCATCACTATGAGCTCTATCATTACACTGAGAGACATGGCTAAAAGGTATGGTTCATCTATGTGATAGACCCTCCTTTGCTTAGCCACAAAGAGGCTGCTGCAGTAGGCCACCTACACTGCTCGCAGCAAAGAGCTGTGGGAGCTTGTGAATCTCTTTTGTCATAATTCTGAGCATAGATTTTCTTCTCTCTCTTACAAAGGGTGAACAGAATATGAGACCATAAAGCTAAGAAATAATCAACCTTTTTAATAATTGGTAAGAGTTGGGAGATGGCTTTGTGGCTAAGAGAGCTTGTTAAGCCAGCATGAGAACCCACATTCAAAATGCCAGCACATGAAAAAACACTGGACAAGGGCATGCACATCTGTCACCCTAGCACTGTGGAGTAGGTCAACACATGGAGATCTCTGGGATTTGCTCTCTGCCAGCTTGTCTCTAGGTGAACTTGTCTCAATGTAGTAAGACAGATATTGAATGGATTTCTCTATCTTCTCCTCAGTCCTATGTACACACATGTACATGACTGTACTCTGGCATGCAGATATGCACAGGACCTTACAAACACAATACAAGTATACTCACAAATAAAGCGAGTGCTAAGACAACTTGGATTTCACATCTGCATGTTTGTGAATGAGAAATGTGAAATGTTTAGAGGATCTTGTGTTACAGTGGCCACAAAATGATGATGTTCCTTGAGATGTGCAACAGATAATTGTTTTTTGCACATTTGGCTCAGAGAAAATTGTCTGGAGGAATTCTAATTATTTTATTACAAATTTTGGGTATCTTAGGGGGAATCATCAGTGTGAGAAAAGTATTGTAGATTATAGTTTAAATAGTCAGCCAATAGAAATGAGGCAGATTTTTATCTGTGGCATCCCAACATCCAACTTATTACTTCTTCTCTTCAAAAATAGAACCCCTGATATTAGTTGATTCCCCATCCCCTGGATTCCAAAACAAATTACACATTTCTCATCTTTTGTTCCAGCTAGGTATTGCCATGTGACCTTATTCAGACTATTGAGGCATTAAGGTTAATTGTATGGGAAATTATACATGAAACTCTTGAAAAGAAAAGTCATGGTTTTTGTTTCTCCCCCATCTACTTCATTTTGCATTCTTGGAATGGTTATGTGATACCTGGATCTAAAATAGCCTTCTGAACTACCAAATGGTAATTGCAAGTTGAAGAAAACTAATTGTAATAGTTACTCTTTACTATTGCTGTGAGAGAACACCTAAAGTTGAGCAATTTAAGGGAGAAAGGGAGAGTTATTCAGCTTACGGTTCCAGAGGGGAGAAACAGTCTCTCAAAACAGAGGCGGGTCATGCAACGTCCTATTATGATTGCTTCGGCCCTAACTTGTGTGGAGTATCTTGCATATCAGTATTGACCCCACAAAGTCTAGCATGGACTAAAGGCACTAGGATCCTTGGAGGCTAGGGACTGACAGTCACAGTAGTGTTCCTAAGCTTAAGGGGAACACAGGAAAGGGTTCTGGTACGTGTCCCTGGGTCCTTGCACCTCATCGGAAAGGAGAACCCAGAGGAGAGTTTGGCATGCACATTAAAGGATTCTCCAGGGATTGGAGGGGGGGAACTGGGAAGGAGGGGGAGGGGAGGGGAGAGCAGGGGAGTCGGGCGGGGGGAGGTGAAGGGAGGGAGCAGACCGGTGTACCTGTTAAGTTTGTATGAGTGGAAATAATAATAATAATAAAAATGTTAAAAAAAAAAAACAGAGGCGGCATAGCTGGCTGGCCAAAGCTGGAGGAGGCTAAGTCACTGCAGACATCTTGGAAGCTGAGAACTGCAGACTGCTTGCTGCAAAGGGAGACTTCTCCTACAGGTAGGGTGGGACTAATCCACCTCAAGGCCCACCCCTTGTGACTGCCTTCCTCCAGCAAGGCTCCACCTCTCAAGGTGCCATGACCCTGCCAAACACATGAGACTGTGGGAAACACATCTCAAACCATGACATTAATTAAAACATTTTCATGCCCTTTATGAATTGTACTGGTTCTTAATGGTATCTTGCAATTGGAGAAGTGAACTTCCATTGCCTTTAACTTTTATTATTTTGGATTTTCTATCACTTCTAGTGAACATATAATTTCATTGAATACATTAAGGACTCAGCAATAACCTGTTGTAAATTAAGCAATGTAACAGACACTGACCAATCTGGGGTAAAGAAAAGATAGCACACTGTTTCCCAGGGTTACATTCTAATACAGGACGGTGGATAGCATACAATTTCTTAGAAATTATGATTATGAATACTTTTATAACATAGTTACAATATGGTTGTGGAAACAGGGAAAAGATTGGTAGAGATGAGTTTATCCACTTATATAGAATAGTAAGAATGGCTTAATAAACACAGTGGAAGAAATCAAGAAAACTAAACAATACTACTCTCAACTTAAGGACATAGGTTATGTGAAGAGCAAGCCCTTTTGTATGTAGTCTCCTGTATTTAATTCCTATTATGGGAGGTTGCACAGTATAGAATGGACAGTGAGGTTCTGGGAGGTTAATGTGAGCTGCCCAGTTATGCAATTTCCAACCTGGAATTAGGGAACAGGCAAAAAGTGTCTGTTTACCAGGTTCTTGGTAATAGGTTATAGTGTTCCTAAGCTAGCACTTTGGAATTCCTGGAACACTCTTGTGATGATTCCTTAATGGGGTCCTGTTCCTTCCATCTTTGTGATCTCTTAATAATGGACTTCTCTCAACAGAATCTACACCGAAAGATTCTAGATGTTTGAGGTTCTTCTCGGTTAAAAGAGAAGGTTATTAGGAAGAGTATGCATGTGAAGAGCTGGATAAAAGAATTCCAGATAAAGAAAAAGCAAGCGCAGAGAGCGAAATGAAATTGATATGATTAAGGAACAGAATATTAGACTTATGCTGTTAGAGCAGGAAATAGAAAGAGGTACAATAGGAGATGATATTATAAAATAGGATAAGGTCAGAGCAGGCTTCAATAAATGATGAAGAAAAGCAATACCAAAAATACATGCTTCCTATTTTGTCTTGGCACATTTTCTTTTACTAACTTGCTCCTCCCTTGTACAGTTTCTTTTTTTGCCTTTCTAGTTTATTCATTCTGTCCATCTACAGGTTCAAGAAGATCCAGAGCACATAACACAAGACCATATTTACCTATTCTAATGGTTTGATACTCACCAGTATTAAACAAAAACACTCAAGAAGCAGGGTGCTTCTGCAGGAAAGTTTGGATCTGCACAAGGGTAGGAGCATGGTGTCTCTGAGTGCAGGCAGCAGCACAGAAAGCAAGCAAAAAAAAAAAAAAAAAAAAAAACCTCCTTCTTATCCTAAGGCAGGAAGCCAGATGGAGCTTAGCCTTACAATCTAATTGGTCAAAGAGACAATGGTGTAATTGATTTTGAGTAGTGGTAGGAATAGTGGGAATGAGTAAGTGTGCACTGATGTGACTCTGGAACAATAAGCACAAAATGGATTTAGCTGAGAAAACAGTCATGGTAGTTGAAAGAAAATGACACCCCTGCCTCCTTCCCCCTCCCACCACACGTCCCCCAAGTTTCAAAGGAATGAGTGGCTTGGGAGATTTTCCCCCCTAATTCATCTCAAATGTGAAACTTTCCAATCAATTTCTAGATAAGAAATAATACAATGTTGCTGCCAAAGAATTACCATTCCTTTAGGGAAGGGGGGAGACCTTGTCTCCTTAAAAGTGGATTTAGAAATGGACAAAAAGGAATCTCAAGGAATATTTTTTATTAGAGTTTGAAAGAAAAACAGTGCAGACAAGCTGAAAATCCTGACACTGGCAAAGAGGAGAAAAAGAAGAGAACAGATCATGACTTCGGGGTTAGGTCCACAGGTCCACACAGAGTTGCATTGGAGATGGAAGCTGGAGATTCAGAGAAACCCCAAAGGAGCTGTATGAGGGTTCAGAGACAGTGTGAAAAAGGTTAGAGTGTGAAGTAAAGCATATTTTGTCTTTTAAAGCATGGTTTTGGTTTTGGCTAGTTTCTAAAAGGTAATAAAGAAAACAAAAAGCAAAAGTTATATATTTGAGTTAGAACTCAAAGCAGGCAGGCTTAGCCTTAGAAATCTGTAAACAACTGCCTCATAGCAGGGACTTATTCTTTAACACACTTATTAAGTCTTTAGTTAAAAATCAGCTTTCCTGCAGGGCAGCATCCTGACCAGGTATTATTGACAAACCCAGTTGAATTAATTTTGAAGGGCAGATGTAATAGTATGTCTTATCTTTAGCCAAGGATAGGAAGAAGTAACTTTTCTTTAATCGACCTCCACCAAGCCTTGAACCCCCACCCACCACACTTCCGCATCTTCATTCCATGGAACATAATTGAAACACATTTTCTTATGTAGATTTTGTCCATGCTACTATTTAAAAATATTCATGTTTCTAAACAACAATTAGTGTTGAGAAGAATCTGTATCTTAAGTTAGTAGTGGATATAAATGACTGTGAGTCAAAGAAGAAAAGATTCTAAATGAATCACAAATGTACAGATTGGGAACTTAAAAAAAAATACAAATGTGCTTGTTGGCTGGCCGGGGGGCTGGTTTGTTGCTTTTGTCAGACTGTTACGGGGTTCCCTCTTGGGTCTTTATATGTCCAGGTTCTTGGGTGGATAGTTGAAGATTGAAACCAGAACACCCATAGAAGATTAAGGCAAAGTTTATTAACAGAAAGAACAGAATTCACAGAGGTAAATCTGTGAGAGACAAGAGAACCCTACAGAATTCATGGACTCCAGACATGGAATCCATGAGAAAAAAGTGATATAGGAACTCATAGATTCTAGACTTGGAGTACCATGAGGGGCAAGAAAGTCAAAGATGGCTGACAGAATCAGGTATATTTATAGAGTTAGGCAAGCCCTAGTGTGATGGGAGAGTAGCTCCCGTTAGCTCCAGTTTCTCGAAACCTGATTGGAGATTTTGGTCCTCTACATCTCATTAGTCTGTTCATACTGGGACTCAACCTCGTTGATTTTGTTGTACCCAACCTCCTGTTACAAGCTTATCTACAACAGGGAACTAATCTCCATATCCTTTTATGAACAGAGGGTTGGGGGAAGTTGGGGAATTTAGGGTGTGTTCCTTCAGGTTAGTTCCAGGCCTGGGGAATGACCTTAGAAGATTTTCAGAGACCCTTACAGTATGACTTCTCTAAAACTGCCTAAAGACAATGTTAGTCAGATAACCTTGAAATTCACTATGCAGAATAGGTTGATCTCTACCTTGAGATCCTCCTGTCTCAATCTCCCAATTGTGGGGATGACAGAATTCACCACCATGCCTAAGTCACAAAACTGTTAAAGTTTGTTGGTAGAATAGGGAAGGTGGCGCAGTTTCTTTTCAAATCACTGATAAAAACATGAGAACATGGACATTATTCTTCCTTACCATTTTCAGTTACACTTATTTAGCATGGCAGAAGAGTTCATAGACTGTCAGGAGCCCAGGAAACGGGCCACAACATATCCATAGGAATTGCTAAGAAACAGGGACAGATTTTCTTTCTTTTTGAATTTATTTATTTATTTATGTATTTATGTATTTATTTATTTATTTTTATTTTTTATTTCTTCCACTCATGCAAAGTTGAAAAGTACCCCATTCCCCTCCCTGCCCTCACCCCTCCGTGGATCCCCTTGCACCCTCTCCACCTTTTTCCCTTTCCTTTCTCCCTCCCTCCTTTCTCCCAGTGCCCCTTCCCCCTCCCCCATTCCTGGAGCATCCTATAGTGTGCAAGTCAAACTTCCCTCTGAGTCCTACTTTCTGATGAGGTGTAAGGACTCAGTGGCATTGCTTAGAGCTCTTTTTGTTTATTATGTTCCCCTTTAGTATAGGAACACTATTGTGGCTGTTAATCCCTTGCCTCTAAGGATCATAGTGCCTGTGATCCATGCTAGACTTTGGGGGTTCAATGATATGTTGGTCATTGTGCAGGTCATGCAAAGTCCTATTATGATTACTTTGGCCCTAACTTGTATAGAGTATCTTGCATATCGTTGCTCCTCCCCATCTTTAGGCTCTTACAATCTTACCACCCACCCCCTGTTCCGCAAATTTACCTGAACTTTAGGATGGGGAGAGATTAGGCTGGCCTGGTTCCAGGTGGTTAATGTAGAGTCTCTGATTTTCCGAATTATGGTTTGTTGATTTTTTTTTTTTTTTTAGTTTTGGTGCTCGTGCACTGCACTTGACTCCATCCTGATGGGTATTGGATGTCACCCCATGGTCAGAGATAAAAGGCTGTTAAAATATAGTCTTATTATAAGAGTAGATTCAAAGGTAGATGGAATAAGAGTGGGAGACCATTTTCAGGATGGTTACCTTCTATCTGCCAGACTCTATGCCCTCCCTTTCTGGTGAGATCATAACCCATCAGATGCAAGTGACCAGTAAGGAAAGTCTGTGAGCCCAACTAGATGTCTCATTACTTACTTACAGTCCATGATGGGGACAGACTTTCAAAGTGACAGAATAGCCTGTAAGGCAGCATGCCAAAGTATGCCAAACTACTGAACAATAAACACAAGCTCACTAATGTCTACTAGTGATATTATATAATTATGTAATATAATGTGTAATATATAATAAAGCTAGTGATATTATATAATATATAAAATAAATATAAATTGCATGCATAATAATTTTGATAGAGATTAAGCATGTAAATACATTAATTTAAATTTTTAATTTTAAAATTGATATCTGCAAGTTATTTATCCCCAAAATGCACCACACCATAGACTAGATGGAAGTTTTAATGGAGTTCTAGGACCACTGCTGAGCCAATCATAGGAAAAGGGAGAGAAAGTCCTGAAGAGGGGCATGGGTAGGTTTTATACCCTCTGGGTTGGTAGGTGAGCTGGGAGGGGCTCTAGAAGTGATATCCAGGATTTTTGCTCAAACCACGAAGTGCACTCAGGGTAAGTCTTTGACCATGAACCCTCCTAGCACTAAAGGTCAGATAAGACTGTGCTTTTGTAAATGCCAGTTGATCTTTGAGGGAGTGACCATCAAACAGAAGCTCTGCTCTGAGTATGGGGTATGGAAATCCTATCACTATCTATCTTAAATTTACATAGGTTTATAAATGATTTACATAGTAAATATTGAAAAATATGGCTAATTATGAAGATTAATAAAGGTAGCAAGTCGTATAGCCAAGCATATTGAGGACATAATCCTGAAGTTCTTTCTACCTGTAAAATGTAAAAAATCCTTCATAATCTAGTGCATGACATGCACAGGTTTATTTATTTATTTGTTTGTGTATCAGAGATCACTATGTGTCCCTGTGGAGGACCAAGGGAGCCTTTTGGAATCATCCTGGATTGCTTCTACCTAGTTTTTACTTTGCTCCAGAATTTCCCAGGCTCTCCTTACCAGGGCTTAATGTACAAGCCACTATTGTTTATGCCTGGAATTTTTAACATGGGATCTGCGATCTCAGGACATTTTCCCTGCAAGACAGAATCTTAACCCTTTGGGAAATCTATGCAGTCTCTGAAAAGGTTTTTAAAGTGAGTATCAAAACATTATGTCGCCTTATTGTTTTTTCAGAATAAGAAAAAATGACAATGGTGTTGGGAAGATAGGAGTCAACCATATTCAAATAGTATTTTTAAATAATTAAATGGCTATCTCTAGTTGATAGTATATGGGTGTTTGGCTTTTTCAGTAAGTATTTTTCAGTCTAACACAAATGTTAATGCAGAACAAAACAGTAAGTGAATTCGCAAATATATCATTGTGACAAAATATCAGCCTACAGGGATTATTGGGAGCATAAATGATGCGTAAATATATGTATTGAAAATCTACCCTTATTGGAACAGTAGCATTTGTATATTTATAAGAGGTAACATTTTTGCATATGAAGATGATTATTTTATTTGATGAATTTAGGAAGCTTAGATGTACTTTTAAGCCAAAGGGGAACAAATTCAACCTTTTGTCAATTTTACATGTTTTGTGATCATATACACCAAGGAAACAAAAGCTTTCACCATAATAAAGTTTGAGAGAGTCATGAATTCACTGGAAGATAAAAACTGACCACAGAATAAAGGCATTGGATACATTTATCTAGTTTATATTGCCTGAGGGTAAATTGTTCTTTGATTTAGAAGGTGTCCATGTGTTATAAACATGAGGCATAAAAGATAAAGTATAGTTGAGGAACTGAAAGTAAGCATGGCTTAAATGTGAAAAAGATGGATTACATCACATGTATTTTGGAGTAGGCAAAGTTTAACTAGGCTCTACCTGCTGCAACATTTCACAGAGAGTATTTCTCACTTTATATTTTCTGAAGATGAATTTAAATCAAATGGAATATCATGATCTCCTTATTACTTAAAAAACCATTATATGACTCTCATATACGAAAAAGACTTTAATGAGAATTGAGGATATTTTTGTGGAGCTCAGAAGGTCACATAGTCTGAGTAAAGATGAAGATACCACTTAGGAGATCATAGCTAGCTCTATCAAGTAACAAAGGCTTTTTTATTTGAACTGGACTTGTGTCAACTGTTATTTTAATCAAAACAACATAATTTTTAAATTTTAGAGAGTCTGCATATATTAAAGTATGATTCAAATAAAAAGAGAGGTTAAGGAAAAATGAGATCCTTATTCCTGGAGTTTGTAAGAACCATTTGCTAATGTGAGGTGCACAAGAGAATGCTTAAGGTTTGGTGTAGAATGTAGCATAGTTAATGCTTAGGTTTATGGTATGGTCAGTTTGAAGTGAAATTATACCCAAAGCTGCCTAGTTTTTGAGTAATTGCCACCTTTCTAAAGAATTAGCTTTGATTTTAGATAGAATACAAATACCTGCTTCCTATCTGCTTAGTTTTTCTTCGTTGAAAAAAAATCTTAAAATGGTTGACATCCAAACTCAATAATACCAAGAAATAACTTCCCAATATGAATCATTCTTTTGTTAATAACTGCAATAAAGAACCCAAAGGAAGTTCTTCTAGCATGAGAGAGATTTGTGACATCTAATATTTAGGCTTAAAGAACTTAAATGTATATTTTCATTCTTCTATCTTTGTTAACAGAAAATGTTTCATCTTATGAATTCATCATAATCTATTCATATATTGAAAATTGTGACATCCCTTGAGAGAATCCCTCAGGAAATTACTTTGTTGCCAATCAAATTAGAATACAAACTTTGAAGAACCTTAACTTAGTGTAAAATATTGCATAAAACCTCTATCAATTTACACACATTTGTATATGTATACATATATATGGGTAACATTTTGTGTGCAACAACAACATCGTCAAAAAAGAGAAAACTGTAAACATGCAAAACTTTTACATCAAATTATCTTCAGATCCAAAAAAGTTACACAATTTTCACATTCTGTTCATACCTGTGATTCAGCATAGCTTATAACTACTTTGAAACATTTGCAAAATATTTCTAAGACATCATATAAAAACAATTGTTTTCAAGAAAAATATAAAACTAGAGCCCAGAAAATTGTTTTTGCACTTGTAATGCAAACTTTCCTGGGGCAATTTCAACACTGGATATTATTTTAATAAAAAATTATAAGTGTGTTTTGTTGTTGAGAGATAAAAATAATAACTTGGTTGGTCAAAATTGAGAGGGACTGCCTAAAGGCTTACTTCTTTGACCTCAGATTTACAATGTTACAAACTTCTCATTCACATCTTTTTCTTAGGTAAAAGTTTGCTTGTAGTTTATGTCATGTTAGCCCTTTTGTGCTTCAGGCATTATATGAGAGAGTTGACATGTGTCACAAAGATATAAGAAACAAAGCAGCAAAATGATAGAGTTCTAATTCTGGATAAACTGGTGACCTTTCTGAAATGGTACTATCTATGTTGAGAATCTCTAAACTGTGAAGACTGATAGAGGGAGTCATTCACTACTGAGTCATAGCATACAAAGTTCCTCTGTTGCTTTAGAGTTGGTGAGCTAGTGAACCTAAATAGATTCAGTATCTCTGGAATTCAGAGAATGTCTGAACATATTGTCATGAAAGGAGTAGGACATTTTAACTGGAAACTTCTGACTCTCCAAGTAATTTTACTTCACTCTAAGCTGAAGACACTAACAAGTTTTTGAAAGGTTTCTTGAGCTATAATAATAGAAAGTAATTGTTCAAAAGTTTTACTCAGCTGTGGTTTAAAGAAAACAGAGATTACAAGGGCTCAGTAGAACCAGAGTTTCAAGTCTGGTAGAGACTGCATGGAAGAAATTGTGTTTATACAGTTGGATTATTTTTCAAAAGCTATCAGACTACATAGAGAGGACCATATATCCTAGTCAGTAAATTCAATTCTCTTGTCCTATCAGACCCTATGTGGCATGCCTACCCATGACACCAAATAAGTTCTGACATAATACTGTTGAACTTAATCTTATGTCTTCATTTCAAAGAAGAACATAACTTATTCATCTGTTTTACTATATGTTAAAGTGTAGTTATAACAGTTTCACTGCTTTCTAGTTCTTAAAATAAACTTACAATCATCAAGGCTACATCGTTCTCAAAGACTCATCCAGTTCTGGCATGGGCAGGAATGCCCATTATCCCTCAGGAATCCCTATTGCTTTTGCAAAAGGTTTGCATAATGGTGGCTACCAGTCATGATGAATATTCAACTGTGCATGAAGGATAATTTTCAAGAAGCACTTAAATAACTTGCAAATGACTCCTTTGGAAGGAATTTTATTTAGAAAAAGTAAGAATCAGGATCCCTTGGTGTTAGATGGTTGCTGACATCAAGCTGATAGTCTTAACTCAGAACATCAGTTTCTTGTTTTTTTTTTTATAATTCTCTCTTTAAAATTTTATGCAAGTATACAAAACTTTTCATTTATCCTACAATCCCCTCATTTCCCTCCCTCGCTACCCTCTCCCTTTTTCAGTCTTATTTCCATAATCAAGTCTTTATGGTGTGTGTTCTAAGTGTAGTGGGTTCAATAATGGCCTTTTGTGTGATTCTGGGGTTGAAAGCACCTCTTGGAGCCTACCTTTCATACTACTACATGTATTTGTCTCTCTTTCTCAAACATGTCTTGTTCCCTCTTCATTTGCGCTTTATAGGGTACATGATTAGCTGACCATTGTTCACAAAATTCCCTTTTAATAAGTTGTATTCCCTTTGTCTTTTTCTTAAACACTGGGAGGTAATTATCAATACCTTACTCCTCTTTCCTCTTTTTACTCCTCCATTAAATTTTT
Source organism: Typhlomys cinereus (assembly GCA_023101885.1). NCBI lineage: Eukaryota > Metazoa > Chordata > Mammalia > Rodentia > Platacanthomyidae > Typhlomys > Typhlomys cinereus. Next base: position 368,729 of record JALPQD010000692.1, on the reverse strand, counting down.
CTCCCATGAAATCCCTTTCCATCTTTACGCAGCTTACTTTGTTCTACCAACAAACCTCTCCATTAAGTTGTTACTACCTTTACTTAATGGCCCCGTTTTAACATGAAATTTTCTAGAAGTGTTCCAATTTAAGCATATAATCAGAGGATCAGATCAGCTTCATTAATTATGGATTAAGAAATTATTTTTTGCTGAATAGGGATTTTAAGTTTTTGTATATCAACTTTCCACTCTAAATCCTTTTCTTCCTTTCTTAGTTGATCCATATTTTTCCAGTTGACAGAATTTATTGCTTTTCTTTCAACTTACATCAAAGAAAATGAGCTGCTTTTTCTTAGATAGTTGGTATGTAAATTATAATTCAAAATCAGTTACAGTGCTGTTCATTGGAATATTGTTGCATTCATATAAATATTGCTACATTAATGTATGTGTTAGAATACAGTTGAGCAACATTTAGATCAGTGATTCTTAAGCACACACAATTTTGGCAAGCTAGAAGACATCCAGCAATTTCTGGAATTTTTATTACAAATACTAGAGCAAAATAATAAGTAGATAATGTTGTTCAACTTCTTCCTGTCAAGAAAAGGGACAACCTTTATGTTCACCATGAACTATACAGTCAAAAATGTCAATAATGCCTTTGAGAAAACTTGTTGCCACATGTAACATTAATGTTGTACATAAAATACATAATATTGGGCTGGAGAGGTGGCTCAGGGATTAAGCCTCCGCTTTGCAGGCGGAAGGTCCCGAGTTCAGATCCCAGATCCCACGTATAGACGCCAGGCAGAAGCGGGGGCGGCCTGCGCTTCTGGCCCTGGTAGGGCAGAGCCTGTGAATCCCGGGGCAAGAGGTGGAGGCGTCCATGGTGGTTCGCGAATTCGTCCGTGGTTCTACACATACACAGACACAGACACACACATACACACACGCGCGAGCGAGCACATACACACACACATGTACACAATTGAATACATAATAATAATAATAAAAAAATTTTAAAAAATACATAATATTCACTTATCAAAGGAATGACGTAAAATGACAAAAAGATTATCCGATTTTAAATACAGCTAAAATAGCAAAATGAACTCCAAATTTCAGTGGCTTATCAAAATAACTATCTAGTAAAAGTTCATATTATAGTCCATGGCATTCCATGGGAGTACATATCTTTCATACATAAAATGATGCAAGGACAATTTTTTTTCATTATACTGCTTCTTTATTTGTACTACATTAGAATTCTCTGTATTACACCATTTGGTGAGAAAGAAAAGTGTAAGATACATATACAAGCAGTCATATTGTTGTGGGTCAGATTTTTTATATCCAGGCTTTTGCATTCCAGAGTTGAAGATTGAAATCAGAGCACACATAGAAGATTAAGGCAGAGTTTATTAAAGGAGAGAATGAACAGAACTCAGGGACATGGATTCCCATGGATTCCATGAGGAGCAAGAGAGCCAAGATAGATGGCAAAGTCAGAGGTACTTGTAAGTATTTTAGGCAGGTCCAAGAAAAGTGGCTTTTCCTCATTAGTTAGCTACAGTTTCAAACTTTCAGTTCTGTACATCTTATTGATCTATTCTATCTGGGTCCAGCCCAGTTGATCTTGTGGCCCACTGCAAGGTTGAGTTTATCTGCAATGAAGAGCTCATCTCCATATCTTTTCATAAACAGAGGTTTAGGGGAAGTTGATGACCTTATCTCTGTGAAGGATTAGAAGCAATTCCTCCAGATTAATGGGGTGCATTTCTTCAGGATAATCTCAGAAGTGGGAAATAACAGTCAAAGACTTTCTCAGCATGGCCCAGAAACTTCCTAATTCTTCCCTTTATTTTATGAGGACCTTGAATGCTTAGGAGATGAGGAGCAACTATGGATCTTGACTACTTCTTGCTGAGTTGGGGTCAATGGCCCCATCTGTGAGATGATGGGAAGGTCCAAATTTCCCTGCATTTGGTACTTTATGGATATTAATCTAGGAGAAACAAAACAAATAAGTTAAGTCTGCAGGATTCACACATAAGGATTAAGCCATTGTGACCAGGAAGACAGATGGGATAAGGAAAAGGAATTTAGCAGTCTTACTATGAGCGCAGCCAAGAGCTAGTAAAGGAGACCCATCACCTTGCCAAACTGGGCACAGCATTTTTCTTGCACTGGAGCACAAAACAGCAGGTTATCTACACATTGCAGGAAACAGGTCTCCTCTGGATGCTGAAAATCTGCAAGATCACATTTTAAGGCTTGTACAAAATTATGTGGCCTGTCTGAATCCTTGGGGCAGAACAGTGCAAGTTAGTTGTCCATTCCCTTCTATTTTTTTCAAAAACAAAATCATATTGGCTTTCTGGGGCTAAAGGAATAAAAAGGACACACCTTTTAAATATGATACTGTGAACCAAGTGGAAGAAGAGAATATCTTAGTAAGAAATCTGTAAAAGTTGGGAAACACAGGGTGGATTGGCACTGCTGCTTCATTTATTCCTGTACTAGTTTCCACTGTCCATTGGGCTTTTGCACTTCTAGAATAGGGGTGTTGCATGAGCTATCACAGGAATTACTAACCTTTGGGACTGAAATTGTTGAGAATCTGAATCAGTTCTGCTTTAGTTTCTAATTTTAGGGAGTATTGTTTTTGACATGTAAAGTTTTGTGGGTTGCTGAACATTTGTTATCGCTGGGGAGGTTCTTATGCTTGAACCATGTTTTGAGATGAGGCCCAGGCCTGAGAGGGAGTATTATCATTATTTCCTCCAAAATAGTCTGATTAACCATAACGTGAACTTTATCCCATGAATGGGAAAATTTTAGTATAACTGTGCTAAATCATTCCATTAAGTCTCTCCCTAGGATGTTTACAGTGAATTCAGGAATGTAAGCAAAAGAAAGCCTAACCGCTATATCTTTAACTATACAAGGAACTTCAGTAGTTACTTTGTATGTGACAAGTAAACTTGTCTCTCCCCTGATCCTAACAGTTACCATTAAATCTGAGGTTGACAAGGTCTGAGGAAGGAAATTGAGCACTAAAAATTGTGCTCCCATGTCTATTTAAAAGAGAAACATATTGACTTCCCACATACATGTTAACCCATGATTCTCAAGATTCTATATCAATTTGGCATTTGGGTTCTCCTTGCTGGGTGTCAGTGACAAGTTTCCTTTTGTCATTAGAGGGAAGCTAAGAACCTCAGGCCTTGGTCTCTGGTGGAGGAGCTTGTTCCCTGGGCCTTGGTGTTCAGGGGGCAATATTTCCTCCAATGGAGATTCCCACAGTCAGGACATAGGTCAGGTAGAGGCTTTTTGTGCTTGGGACAGTTTTTTCAGAAGTTCCCAGTCTGGTCTCATTTAAGTCATTTTTTTTTTCTTTTTCCTGTGGGAAGGGATTTCAGATTGTCTGCTGGATTACCTTATTACTATTGTTATCCCATTCTCTTAGAGCCATTATTAAAATTTGATTTAGTTTTTCTTTCCTAACTATCTCTCCTCCCCTTTCAATGTCTTCCCTGTTATAACAAATATTTGTAGCTACATTAACTATATCACTTAAGTCCTTTTACGGACTAAAAGCCATTTTTTAAAATTTACTGCATATATCATATGCTGCCTAGGTGATGAACCTGTCCTTGAAGATAATTTACCCTTCTAGCCTTTCTGGATTGACAATAGTATATTTCTTGAAATGTCTCTAAGTGTGTTGAGGAAGAGCCCAGGTGTTTCATTTGGGCCCTGAGTTATTCCTTCCAGTTTATTATAATTAATGGATTTTTGCCTTATTCTCTTGAGTTATTCAAGAATCATATCCTAGAAACAATTTCTCATCCATTCCCCATTATCATATTCAGGCCTCCACTGTGGATCTTACCTAGGAACTGCATTATTTCCAGTAGTAAGCAAGAGACTGTTATCTGCTACTCTCCTAGTACATTTCTGTCTTTTTGACAATATTCTGCTGCCTGTTCTCCAGCATTGAGAAACTGATTCCTGTTCTGAAGGAGAAAGAAACTGCATTAAGAATAGAATGGTGTCTCTATAAACCAAGGTGGATATCTGAATAATAGTTTGGAAAACATTTATGAATTTATATGGGTTCTCAGAAAAGCTCCTTTAAGTCTTTTCTAATTTGGGACAGGTCTTGCAAGGAAAAGAGAACATAGTTCCAAGTTCACCTAAATGTACCTGGAAGTTCTTGAAGAGTTTAGACTAATGCTGGGTCTAGATTTCATGACACTGTTTAGTCTCAAAGAAAGAGGATTTGATTGAAGTGGAAGGTACTGTATAGGAGGAATGAAATTCATGTTCTGCTGTAGTTTTGAGGGAAACTTTATTTAGAGACAAAGGTTACTCTAGGACTTTTATTTGGTACTTTTGCAAGAGATCTCTATGGTGTCTTAGATAAAAGAGAATTTGAACATAGGAAACTTTCTGCCATTTGCTTGCCCTTGAGAAGAATAGCTAGTTGTAGGATGGTATTCTAGTCTAAAGATCCTTCTGGGGACCATCTCTCTCCATCATCTAAGATGTGCTAAAGTCATGTCTGAGAACAGAATATTACAAGATGGCTTTTTTTTCAGGTTACTAGATTTAAACATTCTCCACTTCTTGAGGATGTATTTGAGGGTACTCATTTGAAGGTTTAATCCATAGTTCCCATCTGTAAAAGAGAATACCATACCTGTCAGTAAGTTACTCTCTAGATTTAAAATGGGGAGACCTCTCCTTAATTAGTAGAATCTAAGGAACTTGGATCTGGGGAAGGGTGCCTTGCTGGGTAGGGCTCAGTTAATGCCAACTAGTACCTGGTTATGGGAACCAGAGCCAAAATTGTTAAATGGGTACAGGATGCATGGTCTACCAATGATTGAAGCTTCCTGAGATACATATTCCCTCTTCTGTTTAGACCGATGGATGACCATCACCCCAGAATGGAATCTATGAGTTCTTTCTACACTAGAATGAGCTCCACTGGAAAGTACCCTCCCTTGACTAACAAAAAGATAAAGCCAAAATCATTCCCCACCAATCAAGGCAGCCAAACAAAGATTGGGTATGTCTGTGAGAAAGCATTCCCATACTCATCTGGCAGTATCCTGGGCAGGGCCAACTGGGTGTGATTTGACCATAGTGGACTCAGCTGTGTTGTGATTTTTGATGATATTCTTTTTTTTATACATTTTTATTATTATTTCAGCTCATACAAACTTAATAGGTACATCAGTTCCCTCCCTCCCTCCTCCTCCCCCCGACCCCCCTGCTCCCCCTCCCCTCACCCCTCCCACCCCATCCCCCCGTGCCTCCCGCCCCAATTCCCAGAGTACTTTATTGTGCATGCCTGACTCTCCTCTGGACCTCCTCTCCGATGACATACAAGGACCCAGTGGCATTTCCTTGAACCCTTTCCTGTGTTCCCCTTAAGCATAGGAACACTACTGTGGCTGTCAATCCCTTGCCTCCAAGGATCTTGGTGCCTTTAGCAAATGCTAGACTTTGTGAGGTCAATAGTGTGTTGGACATTGTGCCGGGCATGCAATGCCCAATTATGATTGCTTCGGCCCTAACTTGTGTGGAGTATCTTGCAAATCATTGCTCCTCCCATTCTTTTGCTCTTACACTCTTACCGCCCCCTCTTCCCCAAATGTCCCTGAACTTCAGGATGGGAAGATATTAGTCTGTCCTAGTTCTAGGTGGTTGATATAGAGTCTCTGAAGTTCTGGATTGTGGTTTGTTCATTTTCTTTTGCAGTTTTGCTGCTCCTGCAATGCCCTTCACTCCATCATGATGGGCACTTTATGTCACCCCCTGGCCAGAGACAGAAAGCTGTTAAACTGGAGTCTTATTATAAGAGCACATTCAAGGGTAGATGTAATACTTATACCCAAAAGTGGAAACGCTGGGTCATATGGCATTTGGCAATGGGAGGGGTCAATCGCCCATTTGCAAAATGGTTACTTTTAAATCTGCCAGACTATGTGCCCTCCCCTTCTGGTGAGTTCATACCCCCTTAGTTGTAAATGATCAGGAACGAATTGTGAACTTAACTAGGTGTCACATTACTTTCTTGCAATCTTTGATGGAGGCCTATTTTCTGTACTGTAACATGGTCACTTCTCTCCTTGTTTCTGGTGTGGCCCTCCAGCCCCATCCCTCCTGTTCATAATCCTTGCAATTACTGTAGGTAATACATAGATTTACCTATGAGTGTTTCAAGATGGTCTGGGTGGGTTTGTTACTAGGAACCACATATAAGGGAGTACATACAGCGATTAATTTTCTGGGTTTGGAATACTTCACTTAATATAATTGTTTCTAATGACATCCATTTCCCGGCAAATTCCAGTAATTCATCATTTTTGATGCCTGAGTAGTATTCCATTGTATAGATGTACCACAGTTTCCTTATCCACTCGTCAACTGTTGGACATTTGGGCTGATTCCATGACTTTGCTATTGTAAACAGTGCTGCTATGAACATGGTCGTGCTTGTGCTATTGAGGTGAACTTCTGCTGTATGGGGGGGGGGTTATACCCATAAGTGGAATCGCAGGGTCATATGGCATTTCAATCTTTAATTTCCTTAAGAATCTCCAGACGGCTCGCCACAGTGACTGTATGAGCCTGCACTCCCACCAGCAATGTAGGAGAGTTCCCATCTCTCCACATCCTCTCCAGGATGTGCTGTTGTTTGTATTGTGGATTTTTGCCATCCTGACTGGGGTGCGATGATGTCTCAGGGAAGTTTTGATTTGCATTTCCCTTATGGCTAAGGAAGTGGAGCATTTTTTAAGATATTTGTTAGACATTTTAATTTCAACCCTGGTAAAATTTCTTTTAAGTTCCAGGGCCTATTTTTTAATTGGGCCATTGGTTTCCTTGACGTTTAGTTTTCTAAGTTCTTTGTGGACTCTGGACAGTAGAGCTCTATCAGATATGTGGTTAGTGAAGATTTTCTCCCATTCTGTATGTTGCCTTTGAGCTCATGTTACAATCTCTTTATCTGAACAGATGCTCTTTAATTTCACAAGATCCCAACTGTTGAGAGTTGGTAGCAGTGACTGTGCCATTGGATGTCTGTTTAGGAAATGTTGCCCTAGCCCAATCAGCTCGAGGGAGTTCCCTATCCTTTCAACTATGGTTTTTATAGTATCTGGCCTGATATCAAGGTCCTTGATCCATTTGGAATTAAGTCTTGTACATGGTGACAAGTATGGGTCCAGCTTTAATCTTCTGCCTGTGGAGATCCAGTTTTGCCAGCACCATTTGTTGAAGATGCTGTTCTTTTTCCATTGGATTCTTTGGGCCCCCTTGTCGAAGATCAAATGGCTGTATTTTTGTGGGCTTATATCTGGGTCTTCAATCCTTATCCATTGATCTGTGTGTCTATTTTGGAGCCAGTACCAGGCTGTCTTTATAACTATGGATTTGTAATATAGACTAAGGTTCGGTATGGTAATACCTCCAGCAGTGTTTTTGTTACTCAGGATTTTCTTTGCTATCCTGGGTCTTTTGTGCCTCCATATGAATTTTGAGATTGTTTGGTCAACTTCTTTGAAGAATTGCTTTGGGATTTTAATTGGTATAGCATGAATTTGTATATTGCCTTTGGTAGGATGGTCATTTTTACAATGTTGATTCTGCCAATCCAGGAACATGGGAGGTCTTTCCACCTTCTCGTGTCTTCTGCAATTTCTTTCTTTAGGGTTTTAAAGTTTTCATTGTAAAGATCTTTTACCTCCTTGGCTAGGTTTATACCAAGGTATTTCATTTTTTTAGGGGCTGTAGTAAACGGGATTGTTTCTCTCAAGGCTTTTTCACTTCTTTCATTCTGGGCATATAGGAAGGCCTCTGATTTTTGCACATTTATTTTGTATTCTGCCACCCTGCTGAACTTCTCAATTAATTCCAGGAGCTTCCTAGTGGAGTTTTTGGGATCCCTCAGGTATAAGATCATGTCATCTGCAAATAGGGATAGCTTGACTTCTTCCTTGCCGATTTGAATCCCTCTTATATCCCTTTCTTGTATTATGGCTTCAGCTTAGAATACAAGTACAATATTGAATAGAAGTGGTGAGGGTGGACAGCCTTGTCTAGTTCCTGATCGAAGTGGGAATGCTTCCAATTGTTCCCCATTGAGCAAAATCCTTGCTGTGGGCCTTTTGTATATAGCTTTTATTATATTGATAAAGGTTCCTTCCATTGCTACTGTCTCAAGCATTTTGATCATAAAAGGCTGTTGGATCTTGTCAAAAGCTTTTTCTGCATCTATTGAGTGTATCATATGGTCTTGGACTTTGGACTGGTTTACATGATGAATTACATTTACTTATTTGCGTATGTTGAACCATCCTTGTGTGCCGGGGATGAAGCCTACTTGGTCTCCGTGAATGATCATTTTAATATGTTTTTGAATCCGATTTGCCAAAACTTTGTTGAGAATCTTTGCATTTGTGTTCATCAGAGAGATCGGCCTATAGTTTTCTTTTGTAAGTGAGTCTTTATTAGGTTTTGGGATTAAAACGATATTAGCTTCATAGAAGGAATTTGGTAGTGTTCCTTCCTTTGCTATTTGATGGAACAGTTTAAGGAGTATTGGTGTTATTAACTCCTTAAATGTCTGGTATAACTCTGTGCTGAATCCAAATGGTCCAGGACATTTTTTGGTGGGAAGATTCAAGATACTTCCTCAATTTCCTTATATGTTATAGGACTATTTAAATAATTAACAACTTCCTGATTCAATTTCGGTAAGTTGTGTTTACTTAGAAATTCATCCATCTCTTTTGTGTTGTCAAACTTCACAGAGTATAAGTTTTTGAAATATGATGTTATAATTCTCTGGATTTCTTGGGTATCAGTATTGATAACTCCATGTTCATTTCTAATTTTCTTAATTTGTGTTTTCTCTCTCTTGCTTTTGGTTAATTTAGCTAGGGGTGTATCAATCTTATTGATTTTTTCAAAGAACCAGCTTTTTGACTGGTTGGTTTTTACTATAGTTTTCTTAATCTCGATTTCAGATATTTCTCCCCTTATTTTGCTAATCTCCTCTCTTCTACTACCTTTGGGATCAGATTGCTCTAGTTTTTCTAAAGCTTTAAGTTGCATTGTTAAGTTGTTTATTTCTGATGTTTCCATTTTTTTGATGTAGGCATTAAGAGCTATGAACTTACCTCTTAGGACAGCTTTCATTGTGTCCCAGAGATTTTGGTAAGTTGTATTTTCATTATCATTCACTTTCAGGAAATCTTGAATTTCCTTTTAATTTCTTCCTGAATCCAGTTCTCATTCAGCATCATATTGTTAAGTTTCCAGGAGTCAGTGTATTTTCTCTTGTTTGATGTGTTGTGGATGTCCAGCTTTAGGCCATGGTGGTCTGATAGGGCACAGGTTAGAATTTCAACTTTTTTGTATATGTGTAGATTCGTTTTGTGGCCCAATATGTGATCTATTTTGGAGAAAGTTCCATGTGCTGCTGAGACAATGTGTATTCTTTTGTTCGTGGGTGAAAAGTTCGATAGAGATGTGTAAGGTCCATTTCTTTCAGGATTTGATTAAGTTCCAAAGTGTCTTTTTTAAGCTTTTGACCTGTTGATCTATCCCGTGTTGAGAGGGTGGTCTTGAAGTCCCCAAGAATTATCGTTTGGGGGTTGATTTCTTGCTCTAGACGCTGTAGGGTTTTCTTAATGAATGTGGAGGGGCCCGTATTGGGTGCATATATGTTCAGTATTGTGAAGACTTCCTGGTGAATTGTACCTGTGACTAAAATGTAGTATCCATCCGTGTCTCTTATAATTTTCTTTGGTTTGAAGTCCACTTTTTCTGATAGCATAATGGCTACCCCTGCCTATATTCTGCTTCCATTTGCTTGTAGAATTGTTGACCAGCCTTTTCTTTTTAGAGCATGCCTATCTTTTGTGGTGAGATGGGTTTTCTGCAGGCAGCAGATTGATGGATTGTGATTTTTGATCCAAGTTTGTAATCTGTGTCTCTTGATCGGTGAATTAATTCAATTAACATTTAATGTTATAATGGAGAAACTATTTTTAATTCCAGACATTTATTATGTTTAGTAGCTTTTATAAGTATATTGCTTCACTTTTAATGGTGTTATACTTGCCTTCTGTTCTCCTGGATATGCCTGTTTTTTTCTTCACGCTTGAGTATCATTTCTAGCATTTTTTGAAGGCCTGGTTTGGTGGACATGTATCCCTTCAAGTTGTCTTTGTGCTGGAAGATTCTTCTTTCTCCCTCGATCATGACTGATAGTTTTGCAGTGTAAATCAGCCTGGGTTGACATTTTTGTTCATTCAATACTTGAAGTATGTCTCTCCAAGTTCTTCTTGCTTTTAGTGTTCCGACTGAGAAGTCATTTGTTATTTTATTAGGTTTACCTTTAAAAGTGACTTGCTTTTTCTCCCTTGAAGCTCTCAGCACCAGTTCTTTATCTTGAATGTGGAGTGTTTTAAGTATTATTTGTCATGGCGTGCTTCTGTTTTGTTTGTCTGTTTGGGGTGTGGAATGCCTCTTGTATATGGATGGGCCTCTCTTTTTTTAAATGAGGAAAGTTTTCCTTGATGATCGTTTGAAAAATTTCCTCAGGGGTGGTATTTTGAGATTCTTGCTCTGGTATTCCATGAATACGCATGTTAGGCTTCTTCGGGGTGTCCCATATCTCTTGGATATTTCTCTCAAGTATCTTTTTGGCTTTAACCACCTCTTCCATTGAACTGGTTAGTACTCCCACTTTATCTTCAAGGTCTGAAATTCTGTTTTCTGCTTCGTTAGTTCTGTTGACAAGACTCTCTGTGGCGTACTGGGTTGAAGATAACTTGTCTTGTAGCTCAGTTTTAAACTCTGCTTGAGTCTGTTTTAACTGCTCTATGCCAGTTTTTGTTTCTTGCACTGTTTTTCTCAACTCCAGATGTCTGTTGTGTTCCTCTTCAAAGCGATTGATTCGATTATGTAATTCCTCCCGGCTTTCCTCTTTCATAGTATTGAACGTGGTAATGATCATATTTTGAAAGTCGTTATCCTGGGTTATGCTTTCTTGGCCATTTTCCGTGGGTTTGTTCTGGTTGGAGTCTAACATTATGGGATTAATTTCTTCATTGGGAAATTTGTTTACTTGAGTGTTGCTTCTCATGGATTTGCACTTTGACTTTGGCATTGTCGTTTTAACTCTTAAGATCTCTCAATTTCACTAAACTGAATTATTTGGCCTGGGGTTCTGGGGGTGGGCAAGGACGGAGCTTACTTAGATCGCAGATGAGGCCAGTGCTGGACCGCGTGCGCGTCCCGGCAGGCGGAGCGGAGTGGGGAAGGGAGGATGGGGGTGTAGGCGTGGAGCTATTTAACCTGAGGCGAGCTGGGGCGGGGCCCGGGCGCAGGGGGAGGTCTTCCTCGTCCCTTGGCCCTGCAGGCAGCTCCGGCCGGATGGTGGGGTTAGGAGCTGGGTCCCTTGGGGCTGACCTGGAGTTCTGGTGGGCAGGCGCGGGCAGAGCTTACCTAGGTGGCGGGTGAAGCCCGGCTGTACTGCGCGCGTGCGTCCCTGACTGGCGGAGCGGGGTGGGGAAAGGGCGATTTTTGATGATATTCTCATGTGACACCACCATGGATCTTATGCCATCACCAGGGAACCACAGATAGAGCCCACCCAAAACCCATGGCTCTGAAGAGATCTTAAAGATGTCACCACTGAACTACAGATTCGAGCACTGCTACACTTCAGGTCCTGCCTCAGGTGATCACTCATTCACACATTCACACAGAGTTTAAAACATCCCCTCCCCCATTTTGAAAGTACCATCTTTAACTTCTCCCCTGGAAGGCCTGCTGGGGAGGTGAGCAGAGATAGGTGAATTTATCTCCTGACTACCTAACCAAAATGTTTCAGGGATGTTTTTAACGTACAGAATCTTGTGTTTAGGAGTTGAAGATTGAAACCAGAACACATATAGAATATTAAGGCAGAGCCTATTAGAGGAGAGAAGGAAAGGACTTATGGACATGGATTCCACGAGCAGCAAAAGAGCCAAGGATGACTGGAAGGGTCAGGGGTATTTATAGGGTTAAGCAGTCTCAGGAAAAGTGGCTTTTTCTCATGATTAGCTCCACTTTCTGCAAATCTAGCTTCTAGACCTCTACATCTCATTGATCTATTCATATTTTGGCCCAGTCTAATTGATCTGTGACCTACCTCATCTTTGAGCTTATCAAACTCATCTCCATATCCTTTCATAAACAGAAGGTTGGGGTAGTTGGCAATTTAATTTCTGTGAAGGATTAGAAACAATTCCTCCAGATTAATGTTTTCCTTCAGGATAAAACCAGTAAAATGGGGGATGGCTTTCAAAGACCTTCAAAGACCTTCCCAGTATGGCCCTGTTCTAAAACTTCTTGAATATGAATTGTAGGCCTACTATTGTAATAGCTAGGATGGAGGCTGAGATTGGAAAATCAATTAACTTCAAAATTTTGAACTCGCAAAAGTGAAGTGAGACCACAACTCACAAAAGTAAAGTGAGGAATAAGGGAAAGAGGAAGAGAATGATGAGAAGAAGGAGGATAAAAGAAAGAAACAAGAAAGAAAAGAAGGAAGAAAAGGAGGAAAGAAAGAGGACATGAACGAGGAAAGAGAGAAAAGAGGAAGATAAAGGAAAAAGAATAAAAAATAAAAATGTGTGTGTGTATTTGTGTGTAAGGAAGGAGGTTGGGTAGGTGGGTGTGGGTATAAGTTGTCACTCAGTCATAGAACACTTTCTTATCATGCACATTGTCCTAGGATCTATTTTCAGCACTAAATATAAATAAATAAATCTAAAACATAGATCTGACACAAAATAATTTAATGATTATATCTGGATGAACAAAAGAGTATTAAATTGAGTTGCAGACAGGATGATCAATCAGCAAAACTCTCTTAGTATAAAGATAGGGCTATATGAATTCTGATGTACAATTTCTTGGCTCTATGAGGATATATAGTAGTTATATGTGCTTTCTCTATATATGTTCAACTTTATATAATAGTGGGAACTGAGAAAAATTTAGAATAAGTTCTTATGTATGATAGGGCTAAAGGTTTGTCCCATAGTTATATATGTTGTCGAGGGTGATTCAATGAACATGTCTTATTTTCTGAATCTTCCAGAAACAGGAACAGCATGTCCCATTTTGACTCAAGGTTCTATCTTGGTCTAATCAGTCTTGGTCTCCAGGCAATATCATACAATATAATCATGGTACCAGAAATTCGATCTATGGTTTCATTGGATGGGACAGCAAACAATTTTCAAAGAAGGACGATAAACTGTGGATTTTGCAATATTTCTGTTTTTTTGGTGGGTCTCATGCTATACTACACAATGCTGATAAAAAGAAATCTGTTTTCTTATCTAATTATATGATTTCTAAAATTTTTCTTAGCAAAAATCAATTTTATCGTCAGTGATTATATGTTCTATTCTGATTATGAGGTAATGTTGATTAGGAATTCATCAATAATAACATTAAACCATAAAATGAAGTGTTCCTCTGAAATGTACAACACATGAACACAGACTAAGTTGTGCTTTAAAGCTTTTGAAACTATTTTTAATAAGTAGATGGAAAGAGAAATTATCAGTTATATAAGTCACATTTTGTCACATCCAAAGATTTTTACTCAAAGATTTTTCCTTTTTTAAAAAACATGGTAAAGAAAACAATTCACAATATATCAGTACAAATTATAGCCACAATACAAAGAAATTATATCATTCTGACTACAGAATAGTATATATAAATGACTTAGCAAGTGCTCCGTTTTAGACACTTATGTCATCCAAAATGCTGTTGTTACTGTTACTTATGACACATTAGAAACCGAAAGGAAGAATAAATGGATGTTACTTTAAAGAGCAGGATGCTATGAAGTACTGTTTTATTATATTTGCTTATTTTATATATTTATTTATTTATTATCCGAACCCTCTTACCGTCACAGTCACTCCAAAGGGAGTCCTATGATACACACAAGCAGACAGAAGGGGGATGGGATGGAACAGGATTGATGAAGGGAGGGAAGGGTGGGAAAAGCGTATGTGGATGAGAAGTGTGGGAGAGGAGGGACATGAATGGAGAAGGAGTCAGAGCAAAGACATTAAGTCAGTTTGTAATATACAAATTAAAATAAAAATTGCAAATACAAATATTTAAGCATGAATATAAAATTTTAGATGAACCATTAAAAAGCCTTTAGCAAAAAGCCTACAGATATGGGAGCAAGGAGTAGTTTTAGTTAGCAAAAATTACTTTGTATTGATATTTATTTAAAACCCATTAGGTATTTTTCTCTGTGCCAATTGCATGGAAATTGGAAAGTAAAATCTTAAAAATGAGTTATTCTTTTTACCTCATAATTTGAACTTAACTTATGAACTATTGAAAAGAATGGATTTTTGTTATGGCTTTTAATTCCAGCCAAATTTGATTCACTCAAGGATTTTGGTACTATATTAATAGCCATAATCAGCCATGAGTATAATTATTATTATAAACTGTCAGGCAAGTGTTTTAAGTGAATATCAAACTGCTCAAATTATTCAAGGTATTATGAATACCACAATATGTAAATTAAGTATTCATTCACAAATCAAATGGTGTTGAATATAGTAGTCAACAATTTCAGGTAGGAAGGAGTTTATCTTTGTATAATTTTATATTTATTTTTACAGTATCAGGCAGAAATACATCTACATCTAACTTCTTTTGTATTTCTGTAATAAGATACTTTATTGCTGACATAATTGTTAATGGAGATTATAACATAAATCCTAAATATATCATGAAAAGGCTATAGTTGCACTTGTCAAGTAGTATAGTTGCTGCTGTTTTTGTTGTTAAATTCAAAGGCTTACATTCATTTGTAACAGCAGCTCCCCATGCAGCTTGTATAATTGATTCTGATTTGGTCTTGTAATATCTTCCTTTGTGTGCCTTTTAAAAGGCACTGAGTGCACACATGAATGTTGAAACCTAAAGATGCTTTATGAATTATGTGGCATGAATTTTGATATTGCACTGAATTTTTCCAAGACACCATAGTAAGTGAGTTTTAATGAAGGGAGCATAGGACATATGCATATATTTATGAAACCTCTTGGGAATTTATAAGTATTTTGCATTTAAATAGCTTTTAAAAACAGATTCAGATAGTACTTTAAATCTTGATTTGAATGAAATTAAATCCATCACTTCAATCAGTATGGATAAAGTAAATATTTAGTTATAGAATTATAAAATTGTTTCTGCCTAAATGTCAGGGAAATTTATGCAAATGAAAGAGAAATTTATGACTATGAAGAGGGCTTAGCCACATGTGTTTGTGTAATATATGAATAAATATATGTATAGTTTATTATTTATTATACATACATTATGTCTATGGATATACTAGCTCAAATTCCCCTCAGAAATAGACACTCTTAGGAGAGAAAAGTCTCACCACTCTTGTATGAGAAGAATACTGATTAGAAGAAATAATCCTGTCAGGTAGTTAGAGTGCCAACCTCAGAACCAATATTTTCAAGTCTGGTCATAAGCCAGAAATATCCTTAGTTCTACTAGCAATTCTGTTCAAGTCTGAAATTAAAAATGCCAGAATTAGATTGTTTTAACCAGATTCATTAGCTCTTATCATGGTTTCTGTCTTTTACAACAACAAAATTAGCATGGCTGCCTGTACATTATATGTGAGTGGCCATTTGTTTGACTCTTGAATGTGTGTAATCAAACCTCAGAGCTATCCCTAGCATGGAAGTCTATGGTTGGCCTATCTGAGCAGTGGAGCCAACCTCACTATATTCCACCCAGTCATTTCAAAGACCAATATATTTCTCTTAGTAAAAGCAAAAAGTCTATTAATCCTACAGATAAAAGCCACTCAGTGGAAACTCTCTTTACAGGTCCTCTTCCCTTGTACCAGGGAAAAGGGAATCCTAATCTTTTCAGCGATGTTTTGGTATACTTCCTATGTATAGGCTCTGCTTTATTTCTTTCTGATTCTTTAAGGGTTCACTGTATGATCAAACTAAACCCAGATTTCATTGTCCATGAAATTCATTCCTTGAGTTCATGAGACAAATGGCCTGTAGTCACTGACAGAGTAGTAGAGCCCTTTTGGACCATGAAGACCTCTCATATGGAACACTTAGCTAAAATCCACTGAGTAAGGAAAGCCTGCTGTTTTCAAGGACCTCCATTTTCTTTGTCTCAGTGCCATCATGAACCAATATATATATTTGAACCAATATATATATTTGACAACAGAAAAATATTATAAATGTTTGCATTCTATTTCACTTAAAAATACATAACTTTTGTTAAAGTAGGAACAGGCACAAAAGAGCAGCTTAAAAATCCAAGTCCAGTTTCTATAAAATGTTCACATTAAATTATCTTTTTTTTATGGACTATTAGACTTGGGCATTTTCTTTAATTAACAAACAACTCAGAGACTCATGTTAAATCATTTCCTTCTTTGTTACATAGGATCATCTAAACAAAGACACCTTATCAACAAAAATAATTGGAAGAACCTATTCATAAAGAATAAAACTTAAAAATTAATTAAAAAAGAACATCACTCAGCATCTTTACATATTCCTTGTTTCATTATAGTCCGATTCTCCACTTCATCATGCATTTGAACCTATGATCAAAAGCAGTGCATGTCTGTGAACACTTCAAATGTTGTTTGCCTAATCAGAGGGACCTAAAAGAAATTTAGCTAGTAGACCAGTTGAGTAAAATTTTATGTAAAAGAGGATGTGGTGATGGGGCGACTTGATTGTAGATTGTCTTCCAGTGACTCTTGTGTTCAAACAAATTAGTTCTCAGTTGGTGATACAGTTTAGGAAGGTTATGGAACTTTTAGGAGGTGGAGTCCTCAAGAATGAAACATATACCTATGAATGGACCATTGCTGCCATGTCTTCTGCCTCGTCTTACCAGACATACTGCATTATATTCCCTCTGGAACCCACCAAAGAAATAAATAACAATTTCTCCCCTAAATTGCCTGGGTCAGAGTATTTTCTTATAAAGTCAGAGTGTTTTCTCACAACAGCAGAATACTTGGGGCAATTGAATTACAAGTTTTTCTAATTTTATCTCCCTTTTTAAAAAGTTCTCAAATTTTAAGAGATAAACGTATATTGACTTGGAATAAGAATCAGTTTGCATTAACTTCAGTGAAACAATCATATGATTTTATGACCTAATTACATAAATAGAACTTTCCAGTGGTATTTTCAGAATCTGAATAGAATGTGCGTTTACAAATAAAATGACTTGTGTGCACGCATTTAGTATATATGTATATAATGCATATGTCACATGTTTTTCCAGTAATGTGCAATTCTCTGAATATTTTCCTACATTTCTATAGAGTTACCATTTAGTCTTTTTTTAATATTTATTCAATTGTGCATATGCATGTGTGCGTATGTGTGTGTATGTATGTGTGTTTGTAGAACCACGGACGAATTCAGGAACTACTCCGCCCTACCAGGACCAGAAACGCAGGCCACCCCCCACTTCTGCCTGGCATCTATACATGGGGTCTAGGATCCAAACTCAGGACCTTCTGCCTGCAAGGCAAAGGCTTAACCACTGAGCCACCTCTCCAGCCCCTAGTCTTTTTTATTTCCATATTTTCTTCTATTTCTTTCTCATTAACTGAAGAAAGGATTTTTATTTAGTCCATGACTTACAAAATTCTATAATTCAGGAAGATCAAACTTTTTCTTAGAAATGCTTCCTAAATAACAAAATGCCAACATTGCTTCCTAATCTCTTTGATCTTCTTTAACAATAGTTAAATGTACCATAGGTTTCAGCAGTTAATTATAGTATGTATCAACATGTATTTGAAAGTAGTTTGGGTTATAAATAAAAATATACCATAAATCTCTCCTCATCCTAAAGCTCTGGAAACCTTGTAGAGGAGGGGAAGGCAAGATTATAAGAGCTTAAAGATCTGGAGGACCACCAGTAGGCAAGATACTCCACTCAGTCTTGGCTGCAGCATCCAGGGTATTGCTACAAAGTGATTCCATCTTGCCTGACCTGCACAATGGCTGACATGTCAAAAAGCCCTCAAAGATTAGCACAAAACTCAAGGGAGAATGCTTCAGGCAGTAGAATCCTTAGAGGCAAGAAGTTAAACAGATATAACAAAGTTCTCATATTAGTGGGCGCCCCAAGAAGGGGCCCCAGGTATGCCACTGAGTCCTTAACACTTACTAGTGTAGATGACTCAGAGGAAAATTCAGTGCCCATGTAAACAGATGTTCTGGAGGGTGGGAAGGAGCAGGCAGGAAACACCAAGAGATGAGAAGGGAGGAAAGGGGGAAGAGAGAGAGGGAAGGGGAGAGGAGAGTGGGATGGGAAGCTAACAAGAGGGAACGGGGGGGAAGGGGAAGGAGGAGGGTATCTATTGAGCGTATTGCTAGTTAAAACATAATAAAACCGCACTGACAGTAACAAACAGAATAAAATATACCACATACTATTTTGTACACGTGAAATACTCGCATATAAAACAGATTCAGAATTTTGTCTAGTACTAATTCTGTTCCTTAAAACAAGCTTACCTCACACTTAGTTCATTTAAGATGAGAAAATCTAATGCCCAGAGATCTCAGAAATCCTTAAAATATCAAAAAATAATAAAGTATCAAAGTGACTCAGTTATACAAGGATAGAACTGACATTTAGACTTTGCAACTCAACTGTTGATTTGTGTGATCTCCCAAATAATTCACCAATATTGATTGCAGATTGTAGTTATTTCATATGAAAAGAATTTTGGAATTGGTTATTCCTTATGATGTATAAAAATACCATTTTTATGTTGTACCATATAATGATGCATTTTAATCAAGTAATTTCTACAATAACTTCGAGAAACTCCATTTAATCTGAATGTTATTTCTGGGATAAAATGGGATAGCATCCTTTGTTTAGAGAACAAATCAGAATATAACAAAAGCAAACAAATATACAAAACCTACTTCAATGCCATGTGTAGGACACTGCAGTTCTTTGATGAGTCAAGGCTTTGTAAATGAAGATCCATGGTTGAATCAATCCATTACCATCTCAGGGCACTGCTTAGTCCTCATTCCTTATTTTGTTATACTTGATGAGAAGGTAATAGTCTAGGATTCTTATTTATTAGTACACATTTCTAAAATACTTCAAGAGCTTTCCAATTTTTTTCTGGAGTAAACAGGTATATAGATTCATGTAAATTCCTGACTAGAAACACAATCATAGAACTTCAATGGAAAATTCCATCAGTGATATTTGAAATATGTTCTATCGAGGAAGTTGAGAAATATAAACAGGGATTCAAGAGATGGTTCAGGGATTAATCATTTGACTCACAAGCAAAAGAACCTGAGTTCAGATTCCAGATTCCACATTAAAATTCACGGCAGAAATGACAGTGGTCTGTACTCATGGTCCTGGAAAGCAGAGCCCAGGAAATCTCTGAGCAACTTAGTAAGGAGAAGGTACAACAATCCAGGATGATTTCCAAAGTCACCCTTCAGCCTCCACAGGCATAAACAGTGCCCTCTTCTAAACTCAAACAGACACAGACTCACAAATACTCAAACTCATGCATCAGAACATCAGAACTCTCATATATCTATATCAGAAATCTCTGGAACTTGCCACAAAGCTGCCTGCATGGCAAAAAAAAAAAAAAAAGACTATGTATACCCAGAGCTTCTGTGATTTTCATTAATAAGACTACTACAGCAGATGATTTCTGACATACTCTTTAATAGTTTTGACTAAACTTCAGTTATCTGATAGCTTATCTTACATGTGTTTATTTTTCTTCTCTTGTGTACACTTGAAAATGTGAAGCCATATATAGTCACTGAATTACCATAATGAGATTCTTCTTCTGGCACTAGTTTTAAGGTTGAGAATTTTTGATATTGATGGAAAGGGCTATGGTATTGTTAAAGCAATATTTCTTACTATATTGCTTTTGCTGAAGCTAGTAAGTAGTGTAATCCTGACAGCAAAATAAAATCTGGAGCCAAACAAATTGACTCTCATATTTACAGAGGGCAAACATGCATATTACTTTCCATTGTGCATAACTGAAGTTGTAAAATACTGCTGTAGTGTTTTGATGATTCAATGGTTAGGGTGATTCATCAATAAAGAGCTGATTTTAATAAAACATGTCACAATACAGCATATGCTAATTGCACGTTGAATATGGGTTCTTCAAAATAAGAATATATGAAAGTTTTAGGAATCAGTGCGAATCAGAAAATCTGAATTATGGGTAGCAGAAATATTTGAACTCAAGAACTGTATTAGATTCATTAGAGATATACAATATTCTCAAGGATTCTATGACCTTTATAGGATATTTTCTATTTTAATCTGTTTTTCCAACAGTTTATATGTATGCTCATTGAAATTTCAACTGAACAAAGGAATATCAATCCTCTCATTAATAAGAGTATGAGTGACCGGTTATTATTCTTGAAGTGTTGTTCTTTTTCTTGCAGATGACTGTTTCTTTAAGAAAATAATCAATTGTTATTTGTATAATGTATCATTCACAGACTTTAACCAAGGTTAGCAGTATGATATTTAAACTTTAGAACTTAAACAAGTTCAGAACATGTTATACCAAGGTTGCTATCAGATATTATGTTATTGTTCAGAACTCATTGGTTGTACACAACTAGTTGTCTTTACTGATTTATTTTATAGTTATCATATCTAGGAAATATGTAAAGGTGAACAACACCAGTAAATAGTGAAGAATGTGTGTTCAATGAGTTATTGATATTTAGTGTTAAAATTATGCCATGTTTTGGGAATCTCTTTGTGAACATGATCATTTTTATACTCATAATTTTAATATATTGTGGGCTGGAGAAGTGGCTCAGGGGTTAAGCCTCTGCCTTGCAGGCAGAAGGTCCTGAGTTCTGATCCTAGGCCCACGTACAGACACCGGGCGGAAGCGGGGGTGGCCTGCGTTTCTGGTCCTGGTAGGGCAGAGCCTGTGAATCCCGGAGCAGAGTAAACAAGGAGGTGGAGGCGTCCTTGGTGGTTCCCGAGTTCATCCGTGTTTCTACACACACACACACACACACACATACGTACACACGCACACACATGCATACGTGCACAATTGAATAAATAATAAATAATAAAAAATAATAATTTTAATATATTGTGAAGTATTTATGGACTGGCCAATTTCTGTTTGCTCACTTCAGGCAATAGCAAACCATTAAAGCTTGTCTCTAATCATTCACTTGGCCTGTTTTCTTATTTGTAAAATCCAAAGGCCAACTATTCTAGGAAAGTAAACCTTTGCACTTACCATTAATTTAACTCTGTTAGAATCCAGACAAGCCATAATTACTGCCTCAGGTTCTCAAGCATGCCCTTAAACCTTTACAAAACTTCTTTACAAATACTCCAAAAGAACATAATTCTACTCATAAATGAGCAAAATTTCCCTAAACAATGACGACCCTATCAGATGTTTAATGATTGTATAAATCGATGCCATTTATGAAGTCATTAAAACAGTATGTACCATTGATAGTCAAACTTGGCATCATTCCAGTTCCATATTTTTGTAACAAAGTAATCAAAGCAGTTGGAAATATCTGTATTGTGAATAATGACAGGAGATGCTGTATGATGCATGTCTACAAGGTTTATCTTCAAAAACGACAGCAAAAAAAACCTCTTTTGTATTATCTTCTAAAATTATTGCTTCTTGTGTGCCTTTTTTCCTTGACATGATGTTTCTTCTGCAATAAAAATGCTTAAGGGACCATCTAACTAGACTGCCTGCTTGTTACTAAAATGTAAATGCTGCCTAATGGTCTTCATTAAACTCCTGCTCTATTATGATTGGTCCTGCTGCTGAACCAGCACCTATTTCACCTGTCAGTTGATGAAGAAACCTAAACCATGTTTTTCTCCTAATTCCTGAAAACATCATGATTCATGTTTTTCTTGTCTCTGATTATCTTTTATCAAGTTGTCCACCTTTCCCCTTTCACTAAACCTCTGACTCATGCTTGATGAAGCATTGAATGATCCATTCAATGAAGCACTTTCAAAGCTTTTCTTTTTGTTATTTGTTTTTTGTTTGCTTTCAGCTTTGCTATAGAGAGCATAATAAGATTGAGTATATTCAAAATTCAAGCCTTTGCTGATTTTAGTGTTGCTCTTTTAATTAACCCAAACTTCTTTTGTGGTAAGGGTATGTGGGAATGTAGGGGCAAAGGGTTTATATGAGTGTTAATATGCATGCTTTCATGCACATGTACACGCGCACGCTCCTCTGTGTGTGTGTGTGTGTGTGTGTGTGTGTGTGTGTGTGTGTGTGTGTGTGTATGCATGTATATATTAGTGGCTAAACTTGGAATTGTTCTTCAGGAGCTGTTTACTTTCTGTACTGAGATTGCTTTTCATATTGGAACAAGGGGGATTGCCTGGTAGGGTAAACTGATTGGTCAGTGAACTCCAGATTCCTCCTTTTTCTCTATATTCAGTGTTGAAGTTTAGATAAACTGTGTGCCACACCATGCTCACCTTTTTTTTTTCCTTCAGGAAGAGGGCATGCGCGAGCGTACGTGTGTGTGTGTGTGTGTGTGTGTGTGTGTTTAGAAGAAGACACTGTGTGTGCCTGTGGAGGCACAAGGGTGACATCTGGAATCATACTGGATTTCTCTACCTTCTTACTGCTTTGCACTGGGGTTTCCCAGGCTCTGCCTTCCAGGTCTAGAATTGCAGACCACCACCAAATCTGCAAAAGGTTTTTTTTTTTTTTTTTTTTAATGTGGGATCTGGGATCTGAACTCAGATCCTTTTGCTTGAGAGATGAAGGCTTAACTCCTGAGCCATCTCTCCACCCCTATGC
This sequence comes from Typhlomys cinereus, assembly GCA_023101885.1. Taxonomy (NCBI): domain Eukaryota; kingdom Metazoa; phylum Chordata; class Mammalia; order Rodentia; family Platacanthomyidae; genus Typhlomys; species Typhlomys cinereus. Next base: position 345,751 of record JALPQD010000692.1, on the reverse strand, counting down.
TTGTCATTTTATGTGAATTCTGAAGATCAAATTTAGTTTCTTCCATATGTGCAAGAACGTAACACACTGAACTATCTCCTCATCCCCCAAACTTCTTTACAAGGCCAAGAATCATTTATTTTGTAATACACTTTTACCATTTTGAAATATTTTCTTTCCACCATTGTCACCTATCTCCCAGCAACAGGGGCTGAAGAAATGATAAAGAATAGTCCATTTTTCTTGAAGGAGGTAAGTTTACTTATAGACAGGAAATCCGTACTTATAAAAGAATAATTAGAGACCCATATTATTTAAAGAAAGATACAGTGGAGTATCTTGCATATCATTACACACAAGTTAGGGCCGAAGCAATCATATTTGGACTTTACATGCCCTGCGCAATGTCCAACACACTACTGACCTCACAAAGTCTAGCATTTGCTAAAGGCCCTAGGATCCTGGGAGGCAAGGGATTGACAGCCACAGTAGTGTTCCTATGCTTAACGGGAACACAGGAAAAGGTTCTGGGAAATGCTACTGGGTCCTTGTACGTCATTGGAGAGGAGGACCCAGAGGAGAGTTTGGCATGCACATTAAAGGATGCTCCAGGGATGGGAGGGGGAGGCACTGGGGGATGTGGAGGGAAGGGGGAGGGGAGGGGGCACAGGGGGGTAGGGGATTGGAGGAGGGGGGACCGGTGTACCTGTTAAGTTTGTATGAGTGGAGATAAAATAAAAGAAAAAAGGAAAGATACAGTGAGAGGAGCGTGTTACCTTAGATTCCCTCATGAACATAAATTTTACATTTGTGTTTAGTTGAATATTATCAGGACAATGAAAAGAAACTGGAATAACTTCTATTCTGATTCCACTGACTTTACTTAGTCTTTAGGTATATTTTACTGTGTGTGGAATAAACATAATGGAACATTAGTGTTTCTCAAAAGTAGACAGACACAGTCCGTTGCCTGGCCTGCACAATGGCTGACATGTCATCAAATCCCCAAAGTCCAGCACAGATCACAGGGGAGAAGACTTCAGTCAGTAAGATCCTTAGAGGCAAGGGGATAAACAGTCATGATAGAGTTCCCATATAAGTGGGCAGCCCAAAAAGGGGCCCCAAGCTATGCCACTGAGTCCTGAACCCTCATTAGTATAGAGTACTCAGAGGGAAATTCAGCACTCACGTAAACAGATACTCTGGAAGATGAGAGGGAGAAACCAAGAATCAAAAAGAGAGGATGAGGGAAGGAAAAGGGGTGAGGGGGGAGAAGAAAGGGGGAGAGTAAAATAGGGGATAACAGGGGAAGGGAGGATAGAGGGAGAAGAAAGGTATCTATTGAGCTCCTATAAGTAGGCAAAAATGTAATAAAAAAGAATAAACAAGCACATGAGTATTAAATATGTAATGTCAACAGTATTATGTCAGCAAGCAAAGACACTAAATAAGTTGCTCGTGAAACACTAAAACTTAATATCAAAAAGACCTGGAAATAGCATATATATTTTAATCTTATGCTAACTGAAAGCTGATTTGTTCATTATGTTTATACTAAGTTCAGACGCTTTAACTGATAATTCTACAAATGCAAAATTCTAGAACTCAGAGTCCCAAGGCTTCTGTTACATAATGTTCTAGAAAGTGTGATATAAAAATTGAGATATTTATCTTTGTACATTCGTTTGAACCTTTTTGGTATTTTCTTCCAGATCTTTTTTTTTTTTACTCTTTCTATACACTTATTAAGGCTGAATCTTTGAAGGAAACAGTCAAATTTATGTAGGTCTGCTGATATAGGATCCAATTTTAAATAAAAAACAAATATAAAATACTGGATTCTCTGTTACAAAAGTTCCCTGGAATTTCTTCTAAAATTAAACATAAGGAAATCAAAGACATTCAGACAAATCCTCAACGGTTTGCACGTAAAATTACTTAAGTGTCTACAGACACTTTTAAATGTAGCAAAAAGTACAATTTATAGTATACAAAGAAATTACCAAAATCCATACCTTCCATATCCAACATTAAATGATAAAGATTCTATAGATAGAAGGGAATCCTTATTGACTTCTGTGTCGGAAACAGGTGCCAACTTAACAATCAAAGTCAGAGTCCTGGGCACATGTGTGAAAAATTAGTAGTTAATGCAAACACTAACAAAATGTGCAGGAGATTATCAAATTGATAAACAAAGACCCAGCCCATGGTGGGTGGTAAAATTCCATGAGCAGATGAATAACATGGAGAGAAGTGGTTCAATACTTGGACATATTTTGGCATTTAGCATCCAGGCACTCTGACAAGAAAGGGTTTTCCTTTCTCAGCTCTTTATGTTGATATGTATGGTCAGTTCCGTTGGCTCCTGATGTTGATGTGAACTCCCCTTCCAAGCTGGACTATGAACTTTAACCAGAATTACAAGAGTAATGCCCCTTGTTAAGTTATGTTGCTTAGTTGTATAGTCATAAGGACTGTGAAAAGAAACTGAAACAGTTTCTATTCTGATTCCATTAATTTTACTTAGCCCTTTAGGTATATATTTAACTGTGTAAGGAAATAACACTGTAACTCTAGAGTAAACTAGAACCTGCCTTGCTCCATAATGGTATTCCTGATTTCAGCTGCATCCTAATCATTTCAAATATGATCTGATTATTAATAATTAATAAAATGAAAAGAGATAGTAAAAGGAAGTAACATTAACCTAGATAAGTTTTTTTGGTTTAGTCATTTTGTTTTCTTTTTTTATTTTTATTTTTATTTTTTTTCCAAGTTTGATACATTTTTTATTATTTCTGCTCATACAAACTTAATAGGTAGACCAGTTCCCTCCCTCCCTCCTCCTCCCCCCGAACCCCCTGCTCCCCCTCCCCTCCCTCCCCATCCCCCAGTGCCTCCCCCCCAATTCCCAGAGAGTCCTTTATTGTGTATGCCTAACTTTCCTCTGGGTCCTCCTCTCTGATGACATACAAGGACCCAGTGGCATTTCCCTGAACCCTTTCTCGTGTTCCCCTTAAGCATAGGAACACTACTGTGGCTGTCAATCCCTTGCCTCCGAGGATCTTGGTGCCTTTAGCTGATGCTAGACTTTGTGAGGTCAACAGTGTTTTGGACATTGCACAGGGCATGCAAAGTCCTATTATGATTGCTTCGGCCCTAACTAGTGTGGAGAATCTTGCAAATCATTGCTCCTCCCATCCTTTTGCTCTTACAATCTTACCACCCCCTCTTCCGCAAATGTCCCTGAACTTCAGGATGGGGAGAGATTAGTCTGGCCTAGTTCTAGGTGGTTGATATAGAGTCTCTGAAGTTCTGGATTGTGGTTTGTTGATTTTCTTTTGCGGTTTTGCTGCTCCTGCAATGCCCTTCACTCCATCCTGATGGGCACTGTATGTCACCCCCTGGTCAGAGACAAAAAGCTGTTAAACTGGAGTCTTGTTATAATAGCACATTCAAGGGTAGATGTAATAAAAGTAGGAAACCTCAGTGAGGGAGGGGTCAATCATCCATTTGCAAAATGATTACATTTTATCTGCCAGACTATATGCCCTCCCCTTCTGGTGAGATCATACCCCCTCAGTTGTACATGATCAGGACATTTTGTTTTCATGAGACAGACTTTCATACATCTGTCTTCTGGATGCTCCTGCCTCCATTGACTGAATTCTGGGATAGCAGGTGTGCTGCATCTCTGTTTATATGGTTGTGATGATGGAAAACAAGGTTTCATGAGGACTAAGCAAGCACTTTACCAACTGAATTACTTTCCCAGGCTTTTAAAATGAAATACTACTTGTCCTACAGGGACTGATAAGTATCTGTGCACATGTGTATTTACTATAGTTGAAAATGCACATGCTTCGGGAATTATCCTGGTTTTTTCTTTTTGCCTTTTTCTTTTGAGAAAATGTCTCCAATCAAACTTTGAACTCTCCAACAGGTTAGTCTGGCCAGCCAGTTTGCTATGGTGAATCCAGACCATGACTCCCAGAATTAGAATTACAGACTGATTACCACACAACCATTAGGTATTTTACATAGGTTCTAGGTATTTGAACTCCTGTTCATTTTCTGGGAAACACTTTAATCACTGAACCATCTCCCCAGCCTGTGGTGTTCAACCTTTTTAAATAATGTCTAAGTAGGTTTCATTTTTTTAATTTGTCCTCACTCTAATTCTCAGAGATGCAAAGTGATATTCTTATTACTTTAGGACACAGATTAAATTTTACTTGAATAAACAAATTCTTGTAACATAATATTACTCTTTTTTATTACTTTTAGAGAGTGATGATATTCTACCACATAGTCTCAATTCATCTTTTCAGATACTTGAATCATAATACTAATATTATTAAAATGAATGGTGCCCTTAAACCTGACCATTTGATTAAAAGTATTATATATATGTATATACATATATACAATATGATTAGCATCCTAGAAAAATAGTAATATAAACACAGAGAATTATTGCATTGCTTAAAATCAAGTCTATGTTCACAACTGAGAAAATTAAAGAAAATGATTTTATATAGAATAGAATACACGTACACATACACATGCATACACACACACACATACACACACACACACACACACACACACACAGAGGCATGCATCTCTAATTCTAGCAAGGTCATTTTTGAATCTGAAATGAAACATATCAATAAAGCACTTGACATAAAAAGACAAGCTTTGTAGTTGCTTTTAACAAAGGAGGCAAGAATGTATTGGACACATGGGATTCATATGAGAAATGAATAAAGAGTTTCAAATGGAAACAGTGAACATAAGGAGTACTTTTGAAGCATAGGTCAAGTCCATCCTTTATCAAAAAAATGAGGCATTTATATAAGACATCATTTTGATTATTGGGAAATAGATCAAGCAAGACAAAATAATAGATCATTTTTTAGCTGTCTTTCAAATATCTGTGCCATCATATGCTTCCAACAGCATAACATGTATCACTTAGTTTTAGCCTTCATGGTAACATGTTAGTTACAATGGAAAACATTTCACAATTGGATAAGTAAAAACTTGTATGCCATTTGGTCTACTATGATTAATAGAGCTTTCAGATTTTCAAATTTGGTGTTCTTTTTTTGCAATTTGTGTGTTGTGTGTGTGTGCGCGCACGTGTGCGTGTGCATGTGTGTGTGTGCGTGTGCATGTGTGTGTGTGTGCATGTGTGTGTCGGAGGGCACTGTGTGTGCCTGTGGAGACCCGAGTGTTACTTCAGGAATCATCCTGGATTGCTTCTACCTCCTCTTTGTTTTTCTCTGGGATTTCCTAGCTTCTGCCTTCCAGAGCCAGAAGTACAGACACTGGCATTTCTGCCTAGCAATTTTGCCTGGAATACAAGATATGAACTCAGGTCCTTCTGCTTGTCAGGCAGAGTCTAATGCTCTGAGCCATCGCTCCAACTAAAATTTTATTCTTCTTTGAATTGTTCATTAAGGGACCCTTTCAATTTTAAATTGAATTGCAGAGGTCTTTTTTTTTTTTTTTCAGCTCTATTTTCATTTATTTTTTTTCTTTTTCTTTTTTTTTCTTTTTTCTTTTTTCTTTTTATCACTCATAAAAAGTTGATAAGTAGCCCATTTCTCTTCCTCCCTCCTCCCCTCCCTGGACACCCCCCGTGCTTCCTGCCCCCCCTTTAACCTTCCTTTCCCCCTTCCCTCCCCTTCTCCCAGTGCCTCCCCCCCATTCCTGGAGCATCCTTTAGTGTGTCTGTCAAACTTCTCTCTGGGTCCTCCTCTCTTATGAGGTGTAAGGACTCAGTAGCATTGCATAGTCAGCTCTATTTTCATTTAAAATGTTCACTTTCTTCCCCTTTTCTTTTTAATAAACCTCGGAATTAATGTTAAGTATTTTATAAAGAATATGTGTGATGATTTACCAATTGTCTTTGAACCTTATGAAAGTATTAGTCTCTTGCCTACTCACCTTTACAGTACTTTTTTAATGTTGTAATTAACCTGTGTAAGTTTATCTCTGAGCATTCTTTTTTATTGCATTCATCAGTTTGCAGATTCTTGTGCCTACATAACTTCTGGTGACATTTAGTTTCAGCTGTCAACCTGATACTTGAGAATGTGAGCTTTTGGAAACCCCTATAAGGACTTGTTCAATAAAAGCAGGTCCTGGAAAGTCTGCATGGAATTCTCTTATATTGAACATTTGATAAAGAGAGTCCCAGCTCATATGAAAGCAAAAGAAGAAACTATTTGAGGGAGAAGGAAGAACAACTTGACAGATGGGAAGTGCAGTGGTAGAGAGGGACACAAAAGAATAAAATATATGTACACATGAAAATATCATAACAGATATTATCTACATAAGCCTAAAATTATGAAAAACACTGTTGTCATTTCTAATATGTGCTACTTTAACTTAACTTCATTTTTTCCTAATTCCAGATTTTGTCATAAGCTTATTCTTTCTATCAAATAGAATTTTACCTGTATTTTTTCTAAGATCTTCTGCTAGCAATTTTTTGGTCAACATAGAGTTTAAAGAATTTTCAGAAATTTCTGAGATCACTTGGAGTAGAAGAGTTTGATTATTTTTATCCTTTATTCCTCTTCTTTATTACTCTATACTTACCATTTCATCACTTTGTGTTGATCTGGCCCCTGAAAAGAAATACTTGGAATAAAAGTATATATGTGGATCAAATTCATCTTCTTTTTCAGCTGTTTGTGATTTAGCGACAAGGTATATATTTGTATATGTATATTTTTCATTTTGGGGTAGTTTTTAATTCTTCTAGTATTTCATACATGTGTGTCTCTTGTTACACAGTTTACTAGAAAGTTAGAGATCTAGAAATTAGGTTGGCAAAATTTGAAAAGAAAATATCTCTCATCCACTGCATTCCTTTTGTTCTTGTTCAAATGAGTTCCACACATAGAAACACAAAATCCTTCATTTAGATATTTATTTATCAAATTCCACAGAGCCATGTTCTCCTTGAGAAGATGAATGGATAAAGAAACTGATTTGCCTAATCAGTGATATAATATTCAGTACTGATATGAACTAAACTATAAGTCCATGAAAAAATTTTTGAATCTTAAATGCATATGAGAAATTAAAAGATTATAATCAGTAAAGGACTGCATGCTGTAAGATTTTAAACTACAAAGATATTCTCAAAAAAGCAACATCATGAAATGATTAAAAGTATTAGTGTTTTAAGCAGCTACAAGGAAAAAAGCCAAAATAGAGATCATTTGAGGGGAAGGACATTACTCTATTTGATACTATACTGGTAGATACATGCAACTGTATATTTCTATGAACTCATAGAATGCCAAAAGCATAAATGGAAGCCTAGAGTAATCTACAAAAATTGGGTGCTGATGATGTGTCACTACAGGTTTACTGATTACAGCAGCAGCTGTACTGTGGTGATATGGCCTTCAACCATGAAGGAAAATCTCTATGAGAAATGTATGTACCATCCATTAAATTGTCGTGAACTTATAGTTGCTATAAAATCTGGTTTGCTTCAAGAACATTTTAGTCTAATAAACATGTTTTTGAAGCACATCTTTAAAATGTTTTATTGATTATTTTTATGAGTTTGAGAAAGAAAGAGAAAGAGAGAGAGAGAGACAGAGAGAGAGAGAAGTGAGAAGCCATGGTATGTATGGAAATCAGAGGACAATTTTTGAGTACTCTTTTCCACGATGTGAGATCTAGGGATCAATTCATGTTGTCAGGTTACATGCAGATGCCTTTGCACACACACTCTCTCTCTTTCTCTCTCTCTCTTTTCTTTTACTTTTTTGCAGTTCTAAGGTTTTATTTAACACAAATAAAGCAGACTACTTGTTTTCTTCGCTGAGCAGGTGGCATTGAGGGTTCGGCGAATCTGATGGTCAACTGTGCTGTTCTCTCCATAACAGCTTTGTGGTTCGTGGAAAAAACATTGAGAAAGATTTCTGCATAGTGAGATTTGTTGCACATCAGGGGCACTTCCTGCTCATTGACATTATGGACCAGGAACTTCCGGGATCCATCAGGCATCATGTGTTTTGTTTTCTTATTGCTCCCATAACCAATGTCTGGCCTTAGGATCTGACCCTTGAATCTTCTCTGAACCTCCTTGTCAATACCTCTGAGCTTCTGCAGTTACACTTCATTTTAACATATTGGTCTAACTGGTGCTGAATAAAATTCTTGGTCTCTTTTTGATGATCTTGCACTTCACCAGAGGTCTGATGGCAGTTATGATACCTAGCATGAGATGGCCACCAACTCATAGGCAGCACTAAAGAAGAGCAAGTTTTTTTGTAGATTTATTATTTAACGTTGTGAAGAAAATAAAACTGCCAATCCATGAACAGAAATGCAACATCATAGTTCATTCCACAAGACACAGACAGAAATTCAAAGTAACTTCACTCCATCAAAACACCCAACCAAATTCACAGGTCCCAGCCATAAGGACCACATCACCACAGTTTTAAAATGTGCTCAGTTATGGTGCCATAAAGACCTATTTTATCATTTATTATTTTAAAACATGTATATTTAAGTAATTTTGTCTGCATCATGCCAAGTATTTAATATCCTTCTGCATATATATATAAATGGTTTTTAATTCATCTTAGTATTATTCTGGGTGTTATATTCAAATCCCCCCATACATGTTTGTTAATTTCTCACTAGTTCCTTAAGCAACGTCTTGGATATTTAATAAGCAGTACCAAAAGTTGTCAAGAGTCCTGCTCCAGCATGAACCCCAATTGAATATCTGCTGCATTACAAAATTAAACCCAGAACAAAAAAATCAATAGTAGATGATTCTCCAGCTATAAGCAAATCTTCTGTGAAAATGAATGTGTAAAGATGATAAGATGATGACATTCAAGGGCTTTGGAATATCATATGATATAATTACAGAAGAACACTAAGGAAATCCCAGATTAAGGTGGAGAAAGTCATCTCTAGAGCCACCTGCTGTTATACATCTGTCAGTCATTAATCATCAAAACAATATTTTTGGATAAATGTTCTACTACATTCCATGAGTTTTGAAAAAAATCCTTGAAATTATTTCTCTCAGAAAAATGGGTTATAGTATTTATTTTGAAAGAAAATCATTTTTAGAGATAGTGATTTTCTGTCCTGCATTTGCTCAAAATGGTTAGTGGACTTTTCTTGGTATTGTGATGGTTGACAAAACTTTTCAGCTCAATTATTTATGTGTGAAAACATTTTTAAACATTTACAGTATGTTTCCCAACTGAAACACTTTGATGTAGTTATATCTGTGAAATAAATGACACTGTGTAATACATTAAAGTAGGTTTTTAAAGTGAGGTGACAGAATGACAGTACAGTTACTCATAGTTTAGAATGCCACAGTATAGAATGTAATGAGCCATAATGCTATTATTTTTCACTTTGGAATTTTAATGTTGTATTTTGTACAGCTCTTAAAATGTCATGCATTAAACATTGTGCTGAATCAGTAGTCAGTTGTATATTCATAATGTCATTAGATGCCTACAGTTTAATAACCATAGGCAACAATGGAAATTTTTCCTCGGACTCTTGTGGAAATTGGTGCAGAAAGAACTTCTGGATGAAGAATTTCACACTGAAAGATATTCTACATGGATCTTTAAGTAAAAATAGTTTGATTCTTTCTGCTGCTAGGATATTCTATAAATGCAGCTGCGATGACTAGGGCATCTGAGGCCACCATATCTTCAATGATACTGTGATTCTACTTTACTCATCCCCAAGTGTCCTTCAGGGGAAAATATTCATCCCTCTGACAGTAAACTGACTTCTAGCTAAGTGTGAGTGAAAAAAATTGACTCAGAAGAATAATGACCCTCTTGAGTCTTGAATTTGTTTCTAATGTGGCAAAAAATAATTTCATGATCATAACTAATAATGGTATTTTTCTTTAAAAAGTTACTGAAAGTGTAAGAATGGAGAGTAAATCCAGAGTATTGAGTATTTAATAGTATATATGTGTCACTGGATTGGTAAGAATAAATCAAACTCTCAGAACAAGGCACCATTGGAAACAGTTCTGTCAAGTAATGCCATTTACTCTCCTTATTAAGATACAGGGCAACTCTGCTGGATCACTTAGCATGGTGAGCTTATTAGGAAAATCTCATTGGTTTCAGCAAAGCACTCCTCTGACCTTTCCAAATGAAAATAACATGATGCTAAAAATAATTGGTGGAAAGACCATTTCTATACACAGAATACTCTCTTTGCAATCAAATATCATATTAGAAAAACATTTATTTTTTCAGGGCCAGAAAACAACAGGTCTTTTTGATCTACTTTTTTAATTAAAGGGAATGAAATGTTATGTACATTAAATGCAAATAGCATTTCTTTCCTGCAGTAACTATTTTTCACAAAAAGCTGACTTTTTCCCATCTCACTATCCAAAAACCCCTTGATCATACCAAAAGAAAAAGGTAGGACTTTTAAGAAAACAGAAATCTTGAAAGTAAATTAAGGCTTCAAAAATTGTTGATTTATCACATGAAATAAAATGATTCAGAAATTTGTGTTTTCATCCATATCTATAAAAGTTCAAAGGACATTAAAGCATAGCATTCTATTATTCCAAAGAAGAAAATAGTTTATTAAAAGTAATGGGGAAACTGAGTATTAACAATATCATACAGCTACTTCAGTCATATAAAATATGAAACAGCAAACTGAACCCTTGATTAGAGGAATACAGCACAAATAATTTTCAGCAAAGTAAGCTAAATGCTAATTTGTTTTCTCATATATTTATCAAACAACATGTTAATTTTTTTGCACATGTGTGCATGTGTGTGTGTGTGTGTGTGTGTGTGCGTGTTTATCAGAGGTCACTGTGTATCCCAGTGAGGGACCAAGAATGACTTCAGAAATCATCTTGGATTGCTTCTACCTCTTTTTTGCCCCCTCGGGGATTTCCCAGACTCTGCCCACCAGGACCAGAACTGCTGGCCGCCATCATTTCTGCCTGGCAGTTTTATGTAGGACCTGGGATCCAAACTCAGGACTTTCTGCTTAAGAGGCAGAGTATTGACCCCTTAGCCATCTCTCTAGCCCACAACGTGTTATTTTTAATGAAATAAAGAAATGAAACAATTAATAAAGGTTTATATCTGAAATACCAACTTAGAATATGAATATTTTTCCTTTAAGAGATTATAGATGCAAATTTTTAGTTGAGGAGTCAGTTTACATCTAAGTCAGAACTAATGTTCTTTTATTATAGAACAGAATAAAAAGAATTTGAAGGACTTTTATTGATCAAATAGGCCAAATGCCAACATTTTCCAGGGAAATACTTTAGAGACTTATAACTATGCTTAAGCTTTCAGTGTTACCAAGAGATGAAAACATGATTCATATTTCTTGTCTGTTGAAAATTAATTTTTAAATATCAAGCAATTTTCAGGGCTGGAGAGGTGGCTCAGGGGTTAAGCCTCCGCCTTGCAGGCGGAAGGTCCTGAGTTCGATCCCAGATCCCACGTATAGACGCCAGGCGGAAGCGGGGGCGGCCTGCGCTTCTGGTCCTGGTAGGGCGGAGCCTGTGAATTCCGGGGCAGAAGGAGGTGGAGGCGTCCATGGTGGTTCGCGAATTCGTCCGTGGTTCTACACACACACACAGACACACACACACACACACACACACACACACACACACACACACACACACATGCGCACAGTTGAATAAATAATAATAAAAATTTAAAAAAAAATATCAAGCAATTTTCAGTAGACTTATCTATGCCATGCCTGTATAGCACTTTTTCCTTCAGTTGGGCCTAATGTGTATCTTAAACTAGTCCAAAACCTTATAGTAAAAATGTGTGGCTATATCTACATGCTTTTTTACATACAAGGGAAGCAAATAGGAAATACAAGAAATATGGGAATATTTTACTTAAAAATATAGATATAAAAAAGAAATTTCTTTAAGAGTAGAACCTTCATAAAGTAAAAATGAGACTGTTGAGAAAACAGTTTTCTACAATTCTTAGAGCCTCACTTAAATAGTTGATTTAACTTGCAACAGTGGATTAGAAAGAACAGCACTTCCTAAAAGAACTTTGAGATTTTTCTTCCCTAATATATACAATCATTAAAAGATTCATTTTTAAATAGCATCTGTTTTATATAGGTAGATACACAATGTTATTACATTTTATTTGATTCTTACAGGAGGAAGATTATCAATTGAAGAAAATTTGTCAATGAAGTGTTACAGAGAATGAATTTCTAAAAATTATTTATTAGAATGAGAGAGGAAAGAAAATGAGAGAGAGAGAGAGAGAGTGAAGGGGAGGGAGAAAGAGAGAGAGAGAAAGAGAGAGAGATCCAACCACACATGTGGTGGTTGTAGGACAATTTTTCAGAAGTTTGTTCTCTCTTACATTGCTAATATGTGGATTCCAGAAATCAAACTTAGTTCACCAGGTTGGCTCACAGATGCTTTGACTTAACAATTCATTTTGCAGGCTCCTAGGATTAGTATTTTTAAGTACTTTGAATCTGAAATGCTAAGCATAGATTGAAGATAGTAGAGGCTGGGGTCTATAATGCCCTTCACATTTTACAGAGAACTCTACCAATACTTTGTATAATTGCTTTATAGGAAAGCAGTTATGTGTTACCGAATTATTGCTGTGTGCTCCATAACTTTCATAATAACTCAACTGATTAAAAGTTAAAAATAAAGTATATAATTCTTTCCTACATCACTTCTTTATGCATATCTTTTTCACTATAGTGTTACATACAATAGGTGTGTAAAAGAATCTTTATCAAAGGAAAAATTATTTAGAGTAGACCACAGTGAAGGGAATTTTATTGTTGGGACACTTTTGAGAGCTCTTTTAATTTATCAGGAGATGAGAACATTAGCTGCCATAAGGACTGAGTTGCCTAAGCATTTAAAGTTATTGGAGCATTAAAATCTGACATAACCTGTTTCCTTGATCTCTCTATCAGTGTTTTATTTTCCTTCTTGGTTTGAAGTTTATCTTAGTTAATTCTTTTGTTGCTGTGACAAAATACCCAGCAAAATCAATTTAGGGAAGGAGGCATTTTTTTTTCTTTTGCTTATAGTTCCAGGGTACAGTTCACAACGGTAAGAAAAGAATGGTTGCAGGAACAGAAGGCAGATGGTTACTTTGCACCTGTTTTCTGGAAGCAGGTAGCAATGAAAACTCATCATCAGCTCACTTTCTCCTTTATATTCAGTCTAAGACATCAGTAAAAGGAGTGGTGCTTCCTGCAGTTAAGATGAGTCTTCCCATATCAATTATCCTAATCTAGAAAATGCCACATAGGTACCTCCAAAAATTTGTATTGTAGGTGACTTGGAATCTGTTTAAGCAAGTATATAATTGTAATTTATATAATTATTTTTATAATATCAGCCAATTTTATCACTATAGTGACAAGTATTTATGGATTACCTTTCTAAATGTATGAGTGGGAGATTTTTTATTACAGCTATTAGGGGATAAAAATCAATGTCTCCATTTTTGTGAAATTCAATATATGTGTTTATTTGACTCAAATGATATAATAATCTATATTGACTTTGTTTCAAGCAGGGATGATATCTATTTGGAATTTCCCTAGGTATTTATATACATTTGTTAAATATGGAGTTATTTTGTTAGACTAGCATCAGGAGTCCTTTTGTATATTTTTTAACAGTAAATGACTATCAATGATCAAGTGATTTACACTAAGAAATTGCATTAAACATAGTGTCAAATAGATTACAATTTCCCTGATGATATAGGAATATATGATATACATTCTATAGGAATTATCCCTTTCCACAGGATAAAATAATGTGCACCTATGTAGAAGGATAATATTCAAGAATAATATAACTGATGAAACCAATTTATAAACATCTAATTCAAGCTACTTCTTAAAAACAAATAATTTAACTAACTTTAAGCTATTGAAATAACTACTTAAATGTTATGAAGGTAAGATAAGGATTTGTAATTTAGCAGCAAGAAGGAAGAAAATTTGTAACATTTTTCATTCAAACACAACTTAGCTCCACATCAATGTTTTAACTATGTAATTTCGCAAAATTTTTTTTTAATTTTTTATTATTTCTTATTTATTCAATTGTGTGTGTGTGTGTGTGTGTGTGTGTGTGTGTGCGGTGTGTATGTGTGTGCACTGTGTATGTGTGTGTGTGTGTGTGTGTGTGTATGTAAAACCACGGACGAATTCGGGAACCACCATGGACTGCCTCCACCTCCTCCTTGTTTACTCTGCCCCGTGATTCACAGGCTCGGCCCTACCAGGACCAGAATCGCAGGCCGCCCCCGCTTCCGCCTGGCGTCTATACGTGGGATCTAGGATCTGAACTCAGGACCTTTCACCTGCAAGGCAGGAGCTTAACCCCTGAGTCACCTCTCCATCCCCTTGCGAACAATTTTAATAATCTTTATTTTTCTGTCAGTTTAGCACCATCGATATAACATCGATTTACAGTTTAATGTAATGATAATTCTTTGTACTTCATTTATACTTTCTATTAAGGATTCCATCAAATAAATAAAATTAAAATTGTCGAAAATCAAATCAGATTTCAAATGATTTGTTTTCTGTCATCATTAATGAAAGAAAAGTCATCAAATATATTTCAAAATATTATGAGGGAATGACAAGAACGGAATATGAAATATGCTACATTAAGACATACAAAAAGTTTTAATTTCTGTCTTTGTGTATTTCTAACCTGTTCCACTCACCAAATTTAGGATAAACATTTTAAAATTTCTAATGGAATTCATTTAATTTGATATATCATCTTTTTAAGAATGTGATTTCATAATTGTTTTAAACACGTTTTAATTTAACCCTTGAAGTATCTAAACTAAACGAAAAAAATAGATATACTGTCAAATTAATAGTGTGTCAGGCAACCTCAGCTGGTGAGCAATAAAGCAAAAATGCACAAAATTGAGCATTTCCAATACTGCTAGGTCTAATTTATAAACTAGATAGGAATACTGGAATTACATCCTCAGATAATCAAACACCAATTTTAAAACTGTATATTCCTACTTTTTATGAATTACTGTGTGTTTTATGAAAGTAATATAAACTGTTTCTTAATGGCTACTTTCTCATTAAAGGGAAATGTTACTGGATTTATTAAAAATTTGGTGAGAAAACTATTAAAATATTAATCAAGAATCATTGCTACTTAATTATGGGAATTTCTGCTTGATGCTGTGAATAAACTACAATTTTGTAAAAAGGAAAATAATACATAAAGATGAGAATTTGAATTGAGTTTGAAAAGGCCATTAGAACTTTGCAGATTTATTGGTTTCCCTTGCTGGAGGACAATTGGAGAAGCTGTTATTTTTACTATGTGACCACTGACATCTGTTGTGAAATGTCAAGATTCCATTGGAACTTTAGCACCATAGACAGAGGAATTAAAATCCTAACTAAACTCTTGCCAAGTATGTTTGCTCTGTTAATGGGTCAGGAGTAGCACTTAGCACAAGTGCTCTATCTGAACATGAAACACCTCTATAGTCCTCAGTATTTTAAAGTCCTTTGATGAAATTTTGTTTGTACCTACTTTTCAGTTACTTAATGAAATGGTGGGTTTTTGCTACACAGTGTATCTTTCAATTCACTTTCTATTTAGCAGACGTTTTTGTCAATATTAAATTCTATATTATTAGGAATGGTCTGTTCTGTCTTTATAAGTAATTAGAATCAAGACCCAACATGTCTAAGTACACTTTAATGTAACATTCTATTCCTTAGTCTTGAACCTTTTAAAACCTTTAATTAATGTTTATAGTTTGGGCCTGACATGTACCATACTAAAATTCTGGTATGATTTCTGAATACAAGGTGTATTTTCTCTTCATGTTCAAATATTTTTAGTTTTAGTTAGATTTTTATTTTTATCATATCCTCATTTCAAACTGACTCATAAACTGGAATTACTTTACTAAATCACAACAGAGAGGCTATTATTGGCTAAAATGAATCAGGAAGAAATACAGACTTTCTCCAGTGTAAATAAAAGCATCTGAGAAGTTTCTTTTGCATTTTCTGTGTAAATATAAATGACTCATCAGATGTTGTTTCCTCTATGAGGAAATACCTACACACAGATTAACCAAAGTAAATGTCTTTTGGTATGGCTCATTTTAATATGTCTTTGTATGTCGTTTCATCAAAAGTTTCAGATGATATGACTCCTGTTTTGTTCAATTACCAAACTGCCAAAGTGAACTTTTGAATATTGAAATGCAATTTGATGTGTCATCAGGAGTTTCTGGTTTTATGAGGCAAATATTCATTGGACTGTGGAGGAGTTACTCTATTGCCAGTCTGTTCTATGATTCACTATGTGGCCCTGAATTCATAGCAAACTTCCTGCCTCCTGTGTAGTGGGATTGCAAGTGGGTATCACCATGCTCAACCAAAACCTCATTTCAATGTACCTTTTCATACTCATGTATGAAAACTATTTTGAAGTATCTAGTAAGGATGATATATAGCAAATAAATGCAACTTTCATATAGCACAATTGTAACACAGAATGCTGATAGCATTTTATAATTAATAAATGCACCTCATCTGTATCTAGAGCTCTCATTAAAATCATCATTCAGGATAAGGTATACATATTTTAAATACCACAAGAAACTAACACAGATATTTATAAACAAAGCATCTCTTTAAAATGAAATTCTATAAAGAATTTTAGCATAATTAAGTATATTGGTTTAGATTAAATAACAACAAAAATGTTGATAATTTTCCCCCCAATTCACAGATAAAATACCTATGAAGTATATTTATCAATCTTTTGAAAATATATTTGATATAGAAAATATATTTTAAAGTTTATTTGGAATATTGCATTTTACACATAATACCAAGAGATAAAAACATTTTTCTAGAGCTGCATGCTATATATTCAACAAGCTAATATATAAAACATATTTAATTAGCAAATATTGAATGAACAAAATTTTTTCATGGCTATAACCCATAGTCATTGAGTTATATTAATTGTTGGACTCATTCAGAAAATAGAATTTTAACTGGATACAATATGAATTAAATATTAACCCAGGCTACATATAATTAGGTTCAAGAGAAGATTTCCATATGGAATAATTCACTTACCACTCAGTATTAATAAGTAGTTTAAGCTTTACATAAAATTTAAAATAGATGCAATTTTTAATGTCGCTTTATGTGTCAGAAATTGGTTTTTGTATATGAATTGTAAAAAAATCTGACTGCTGCTTGCCATTGCTATACTAATACTTTGCACTTTTATTTATTGCTCTCAATTACAAAAGCAAGGGTCAACTGAATATACAGAAGATATTGGGTGCCCCATAGAATCTTTGCAAGAACAGGAAAATTTAATGGCAAAGATCCAGGTGACCACAGATAGCACAACACAACCAACAAAGGAGCAATGTGACATTTTAGCTAAAACACCACTGTTGCCACTGCTAGTTTTCTGACACTAATGATGCTCAGGATTGATTGATAGAATATCACAGCAACTACATGGGAAATAGTTGCACCTCAGGTCATCTAGTGCTACATCCTTGCATCTATTTCAGGTAATGGGTCCATGAAACCAACTTCCAGAATAGTCTGAAAGGGCACTGAAACCATAGAACCAATTTTTAGAGCAGTTTGAAAAAGAAACATGGAGAATGAGGATGTATTGCATATAATATGAATGTTTACAACATATAGTGTCACAAAATGATGGTTCTGTACATTTAATGAACCTATACTGAATGCTATACATGTGTTTCAAACAAGATTTCCTAGGGTAATAAAATAACTTGCTGCTAGAAGAAAATATCCTTAATAAACTTTGAAATCAGAGAATTCTGCAGCCTTATCATTTTGCTCTTAGTTATAAAAGCCAGCCTTGCAACTTTTTTTTTTGGTTTTCATTAAAAGAATACAATTTGCATTTGGATATTATCTACCCAGTGTCAATACAGTCTCCATTTTCATTCCATCTTTGTAATGTTCTTTATACATTAAAGAATATGCCAGATTTTGTAAATTTGCCTGCAATAGTTAGAATCACGCAGATGCCATTAAAAATTCAGAACATGAAAATATTTGTATGATGCAAAGTAGTTTGTCTACTCATGTCAACAGAGATTCTAGCACTTGTGTACAATTCTATCAATAAGTTTTTAGCAATTCCTATCAGACAGTTCTCTGGCCATGTGTCTGTACTTAAAGCTCTTTGACAAAGCATTTATAACTTGGGAAGAGAGAGACAAGGAGAGAATATTAGCATTAAAGCAGCACCATTTATACTTGTTTCACCTAAATTTTCACTGACTCTTTTAGTGTATAGATAATGACAAGAATGATATAGTTTTAATGAATGAGTATCCTCAAAGAAGATACAAAGATAAATAAATGCCATATATTCAGTTTTGATTGAATAGTCTGAGTAATACCATTAGCTTTCTGATTCACTGATAATTTTTGCCTTTATATAATTAAGACTATATTTTACAGATTAATTCTATTGAAATCCATTGGTTTAACACAAGATTAAAAGAGCCAAAGATCTAAATTTCAGTGTTTTTCATGAAAAAACTATGGTAACAGTTATGCAACTTTTTTACTGCAATTTTTTTTTCCAGCAAACAAATCAATAATGGGAAAGAAAGTTCATCTAACTGAAAATAGAATTCTCAAATTATGCACTTTTGTAAATGGTGAAAAGAGCCAAAAAGTTGTGTAGTCTGATGTCACATGGAACATTTGGAAAAGTGATTTTACTCAGAAGTGGATAAGTTGTTTTGAAAGCAATTTGATGTTGCTTGCAGATAATGTGGCTTGCCAATGTACTTTAATTTTGTAGCAAGTTATAAAATGAAGCTCCATTTCAATTCTGTCTGGTCATATTAAAATACCCTAAAATCTGATATATCTTTTCATTGAATTTATCTGCACAACATTTGGTAAGCTCAGTTGTGTTCTAGAGACCATATTCCTGTAAACAGGATAGATTCTTACCGTCTTCTTTATTTGCCTTCGAAGGAAGTAAATCTTGAGATCTTGCCTACTCAGTTTCAAAAAGTACTTATCTAATCAAATAAACCCATGGAGAAAGTTTGTTCCAAAAAGACCATTTCCAGGAAAAATAAAAAAAAGTTTGTTAAAAAGAAAACCTTAATTGGTAAAGTCACATTACCAAGAGTTACTTAACCAAAGGTCTTGAAAAATATTTTTTCCTTTGTTGTTATTGACTTGGTGCTTGAATGAATTAATCAGACTCCATGCTTCCGTGGTTCTAAGCAAATTGGTATCTGTGTTCAAATATTTATTTCAGACTTAATGATAACCATATTACTTTCAGAATGCTTGAACACTGTATTCAAGGAATATATTCTATTTTATTGAATATTTCATTCGTTAAAAATACTCACTGTCCATGCTAAGTATATAGCCTAGTGACAAAGTCCTTACCTATCTTGTGCATGGCCCCGAGTTTGAACTTGGTATTATACGCGAATAAAACCTTAATTCATACTGTGAATTAGCATAAATATGGTGAATTTAAAGAAATTAAAGTTTTAAAATGATTTTAAAATAAAAATATCTCTTTCATTCTGAAATAATTTTCCGACTTAAGCATGAATCAATGAGCATTCACAAGAATTAGCAGGTAATATAAAAACCTCCTCTCATGTCACAGAGAAGAATGAGGAAAACTGCACCTTTTTATTTTCTTCTGAAATATCCAGATAGGTTATTAATTTATTTTCTGTCTTCTGCTAATAACTAGAGAATAGTGGATGCATATATAATTGCTTCTCATACTTTAACACGTTGTCAAGGTATTTTGAGCTCTTGTAAATTGCTGATTCTGCTTTAGTGAGTGTGTTGTGTGAGTTTCAGTCTCTTTAACAAGTCACCACGTGATGGTCATGCTGCTATTTGGTGAACCACAAGGGTATGTGAGTAATTATTGTTTTCAGTAATATGGAAGACCTTATTTAGCCTCAACAGTATTTTTCTTTGGTTGTCCAAAACTTAATGTGGTATATTCTTTAGATATCACTTGGTAAACTTCATAATAAGCATAGGAAAAAGAATAAAGTTCAGAGATAAACACAATATGATTTTCTTATCAAATGTCAGGTGATTATACTTCCATAGCAATACCTAAAATGCTATCAAATGACAATCCATTTTAAACTCACCCAGAGATGGGGGGAGGGGGCACTGGAAGAAAGAGAGGGAGGGGGGAAAGGAAGGGGCAAAAGGGGGAGGAAACAGGGAGGTCCAGGGAAGGGTGGAGAGAGGAGGGGACAGGGGTTCCTATTACGTTTGTATGAGCAGAAAAATAAAAAAAAAACTCACCACTCCATCTGTTCAGTTCATAACTGTGTTATATAACATACTCTTTCGTAAATGTATATGTAAAAACATGTGTGAAGGTGTACATATACATGCTTTTATTTGATCCAGAGCATTTTCTTTTTTTTTAATTTCCACTCATACAAACTTAACAGGTATACCGGTCTCCCCTCCCTCCAGCCTCCATCCCCCTATGCCCCCTACCCCCCTTCCCTTCCCATCCCCCAGTGCCTCCCCCTCCTATCCCGGGAGCATCCTTTAATGAGCATGCCAAACTCTCCTCTGGGTCGTCCTCTCCGATGAGGTGCAAAGACCCAGTGGCATTTCCCAGAACCATTTTCTGTGTTCCCTTTAAGCACAGGAACACTACTGTGGCTGTCAATCCCTTGCCTCCAAGGATCCTAGTGCCTTTAGCAAACGCTAGACCTTGTGGGGTCAATAGTGTTAAACATTGCGCAGGGCATGCAAAGTCCAATTATGATTGCTTCGGCCCTAACTTGTGTGGAGAATCTTGCATATCGTTACTCCTCCCATCCTTGCAGAGCATTTTCAATGATAGGCCACATGTGAGAACTAAAATGAAACAAAGGATAGTTATGGGAGTTTTAAAGTGTTTGTTATCAAGTAAGTCCATGTCTTCCAACAAATTCAGACCCCTTTCAGATTTTACATTTCATTCACCTGTTTATGGCTTTGGGGGAAAAATTCTACCTTAGATCACTTTCTAAGTGAACAGACCATATTGCCTTGCAAATGATATACTCAGGAAAAACGAATTGGTTCCTGCTGAACTTTTTGTCATGGGACATTTTTCCAGTTATGGGAATGAAAATTCATTTGGAATTGGCTTCCAGGTTAATTTTAAATCAATTCAGGGACTAAAAATCCATTTTGGTAACTACTAGGCTGAGACTTAAAGAACTCTGTAGGTTAATTATCGATCCAATAGTCTGGTTGTGTGTGTGTGTGTGTGTGTGTGTGTGTGTGTGTGTGTGTGTGTGTGTGTAGTTTAATTCAAATAATGGGCTAATCTTTATTTATAATTTTGAGTAGATTAGTCATTTCACTTTCAGTAACAGAAGTGCATAGTATTAAGACAAAGCATTCCATAATTTCATTTGTACAAATACATTTAATACATTTAAAACTAAGAATATTTGAACACAGTATGTAGGTCCATGGCAGAGCATGCATAGCAATGTATGATGCCTGTTGTTTGACAACCAGAACTTCCATTATTTATTAAGGAGTGAAATGTCCATGTTTTTAAAACACTTGTGTACTTAATATCATAAGAAAATTAATGTCATAATCCTAATATCAATATCTATTAACTATTTCTACATTAGGTTGTAACTGTCTGAAGATTTTGATGGAAATCTTATTTTGATATGGTATATATAGTAGAATGAAAAAATTCACAATGTATAGTTTTTTAAAAATGTTACATTACTGTGCCCAAATGCACAAATTATTTCATAAAGTGCAGAGATTTTTTCAAATTTTTGTAATGAGGCTTATATGAACTCTCTTCACTTTGAAACAATCTGTTTTGATTCTGCTCTTCATGCAAGAACAAGTTAAGAGAAATTCAGTTGGTACTTCTATGTCAAACTTCCTTTTGTCACAGATTGAAGTGGAATAAATGGGCAAAATGTACTTGTTTAAGTGATGAAATACTTTTAATAATGTAGTAAATGTATATAAGTAGAATCAGAAGAATTTTCCTAGTGATTTACTCATCATCATTATCCTGGAAATATGATAGAGCCTCTTTCAGCATCCTTTTGTAAAGATTGAGGATCACCCTGCCCCATTTTTAAATAAGCCTTTCAATTTAAAAAAAAAGCCTTTAGTATGTAGGGAAAAAGAATTATGGATTTGCAAATTCTCACATGCTTGTCATTCAATACCCTGCACCCATTTCCAGACAAATGTCAGAAAGAGAAAAGGAAAACAAAATATTGACATTTGTTTTATTTACTAATATCAGTTAGCTAGCAGGGAAAGGTGTCAGTACTTTGGAGATGTTTGTTTTCCTCTTTAAGTTATATTAGGGTGTCCTCGACAATTAAGAAGGAATAGATCACTTTTCAGGGAGAGGAATGGTGCAGGAAATGGTTGAATCAGTTTGCTTCTGCTCAAATGCACCATTTACCAGCAGTGTGATTTTCACAGTTTTGAAGCTACTATCTGTGCTACATCCCTGAGTCTTACTTGAATTATCTAAAACTGTTGATTAAAAAAAAATCTTCAGTGCTCTATTACACTGTAGTGTGACTAAAGATCAAAAACAATGTGCTGAATATACTTGAAAAAGTTTGAAGAATTTTGAAAGTTTTTAATGCATGGAAATAATAAATATTTTTGGGGACAGATAAATTTACTCAGATTTGAATTTTAAACATTATGTGATAACCTTTAAATGAATAATATTCTATTATAGAACAAAATGAGTACCTACATTACGGAGTTGGGAATTGTGTTGGTTTAATCTTCTCATAGTTGAATGAACACTAGATTCAAGCTGTTTAGGAGAATAAAGAGTTTATTGTTGCTTATAATATTGCAGGTTACACTTTATCAACATGACAGAAGAGTCAATAGCAACATCAGGAGTTTTGCAAACTGGTCACACAATATCCGCTGGAATTTTCTTGATAGGATCATGCTTTTTCATTTGCCAGAATGTCTGTATGCCTAAGTCTACCAAAATACTAAATCAATTCTCTCTTAGTCACCTGCCTCTGGAATTGCTTTATCCACTATAGGTAGTATTTTCCCACATCATTTGTACAATCTCTCATAGGCTTTCTTTTTTTTTTTTTTGTCATTTAGGATTTTTTTTATTATTATTTTTTATTCAATCGTGTGCATATGCGTGTGTATGTGCGCGCGCGTGTGTCTGTGTGCGTGTGTGTCTGTGTATGTGTAGAACCACGGACGAATTCGCGAACCACCATAGACGCCACCACCTCTTTCTGCCCTGGGATTCACAGGCTCCGCCCTACCAGGACCAGAAGCGCAGGCCGCCCCGCTTCTGCCTGGCGTCTATACGTGGGATCTGGGATCCGAACTCAGGACCTACCGCCTGCAAGGCGGAGGCTTAACCCCTGAGCCACCTCTCCAGCCCCGTCATTTAGGATTTTTAAAATATTTTTTATTATTATTTCCACTCATGCAAACTTAACAGGTACACTAGTCCCCTCCCTCCCTCCACCTCCCCCCCGGCCCTCCTGTTTCCCCCTCCCCTCTCCCCTCCTTCCCCATCCCCCAGTGCCTTTCCCTCAGTGCCTCCCCCCCAATCCCTGGAGCATCCTTTAATGTGCATGCCAAACTCTCCTCTGGGTCCTTCTCTCCATGAGGTGCAAGGACTCAGTGGCATTTCCCAGAACCCTTTCCTGTGTTCCCCTTAAGCATAGGAACACTACTGTGACTGTCAGTCCCTAGCCTCCAAGGATCTTGGTGCCTTTCGTCCATGCTAGACTTTGTGGGGTCAATAATGTGTTGGACATTGCGCAGGTCATGCTAAGTCCTATTATGATTACTTCGGCCCTAACTTGTGTGGAGTATCTTGCATATTATTACTCCTCCCTTCCTTGTGCTCTTACAATCTTACGCTCCCTCTTCCGGAAATGTCCCTGAGCTTCAGGATGGGGAGAGATTAGGCTGGCTTAGTTCCTGGTGGTTGATACAGAGTCTCTGATGTTCTGAATTATGGTTTGTTGATTTTTTTTTTAATCTTTGGCCAGGGGGTGACATCCAATGCCCATCAGGATGGAGGCAAGGGCATTGCAGGAACAGAAAAACTAAAAAAAAAAAAAAAAAAAAAAACATAAGCTTTCTTATGGGAGGCCTTAATTAAATAATTAATCCTATATGTGCCTAAAGTCCTCATTTGTCCCCGCACTGGAATTAAGTTGCCATACTCCATATTGCAGTTCACCGGCAAGTTGCTGCTAAATTCACCATCAAACGGCTTAAGGAAACAAGGGGTTTATTCTCTTACTACAGTCTAATTACATTTCTTAGTCCAGTTGGCAAGAGAGCATATGCCATCACCAAAGGCCTGAGGGAACTGGCCATACCATATCCATGTAACAGTTGACAGAGAGAGACAATCCTTACCTTTAAGACCAGCATGTAGACACAAGTATACACAAGGATGCCTACTTTCTTAAACAGTTTTCTCCATTTTATTCATCTGCTCGGGGACTAGTACCATCTGCCACAGGTTGGACCTTCCCCATCTACTAAAACAATCTCCTGGGCTGGAGAGATGGCTCAGGAGTTAAAACTCTGCCTTACAAGCAAAAGGTCCTGAGCTCAGAACCCAGGTCTCACGTAAAAACACCAGAAGGAAACAAGGAGGTAGAAACAGTCCAGAATGATACCCAAAGTCACCTTTGGGCCTCCACAGAAACATATAGTGCCCTCTGATACATTCACACACAGAGTAAATAAATATTCAGTTAAAAAATGAAACAATCTCCTACAGGTGTCCTCTGGGCTTAATTTAACTACCAATTCTCTGCAGATGTGCCCAGAATGCAAACCCTCAACCATCAAGTTAACACCTGTATCTAACTATGGCATTCCATAAGCTCCATGAAATCATCAGTTGTTAAATACGTCAGCCCTCTTTATGCCAATGTAGAAACACTCAACCATTACATACTAAACTCTGTTTTCAGATACAGGGATTACAACAGGAAGCAGTAAGGAGAAGAATATCTTCTTCACATCCTGCTTGAAGCTGAGATACAAGTAGTACAGCAGCATCATCCTGGGAAAAACTTTGTCTAAGAGTCCCTTATTGTGCCACTTGCAGTAAACAGAGGCCTTACAGAGAAGGATCACTGAGTGACCAGGAAGAGAGGTGTACTTGAATCTTCCAGCTCTTGCCTAGCATGTACAGGGCCAACATTCCTAACACAGCAGCTGAAAAAAAATTCCAGGAGCAATCAAAACCTTACAAAATACCTACCTAGTGAAGTTCTGATTCATTAATAAATATAAGAAAAACCCTTTTATGATTTTAGAATAAGGTCTCTCTTGAGGTGTCAGAAATGTTAAATACTTTGAGTTCCATAGCTGATAAAATTATAAGACACAATTTGGACTGATTTGTCCTTTTTAATTAATATCAAAAAATTGACATTTTGCTTATTTTATTAAGCCAGAAATCAGCATGTACAATGATACAAAAATCCTTCAAACTTACTATATTTTCAGTGCTATTTTAAGTACCTAATAAATATGAACTCATTTATTTATCACTTACCAGAAAAAGAAAACTGAGGAATGGAAAAGGTGCTTATTTAAGGCCTCATACATATCACACATACACATAGTACATATATTTCAATCAGGTGGCAAAAGTGAGCAGAAAGAATCCAATTCTTACCTACATTGCTGCATATAGGGCCTATCTGAGACGCAGTATGACATAATGACAAGAGTCAATGACATTGGAATCAAGCTCCCTTAAGTTGGAACACACAGTGAATTAACTCCAGTGAGTCATTTTTAAATATTTTCATTTTAAGGTAATTGTGGAATTAAGGACAATTCTAAGAAACATATCTAAAAGTCTTGTATCACATTTACCCAATTATTCTTGGTGGCAATATCTTATACATTACTAATATGATCAACTTATTTGCTTTACTGGTTTCTCTCTCTCTCTCTCTCTCTCTCTCTCTCTCTCTCTCTCTCTCTCTCTCTCTGTTTTATCACTCTCTCTCTTTTAATACAGAGAAAGAAAACACATACAAGCAAAGAAACGCAAATTGTAAATTTAATGCCAGTTGTTTAGTGCATCCACTACCACAGAAACCAATGTAAATTAGTGGTGTAGTTACAAGGGTCTTTCTTATCGTCCTTTGTAACAGTGTCCTACTTCTCTCACCATGCTTTCCCAGCTCTAAATCATGGTAACCATTAAAATCTTCTTCCTGGATTAGGGAGATTGCTCAGGAACCAAAAGAGGTAGCCATGCTAGCAAAGGCTCCTGAATTAGGATTACCAGATCACAAGTAAAAATGCAAGGTCAAAATGGCAACAACCTGCAATTCTGACCTTGGAAGGAGGACTCTGGGAAACCCTGGAGCAGAGCAATAGGGATGTAGAGCAATCCAGGATGATTGCTATGTCACCCTTAGTCCTTTTCACATGAAGAGACCTCTGGTCACACACACACACACACACACACACACACACACACACACACACACACACAAAATAAATAAATAAATAAATAAATAAATAAATAAATAAATAAATAAATAAACAAACGAACAAAAATAAAGTTTAAAGAACTTCAGTGAATGACTGTGGATGTTTTTGTGTGTGTGAGCATACATTTTCATTTCTCTAGGATAAATGTCCAGGATCACGATTTCTAGACTATAAGATAGTTGCATATTGCATTTCATTTCCTATTTTTATACATTTTTATTAGTATTTCTGCTCAAACAAACTTAATAGGTACACCAGTTCCCTCCCTCCCTCCTCCTCTCCCAGAACCCCCTGCTCCCCCTCCCCTCACCCCTCCCTCCCCATCCCCCAGTGCCTCCCCCCCAATTCCCAGAGAGTCCTTTATTGTGCATGCCTGACTCTCCTCTGGGCCCTCCTCTCTGGTGACGTACAAGGACCCAGTGACATTTCCCTGAACCCTTTCCCGTGTTCCCCTTAAGCATAGGAACACTACTGTGGCTGTCAATCCCTTGCCTCCAAGGATCTTGGTGCCTTTAGCAAATGCTAGACTTTGTAAGGTCAATAGTGTGTTGGACATTGCGCAGCGCATGCAAAGTCCAATTATGATTGCTTCGGCCCTAACTTGTGTGGAGTATCTTGCAAATCATTGCTCCTCCCATCCTTTTGCTCTTACAATCTTACTGCCCCCTCTTCCGCAAATGTCCCTGAGCTTCAGGATGGGGAAAGATTAGCCTGGCCTACTTGTAGGTGGTTGATATAGAGTCTCTGAAGTTCTGGATTGTGGTTTGTTGATTTTCTTTTGCAGTTTTGCTGCTTCTGCAATGCCCTTCACTCCATCCTGATGGATATTGTATGTCACCCCCTGGCCAGAGACAAAAAGCTGTTAAACTAGAGTCTTGTTATAAGAGCACATTCAAGGGCAGATGTAATAAAAAGTAGGAAACCTCAGTGAGGGAGGGGTCAATCACCCATTTGCAAAATGGTTACTTTTTATCTGCCATACTACATGCCCTCCCCTTCTGGTGAGATCATACCCCCTCAGTTGTAAATGATCAGGAACGAAAGTCTGTGAACTTAACCAGGTGTCTCATTACTTCCTTGCAGTCCTTGATGGAGGCCTATTTTCTCTGCTGTAACATGGTCCCATCTCTCCTTGTTTCTGGTGTGGCCTTCCAACCCCATCCCTCCTGTTCATAGTCCTTGCAATTACTGTAGGTAGTACATAGATTTGCCTTTGAGTGTCTCAAGGTGGGCTGGGTGGGTTTGGTACTAGGAGCCACCTTTTAGGGAGTACATACAGCGCTTAATTTTCTGGGTTAGGGATACTTAACTTAATATAATTGTTTCTAATGACATCCATTTCCCAGCAACATTTCCTAATTTTAAAAAATGGCAAAACTATTTAACATAGCTGCTACAGAATTGCATATCTTCTTGGGAGATGGATGCAATCCAGTTTCTCTACATCCTTATCATTTGCAATTGTCAGTTCTTTTATTTTAGTTATACCTGTAGTTTTAACCAACTGTTCTTTGAATTTGTGCTGTCATAAGAAGTAAGGCTGTTTCAATGATCAGGACTATATGCTATAGAAAAACCAGACAGGAAGTAAGGTCCTTCTTCCTTTTTTCCTGTCTACATCCACCCTCATCCTAAGGCTCGGGGAACATGCTGGAAGAAGGGAGCAGTAAAGATTGTAAGAACTTGAAGGGGGACAATAGTGGGCCGGAGACTATTTCCTGCACATGACAAGAACTTCATGGGAACTGTCCTATCAACATTTCACCAGGAAAAGGGAAAGATCTCAAAAAGTTCCATACCTTCTTGAGAGACTCATGAGAACTAATAGGGAAGAAAAGGAAGATGCTATCCACAATGGTATATCCACTGATCTATGACAATTACTGGAGCATGAATCATGTCAGGCATATGGCATCAAACACAAATTAGATGAAGCACAGTGAGCCACACAACTGCAAACACTTGAAAATAGGAGGACTGTGACAGGGGAAATGAAGGGTTGTTACGGGAAAAGGAGGGGGGATGGGAATGGGAACAAAGTGGAGAGAAAAAACAAAAATGAAATTATATAAAAAATAAAGCTTGTTGTAATGAAAAATAACAAGTCTTTCTATGTCTGCACAAGATTTTACTTTATTTTACTATAACTTGCACTAATATCTGTAGATCAATTTGGACAGAACTAGTGCCTTTGCCGCAGTAGACATGCCAATTTATTAACATATTGTATATTTCCAGCTATAAGTTATTGTTTTATTACTTTTTGTTTCTTTTAGCAAACAATATGTATTTAACAGTGCTTTGATTATTTTCATATTTTTTTCTTTTAATACTCATTTGTGAGAGAGACAGAAATGTATGTGTTGTTACTAAGGTCTACGGACAACGTTCAGAAATCATTGCTGTCCCTCTAATATGTAGACTGTAAGGAACTAATCAGCTGCCTGGATTATATGCAAGTGCCTTTATCCTCTGTGCCATCTCACTGACTACCACTTTTTTCATATTTCCAAAACACCCACACTAGCAAAATCTTCATCTAATATGCACGTAAGAAACCAAGTAAAATAACAAAGGACATAAAGTGCAATTTAGAGATTTAAAAAAGCACTTTTAAAGACTTCAATGACAATAACTAAATACACACCATATGTGTATGATGAAGAAATAATTTATAATGAGGTTGTTAAGATTGTTCATAGACAGATTAATAGAGCCCTATAGTTTGTCTGAGTACACAATGTATTTTAATTACAATAAAGTCACATGTCAGCATATTTCTTATTATTCTTCTTCACCCTGAAGGTTTATGATACATGCTGTAAAATGAAGACTGGTCCTTGCTTATATTCCAGTATCAGTCAGTAATCCCTGCATCATAAAACAGATGACAAATTAATTACAGAAAATCATGAGTGCTAAATATAAAAATGAACAGAAATAGAATTCTTAAATTGTAGAACACTATAAATGCAGTATTTTAAACAAATGAGGAAATATCTTAGTCATTTTCCTTATTAATTCAATTATTAGATATAATTTTAACAATCAGATCTCTGTGATTACTAAATTTTTATTTAGTCTGATCAAAGGGAAGATGTGCTAATTTTCAGTCTACCACTGAAGGGCAACTGCCAGGAGGAAAAAAGACAATTGAAATGTAATATACTGTTGTATCACACAGATTTGCCATAATTTAATAAGGCCATTCAGTAATCTTGTGCTCTCATAGAGACACAAGAAAACCATTCAACTTTGTCCTATTCCTGCTACCAACACTAAGATGTATATGTGTGTTGTAAGATTGATACATGCATTCTCTGACTTATGCATGCACAAATTGAGAGATTTTATTTTTGACTAGAGTACACTGTTATCAGAGAAATTGCTATGATTCCTCATTAAAATGGTTAGGCATTCCACATTACTTCCACTCTAATTTCTTTTTTTTTTTTTTTTTAAATTTTTTATTATTATTTATTCAATTGTGCATGTGTGCATATGTATGTGTGCGTGCACGCGTGTGTGTGTGTGTGTGTGTGTGTGTGTGTGTGTGTAGAACCACGGACGAATTCGGGAACCACCATGGACGCCTCCACCTCCTTCTGCCCTGGGATTCACAGGCTCCGCCCTACCTGGACCAGAAGCGCAGGCCGCCCCCGCTTCCACCTGGCATCTATACGTGGGATCTGGGATCCGAACTCAGACCTTCCGCCTGCAAGGCAGAGGCGTAACCCCTGAGCCACCTCTCCAGCCCCCACTCTAATTTCTTGAGAGGAAATTCCACATACAAAACAATATAAAGGTGGCAAGTAAAATCTCAAGATAAACATTTATTTTTCAAAATATTACATCAACCCATGTAAAGCAGATTGTTTATATAGGCACAAATAAACATTAGAGTTTCTATGAATCACATTCATTTTCATAATATTCTTTATGACTTTAAATGACAACATTTGAGCGAGGAACATATCTCTGTCAGTAAAGTGTTTACCACTGTGCAAGCATGAGGCCTCAATTTCAATTTCCAAGTCGTTTGTGACATGTACTTATCATCCTGCCATTGAAGAGGCAGAGGGAGGTCACAGGCAGGTCTCTTGGGCTCCCAGGCCGACCAACCTACTTGCTGAGGTTTAGGTTAATGAAAAAACTTGTCTCAAAAAAACAGGGGTTGTTAGGATAAAACACAGTAACCAAAATATTTTCAGATTTATAGACAGGCCTGAAGGAACCATAAAAGCTCCTCAGAGACTAACTGCATGAATAAATGTGACATGATCCCTTTTATTGAACTTGAATGGCTAAGTGAAAAGAAATACATTTTCTAAATCCATTAAGAAAAAGAGAAATGAGGAGATTATTAAGTAGGTAGCTGGGGGTATTTATTGTCACTGTAAGAAATAAGGTATAAAAGGTATATAAGTGAATGGTTAAGAAATACTCCTGACTTTCTATGACCTGTCTATGCCTTTCATTGGTCATAAATGGGAAGACAGTAGATTTCCTGACTGAAAAGGAAGTACTTTGTGTCAGGGTAATCCTTGAAGTTACACAGCACAGCAAAAAGGACAGAAATGACTTGCTATCAAGAGAGTGCAGGGAGATATTTGAAATTTTGACCAGAAAAAATTTACATTTAATCCTGTATCAAGGTAAATTTTGTTTAAGAATGAAAGAGAAAGAACTATTGATTCTGTAGGAGCAGGGAGAAGTTTGTTGCTAATAAGCTTGCCTTTTGCCAGAAATGTTAGAGGTGCTTCAGAGAGTCAGAAAATAATAAGGGTTAGAATCTTGGATCTGCATAAAAAGAAACAGATTAGGGAAACAATAAATGAAATGGAAAATAAAATCATATTTCTACTTTTATTTGATTCAATAACTACTCATTCAGCCAAGGGATGCCAAACAGAAATTCTGAACAATTAAAATTCATGACAAAGAAAAATAAATGGAGGAGGCATTAGAAACATTCTTTTACAGTTATCTGCACTAACATTAAGAAAAAGAAAAAAATTGAATGAAGAATTTACAAAGACTCGTCCCTGCTCTATTTCACCAGGCACCTGAACTGGCCCCCAATCAGAGTTCAAGTACAGCATGAGTTAGCTATAACCATTTAATGATTAAATCTCTGTCTCTTCTTAAATGCCAAAGACAGAAATGAAGACACAAGCAAAAACTGAGAGACTAGTACAGGACCTGTGTTTCACTGGATATACTTCCTGGTATTAGCCATGCTCAAACTCAAAGATGTGTTTATTTCAACATAAAACTATTTTAGAGACAGTTATTTGTCTTCCTTGTTTTCAAATCAGTAGTTTATTGAGGGAGTCACTCTTAAAATTTCATCTGTTCTTTTTCAAAATTGAAGATGCAGTCATAGCTTTAGTTTTATTTTCTTCTCCAACGTCTTTGAAATCTTGCAATACAATATTCAAATTCCCTGAAGGCTGTCATTTCCTAAGAAGAGAGACAGATAACCTAAAAGTCAACTTCCATAATGATGACAGATTCACAGAAGCACACACGCACATCCTCTCAAATAAATACAGGTGGTGTAAATCCAAATTCAGTAACTATCCAGACTTTTGAGTATCTAAAGAAAAGTTGAAAAGTCAAACTAACTCTGAAGATTTTTTGTAACTGTGGTTGAAATATTAGGTAAATCTAATACATTTTAGTATATTTAAAAATTATGTATAATGTAATGCTGATTAAAACCCCATTTTTCAAGTATGTGGTCCAGAATTTTAAATTTTTTTAGACATAAAATAAACGAGTGGTTTTAGGTTTCAATATCTTACTGGCATGATTTTGGATAACTCAATGAAAATAAATATCAAATGCTAAACTTGTTAGTGAGTATTGATGGAAATATCATGAAATCATATGTATAATTACTTGTAAAGTTTTTGAGTGCACAGTATGAGTTAGCAACATTTCTAGAAAGAGATACCAAAAGAGAGACCTCTTTTCCAGTGTGTTAAAGATAACAATGGTGAGGAAAATATATATATGCAAAATTATAACATATGAACATGTATACTGGTTTAATCATAGTAATTCACTAGAATAACTTGTTTCTAAATTCAGAGGATAGTTAGAATGCAACCCAGAATTTAAAAAATTTTTAAGACAAACAGAACTTGGATATATGAACTTACATTAAGCTTTTTTCAAATAATTGCTAAATTCCATTTCGGAGTCTTCATTGGAAGTTAAATGAGACACTTTCTCTGGTTTCCATAACAGGTTTCTGCTTTCAGGGTTCAGTGAGTAAGTCTATTTCTTATTAGGTTCAAGAAAAACTTTTAGCCAAATTATAAATGGTCACTATTTGTGCATTTATTAGTTATATTTTGGAGCTTTCTATAATAACATATTCAATAGAGAATGTCACACAATTAAAGTATCTCTCCTTTCTCTCTCCTTCTCCATCTCTCTGTCCCTTTCTCTTCTTAAGGAAAATAGAAATAAAAAGTGGGCTCTAGGTTGAACTTGAGATCTCCTTTTGCTCCCTCTTTTATCACCTTTTGTGATCCTGGGCCTCTTTCAACATATTAGATAAATAGAACAAATTTCATGTGCTGAATAACTTTCATTAAAACCTCTCTCTTCCTGATGAGCATTTGTGAGGAGGAAAAGACAATTTCATGTTTTGATCCCTATATTTCACAAATTTCTTCCAAAATCTATAATGCAATCATATGCTTCAGAAAAAAAATACAGAAGGAAGAAGTTCCTCTAGTTTCAAGCCATTGTATTGGGATCAACACCCCTGCTCCTGAATACAAATTGGTGGTGTTAAGAGCAGGGAGGAGTGGAGAAGGGAGTGGTGTCTGGGGCTGGAGAAATGTCTCAGAGGTTAAGATTTCGCCTCACACACAAAAGGACCTGAGTTTTATCTCAGATCCCATGTGAAAAACGAAAGGTAGAAATCACATGGACCTACACTTTGGTACCGGGAGGCAGACCCTGGGAAGTCCCAGAGCAAAGTAATGAAGGTAGAAGCAATTCAAGATGATTCCTGAAGTAATCCTCTGGCCTCCAGAGGCATACACAGTAACTTCTGATACAACAGAGACACATATGTACAAACACACACACCACACACACACACACACACACACACACACACACACACACGCACCAAACTTCTCATTCCTTCTCACTGGTAACAAACATACCACAAGATTGTAGCACAATATAGCAAATAGGATATTGACACTACAACCAATATGCCACTACTTTTATTAAAAGGACTCCTTGATGTTGTTCTTTTATGGCCGGACTTACTTCCTCCACTCCATGTACATCTTAAAACCAGGCAATCACAAATTTGATCTCTCATATAAATTTGTCATTAGAAACACATCATAAAAATGAAATCTTTTGTTTTGTAACCACTTAAAACACGTCCTATTCACTTAGCATAATTCTCTGCAGCGACCTAAAGATTATAGTATACATCAATACCATGTTTGTCCAAGTGGTTGCTTGTTGAAAAGTTTCTGCTCATTAAATGTACAGATGTCAACACTCAAATATTTTTTGTGTGAAAAAGTTCATTTCTCAACAATTATTATTTAAGAATGAAATTTGTGGGTTGTTTACAGGAGTCATGTTTTAGTTTTTCACAAAAATGCCAACTTTTTTCTTTCCAGAGTAACTGTACTGTTTTACATTTCCATCTACAATTTGTAAGGGATGCAGTTTCTCTATTTTTTGCCAATAATAGATGATGCCACTATTTTTAATTTAGTCATTGTGAAATGTGAACAATCTTGTCTCATTATGAATTTAATCTCTGTATCCCTAATGGCAAATAATGTTAAACATCTTTTCATGAGCTTATTTGGCATCAGCATGGTGTTTTGGTTGAAACGTCTCTTGCTAGCTTTCTAATGAAGTTTTCGGTACTCTGTTTTGTCTATGTTTGAGTTATAATCTATATACAAGGACTGGGATAGATACTGGCATCTTTTCCAATGTAAAGATTGTTTTTCATCCAGAACTACAATGTTTTTATGACTGCATCCATCTAGTAATTCTCAAAGAGCCTTTTGCAACATTGTTTCCATTGTTTTCCATGTAAATTTTTGTGGAGTTTGCATGGTAGCAACAAAAATTTTCTAATCTTTACATAATAATAATGCTGAAATGTATATCAACTTGGGTGAAATTGGCTTTGTTATGTTGACTACCCCAAACCATATTTATAGAATATTTTCCACTTATTTATCCTGACATTTATGTTATCATAGTTTCACCAGCAAAAACTTCTGTTCTTCCCCCATCTGATTAAAGTTACCAATGATCTCAGTCACTTCAAAATTATGCCTTCCAGTGTTAAGGATATAGCATTTTCACCTTGAGCATATGAATTTAATTTTTCTTTCCTGCCTTGTTATGTCTTGGTAATTCATTTGTTTTATTTTTACAGTCAGTCATCAAATATCACCATGTGTCCATTCATCTACTAGAATATAGCATGGTTGTTTCCATATTTTGACAATAACGAATAAAGTTGTTATCCATATATGTGATTTTGTAGAGGCCTTAGATGTCCATTTATTGATGAAATATCACCATGAAAGTGAAGGTGCTTATATTCTCACAAAAATATATTAGGGTCAAATTGGAGATCCAGCAACTCAAAGGAATAAATGGAATTATTGTTTTGATGAAGTTTACATGTTGTTAAGAAAAACAATGAAAACATACCAAATTTATTTGTTATATGTACAATAATAGAACAAAGCTCTGTGATAAAGAAATATTTGTCCAATAGACAGAGATACCTTTTGAAATACTCTGAGATGGAATTGAAATAACAAGGGATAACTTCAGAAACTTCAGAAAAGTTCTACCACATGTAATATAACTTCAAAGATGTAAGTGATTGGATTTGAATGTAATTGGCTGAATTGCAAAGGTCTGTTTATTCCTGTCCATATCTTTCACTAGACTATTGTGCCAGTTCATTTCAGCTTTCAACTTGGCAATAGTGAGGTAAGTTTCTAGGAACACCTTTGAGAAATCGTTTAGTGAAGGCAAGTCTGTGAGCACACCTGTAGAAGATTGTCTTCCCAGAAATAGGAAAATCTACTGCTGTGGGTGGGACCACTCCGTGTGAATGAGCATGTGTGTATGTATGTGTGTGTGTTTGTGTGTGTGTGTGTGTTAGAAGGAGAGATAGAAAGACAGAGAGAGACAGAGACAAAGAGAGAGACAGAGACAGAGAGGTAGTTGACATATAGTAAACTTCAAAACTGATATGCAATGGCTTTCTTGATATTTGATGTGGTGTGACCATTTCCCTCTGCTCTGGTTTGTGACTCTCTTTCCATGGTGGACTGTAGCTTAGGTTTGTGAGCATGATTAAAATTTTCTTGTTCCTCTAATATGGCTAGGTCAGATATTTAAGAAGTTATGAATCTAACACACAAATATCCACAGAGGTGGAGGCTAGAAACTAAATTTTTCCCATCTGGGAGTTACTAGGTAATACCCACCAATCCTCTACCTGAATAATGTATAATTTATCAATTGAAATAAATTGGTAACATACAGTATCTCAAAATACATCATCCATAATGTCAAGTGAAAAATTCCAAATTGAATGAAAAAGATGATCACTATTTATTTGTATCAACACAATACAGAAAGTGGACATGGACAGAACTATCTGGCAAGGTTATTGAAGCATCCATAATTAAAGTAAATAACACAGATCAAGTGTGGTGGTACTGTCACTCAGAGGGCTGAGGCAAGAACTTCATGAGTTCTGACAAACTAAGGCTGTGGAATGAGAGACTTTTTTTAAAACCCCCAAAATGAATGTATATGGAATGAATTACAAACTTCTCTGCAACAGAAAGGATATGTAGATAATGAAATAATAAAATTTTAAAAATACAGAAATCAGTATATTTTGCAGCTAGCCTGCGTGATTGCTGATAAAATCACCATCAGAAGGCTTAAGGTAAGAAGGGGTTAATTCTCTTATGATTGTCCAGTTACAATTCATCGTCCATGGGCTGGAGAGGTGACTTAGGGCTTAAGTCTCTGCCTTGCAGGCAGAAGGTCCTGAGTTTGGATCCTAGACCCCAGGTATAGACGCCAGGCAAAAGCATTGGCCTGCGTTTCTGGTCCTGGTAGGGTGGAGTCTGTGAATCTCGGGGTAGAATAAACAAGGAGGAGGTGGAGGTGGTCCATGGTGGTTCCTGAATTCGCCAGTGGTTCTACACACACACACACACACACACACACACACACACACACACACACACACAATTGAATAAATAAAAAAAAATTTTAAAAACCCAATTCTTAGTCCAGCTTGCCTAAAGAGCTCACACCGACACCAGGGCCAAGGAAACTGGCCACACCTTCACCACATAAAGGCTGAAAAAGAGATGATCATTACTTGCCAGACCAGCTTGTCTGGCCAAGTATACACAAGGATGTCAACTTTCTCAACCAAATCTCAGTATTTTATTCCAGGGCCTAGTCCCACCCACAATGGGTTAGGCCTTCCCCATCACCTAGACACTCTCCTGCAAGTTTGCTCTGAGCTTAATTGAACCACTAATTCTTTACAAATATGCCCAGAGTTCAAACCCTCAACTGTCAAGTTGACACTTCAGTTCCAACATTTAAAAAGTTCAAAATTTCTTAACTCTAAGAGTCTATTAAATCAGAATAAATTAAATACTTTAACACAGATAAAACATTAAAACAGAAGTATCTTGACACAATAAGAAAATATCA
This sequence comes from Typhlomys cinereus, assembly GCA_023101885.1. NCBI lineage: Eukaryota > Metazoa > Chordata > Mammalia > Rodentia > Platacanthomyidae > Typhlomys > Typhlomys cinereus. The sequence continues at coordinate 308,314 of JALPQD010000692.1, read as the reverse complement.
AATTAGAATCAAGTCCAGCAAATCAAATGCCTCATCATGTACTTGAATGTCCATCCTCTATTGCTCATCATGTAGTAAAGGTGGCTCAAAGATTCTAGGCATTCCCAGTTCTTGTTTGCAGCTCAAAGTTGTAGAAATAAAGTTCCTCTGAACCAAGCTGAATCTCCACTCACAGCCATCCTCAGCATGCATCCCATGGCTCTGGCATCTCCAACAACACTCTGGGTTTGCCTCTGCAACCATAAACTTCATCTTTCTCTGAAGGAACTTTATGCCTGACCCTTGGTGCAAAGCTTTTGATATTCTCCATGAACCACTCAATTATATGCCAAACCAGAACCATGTGGGGGATGCTGCCAGATTCCCCAGTGAGGTTGAAAAGTAGCTTGCTACACTCCAGCCACAGCTCTACCAACATCAGTGTGCGGACTCTGGAAAAGCCTCTTTCTATGTAGCCAAACTTCCAAAGGGCAAGAAATGGCTTCAGTCTGTGCCATTGGCCCCTGAAGGAATCCAGGTTTTCAAACCACAGAATTGTGATATGGTGGTGTTCATATCTTCCACCTTCCCTGTGCAAAACATTAGGCTTCCTTCAGTGATATTCATTTCTCCCACAACAGCAGCTTCCTGCCCTTTCCACACCCAAAGCTTCATGGCCATCAACACAGCTCTCTTCTATCAAGCAAACCAGTCTATCCTTTTTAAATTCAACTTTACCAAAGTCCTTGCTCACTTCATCATAAACTGGGCTGAAACAATCTGCAACTCTCTAAGCACTGCCATTATCCAAATGGCCCATTAAATTCTGTTCAAATATTTTTGCATTCAAAAAAGTCTTCAAACATTTCCAAAATTTTCCAACAAAAATGTTCAGAATCCATAAAAGCCATACAACCAGATTTATCAGCAACACCCCACTTCTCTGGCACCAAACTCCGTAGCAGCTAGGCTGCATGGTTGCTGATAAAATCACCATCAAATGGCTTAAGGGAAAAAGGTTTTTTTTTTTCTCTTATGATAGTCAGGTTATAGTTCTTGGTCCAGCTTGACTGGAGAGCTCACACCAACACTAAGGCCAAGGGAACGGGCCACGCCATCACTACATAAAGGCTGAGAGAAGGACAATCATTATTTACCAGACCCAGAATGTCTGGCCAAGTAGACCCAAGGATAGCAACTTTCTCAACCAGGTCTCTATTTTATTCCAGGTCTTAGTTCCAGCCACTATGGGCTGGGCCTTCCCCATCAGCTAGACAATCTCTTGCAAGTTAGCTCTGGGCTCAAATCAACCACTAATTCTCTACAAATGTGTCCACAACTCAAACCCTCAACTGTCAAGTTGATACCTCCACCTAAGTATGACAATATATAACCGAATAGATGTACTCTTCAACGCAGTGAGGTACAGAGAGGAAAGAATCTGAAAAAGATGATATAGAGATGTGGAAGTTCCTCAGTTTTAACAAGAAAAGAAATTGATGTACTATGAACTGGTCTTCAATGACCCGTAGGGTTACAATAAAAGATTCATAATCCATAACATCAGTGACCTTAAAGGACAGTCAAAAGGAATGTTGATGGTAAAAGATAACACACACAAGGAACAGAGTTAACAAAGAAATTAAGCCACAGAGTCTCAGGTATATGTTCATAAACAGTTAAACCCTGAAAAGAAAATCTTAAGTGTAACAAAAGAGATAAAACTTGTGTATACAAAAAAGAGTTCAAATAACAGAGAATTTGTGAATCCATGGAAGGTGAAAGTACCATGATATTTTTCATATGATGAAAGAATGATCAGATTCTAGCACAGAAAAGGGAAGGCTAAACTTTCAAATATACTTTTACAAGGCAAGGAATATAGCTACCCAAGTCAGACATGCACAGAACAAAAGGGAAAAAGGAAAGAAGCTACAAAGATATAGGAGCAAAAGTTCTTAACAAGACATGACATACATTATATTGAAGTTAAAGATGAATATAATGAGGAAAAAGTGAGCACATGTTAATTTAAAAATATACTTTAAGGATACCAAGACTCAAAGAGAATTTCGTCAACTTTATAAGGAACATCAATAAAAATCCTATAGTTAATATAGTAAAAATCATGAAATACTTTAAAGCTATTTTTCTGATATTAGCACAGAGAAAAATCATCTGATTCCAGCTCAACTTATATTTCACAGTGTTAGCAGTTCTAACATGTACAAAAGTACAGAGAAAGTAACTGCACAAATCATAAAATGAAAGATAAAAGTCATTATTTGAAGATGTAATGATTTCCAATTGACACAATTCCAGAAAGCTCTTAAACTTTCTCAGATATAAAGAGTGCACAAAGATGTCACAATCCAGGATCAGCCTCAATGTGTCAATTGCATTCAGAGAACAGAAAGTTTCATAAATATATGATAAATTCATTCTAGAAATTATTGTACAACATCAGAGCTATAGAAAAAAACAAATTTGCATGCTTAAAATTTTGTTGGTCTAAGATTATACTTTTTAACTTATTTAAATTAATTAGAAAAAGAATAATTGTATAATATAGTAGTAGAACATTTTCCTAGAATGAGAAAGGTCATGGGCTCAATCACCAGCACAGCAAAAATTAATAACTACAATGTTTAAATTGTTTGAATTTATGGGCAGTAGACAACCAGAAAGCAAAACTTTAAATGTGACACCTTACAGATTCTTTAAAAATAAAATAAAAATTAAAATGTTTATACACCTAACAAAATGAGCAAAAATATATATATAAATTATGTGTTCATAAGACTGAAAGACTAAATATAGTAAACAGGCTGGTACTCACTAGAATTAATATATACTTTTAATGCAATCTCTTTAAAACATCCATATTAATTTCAGTTTATATAGGCAACTACCAAATTACTAAAAGTTTTATTTGTGTGATTTGCTTCTGGCTTTAGCACCTATGAAATAGCCTCCAGGCTAGTAGATTTCTCATTGAATTTTTTTAAAGAGCTGAAAGTGATATGCTTACATAATAAGTCCAGTAACTCATATGATGGTGTATTGGCAAAGCAGAAAATAGATTAATAAATCAATTGTTTTCCAGGAATTATAACTACAAAAACTTAACTAACTGAATTTTCACAAATGGGCAAAAATAGCTGTATAAAGCAAAGGTAATCTTTTCAACAAATGATGATAATGATAATGTATTTGGACTTGCATAACAAAAATTATAATCCCTCAACTTAAATGCCACACTTATTACAAAAATCAACTTAAAGTGAAACATAGATCTACATGGAAATGGAAATAGCAAAAACATTAGAAAAAAGAAACTTTTATGGCTTAAGAGATGCAAATATTTATTGCAACAGATACTAATAACTCTATCCATAGTAGACAACTTTCGATGACCTGGAAATTAACAAATTTTAAAGCTTTTGCTTCCTAATGCATTGATAAGTGTATTAAAGAGAAGCCACAGTACATTTGCCAACCACATATCTATAAATGGCTCATATATAGGAAACATAAAGGACTCTTGAATATTTACATTAAAATAAAAACTGTCCAACTAGAAAATGAACAAAAAATGAACAAAATTATGTGTGCATATCCTCAGTGAAGAACAACTAAGACAGGCCTGCAGGTAAGGCACCTGTTCATAAAACCAGAAACATGAGTTTATTCTCAAGAAGCCCATATGGTGGAAGGAGATATTGGACATTGAATAGTTGTCCTAGGACTTCAACTTGTGCCCCATGGCATACATGTGTATGTCTTCTCTCACTCTCTTTCATATATATATAATATATATAGGTGTATGTATATATATATATACACACACATATATGTATACACACACACATATATATATGTGCTTTTTTTGAAGATTTTATTTAGGATGAAGGAAGAGGAAAATGGAGAGCTAATAAGTAATCATTTAAATCAAGTAATCATTTAAGTAGCAGAATAAATTCTGGACATACACCATAAAAGTCAAATCTAAAGTCAACAAAATTGTGTGCATATAAACATCCTAAGAGGTTTTAATGGGAAATGTATCTACAGCAATAAGATACAACTTCAAAGTATACATTCAGATGACAAACAAGCATCTGGAAAGATGTTAAAAGTCTTTCTAAGACTGTCATGATATATTTCTACATATTTAAGACTAAATAAAAGAAAAAGAAAAGAAAATTCAGAGCACCAGACTATGGTGACAATTTGGCAAAACTGGATCCCTCATGCACCACTAGTAGTTATAAAATGCTACAGTAACTTTGTTGATGCCTTTATATATCTAGACATTGATTTTCCATCTCAATAAGCAAACCCTTCAGTATGAATGCAGAGAAATTAAAATTTGTATGTATTTATTTTGCAGCTTCGTTTGCAGAACTCAAATCAAGAAGCAGTAAAATGTCCTATAGTAGATGAATTCTAAACAAAACACAGAATGCCCATTGACTGAAACAGTACTCAGACACAAAAGTTAAAAAAAAATTAAATGAAGTTTAAATGGAAATAAGGACTCAATCAAAGTGAAAAAGCCAATCTCCAAAGTTCAAAAATGGAATGATACCATTTGTCTAGCATTCTTGAATTGACAGAGTAATGGAGAGCAAATGAGGTGGTGTCAGACTTGAAGGATGACTGGGAAGAGTGTGTAGTGAGAATGTAAAGAGACAATATGAAGTAAATCCTTGTCATGATGGAATATAGTATTATAATGTAGTTGAAAAAGGAAATGTGGTACATGTACCAAATGGAATTTTATCCAGCCATAAAGAAAAAAAAACTCTGATATTTGTGTAAATTGAGTGAAACCAAAAGTCACTGAATTATGCAAAAATAGCCAGACTTAGCAAAACAAATACTATATGTTTTGTGATTTCTCTGTTATTCTAGATTAACATATATGTGCATATATACATATATATATATGATATATATGATGTATATATGCTATAAATGTAGAAAGCTGATCATGAGAGAGTACAAAAATGTCTCAAGTTAGTGAAGGCAAGACAAACATGTAGAATAGTAGAAAACATTACACAAATACAAAAGAGAGCGAAATGGGTTGAGAAAAGAGCAACCAGGTTTGGGGGAGGATTGAGAGCATTAGGAAGGAGACAAATAAGAACTATGTGTAACAAAGCATATAAGGTTAATTTCCTGGTTTTAAACTAATGATATAGTTATGTAAAGATGCAGTTCTCTCATTTGAGAGAATCTGATTAAAGAGTACATGGGATATCTATGATATCTTTCCAACTTCTTGGAAATAAGTAAATATTTCAAAATAGAAGATCGAAATTTTCAGACTCCTGCCCTACCAGCTATTACCACTGGCAAGCTGATCAATTTTCTTAACAAGTGACTTATAATGTATCTCCAAGGATCTACCACATGAAGTGATTGTGTGGACTGAATGAGAAACATAAGCAATGTAAAAACACAGGAAAATAGTTACAAGATCTATACTGGGATCCACTGTAATTGAGCTCAGGGCCGTTTTACACATCTTTCACATTCTTTTCAACTAAATTTAAGCATGCCTTCCTATAAGGATTGTTAAATATAAAGGAAGTACATATATTATTCACAGTATGGAAATAGTTGCAGATATTAAATGATTTCTGAATGCTCAAAAAGATAACTAAAATAGTTTCTTGGGATATATAGCTGTCTCAGTGTTTGATGCTTTAGTATTAGCAAGGATATATTCTCTCTGTTTTTTTCTGAAATTTCAACTTTAGGGCTTCTCAGAGTTGATCATGCATTAAGTCATCCATGAAATACCTAGTGATTTTCCAGGTCTTGGATATGTTTATACTGTGTGTGTGTGTGTGTGTGTGTGTGTGTGTGTGTGTGTGTGAGAGAGAGAGAGAGAGAGAGAGAGAGAGAGAGAGAGAGAGAGAGAGAGAGATGTATAGGCATATGGAAAATTTTAGGGTGTTTCCTTGCCTTCTACATTCCCTGAGTAGTGGGGTCTTCACTACTGCTTTCTAAGCTTGACAGGCTCACTAACAAGATTCTGGAGATTCTTGAAGGTGTGCCTACCATTTCCTATAATGCATTGGGATTACAGATGCTTATGTCATTTGGTATGCGTGTGTGTGAGATCTAGTGATCTCAGTTTCCCCCACTTGAACAGAAAGCCCTTTACCTGTTGAACCATTTTGCCAGCCCACGGACTCGTACTTCCAAAGGGTTCTCACAGACTGCTGATGTTGACAGCTGGTGAACAGATAAACCAAATGCAAAAATATCTTGACTTGAGCATATCTATATAAAAACCTATCAAGATGTAATTGTTCACATCAATTGCCAGTTTGCCAGCATCTGGATTCACCTGGGAGACAGGCCTGTGGATATGAGTATTACGGATTATCAAGATTGGGTTAATTGTGGTGGAAAGACCCACCTTAGCTGTATGCTCTGTGGGACACATTCCATGAGTTAAGTTAAATGGAGAGAATAAATTGAGAAAGAGCATTCATTTTTCTCTGTCTCCCAACTGTGGATGCAATGCGATCAGTTGCCTTATGCTTCTGTTGCGCTAACATCCCAAACATAATGGACTGTACTCTCAAGCTGACAGCCAAAATAAATTAAGTGGCTTACATGAGGTTGTTTTATCATGGAAATAAAAATTTTTACTAATACTTGGTATATGAGATGTAATACCAATAATATGAACTGTAAGGTAATATACTCTGATCAATACAGTACCTCATAGCACAGAAGATCATCCATGCTGATATTAAACTTGGATCTAAGCAAATCTTAGCCATATGGATCATTTTGTTTCAGGAAACATTTTCTTATATTCATATTTAGATGACTAAACCAAGATAAAGAAATGAGAACTGGAGAAGGGATGTTTTAATTTATAATGGATAATGTTGAACTAAAAACAGTCATCTAAAATTGAAGTTACATGTCCTGTTTTATTTTATATAAAATGTATTAGAGAAAATGGATGGTTATAGTAAAAAAATAGAACATGCAATTAGATATTAAGGTAAAATTGTAAAAAGATTCAAAATTTTGATTTTTAAAATTATGAGAGAGAGAGAGAGAGAGAGAGAGAGAGAGAGAGAGAGAGAGAGGATATATAAAGGTTGAGGACAACTTTTAGAAGTTCTCTCCTACCACCATGTGGGCTGCAAGGATTGAACTCAGGGTCACCAGGTTTGTTCACAGTAAACTTTATTTGCTGAACTACTCACACCTCCAATTTATGTTAAACTGTTTTTTATTTATTTCTATATCAAGCAAGTGAATGTTGGAGACATAAAAAATCAGTCAAGATAATAATTAGTATGGTAAAATACTTAATAATTAAAATAATAAAAACAACAAAAAAGTCTGAAGGAGGTTGTAATTACAACACGAATATCTTTCTTAAAAATGTAGCTAGTTTTTAAAAAATATTGAGCTCACCTGCTGCATGAAAATAATGAATAGTAAGAGCAAAGGTGAATGCCCCTATTGCCAAAGAATGATTTATAAACATTCCACAACGTCTGTCCATTTAGGGTTGAAGTCTTTTTGGAGAGCAATTCAATGATCATTAAGTCAGTCCCTCACAGAATGGTTTTAATCACCAGCACAAAAGAATATGAAGAAAGAGAAAGTAGCTAGTGAAGAAGTCTTATAATAACCCTCACTGCAATTTAGTCTTTGGAGAGGATTTCCCAATTTCATTAAAAGATTATTCTTTATGATTGCAGAAAACACGTCCCATGAGACTTACTCAAGTTCAGACTACACTGTTCTGTTCTGCTTCTCATACTCAATTTTTGTGTTGTCCTCACCAATACATGATTGCTGGTTGGCACACAGGTATAAAAATTAATGGGGTAGAAATCAAATAGGTTAAGAAATACACAAATTATTCTAGTCATTTTGCTGGTTGTACATTAGAGTATATTACTTTTATTTTTAATTTTTGGTGACATTGTGAGGCAGAGGAATAAAAGGGAAGGCATATACAAGTTAATTCCAGATCATAATTTTCTGTTTTCTTATTTTGGAAATGTACATAGAAGTCACAGAACACATTGTTACTCTGATTCTAGCTGCAGTGTGTTTCTGTTGAGAGGGCTTTGAGGGCTCGGCCAGTTCACTGTGCTATTCCGGTTTGGACACTAATCAGAACACAGTGGAGTATTATTTGAATTCACAGAGCTTGCCATGCTAGAAGCACAACCTTATATGTAGTGTCCATGGGCAGTCCTATTATGGAAAACCAACTTGAGAGAGAAGGCGGATCATTTGCTTGTGCGCAGGTCCTGGAATGTGAAGTATCCAAAGGCCTCAACAGAATCCTGGCATCACTTACTCTGTTGACTCAGTGTTGGGCTCGCTCACTCTCCCCCTACAGGACTCAGATCTTGGAGGCAATTGCCTTTGGAGAAAACGAATAGGAAAAATTGAAGTGTTATTTTTCAAGACTGCTGAAATTTATTGGCTTCTCATCGTACCTAAGCCTGCTGGAGCAATAAAATTGAGAGAAACTTTTACCAAGATTTTATCCCTGCCTTGATATAGACTTTTTTCTTTCCAAATGCTTTGGTGGGAAGAAGTAGAGGACTGTTGTAAGTACGAAGTAACTAAAAATATCTTTAACTGTAGCATAACTTTTAGCTTGTGGTAACCTCACTAAGTTTGTGGATTGATTTTTAACTTATTACAGTTATTTATAAAAAGGATCTTCTGTATATTTTGTAATACATATATAAGCATATATTTAAGTATATGTGTTTCACTCCGTGAAATATTTTAATGCAAATGTAGTAGAGCTTTCCCCTTCATCCAATAGAATAAACACATCTTTCTTGCTTAAGAAACTAATGGTATACACCCTGAATAACTAATGAGTATATTGAAGAGACCACTTTGATTGCTGTGAAGTGCTTTGGGTATCTGTGTTATTATTTTGATTGATATTTATAGACTTAATAAGCATTTCATAGAGGGTGATGTGCTGATGGATATTCTCAGTGAATTCCTTTTTATTGTGGGAGGTCTAAAGGTTGGAAAGTTTTATCTGATATATCATGGGAGAAAACAAAGTATAAAAAGTACTTGTTCATAAAGATTGAATTTCTAAGTTTTTCAAGGTATAATTAAATTTTCTGTGTCATAATGATACTTTAAATGATGTTGTCAGCTGTGCTGGAAATGATCAGGTAATTTCTTGGTTAGAAAACAGTCTGAAAACTTGAGATTCTATTCCTGTTTTATAGAAAGTCATCTGGTAAGTCATGACTCTATGACCTAACACTTCAGTAAAACTGTGAATCATTTATATAAAGTGGAACCTGCTTAATTTTAAGAAATCAATTGTGACTAAGGAACTTAAAAACTGACTGTATCAGAACAGGAAAATATCTTATGAAAGTAATGTGTGATGAGGACAGTGTGTTCCAAAGATGAGGATTATCTTTTAACTTCCTATTTTTGACTTGTTGACTAAAGTGACTCAAAGATACACATGAGGACAAAGCCTATATTTAAAAATGAACAAGTAAACCTGTACAAACAAACTATATTTCATAAATTCCAGGAAAATAGCCAAACATAGTGACAGTGAAAATTATTAGAAACTAATTGACATTTCACACTGATAATAGAGGCTATCATATTTCAGGTGACATTTATTTCCATTTTCACCTTCAGAAGTTTCTTTTACAATCATCAGTATTACTTTCTGCAAGGCAAACTATTCCCTTTACTAACAATACAAAACTCACATAGTGTGATATGCACTTTGTAATACATGCACATACATATGCACATTTTATTTTCTATATTCCTTTTTTAACAACTTATTATTATCAAAATAAGGAAAATAATTAAATATCTCTGAAAAACTAAAATCACCAATAAACAGATCATCTTTTAGAAACTGTCACAATTATAATTCCAGAAGAGAAGAATAAATTTACACTTCACTTTGTGATATTCAATTTTGTTTTTTAAATTCCTAGAATTTTAAGTAAAGAAATATGCAGGTTTTTATTATAATGCATTTCAAAACCACCAACTAACACTTATGCAATCTTATAATAGGTTTTTTAGAACATGCATATCTTTTCAGAAATGCAGTGCGCATAAACTTTTCCTGTTTAAGGATGTAATGGGAGAGGAAAGTTCTGGTATTTGAACCCTGTTTTCTTTAATTGCCATAGATTGAAAGATGCAAAGAACACATTTGATTGTTTATTTGCTATAGTCGTTGCCTTATAGAGTTACTCCTTAAAAGAGAAGATCACAGTACTAAAACAGGAATTTACTTTGAGAATTATTAATAGCATTTGTAAGAAGTATTCAAGTAGTTCATTGCAAATAGATGTTTTGTTCAAAGGTTTTTTTGATTGTTTGAAGTGACATACATAATGTTTATAGATATCTTAAAAAAATCAACATGTAGAATTTCATTTACAGAGTTTTTAAGGGCATCTTCACTAGACAAAAAAAAAATCCCCATACTAAATTATTGAAATATTTTTCAACATATTAAAAGACTTTTGTTGTCTTTTCTGTGGCATTGTCCTATGGAACTCTTTTCTTTACAGGACATTGTAAAGTGTTACCTGAAATTTTAAGTATTTAAGGGAGAAGAATATTGGTTGACACTCACCTAGTCATAGTAAAATACAGATTAATAGGAAAAGTATAGATTGATCTTTACTCTGATAAATTTCACTTAAACAAGCAAATGATTTTTGTTCTTAATTTTTACTTGACAAAACTTTTGAGTTGAGTTAGCATACAGTGGAACAGGTTGCTTTAGAGAATTTTCATACACACTTAGGTGAATCCATTCCTCATTTTCTCTTTTCACCTCCCTCCTCCTGTCCACCTTGCAGCCTTCAGCCATTTGAAATTCTTATAATCTAATTTAATTTCTGTCTGAATATGAAAAGCGTATCCTGTTGGTGTGACAATGTATGTTTTATATATGTATCGAACATACTTAAATTAGATTACACAACTAGGAAAAATCTTTTAAGGAAGGTTATTTAATACAGAAGTAGATCCTTGAGAGAAAAGTACATATAAGTAATTTTTTTTTAATTTCATGGAACAGCACTTCTGAGTGGAGAGATTTGATGGAGTTGAATCTTTCCCTAGTCAAATTTTAAATGAAAATTCATGTTCATTACATTTTTTAAAGCACATTTTTTCTCAAAGTCTGCCTTTATTTAATGCAAATTAGAGTGTTAAAAGAATTTATAATGTAGGAATTTGACATTTCTGCTTTTCATTTTGAAAAGATACATTGATTAAAGTGATGTCAAAGTCAGTTAATGGAAGCGATGCATTTATTTCAGATATACAATGTATACAATTTGAAGGCAAGCCAAATCACAATGATAAGGAATGATGATGACCTTGGTTTATTTTTATACAGTACATTCAGGTTTTGATTGGATTCAGAGAAAGGTGATGGTTTTCCATCTCATCAAGTCCTGCTTTAGTCCTAGGAGGTTTATGCTCTGTTATCAAGGCAATTGGTTCATATTGAAAAGTTTTGTTGCAAAGGTCATGGGAAAGAACTCAGGAAACATTATTTTTTTTATTAAATATAACCAGTTCCTTAGCAGAATATCATAAAAAAATATTATCTTTAAGGAGTGCGATCTACACAGCCTACTGATTTTCAGAAACCAACAAATACCTCTCATTTTGTACCTTTCCCATTCTTTAAGCATGCACAGAGGATTGGAGTATGACCCATTGTTATGTCCAGCATGCATAAGGACCTATGCTCTAATCCCAGCACCAAAAACAACAAAAAAAGTCTTTAACTTCCTTAGCATTCCACAATATACAATATTGAAATGTCTTCAAGTTCCAAAGTTTCATTTTAATATAAATATTAACATTAAAATAACAATGCTGTTGTGTAGTTTATAATTTTGACCATTTTGTATGAACCTGTTTTTTGTCACATGTAGAATTTCTCCCAAAGTATTTGCAAAATTTCAAATTCTCTTCAGTGAATTTAAAAATGAAAATATCTTATGGAAGAGAAATTACCATTTGTGAGTAATTCATATATAAAGTACAGCTTGAAGATGATCAATTAAAGCATAATTTGGAGTTTTTGCAAAAATGTTGAGATAGAACTTTGTTTCCTCAATGTATAATAGCATATTTTAATATTAAATATGCTTCCTAGGCCAGAAGATATTTACAGATAGTCAGAAAAAAATTTTAACACCCAGTACATGTAGCCATTATCTCTCCTCATTCATGATTACTGATCTGAATATTGTGAAAGAAACAAACATAAAATGATAATAAAACCTTGCTTCTAGAGTTTTAATAGTATATGAAATTTCTTAATCACAAATACCGAGTGACTTATGAAGGTGAAGAATAAAGTTGTTTGATGATTCATGCTTAAAAATCTTTATTTTTTCCCACCTTATACCTCAGTCCCATTCAGAAATAAATCAGAGGGCAGTGTTGTGTCACCATCGTGACTTTCACGTAGACTGAAATTTTTAAGTGAAAATGTGTTCAAATCTGAGCTAAAACTTTGTTTAATTTGATATCACTCTTTGCCAATATCTGGGAGTGTCAGATAGCAGAATGCTCTACTAGGATGCATCACTATGTAAACCAGGATTGGTGGCAAATTGCTGTGATATTAGCATGCAACAAGCAGAGATAAGAAGATCAGGAGTTCAAGGTCATCCTCTGCTACATAGTAATTTTGAAGTTAGTCTGGGCTACATGTAATGTTTTCTCAAGTACAACTTTTTTCTGATGACCTATAATCTTTACACTTGGCTTTAAAGATTTTATATATATAAATAATTCCTGAGGGGGGAAAATGTTTTTACAAATCAAGATGGAATTTCACACTTGATTATATATACATCTGATCTTCATGAATGAAAAGGCAGGGAGAACAAATAAATATACTTTAATTAGAAAGGAACTGTCATTTGTAAATCATAATGACAACACATAGCTTCTATTGGTGTCATTGTTCTCATATGAATCTTCCAGAATTAACTGAATATTTTCATTCCGCATGATATTAAAGATTTAGACTTCTATAAAAGTAAAATGTTGAAAAAACAAATTTTGTTTTTTGTTCCTTCCACTTTTGAAAGCTGCAACTTATCTTGAGTCTTATTATGTTCAGTAAATGATTGAAGAGCTTTGCTTCTATTTTAATTAGTCGCTTCATCTTAATGTATGTGTCTTACCTATTTAAGTAGAACAATATAGTTGTTCTGATAAAAAGGAGAAATATGAAATACAGTACTAAAAGCTTCCTTACATAATGAAAAGAACTTAGATAGCTGAATGGGTTTCAAAGAGGACTGTTAAAAATAACTTTAGAAATGCAGATGTGTAATTGTCATGCTTTTAGTTTCTATTTAATGTGCACTAAACCATATGTGGAGGTAAAGGTGAAAGGGAGTAGCAAGTAGATTGTAGATTTTTGCTCATTTATCTTCAACCTGGAGATACATTTATACTCTACCACCAGAAATTGTTTCTTGAGTTTTGAAAAGTACAAATATTAATTGACCACAATTACCGTGACTTTGTTCTATGATTTCTCCAGTTACTAGCAAGTAAAAAAACCCAGCCTCTAAATGTTTTTACTGTCTCCTTGACTTTTCTTTATTTTGTTGTTTGGATTTTGAAGCTGTTCTTTCTGCACCCATTCCTTCTTTGCCTGAGACTGCTACAGAATCAAGACTATAAAAGGGCATAAACATCAGTAGCTTTTTGCTCATTCCTGGCACTCCTCTCTATTTGCACACAACTTGTCTTCTCCTTTATCAGATTACAGTAGATATAGTACCTTAGCCGGAGTGCTGACTTAAAGGGCAACAGAGCCAACACGCTTTTATAAGCACAGATTTTAGCCTTTAAATGTAGTAGGCTAAATTAAAAAAATAAGGAAAAATGTCATGCATTCAGAAATGTCTCAAGTATTTTCAACAAAGGAAAGCTGAGCAATTTATCTTTAGGTTGACAGCTCAGATAACAATAATGTTAAAAAATGTGTGGGTTTGTAGACAAAAGATTATCAGAAAGGTAGAGAAAGGTAAAAACTGTATAATGACCTTCTCTACTAATTGTCATGTACTGGGAAAAAGGAGTAAAAAAGGAGAATTTCAATTTGAAAGAGTGTAAGCAGATTTAAGCTACGTTGGCATAGATGTGGTTAACTGAAAGCTTACGGGAAGCTCAGACAGCTGGGGAATCCTGATTTAGTAGAGGCTAAAGGGCAGGGCAGGAGCTATGGGAACAGCTGCTAAAGAGCTAGAAGATTCCTTTGGATTAGGTGTACACACCCTATCTCTAATAGGCTCAAAAGAGCACCAAGTATTATCAAATGAATTCACTTTGCTCAAGCCTACATAGCATTTTCCATGTTTCAGTTTAAATATCTGGAAATAGTTCTGCTTTCAAAATAAATTCAGCAGTGAACAATATTAAAATAAGTGAGTCCATGAAGTTTGCATGTATGGTTTCTGGATGACCATTATTTAAAGTACAGTTTTCTGGGGATGATTTTATGTTTATTCATTCATTTATAAATGCCTCAGATACACAGTGAGTTACAACTATGTACCAAATACAGTATGATGCTGTGAACATCATGTTCTAAGTAAACAAGAGACTAGGACTTAAAGGAAGATATGCATGTAAATATATTCCTACTATTTAACTTTCATTCCCGATAAGAACTGCAGAATAAATAATATATAGTTGTAAGAATATATGACAGTGAGGCCTAGAGGAATCTTAGATATTGAGGAACATTCCTAAGACAAATGACAGTCACTCTAAGAATAGAATATTTGAATTATGGTGCACTTATTCAGGGGAAAAGAGAGATAAAAATGAAAGAAATGTTTGAATGTTCCAGTCAGAGTGGAACAATATTCGTGTACAAGAACTTGGTATGAGGAGAGATTGCAACAAGTTCAGCTTTCCTAGACACAGAAGAAACATGTGGAAACAAGCCTACAACTGAAAGACTGGGCTCTGGCTCAATTATTGTAAAATGTGAATGTTAATTTTTTTCTTTATATGAACATTACATAGCCTTATTAAAGTTTCATATAGACCAGAGATATGTGTGTGTGTTTTATAGATTATTACTGTCTTATAAAGAAGAGATTCAAAATGATTAAGAATAAAAGGAGAGCTACCACTTTAAGTTCTTTAGTTTAGAAAGAAGGTGATGTTCCCTTACTTGAATGAGGACTCTGGAGATGAAAGAACTAATAGCCTTAGTGTTCAGTATTCTTCAGGCCATATAAAATTGAGTGAATGATGATGGCATCCATGTACAATGGACTGGAAGGGATGCTGTAAAGATAAGAAGGATCTGGATTTTTATGAAAAGTGTGGATACCCTGGAGATCTGAAGTCTAAAATCCAAGTCACTCAGGATTAAAATGTGCTCCATGGATTTGATGTAACCTGCTAAAATGATCCCAGAAGGCTAAGAGAAGCAGGTAAAATATTTAATAAGGAAGGTAAAAGCACTCTTAAAAAGTCAGAAATGAAGCATCCAGATGTGGAGATGAAAGCAGAAGTTAGACGGTATTTCTCTAGAGAGTGATATTGCTTTCCATTTCCAATTTACAGACTTAGTGACGGAGGAACTCCCTTTCAGAAGCAGGTGTCTTGGATTCCACAGGCTCTGCCATCTATTTACCCCTAATTTCCTCTTCCACATTGCTATTTCAGTGAGATAGCGCTAAAATGTTGTCTTAGTAGAAAAGCATCGATAAATATTTAAATCGTATAATGTATTCAGCTTTTTCCTCTAGTCTGCACTTCCTAAAAATACCTACTTTGGAAACCCCATTTCAACTGACTACTGTAAAATGAAATGAGCCTTCAGTGTAAAATATTTATCATAGTCTGAATTTCAATTGCTCAGTCAGAGTTGTTAAGTAATATGAAAAATCATCCTTTGGAGAATACAGAATTGCATAGATATGACAAGGTAACTTTGCACATTATTTAACACTGTTTTAGTTAATATAGATGTTTATTGGAGAAATGTGTAAAAATTCCTGAGAACCATTAGTAGAATTGATTACACTTTTATCTTCAGAAATGATGAAAATACTTGAAAATATTGACCTTTCCGTTTCAATAAAACCAGCCTCACACTAAAGATTAAGGAGGCTTCTGAGTAATTGAAATTTAGTCACAGAACTATAATGTCCTGATCAATTACCTTTAGGGAAAATACAGATATTAATCAGATATGGAGGAATCTTTTTGACCATTAGGTATTTAGTGAGCTGGAACTAAAAATTGTTGAATACCTGCTGTCTCTGTTCATTTTTTTAATATATTTTTATTATTATTTCAGCTCATACAAACTTAATAGGTACACCAGTTCCCTCCCTCCCTCCTCCTCCTCCCCCAGCCCCCTGTTTCCCCTCCCTTTACCCCCCTCCCCATCCCCCAGTGCCTCCCGCCCCAATTCCCAGAGAGTCCTTTCTTGTGCATGCCTGACTGTCTCTGTTCATTTTAAAAAATCACAACACTGCCCCTTAGAGAATACACTCACATGGAATATATGTTTATGCACACAGCAGGTATAAAGTACCATAAAAGTTACACACCATGGGAATAATTAACCATAAGTGATTACCTATGAGTGGTGTGAATATGGCAGTGTTCATTGAACAGTCTAACTTTACTAGATGTACTTTGAGTATGAATATGTGGAGGTGTAGATTAGAACATTTCTGGAAAATGAGCAGGGATACAAAGGCAGTGATCAATGAAGCATGGATTTATTCTACGTATCAAGCTTAGAAATAAATCTTAGGGTAAAGGTACATTTTTTAAGTGATCCACATCTGATGATTCCCAATCAGATAGTAGAAGGATATTTTAACCAAAAATGTCACTGTTCCTATAAAACATCATTTGGAACAATTTGCTGCTCTAAATGACACTAATGTCTGAAAATATAAAATATTAAGATATACATATTTCATTTTAAATCAGTTATGTACTCCCTTTAATTATGTTTTCTTTATATACAATGTTAAGTGAGAAGGTTCGCAATATAATTTTTCTAGATGTAAGTCTTAATGGCAATACACTAGGCTAAATGGATTATTTCTTCTAATATTAATGATTTGACTTCTCTCTGTTGTGACGCTGGCACATTTAGACACATGAAAAACATTAACACATATTGCCTAGAAAACCAATGGCTTACATATAGAAAGATTAGGCATAACTAATACTTGTAAAATTTGAAAAACTTTTACTAAAACCATAAAGAAATAGATTCTTTTACTTGGGTGGCTCAGGGGTTAAGCCTCTGCCTTGCAGGCAGAAGGTCCTGAGTTCGAATCCTAGACACCACGTATAGACGCCAGGAGGAAGGGGGGGTGGCCTGCATTTCTGGTCCTGGTAGGGCGGAGCCTGTGAATCCCGGGGCAGAGTAAACAAGGAGGAGGTGGAGGCGGTCCATGGTGGTTCCCGAATTCGTCCGTGGTTCTACACACACACACACACATGGATACACACACGTGCAAACACACATACATGCACAATTGAATAAATAATAAAAAAATTTTAAAAAATAAATTTAATAAATTTAAAAACAATAAAAACATACTAGAAGACAGTTGAAAAAAATCAACAGAAGTTAATTCTCCAGTTTGAAGAGGCAATTATATTTTAATGGATTATTTTATACATTATCATATTATTTCTTATTCTTTTTGATAACTTTTCATAATGGAATTTCAAGTTCATTATAAAAATAAAAATGAAAGTGATATCTTTTATCTCATATTTTGTACATCAGTTGCTTTGAAATTGTCTTTTTCTCTAAAATTTTATCCTTTCTGTTCAAATTTCACCTTTTTCAGTTCTATTCTAGAACTTCAAATTAAAAAATTTGACAAAATTTCTTCCTCACCTCTTATAACCTTGCATCTGAGATCAACAGTGGCAACTCTCTGAAGAACGTTGTCTTCCTTAGGGATGTGCAGACTGGACATTCTTGCTATGTTCTCAAATTGGAAAGGGTTTCTCTTCTGAATGGGCTAAAAGCTGACTCTTTCTACTTGCACATTCAATACTAGCCATTTTTCAGAACTCTATTTTAGCCTGATTCTCCTTTTTTTGTGTTATTGTATTATCTATTATAGTACCCATGATTCTTTGTACTCATGCCTACATTGCTACCACCCATATTCACTAAACTAACTGCTAACTCTTTATCAGATTTTTGTAATTAATTCTGGAACTGTGATTTCTTGTATTCCATTCCTACTAATAAAGCCACTTCTACTCTGAAAGCTCAAAACAGTACAACTCCATCTCTTGAAACCTGAGTTTTCTTTTGTCTCTTTTGCTGTTGCTCTTCTATGTTTTTGTTTGAGAGGTGTCTGATTTACAATTCCAGACTGGCCAAGGATTAGTGGTTGTTTGCTTCAGTCTCCATAGTGCTGGAATTGCAAGTGTATGCAATTACACCTACCCCATCATCCTCTTCATCATTGAATACTGGGATCATCCATCTCATTTCACAAGCCGAAAACTTATTTTATCCATTATGTCCTTATCTCTGCTCTTGTTTAAGCTTTTATCAATCACTGTCAGTATTATCCCTTACTATCTTTCTATTCACTTTTCTTCATTTCCTCTACTTTTACCATAGCACATTATAGGTTTTTCTCATGTGACAAACACAGCACTGGCTTCTACTTGGGTTTCTCTGTATCCTCTCTTCCACATGACCTCTAATAAATTATTTTATGTTTGTTCAGGTTGAGGATATAACCACACTTAATTACATAAATAGCTTCTGTTGGTTGACAGAAAAGCAACTCAGAAAATAAATATTTCCATCCAAATAAACCAGAGATAGATAGATAGATAGATTCATAGATAGATTCAGAGAGAGAGAGAGACAGACAGACAGATACATACATACATACATACATACATACATGCATGCATACATACATAGTTGCATAGATGACTAACTGATGATAGATGGATAGATGATAGATAGGTAGGTAGATAGGCAAGCAGGTAAGTAGGTAGGAAGGAAGGTAGACAGATAGATACTAAGATAATACCATCATTCTTCCTGGCTACATTAGGGACCTTCCTGATGATTGCCTGTATCTTGATTTTTTGTGCCTAGGCTTTTGTAGATGATATATCTGTTTGCCTAGAAATTCTCCTCTCCCTTTCCTTTGTCTGCTAGATGATATCACTTTTCACTCATGAAATTTTGGTACTATGTAACATCTATCCACACCACACAGCACTGTTAGAATCTCACATGTATGTGAGTAACTAATGATTTAACCATAGTAAATATTATGAATTAAAAGTTAACTAATAAATGCAATTTTAAAAAGAATGAAATTGTATCCACTTACACATACTTAGATTTTATAAAATAATGTATGTGATAATTAGGTTGTTTTTTACTTATTTGAAAAATTGTGCTTTAATTGAAAAAAGAAAAAAGTTGTAGAAAAATCTAAACATACAAATATAAGCCATGAGATTTCTCTTCTAAATGTTATTAATGGAGTTTCCATCTGTTCTCTTTTTGATATCTCATGTGCTATTTAGTTCTAGAATGTTCAGTTCTGGTTTTTGTTTTTTAATATTTTAATCCACATATTTTCTGTACATTTTTTCATTTTTTGTGGACTGCCAAGGCACTGAATAGTATCTGTAGCATGTACGAAATTGCCACAAAACAAAATTTTCCAATCAGAAATTATATAATTAGAAATGAAGTAATAACTTTCATGGGCATAATAGAGTCAGCAGATGTGTTATTCACATGAAGAAAGAAAGATTAGTAAGCAGAAAAGATGTTCATTATCACTAGTTAGTCAAGAGATGCAAGTAAAAATTATGAATTGTCACTATATATTTATTAGAATGGATAACTTTTAAAAAATGATGTGAAAAGCTGAGAAAGATGCAATAATATTTTCCTATTATATTTATAGGGGGCATATGTAATGATAGGATAATCCCAACAACCTTGGGGCTTCTTCTAAAAGTAAACACAAAAGAATCATAAAATCTAGTGCTTATAATATAAAAAATTTATCCTATTAAGTGGAATTTTTTGCATACTCAAAACCTTTTATGCTGATATAATACAGAACTTGGAGTCAATTCAAACAGACCTAAGTGGACAAATTTAAAACAAACTTCAATGCATCTATGTCATGAGTAGGAATAAATACTGGTGCTCTCTATTTACCACTTTATCAGATCTCAAGGACAACACACACAGGGAAAAAAATTTCAAAAAGTTGCATACTTCTATTTTTGTGACACATTATTGTGATAAAATTACAGCTGTTATATACAGATTATACGGATTACTAGTTCCCAGAGGTTAGAAACAGGAAAAATTTTTCTTCCATTTAATTGGTGTTATGATGATAGACTTGTTCTCTTTGTTGTTTGAATTATTTGTTGCTAAATACAGTTACATAGAACCTATACAGGTATATAAGTACATAAATGAAAACATATACATGTCATAAAATGTGAATAAACTCTTATGTACTCTAGATTATACTGCAAGTTACCGAATTTTAATATTGTTCCAAGTTTGTAGGTGTTGTCAAAATTGGGAAAGCTAAGATTAAGTTTGCACAAATGTCCCCTGCTTATTTCTTTGCATCTTCCTATGAATGTATAATTATTACAACATATGGGAAAAGGTAAATACCAACATGAAATATTTGACAAGTTTCGAAATATTTGACAAGTTTCGTATGTCCTTTTTAGTGCATCATTAGCACACTTTATCAAGAAAAGTCTTGTAAATTAATATGTTCATAGGTTAGGTTACAAAGGAATACTTAATTTTAATTCAGTGGAAAGCAATCCATTTCTGTTAGACCGGGAACATGAATCACATATTGAGCAAAGTGTCATGATGATTGAGCCCTGTTCTATAAGCCCCACTTTTTTATGAAATTACATTTTAAGTTGTTTATGACTAAAAAGGCCCTATGGGAAAAGCTGGCATTTTAGAAGTTTTGGTCATCCACAGATAAGCTTAGATTTAAGTCTGAAACTGCTTACCAAGCCAAGTTATCTTAAGAACCTGATACTAATTTAGCTAATACTGTTTGGATACCTATCAGACAGCTGATCCTAAGCTGCCCTGCCGTATTGCAAAAGTAAATAGTGAAAAGTAATGCTGCCTTAAAAGGTGAATTAGGTTGGCAGCAAAGATAGATTTATGAAGTTATTTGGTCAGTCACTGGAATCCCACAGCTTATAAGGCAAGCAAATTAATGGAAAAGTCATAGCATTTGTCTCATTTATTTAGTCATCAAATCCCTGTGCATTTAAAACCAGGGACCATTTAAATAGAAAATTCTCAATTATAACAGTGAGTATTGGTGGTTGTTATTTTTGTAATGGAATAGAATGGTATAATTTTTAGCTTACATTTTGGTCTTGAGGGTTCACTGTATTGTGTAACTTGTAAGTCCCAGGCTACATAACCTAGATTGTTTACTAAATCATTGGTTTGGGGAGTATATTTGTGCTATTTGTCTTTTAAAATAAATGCCAGAATGCAAAAAAAGAAATCATTTAATGGACTAGAAAGCTGAAATGAGTCTTTGAAGACATAAAACACTTATGATGTGATAAGTGAAGTGGGTAAGAGAAATTGGAAGAGATACTTCTGCTAGTGCATAGAGTGCTCACCACTGCCTTCTTTCTTTGATGTGGGCTCAGTCTCTTGGGCTGGGTGCCTGAGGGCAGATTCCTAAGAAAGTGAATGGTTAGTTTGGACTACTTTGAAGACAAGTGTCTGCATATGCTAGAGCTATTGTTGGAAGCTTCCTCACAGGGGACTCAGAACAGAATGTCCATTCCAGAGAGTATTCAGTTGCAGATAACTGCTCTTCAGAGTTCATTTTCCACCCTCAGGCTTGGCTACAGTGATTGGAGATCTTTCATCTGTGTTAATCTGGGAGAGAGCTCATTTATAAAAGGAAAGTTTGTCACTGAGTAAATATGCTGCTCAAGTCTGAAGACACATTATGTACATGCCCAAAGTCAAGGTGAGAAATACTGATTTAATGACTTAGAATAAAAGAGTCAAAGAGTTTCTCAAAAACAGGATATACTGCTTTTGAATCACAGGCCCATTTGAAAGACAGAGAAGGCCATACAGCCTTTATTCCCAAGGTTTAGGAAGCTAAGACAGATGGACTCCCTGAAGCTCTCTGGCCAGCTGAAAGAATGAAGTGGAGAACAACAGAAGAAGATACCCAATATTCTTCTCTGGCCTCTACCACATACATATACAGGAGACATCACTCCTACAAACACACACACACACACACACACACACACACACACACACACACACACACATTCACAAAAGGGTTTTCTAAGCAAATCCCACAGCTTTTTATTTTTTTTAATTTTTTATGCTTGCCCAAATATCCATGACTCTTTTTATGTTTATTATGTTATGCATCATTGTAATAAGACTTCAGTTAAAATAGATTATATAATATAGTGTTGATAATTATATGACAAAAGCAAGGGACTATCCAGAGATAAGACATTTCAGGGCCCTGTATAACATATTGTTTCTAGATAAAGATTAAAGCCATTCTTCTGTTTGAGCTCACATTGTAGAAATATAGTACATGGTTTTGAAAACTGAAGGTATGCAGTCTGAATCACAAATGGCACAAAGTCAAATTCTAATCTGTCTCTTCTTGAAATCAAGTTCTGTCACTGGAAAATCTTAAATAATCATTACCTTTTTATTAAATGTTAATGACAGCAACATTGTACATACACAATTTAGTCTTCCAACTGCTGTGGCAAGGGAATATATTACTACTCACAAGGGACGCATGCAGCAATGAAAACGATATTATTTGACAGAAAATGTCACTAATTATGTCTTTTGAAAAACTGCCTCCTCTTGAAGGTTACAAACCATTTTTATATGTGTTTATGTTTTTACAGATTTTAAACTGTTACCTTACTCTGGAAAATTTTGATAAATATGTGTTGGATTAATTCATGTTTAAAAGTGATGAGATGATCAATTACAAACAAATTAATTTTGTATTAAATCTTTTGTTAAAGATATCTAATTTTTACAGATATGGAGTAAAATTAATCTCATGTAACTTCCAAAAATGGAATTATACACATGTAGACCCAAAACCTTTAATATGACATACACTATAAATTCTGTTTACAGCCTAAGTGTGTAATTGATTTTAATTCAATTGAGCAATAGATTTGAACTGAGATTCCCTTTTTGTAGTTCTAGGGATCAAACACAGGACATTGCTTATGCTAGGCAAACATTTTACCACTGAGCTATATTCCTAGACTCAAATTATCTTTTTGACATTGAGTCCATAAAAACATAACTTTTCTAATGGAGGACTCTAAAGAATGCATAATGATTCTCATGTCCATTCATTTTGTCTGAAAATGACATATTTTAATCCATCATTGCAACAGTGTAAAATGGAATTTTGTGTATATGCAAATTTTCTTTCTCTATTCATCTGATGATGGAGACATAGACTGATTCCATAACTTGGCTAATGTGGACAGTGCTATAATGAACATTGGATATAAAAGTCTGTCTGTGGTATTCTGACTTTAGGTATGTACCAAGAATCTGATAGTTAAATTTTATGGATGGCTTAGTTTCTTTTTAATTTTTAGACTCATTTAGCTGGTTTAGATTTCCAAGTACTAGAGTGCACTGTTTCCTTGTTGCCCACATCCTTGTCAGCATTGTTTTTTTTTTTTTTTTTTCATGATAGCCATTTTGACTGGGATAAAATGAAATCATAAAACCCTTCAGGCTGCATTTCCTAAATGTCAAAGGTGTTTTAATTCATTTGGATTTACTTTGGATAAATTTTTTTTCACACAGAAAGTCTATGTTCATGGTGCTTTTGATTGTATCTATAGATGAGTGGCTGTGTTACTGTATATAGAAAGAAACACAACAGGGATAAATTACTGTAAGTTGGAAGATTAGGGTGTTGTCTGAATGAAATAGTTAACTTTGAGAGTACATATTATGCTTATCTTACTTTATATAATTTGCCTATAAATTATTGTGAAATAATCAAAAGCATTGCTGTAACAGTCAGAATTTAAACTGGGGACTTTCAACATATTAAGATTTACTTCTTATCTAGCTCCAATTTGAAAAAAAGTGAAAGTTTATATCTCAGGACATTTAACACCTCTAAATAATGTTCACTTAATTATAAAATATGTATATCTAATTTCTAGATTCGAGAAGTTTAATAATTGAAATTAAATTGCCATGTGTTAGTGGGCATTAATTAGACATATTTTGGAGCATCTTCCACATCCTGTGTTATGAGATAGGTATGTACTTCTTACTATTAGTGTTCAATTGATGAGTACAAATATGCATGCATTCCCAGAGCAAGCATTCATTTCATAGAATGCAATTACTGGCATGATTTTTGACATCTTATTTATTGGTAGTGTCATTTAATTTTAATTGGAGTGAATGTGAATACTTTCACATGCTTAATGAATTTGCCCATAAAATGAAATCAAACATATCTGCTATGCTTTGAGGATCAAGAATCTCCTTTTAAACAAAAAGAGGAAAAGTCAAAGAAGGTGAGATTACATTTTTCATGCTAATTCCAGCATGGGGTTTTTATTTGTCAAACTACAAATAAAACCTTCTTTAGACATCATCAAACTTACTAGTCTGACATGTTGCTCTTAATTCCCAGAGTGCAATGATTGGTTTCCTTTTATAGCATTTAGTTTTTGCCTTGTATCCACTTGTTTAGAATGCAGTATTTTACAAAATGCAATGAGTTTTGTTTTCAGAGAGACTACTTTTATTGATGACATACATGACCGAATGAATGGCTTAGACCCAGATGTTATGCTTTGTTTTCTCTCTCTCTCTTTCTCTCTCTCTCCTTCTCTCCCTCTTTCTCTCTCTGATGTGTGTGTGTGTGTGTGTGTGTGTGTGTGTGTGTGTGTGTGTTGTGTTTGTGTATATATATGTGTCTTTGTGTGTAGGGGATGTGTGGATGTTTTCAAGGAAGTATCAAACTCCGAACAGATATTCAAATTGCTTTCTATCACTTGTTCTGTAAATGTTGCAGTTTGCATGCATGTTGACTATAAATTCATGAGCAAGCAGTTTATAGGGAAGGAAGAAGGTTTCATTTTCACTTATTATACTCTTGTTACAGTTATTTGTCCAGCTTGACAGGAACACCCACACCAACATCAAGGTCTGAGGGAAGTGGCCACTGTATCTCCATAGATGAAAGAGAAGCAATCCTTACTTGAGAGTAGTATGTCTGGCCAAATATACCAAAGGATGCCAACTTTCCCAACTGGTTCCTTCCATCTTATTCACCTGCCCAGGGACTAGTCCAGCCCACCATGGGTTGGGTCTTCCCTATTAGACAATCCTGTGTAGTATCATTAGAAGTTTACTCAACTACTAATTATCTACAAATGTGCTCAGAACTAGAAAGTTCAATTGTCAAGTTGACACCTGTCTCTAATTATAAAAATATTTAATAGTAAGCCTAACCGTGAAAAGATAATTGAATAAAAGGAAAAATATGCATTATCTAGTAGTTTTATGTGTTTTCATATTTAGAGGGGAAGGTTCAGATCTCTTTTATAGGTGAGTAGTAAAATTCTTTTTAGTTACAAAGAACTTTGATGTTACAAAGGGATTGCCTGAGAAGGAAAATGGATTACTCTCTCAGCTGTTTGTTTGCTATTGTATGTTATTCAATTCCTTTGCTAAAAGAGATACAGATAATTTATTAAAATTTGCTCACAACAAAAGGTTAGTATCCATACCAAGGATTTAGGAAGGCTATATACAACTTTGAGCACAGCATTGACAAAATCCACTATTCATGTCATAGGCCTTAATATTTTTAGGAGGCACTGATATCATATTGATGGATCATGAATTGCATAATTACATGGAATCACATCCCTATATAGTAGTTTACAATCTTTAGATTCTATGAAAAATTTTATCAAAATGTGAATTGTGGTATAAATTCTGTCTGAAGGCTTATTTTAGAATAGAAGATACTCTTTGTGGAAATATTTCAACTATATAAAATACAGTCCTGTACTTGATAGATAATAATACCACGATTTCATTATCATGGTTAGAAACAGAAGAGAAAATGGTGACCCTCAACAATGAAGAGCAATGAGAAAAATTATTAATTAGTGGCATCACAATTCTTTTGTGAAGGGCTTTTGTTAGCTGAAATAAAACATTGATTATAGCTATTTTGTAAAAGTATTGACTGAGTGTTGGTTCCAAAAGGAAATTGGGTAAAATTCACATTCATCTAGAAACTCCTTGTACTGTCAGGCACTGATTAATAAAAATTAATATAGGGAAATTAATTTTCACAAAAGATATTATTTCAGGCTACACATTTAGATTAACCTTAGCAAGTACACACTATTTTCCTGAGGTATACTAAGGACTGACAGTACATGGATATTTGAGATCTATTTGGATACAGTTTTACACTCCAGCATCTTCTACCAAATCTCACCTTCTATCCTACTTCATTAGCTCACAGTTGCCAGATGTAGGTCCCTAAACTATCATGTTTTCATATTTTCACGGACACCTCTTCCTACAATGCCCCTTTGTCTTTTCTTCTCTTTTCTAATAATTTTGCAATGATAGAATAACAGAGTCATGCAGAAAAATCCAGTATATGTCTAAACTAGCTATATAAAAGAATGTGCTCAGAATGGAGCACAGGTGCAATAAAGGGAGTCAGAATTATTTGATAGTAAGTAGTTGCTAAATTGTGGGAGAAGAGGACAAAAGAAATAGCTGTAAGTCCCGAAGAGTGTGAATTTTTCCATGTAGACTTCTCTACACCTTCCCCCAAAAAATTCTGTGACTCTATAACGTAAGGAAAATTGTGCTGGTTAAATATTTTACTTACAGTTAGATATTACAATGTGTATTCAGGTGTTTTGGCATGCTTTGGTAAGATACCTCTTTAAACTTTTACCCAGTTTCTCAAGTAGATATTACCTTGAGACTCCCTGACATGCAATTAATAAAAGCCCTTTTTTGTTTATAGAATATATTTTGGGATTTTAAAGATCAGTGTGGCTGCACAGTGCTATGACATTATCAGAATCAGGAAGGAAACAGGTAAACATCAATAGGGTCAAAACTGAAGGGCAATATTAGAATTGTTTAGTTCTTAATTTGTAATTGTTGATTGATTATGCAAGCGGGTGGAGAATAGGGCCTTCATGATGGAAGACTAAATATAATGAGTTTGATATGCTGAGAAATAGTTGCAGATCATCTAAATGAAAGTGATGCCTAAAGTAGAAGAGAACAAGATTCTAAAGGGATGGAATATGCTATCAGTGATAGGATTGGCAAACTGTAGGGGGAATGTTAAATGCGCCTGTTTAGTTCTTATAACTAAATCATTAGGATGGGAAAAAAATCGCCATTTTACAGATCAACAAAAGAAGTACAGTGTTTAAGTGGCTCCGTCAAGATCATTTAATTAATCAGTAGCAGATATGAGAATTTTTCTCGTTCTAAATTTGATTCTGAGTTTGAATGTTTTCATATATGTATACATATATGTAGAATATACTAAACAATATTTTCTAGAAACAAAATAGCCACTTAGTTTTATAGGATTTTTTTTCTTTTGTCACAATAGATTTTGAATTATGAGCATGAGAAAGATAAAAATAATTTTTTCTGGTAAAAATAATTTTTTCTGGCAAACAGTGTCTTCATTCATTGGATACACTCCATTTTAACACTAACTGATCTCTGCAGAGTACTGACTCCGTGTTAAATCCTTGAAGTTATCTCTGCCATATTGAATTTGATATAGAATAAAGATAATGAAATAATATATTAAATGTAGTATATATCTCCTTATATTATTAATTTTTCACTCAAGGCACATGAAATTACATTTGTGAGTAATTTAATAAATATATTTTTGAAGTAATTTTGCCACACTCTTTAAGTTATTCTATGAAATGAATTCTTGTAGAGTGAGAAATAATTCTGTAAACTACAATGTGGCTTTTTTTATTTGACCTACATTCCTTATGAATTCTATAATAAGTGTAGTTTATTCCTCCAAATCAGGGCTCACATATAAAAACTCATGCTGGTTCATAACATTTTGTACTGTTTTCATAGAAATACTGCGATTCCTATGGGTATGAGATTTCATTTATGAATTACAAAGATCTTTGAGGAAAAGACAATATCTTATGTAGCAATGATTCATTAAAGCTTGGCCCTAGATGTTACACAGTCCCAGGTAGGAACATTGGTTTTCCATACCAGCAGTCCACCATTATACAGTAATACATCTCATGGAGACTCCTTGCTTATGCAGCCCGTGGCTCTCTTGAAACAAGCAAAACCCAAGTCTCTCTCTTCCTTTTTCATTCCATTGTTTTACCTAATATTTTTGCATAACAATTATCTACCTTTGCCTCATTTTCAGCACAGTGGTAAAAATAATGATGAATCATAGGCTTAATAAAATTATGGACAGAATCTGATCATAAAATTCCCACTGGTTCATTCATAGACACAGCAGAAGTGTCTCTGCTAATTCTTTTGCTCTCTTTTCCTCTTTTGTATTTCCTCACTTCACCTCTCCTTTTTACTTTCTGTTCCATTCTCCTTTCATCTATACTAATACCAATCTAAAGAAAATGGCAATATTTTCAAGATCCAGAGCTGATTTATACACACAACTGTATGTGTGTGTGTGTGTGTGTGTGTGTGTGTGTGTGTTGTGTACAGAAGTCTGGCAGAGTGTTATAGACAGTGAGAACAGAAAGAAAGAGAAAGAAAGAAAGAAAGAAAGAAAGAAAGAAAGAAAGAAAGAAAGAAAGAAAGAAAGAAAGAAAAGAAAGAAAGAAAGAAAGGAAAGAAAGAAAAAAAGGAAAGAAAGAAAGAAAAAACAAAGGAAAGAAAGAAAGAAAAAACAAAGGAAAGAAAGAGAGAGCTCTAACAAAATAGAGGAAAGGAGGTACTATAGTAATAAAAGAGTGACAAGAAAAGGCACAAAACATGGAACTACAAAATTCTGGACAAAGTGATGATTTCTATAGGGTGTTTGGTAAGCACAGGAAACACTGCAGAGGGTGCAGAGTCCAGGCAAGAATGTGGGACTCTGGGGAACCCTACAATAACTCTAACATAACTGTTTATCTCTGCACACATACATACTCGCAGCACTGCTGAGCTTTGGCTGATTGCCTATCCCAAACCCCAAAATAGCTGTGCTTCATTCTTTTGTAGTGGCAGCCAGAGACACAGCTGTGTGGGGCCTGGCTATCTTTTCCCTTGGCTTTTACAAATAGCTGAGAGTTGGTAAGCTTGAGTGTGCACCTGTTGAGATGGTAAGTGCTGAGTTTAGTTGTCAACGTGGCCCTAAAGGGAATTTCAGATTTTCATTCTGGCAGATCATCAGATCCTATCTGGCCTTTCCTAAATGTTCCCTCCTTGTCCATGAGAGTTGGACAAACACCCACCCACCCCCCCCCCACACACACACACACGTGTGCGCATGCACACACACACACACATGCACGTACACTTATTTATATCTTATATCTTTCATTAATATCTCTGGAGCCTATGTCATGGTAATTGTCATCAGATTTTTGAATTTATTATTAAAACAATCTAAGTGGCTGAGTCAAATTTTAGTTACTTTATACAATTTTAAAGAATTTTTGAAATTTCAAATATATTTATAGAATTGGGAAATATTTATTTCCCACAAATATAAATATGCATTGTTGTACTTTGCATCACTATACTCAAAAGGATTCTTCATTACATACAGAAGACTCTATTTTAAACTGGAAAAGAGGTTATATTTTTTCAGAAAAAGTTATTCATGTGTGTGTGTGTGTGTGTGTGTGTGTGTGTGTGTGTGTGTTTGCCAGAAGTTATGTGAATGTGTGTGCCCGTGGAGGCCAAGGGTGACATCAGGAATCATTCTGGATTTGCTCTATCTCCTTATTGCTTTGTTCTAGATTTTCCTAGGCTCCACCTTCCAAGGCAAGTATTACAGGTCACTGCAATATCTGCACAGTGTTTTTACATGGGAAGGTCCTTTTGTTTGGCGGGCAGTGACTTCAATCCCTGAGCCACCTTCTGAGCTCAGAAAAAAGGAATTTTTCTTTTTATTTAAAAACAGCATACATTAAGACTTTGAATTTTTGTTGAAAGTTCAGATTCTAGTCCATTAAATACTACTGTTAAGCTTATGAGATTATTTTAACCACAAAAGTCAGTTTTTATATAGACTTATTTTCCTTAGTGCTTATTTTCTTTTTAAACTAAGGGTATGAATCAGAACATAAATACTAGCTCACCATGGCTTCTTTTCTCAGTTAATATCAGCATATGAAGAAATCAATGCTTGTAAATTTGATAGTATTATGAAGTCTATGTTAGGTGTCTTAATTGTTCTCTGCCTTACTTTTTGAGGTACCTTCTCTTCGCTAGAGTTCACTACCTTTGGTAGAGTGACTTCTACAGTGACTTTGGAATCTGCTTGTCTCTATATTGCAACCCCTATATTGGGGTTATAGCTGTCCTTTGTTGTGTTTAGCTTTGTTTTTAAACATGGATCCTGATAATCTGAATTCAAGCCCTAAGACTTGCACAGAAAGCACCTTGCCCACTGAGGCATCTTCCCAGCACTAACTTATTATATTAACATGTCAGATTTCAAGCAGAGAATAATGGCATTTCCCTCTTCAATGGAAGAACTATCATTAGCTATGATGGTGAAGATTTGGCATTGTAATGGCATTTAGAAAGGTTCTTGGTATTGAAACTCAGTAAGCTCTAATAAAAACAAGCAAAAAGCAAGCAAGATCAGGCAAACAGAATGAGCAAAGATGGTGAATTGGATAGTAACCTTAATAAAGCTCTATTAGTCACACTAATATTGTGCTCCAATAACTGCAGGTAGATACCTGCATATGGACAATGATTGTTTTAGTCAAAAAATATAAGAAAATGCTTTCTTCAAAAAGCAAATGTTTATAGGGGAATAAGTTTATGTAACTCCATACTTTTTTCCATACAAGTATGATAAATATGATTATCCCTGGATATTTGTTTGGTTATTCTTTATATGTTTATCTGGGTGATAAACATCTTATCCTTAGAAAATATAAATATAAATAGGGTACAGGAATGTGATCTTTTTCTTAGGTCCTGAAAGGTTTACATGTTTGAACTACTTTGATCAAGTTTATTTGTCTTGTTAATTTTTTTGCTGCTAAATTATTTTGGCATTCTTGAATTATCTGTCTACTGTCTCATATTCACTTTCTAAACTGTATATGTAAGTGTAAGATTTGTATAGGAACATTTCTCCAGTGACTTCCTTTTATTTGTTAAGTACATGATTCTAATGACCAAATTAAATTTTGTGTTTCAGTATTCAACACTGGTTATTCTGATAGTTACATTATCCTCCTTCCCCATTTATCAAGTAAAGTAAGTCAGTGTGTTTAAATGTTCATACTTAAAATAAACACACATTTAACATATGATTTCAAATCTGCATGGTCCCATGTCTGTTATTTAATGTGTTTTCAAGCTATCTGCCAGTTTTCCTTAACAATTTCTGAAGGTATACCTTCTTATTCTTTCAAAATTTTAATGAGATATGTAGCCTATGTATTAAAGTGTGAAGTATCACATAAGAAAAATAAATTAATCCCAGTTGTTCCTTTTTCAAGACTGTAACTGTCAGACAATTTGGCAACGAACACTAGTTGGCTGTCTAAGGGTCCAAGACTGACCTTGAGCACTTCCAGTTGCATCATGTGACTCTCTTCTTTCTGTTTTTACCCCAGTGATAATAAATACCTTACATTCAGAAAGGCAGGAGCATTTTATATAAAAATAAAAAGTATTTTTCAAATAAATGCAGTAGTAAAGTTCCATGGTGCTTTCAAAGCAATGTAACCAATATTTAGTCTGGCATAGCAGTACAGTTTAATTCTTGCTTTTATGATAAAACTGTTCCACATATTTGTATTAATTTGTGCTCCTCTGTCCAGTTTTCATTTAATGCATCCACACAATATTTTAAAAAGCAATCATACACTTTTACTATGTATTTAAAATGCATGCAGGAAAATTTGAGACTTAGTTCAAAGGGTTCCTGGGAAACAGTTTAAATATTAGGAACAAAAAATAAAAGGCTACATTGGTTAGAATTTGGTTCGGTTGCATGCAACACAATTCTAGAAGTTGTGAGATGTCAAGTAGGAAAGATTTAGTGATGTCCCATGAAAGATGGCCAGGTGTGAACAGTAGTGCACTGCAGATTGCTCAGGACCTACGGTTGTGGTGCTGAGGCACTCAGAGGTCTTCCATCTTCCTACGGTACTGTCTTAATGTTTCATAAGGTTTGCAGATCTCCAGCTTCTTTGCAAGTGTTCTTTGCATGCATGTCCAAAGCCAAGCTAGCTTTGTAGCCAACTTTCCTGCAAGTTCCCATACATACTGTCACTGAGAGTCCTTTGTGTTTAAATATGTTAATTCCTTCTATGACAGCAACTGATGATGAAAGCTTGCTTTTAAGTTGAATGTGTTGGAATGATGTGCTATACAACATTGTGCCTATAATTAGCAACCATAAGCTCTTAAAATTAAATGAATAAATTTCACCTTGTTCCTTTCAGTACCACAAAAGTTTTTTCTTGATATCTTGAGGATCACATTGATTCCCTTTGTTGACACTAGATATACATGTGTTGTGCCTAAATGTGTTTCAGCAGATCAGTGCCACCATCTTACAACTGCTGGTATATCCCAGTTATTTCCCTCCCTGGAGGACTGTTTTTTGTTTTTTTAGTTGAAGGAGGTCAGAGGTGCCACTGTGTCCTTCAGGGTCAAGTTGAAATGTATTTCTTATATATCAGGACCACATTCTTTTTTATGTTTTCCACCTCTATACTGTTCCTTCACTAACACTCTTTGGACTTAACCTGAAGATATACAAGCTGTCCTGATATAGCCTCTGCTTGAAGAAAGTCTGCCCTAAATAGGATTTAGTACAAAAAATTTCCAACCATTCTTACCATTCATTGTACAGTAACTTTAGAACTTGCCTTGTATTGATCTGAGAAATGGAGAGATAATGTAAATATGTAGTAAAATACTGCATATTTAACTACTCAGGGGGATTGTAGAAATTTATTTTCTATGTTCCAATCCGTTCCTACCTTTGGCAGGTTGATGTTTCAATCTACGTTAGATTTATTTGATTCTGTTTTATACATTTATATATCTTGATAGCTCACAAAAAATAATACCCATTTATTTCATTGCTTTTGCATGATAATGTTCAAGATACAGTCTTTTTTAATTGGTTCATTTTAAGTGACATGCCTTGCTTGTTAAGCTCTCAATACTTCTGAAATATTGTTGTTAAGGGTTGTAAAACTGGATGAAATTTAAAAAAAAAAAACAAGCAACTCTAGTAACCCCAATGAGAGTGCATGTGCGTGAATGTGTGTGTCTATATGTGTCTTATCTCTGTGTATACATCTATGAAAAACATGACACAAAGTACTAGATTACTGATATCTTCAGTCAGGCAGGTAATGTTAGGACATATTTTTAGGTAAAAGAAACAGTAATATAAATATAGTCTGTCATACTCTTCACAAAATTATCAGTGCTGGAGCAAATAAAAAGGCTCATTCCCCTTCTATTCACTATCATTTCACTCACATTCTTATCAACACCTCTAGTTTCCACAGGTACTGGCATGTGAGCACATATATATGAGAAACTGCATCATTTAGGGTTTTGTTATGGACATAAATTTGTGTATATTTCTGGTGTTTGTACTAATTCCTTAACCTACTTCATCGGTGTTTCTATTTATATAAAATAAGTATCATTCTGACTCAGGGGAATTTTCAGGACACAAGCCTCTTGACATTCTTGAATTAGTTCAAGTCTAATTCAGAAATAGAAGCCTCCAGATTAGAAATGCTGGTGCTAAAAATGTATGTGCAGCACAGATTCATGGAAAACTAGGCAACAGAGTTACTCATACACTAGGATCTTGGCAGGGGTTGTCATGGGTGTGGGGGAAGGGTTGTCATGGGGTCGAGTATTTGAAAATCATGGGAGTCAGAGAAGTAATCTGGTGAACCGAACACATAGCCTTAGAAGCTGCACCTTGCTCCCAGATGAAGATCAATTGTTAATACAAAAATGGTTAATGAAAGTGGTTATCTGTTGAAATTCACCTGCATGGTTGCTGATATATCACCATCAAACAGCTTAAGGGAACAAAGGTTTATTTCTTATGATTGTCCAGTTACAGTTCATAGTCCAGCTGCACCAACACCAGTGCTGAGGGAATTGGCCACACTATCTTTATGTAATGACTGAGAGATGGATGAACCTTATTTGCCAGACCAGAATGTCTGGCCAAGTACACACAAGAATGCTGACTCTTTTAACCATCTCTCTGTATTTTATTCCAGGGTCTAATCCCACCTGTCTGGCCTTCCTCATCAGCTAGACAATCTCCTTCAGGTTTGCTCTGGGCTTAGCTCAACCATTAATTCTCCACAAATGTGCCCAGATCTCAAACCCTCAACTGTCAAGTTGACACCTGCTTAACTATGACAGTATCATACAATTAATATCATAAACAGCTGAATCTGATCACATAGCAGGTTCTATCATTTCTGTTCTGTGACTGATACCATGATATGTATCCACTTTTTTGTGAAGTATGAAATGAAGGCATTTACAGACTCATCTCTATGAATTTCATTTGTGAAATAATTTGGTCCATTAAAGTCATATAATAATTGAGTCTGGCATAAGTGAAACACTTATTAAACGTTAGTGGTTGTTGCTCTGTTACTCTTCATTCTTATGAGAATAGCTATCTTGGAGGACAACATGAAATGACTGGTGTCATGAAACACAAATGGATCACAGAACATGGGCAAAATACAGCAACTGGAACTGGTCTGAGAACTTCCTCCTTGCTAGATAGTTTACACAGTACCGAGGAATACTGTAGAAGCTACTGGGGGAGAGAAATAACCACCAACCTCATCAACTCACAAGATCTGCAAGTTGTAATGAAAATTGCCATTGCAACAGGTGACCACCAGTGTAATAGTGACATGAGTATCAAGGAGAAAACCAATAGCTTTCTGATGTAACTCAAGACCCACTTGTCAGAATGCAGTACATTCCTGTTACTGTTAACTACAACAAGAACCTAAAAAAAGGAAAGAAATAGATCAATAGGGGAAAACATCCAATGAATCCATAGGTAGGAAGATAGTACACCAAACTGCTCTGTAAAATAGCTGCTATTATACTCATTTGAAGAGCACTTAGCACTCAGCCTAGAAGTCATCTTCTAATCCAGAGGTAGAAGATCTGACAAGATGGAGCCTATGCTAGTAGAAGAGCAGTGAAGTAGACAGTGACGGACAGCCATAATGCAGATACCGGGAATCCACCAAAGCTCATCCAGAATCAGGCCACCCTAATCTTTTTCTATCCTAAGGCTCAGGGAACCTTGTAGAAAGAGGGGGGTAATGAGATTGTAAAAACCTAAAGATGGGAAGGTCCACAGTTGGACACAACATTCCATTCAAGACAGGGCTGCTGCATCCAGGAAATCACTGCAGTGAGACTTGTCCTTACCAGACCTACATAATGACTGTCATAGCAACATGCCCCATAGACTATGAGGAACTCAAGAGAGCTAAGAAAACATAGTGGAAATCTTAGAGACAAAAGCTGGATGAGTGAAGAGAAATGCCCCTATCATTTGGGTGGCCCAAAGAGGGGTAATCTGGTGCCAGAGAGGCTGAACCCCCCCACAAGATAAAACAAACTAGAGGGTGCCTTGGAGTACATAGAAGCGACTAAGCAAGAGGGTGGAAAGAAATGAAATGGAAGGTTAGGGAGGGAAGGGGAATTTAGAGAAGCAGGAATTAGCACTCCATATTTTTTTTTATAAAACTAAAAAAATAAATAAATAAAATATATAAAAAATGAAATGACTGGTGTCAGTTCTGCCACTTAGCATTTCTTTTTGTAGTTGTTGACATTTGTCTTTTCATCTCTGGGCTTTAGTTAACACACCTATAGATGTTTTATTCCCTCCCCATCTGCTTGCTATGACAATTAAATTAGATAGCATATGAGAAGTCAAACCTACGATATTTGATATACAATATGAATTTAACAACATAATACATTTACTCATTATCTTTATGTCTTTCACTTGAAATTCCCTGCCAAATTGAGCAGAACCAGTATTTGTTCACTTGCAATGGAAGATAATATGACTCCCTTTTATATGAGTGATAGGATCAAACCTAAAAGAGTTTTCATTATTTAGTAGAACTATTAGGAAGCATAGCCAACTTGAAACTGAAGTATATCTGACTCTAAAGTAATGTGATAGTCACTTCATTGTACTTATTTCCTGAAAAGTGAAATTAATGTTCCCTACAGCCATAACAATGCTTTGAGCATTGGATGACAAAAACATAAGGACAAAGCATGTAATAGTTACTCAACAGGTTATTTCTTTTCCTCTTTTCCTAGGCAAGATACAGGTTTTTGTTTTGTTTGTTTATTTGCTTTTTCTCTATTATTCCCTCTAATACTAGTCAAGTGCCTTGGGTATAACAGAACCAAATTGGACTGGTATTATTAATTTCAGGCAGCCATTTCTATTTCTGTGCAGTTTCTAGCACTTCTTGAGACTACTGCTTAGTTTTTCAGTTCTCTTCAGCAGTTCTACTGCCTTTAGTCATCCCCACATAAGTCTACCTCAGTGCCACAGAATATGATGGCTTTCCAATTATTCCTACACTTTCTCCTGGTTCATTTTAACCAAAATCAGAAAGGATTTTGGCTGTTTTGAAGACCCAAATGGACCTCTCCCTAATGGAGGGGTAGACTTGGATTATCTCCTTAGCAGTGACTTTCAAAACATAGACCAGTAGCTTCAATGAACTGTGTGGGAGGCTTTATAACCCTGTGGGTGTGTCAGATGAGAGAGCAAGTGGAGCTGTCCCGGAAGGCATTCGGGAAATTATCAATGGAAGAGCTGCTTATTTGGGACAAGTTCAGTGCAATAGACATTTTGATTCTTTAATTTCTTTTGGGATGTGCTTATAATCCAAAACTACATGATTCAAAAATTGGCAATTTGTGAATGCTTGTGTTCAGGATTTTAAAATGAATAAATTTAATTCATGAATTTTAGCATAAGACACTCAGTTACTCTGTTTTCAGTTGCTATCCAAATTATGGGAGGCTGAAAAATTTATAAAGAATAAACATTTACAGACTCACAAATTTTGAAAGTTGGTGCATCAGTACATGGAAAAAAATACCATCATAGGAGCACATTCATAAGAGAGATGTCATGTGGTGAAATAAGAAGTCTGACACAAAGAGCAGGCAGTCCTTCTATATTACATCAATGTATTCTCAAATAAATGGATAATAGTCTTAGGAGACATACATTAACCCGTTCCAAAAACAGTCCCCCTCATGACCTAATTATCTTGGTATTGTCCTAAGTTATACTTTATAAAGTTTCTACATCCTTCAACCTTTCCTCATAGATGACCAAGCTTCCTAACACAAATCTTTGGAGGACAAACCTTGCATAACCCACAATTTTATGTTGACTATTAAGTGATTTTCCTTAATTCACATACATTGATTTCTTACTTAATTCTGCCCTGTTTAAAGTCTTTTTAAAATTTCTATTCCATTTTTAGCTTATACTTCATTTATGAACAAAGCAAAATGTTAATTTCTTAATCAAACCATAATTTTTATTATAAGACCAATTATCTATTTTCCTTAAATTCTCATTTTTATTGTTCATTTGGTTGTTAAGTGTTGCATAAAGTTTACACATACTAAGGTAGAGGTCATAAATATTAAAGTACTTAGGGACAAAAAGATTCAGAAAGATGCTTAAGTGGATAGTAAATATGCCTGAATACAAATCCAATGACTTGAGTTTGATTCCTGGAATCCACATGGTGGAAAAGAAGAGTACCAGCTTCCAGAAGTCAGTTGTCCTTTGAGCTCTACACATGTGTTCTGGCTTGAGTTTGCTCTCTCTCTCTTTCTCTCTCTCTCTCTTCTCTCTCTCTCTCTCTCTCTCTCTCTCTCTTTCTCTCACTCTCTCACTACTGCTCTCATTCTCCTCTCTCAAACAAAATAAAAATTTAAAAATTGTTAAGAGATCCACAGAAAGCAGTCTTAGACAAATGAAAAATTCAAAGAACAACAAAATGCCATTAATTATGAATGAATCTAGTAATAATTTAATTATCATATCAAAAATAATAAAAGGTGATATAAAATGTACAGTAACATTTTTAGACTATGCTTCCCTCTTTAATTATATAGCCTCTAAAATCTACATGATATTTTAACTTTCCCAGAAACTCACTGTTTTTCATTGCAAAACTATCACTCATTACCATTCTTTGCATCTGACTTCCCTGAATAATCATAGAAGGTTTATTCCTTGAAGCTGACTTTCAAACCAGATTGTATCTCTTGTGGAAGACTGGGAGTTCTTCTGTGCTCTTTGTTTTGCCCATGATAATAAGCTCCTGCATTCTCCTCACTATAGTTTCTGCAGGGACTAGGGATTCTTCTTCTCTTTCTTCTTTTTTTTTTAATCAAATGTTTAAATTTTTTATTATTATTTTATTATGTATTCAATTGTGTATATATGTGTGCATGTGTGTATGTATGTATGTGTATGTAGAACCACGGACGAATTCCGGAACCACCATGGACCGCCTCCACCTCCTCCTTGTTTACTCTGCCCAGGGATTCTCAGGCTCCGCCCTACCAGGACCAGAAACACAGGCCGCCCCTGCTTCTGCCCAGCATCTATACGTGGGGTCTAGGATCCGAACTCAGGACCTTCCGCCTGCAAGGCAGAGGCTTAACCCCTGAGCCACCTCTCCAGCTCCTCTTTCTTCTTTTATACTGACTGCTTATTCCATACAGCAAAAAACAATTTTATGTGTGTAAATTGTTCTACAAGGTTGAAGTTCCTCTAAAACTGAGGCTATTTTATGCATCAATATACCTGCCTGCTCATCTGTGCCCTCCCTCCTTCCCTCCCTCCCTCCCTTCCTTCCTTCCTTCCTTCCTTCTTCCTTCCTTTCTTCCTTCCCTCTCTTTCTCTCTCTCTCTCTCTCTCTCTCTCTCTCTCTTGTGTATGTGAAGGAGGTGTGCACATGTGTGTATCAGAGGATACCGTGTGTCCCTATGGAGGCCCAAGAGTCACTTTGGGAATCACCCTGGATTGCTTCTACCTTCTTTTTGCTTTGCTCTGGGATTTCCCAAGTTGCCCACCCGGGCCATAAGTGCAGGCCACCACCATTTCTGCCCGCTGTTTTTACGTAGAACCTGGGGTCTGAACTCAGGACCTTCTGCTTGTGAGGCAAAGTCTTAACCCCTGAGACATCTCTCCAGCCCTGGCCTCTTATTTTCTAACATAATGCCTTCAATTTGTATAATGGGTTAGTTAAGCATTCAAAGGTATTTTGGTAAAAGGTAGAATCAGCTGTGTATTATCTGAATTCAAAATACTTAAGATAGAAACTTACTGTCATAAATCTTGACTTTTCCTTCACTTCTTATACTAATTTAGTGATATTAGTTCTCTTGCTTACATTGTCAGTTTTTCTAAGAATTTCGATATCTCACAATGGTATCAGACTTATTCTCAGCTAAAATTCTGTTAAGTCAGCATGAATGGAATCCCTTGTGTGCGATAAAATTTTATAGTCTTGATGTTTAGAAAAACTAAGAGAAATTAATATATCTGTTCTCTCTTAAGACAACACTTCAAACTAATATATTGCTTTTGTTTCTGTTCTTTATCTCTGTTGAATCTTGCTTCGTTTGCTCCTCAAAACGAAATCAGCATAAACATTTCTATTTACCCAGCCTCAGACTCAAAGAAGTAAAAACTAAACAACTCACCATTTAGTAAGAACACCTAAACGTCAGAGCTATTTGGCCAATATTTGAACTGAAAACTTTATATCAGTAATATATATCATAGATAGACAGATAGATAGATAATTATATATTTATTGATTAGATAATCATGTTTTAGGAGATTAACATGCCTCTGTCTTTCATCATGCTGCATACTTTTTTTCTCAGTGAACTCAGAGACTTGGTTTTAAAAAACTACTGGTAAATTTATGCCTACATGATACAAAAAAGGTGTTTGAAATAAATTTTTGATTAAACTATATGATTTACTGGTGATAACATGAGTATTTAAAAATATTTCCCTATCATTAAAAATATTTTTGCATGTGTTTGTGTTTATGTAATATGAGCATGTGTGTGTATGAGTGTTCCTGTGTCCATGGGCACATGTGTGGTTGCAGGTTCATGTGCGTGTATGTGTGCTTGTAGGAAGAGCTGAAGTTGATTCCAGTATCATTTTTGCTGGAGTCCCACATTCATTTTAAGGCAGAGTGTCTCAGTTGAACCCAGAGCTCATCAATTGGTTAGACTAGTAAAACAGCTTGACCTAGAGATTCCTTATGATTTCATCCCTAGTGCTAGGAGGTGCATATGTTTTTCTTAGCATAACATTTGCATATCCAAACTCCTCCAGTCTTCCTACTTTTTTCTCTATGTATCTATGTATCTATCTATCTGTCTGTCTGTCTGTCTGTGTGTACATCAGAGTGCAATGTGTGTGCCTGTGCAAGTCTACAGATGACTTCCAGAATCATCTTGGATTTTCTACCTCCTTTTTCCTTTGCTCAGAAGTTTCCCAGGCTTCACCTTCCAGGGCAAGAAGTACAGGCTACCATCATTTCTGCCTGGTGTTTTTACTTGGGATGTGAACCCTAAGTCCTTCTGCTTTTGAGGCAGAGATGCTTAACCTCTGAGCCATCTCTTCAGCTAAGACATGGTAATTAAGATAACTTTCAGAAACTATTTTTTTCTTTCCCTCATGTGGTCTCCATCTGAATTCTACAGAGGCATCTTACGGTCCAAAACTTTACTTATTTCTGGAGACCATTCTAAGTAAACTACATTTTAAAGGCTTGATGAACCATGCTGTTGATAATTTTTACCACATGGCAAACTTTTAAGTGTGTATGTACTCAGTCATTTTAATTTTCCTCTATTTTATTATTTTGTTGGTTTTTGAAGGAAAAAGTGGAACATATATGCAGGTGAAAGTAGAACATTAGATGTAAATAAATATAGCTAACATGTTTTATGTAGATTACTATAACTCTAGTAGTCAGGAAAGTGCCTGCAGATAACTGACTGACACATAATGAAGAGTGATAGAGTGAAACTACTGAAGACCCTTTTTATTTACCTCTTTATTCTTTCCTTGATTTTGTCTATGTGTATAATTACTAGTATTTTCAATTTGTTCCTTTGATGGGAACATAAATCGTAATATTTTAGGTCAGTAACATTTTAGCTCAGATAAAGTACTTCCAACTAATGTGTTTAATTCAGGGTAAGGTCTCATTTGAAATTTTCCTATATGTAAATATCACCCAGTATCATTTATTTCATGAACCTTGAATCACCTACTATACTTGAATAATCAGGTTTACACAAGATACTTTGGGGGGTTAAGAATGACAGGATGAAATCACTCTTCTTTTACCACTTTCTTTCACTTATTTGAGCTATCTCAGACTATCAGGAGGCCTAGTCATATATCATTTTGTTTCCACTTCTCTATTGAAGGATAAATAGAATTTTAAGCCCTTTTCATGGCCAACATCCACATATTCCTTGCCCTAGAAATGAATAAATGAAAATGTAGTATGCTTCCTTTGAAAGGTTGTCAGTCCTTGATTCAGACTTGAACTTACTAAAGGAGTTTAATGGGAACTGTGAATCACACTGGGAACAAAATGATGCCCATGATCAAGCCAGAAAAGACTGTAATGCATAGTGCTAACATCTTTTCAATAAATCACTATAGTTCTAGTAGCCAGGAAAGTGCCTGCAGATAGCTGAGTGAAACTACTGAAGATCTTTTTTATTTACCTCCTTCTTGTTTCCTTGATTTTGTCTGTATGCCTAATTATTAACATTTATAAGTGTTTGTTTTAAAATGCACAAGGGACACACCTGGAATTCCAAGTTAAGGTGATCTAGAGGATCAGTTTAGAAACAGTGTATACCGCACTTTTTCTGTCCATAAAATGACTGAACAAAATATTTGTCAGGATGTTCAAACCCAAGGAAAAATATAAGGCACTACGTAAATGTTACTTTGGTTCTCCCAATGACTTCTTAATATTTCATTTCTTCCTTCATCTATCTTTTTGTTTCCTTTTCTATTTCTATGGAGAAATTCATACTTCAGAAAAATGTATTTGTTCATTCTGATTAAATAAAGTATAACGTGAAATCACATATCCTGTTTCTTAATTATGCCTCATAATTTATTTAAAATACAAGACAGGGCAAATATTTGGAAGATTCTTAAGGAAAGGCCAAATCATATACATTGAAGCTTTAGAATCTAGATATTAACAACTGCCTATGAGGAGGCAAAAAAAGAATCAGGACAACATGATAAAATATAACTAAAGGTTAGAGAAAAAACTATAAAAGAAACAGCTTTAGAGGTCTCATATCAGCCTTCAAAATGCTGGGATCTAGTTTTCGTAAATTAAAGTTCTCAGTAAATGTAGGACAAGTCCCAGCTGTGCCATAGCATTAACATTAAAACTAAGCCATATCTGGAGTCTCTATTTCTTTTAAATCCCCAGAGGTTTCCAAACCAAGAGAGGGTCAAAAATAATTTCCCCTATTCTTGCCCCTCCCCAATAAGCAGGTTTTCTCTGTAATATTTCTACTTAGAAGCATTTATGTGGAGGAAAGAGACAATTTAAAGACAACCATCTAGTTTGGATTTTGGAAAATTGCAAAAGTTATTTCAGTAACCTTAGATGTTGCTGAGCCTATGCAATAAGATCCAGAAAACTGCAACTCATTAATGAAGTAATCTGCTAATGTGCACTTTGGTACAATTCATGCTTTCAAATTGCCATTTCCATGAGTTCCATGAGTTAACAGAATCAGTCTCCCTGGTTCAACATATGACTTTCCAGAAATACCTGACACATTTTTGCAAAGTCAGCTTTATCAAAAAATCCTTAAGACATGATACACAAATAAAAATGGAAACAATCCTTCAGCATTAAGAATGGGATATCTTGTGATCGTTAAGATGATGCTAAGGAAATATTACAAACAAGTTTATACAACCAATCAAAAATCTCAATCAGTTTGCAGTCTGATAACACCGTAGAAACTTACTTTTACAATTTAAATGCTCTTACAAGATAAATTCACAGTACTATTCCCCCAAACCATTAAAGATCAGCTGGTGTCTGTCTATTTTACCTTATCTCTTCATGAAATTGAAAAAGAGCACATTTATTATTTGGAGTCATGAGTAATAAGAAAACTTAAGCAATGACAGAAGACTTCTGTTGTAATAAAGATTGGTGGTACATGTTTGTGAACTCAGCTATTTATGAGGAAAAAAATGGTAGAGGTGTATTTTTGTGATAAATCAGTTGCCTAGTATGCAGAATGACATAAATTCAATCAGTAGTACCTCAGCAAATAAATAATGATAAATAAGATACAATAAATCAATGAACCAACAAATATAAACATTTCTCTAATGAACTTCAGTGTAAACTTCTTAACAAAATGCAGTATTAACGATTCAACAAATCATGTATTAAATCATATATACTGTGGAACAGTTGTTTACTCATATGTGTGAAGCTGATGAATCAAGGACTAGACTTGTGATTCAGTGCACTTACTTGCCTAGCATGAGACTGTAGGTTACTGTCCCAGAACTTGAAAAGAAGTCAATCTTTGCCATCCATCTTAACCATCATGTAAATAATCAATAGAAAAAATTAGATAAATATACAAATAAATAATCCATTTCTACAGTTCAGTATTATTGATAATTCAAAACATGGTAAAGATGTCTACAAAAGTTACAGGTTGATTTCTATTTAGCCATGAAAGATTGACTTCTTCCCTACTAAGTTCAGTATGTACTGTTTTTTGCATGTGTTACAGTTATTCTTCTGTTGCTTTGAGAAAATACTCTACTGTCAGCACTTTAGAGAGAAAGGAATTATTTTTTGGCCTAATGTTTCAGAAAGTATATATTATGGTGTAGAACATATGGAAAGCATGTGGCTGTAGTAGGAGGCTGGTTCCTGTGACAGCAGCCATAAGAAAAGAGAGAAAGAGAGAGGGAGAGAGAGAGAGACAGAGAGACAGAGAGACAGAGACAGAGACTCAGTATGCCAAAACCTCAAGACCCACCCCTGGTGTTCTTCCTTCACAAAGACTTTACAGTACTAAAGTTCCCATGAACTTCCCGAACAGCACCAGAAGCAAAGAACTAAGTAATCATATAAATGATCATATGAGGAACTATCTGAAGTCAAAGCATAACAGTGTGGTGCACTAATTTGTAGTCAGTGTTATAAGTTAAGAATTTAAAAGTCATACAGATTTAAAAGA
This sequence comes from Typhlomys cinereus, assembly GCA_023101885.1. Lineage (NCBI taxonomy): Eukaryota > Metazoa > Chordata > Mammalia > Rodentia > Platacanthomyidae > Typhlomys > Typhlomys cinereus. Next base: position 263,538 of record JALPQD010000692.1, on the reverse strand, counting down.
ATAAAATAAAATTATTTTCTATTTCCAATTGATTTAACTGTGTGCCCAGAGAATTCCAAGCAACCAACTCTAATACAGCTGGATGTAATAAGTGAGTTGAGCAATATAAAAAAATATTAAAAATAAAAATTCTAAATCAATTATACTTTTTTCTCCCAGATTTTATTTGTTTCCTAACTATATAAACTCAATAGTTACCCCTGGCCTCTCCCTCCTTCCTCACCTTGGTTATATTTTTTTAAATGGAAAGATGAACACATCAAATGAGAAATGCAATATGTAATGTGATATACTATCATTCCACAAAAAATAATTAGTTACACAAATAAATATACATAGTATTGATATGTCAACATATACATAATAGTGGCAAAATAAGAGGAAGACTTCCAGGAAATGGGAATGTATACCCTACTCAGGGACTACAATCCTCACAAAAGTAAATGTATCATTTCTTCATAATTTGACCTAGAGTCTTGACATCATAATTAAATTTAGGAAGTTTTTTGGGTAGGGAAACACAATTTTCTTTTCATTTTTGTGGAAATTTTCAGACTCTCGGATAATAAAAATAATTTGCATTAAGACAAAGAAGGAACAATTGTAATACCCAATTTTAGTACTTGCCTCAAGAGTCCAACAGTAAATACTCCGAATATTGGGAGGAGATTAACTAATAGATCAATAGGACAGTATGAACAGTTCCAAAGAGGCTAGTGTCCACCAATATACTTAATTGATTTTTGAGAAAGGCTCAAATAAACTTAATAAAGAAGAGTGATTTTAACGAATGTTGCTGGATAAATGCTGGCTGTCAAAACTCCAAGAGGCGTGTTTGCATTTTCTAATTTCTTCATTGTATGATTTCTTGTTTCTTTGTACTGGAATGAGAAATGTAAGATATATCTGAGATGATCTATATATAGAATTAAATATTTTTATTACTTTTATGAAAGTTTCAGATTGATCTGATGAAATATCTTACTAATCTCTCAACTAAATTTGCTGAATATTTTTAAATGATCCAACTGTATTTTCTATAAATAACAACTTTTATAATTATATCCCTTAAACAATGTTAACAAGTATCTCCTCTAATTATTGGAGAATTACCAAGTACTTCTTCTCCTGAAAACTATATTTTTCAGTCAATAATCTTTCCTTAACTTGTACAACTACAGAAATAACTGTGATTCACTTAATTAAATTGACTTGGGAACCTACTAAATAATTGAAGCAGAATAACTTGGACATTTTCTAAGTATGCATCTTACATATTTTAATTTTTGTGCTTTACAGGAAAATATAGAAGGTTGCTAATCTGCAAGTTGACCAAATAGAATTGTTATACTGACTGACTGTGTTTTACTCTTTTTAATTCTGAATTTATCAGAATTTATTTGTTGTAGCCATACACGCAGGCAATCAGTGAGTGATAAATATTAAATAACTTAATTAGTAAAATATTTTGAAGAAAACAATCAAATAAGTTTAGAGCTAGTTGTTATCATTCATGCCCATCCCCCAATATGGTATGTGCTTATGATACTTGGGTCAACCTTAGTTTGGATGCCTGTTCATTGTCTATAAGGAAAGAGTAATTTCTTCTTTTAGCAAACATTGAAGTACCTTGCTGTTTTTACCAATTTATATAGTGTGATTCTTAGAATGAGTTCTGAAAAAAAGTTCAATGTATTCGAAAGTTGTTATCTATAGGGCATAAGGATATCTTATGTTGTTCCAGTAGTTTTAGTGTCCAATAACTCTAAGAAAAAGGGTGTAAATGGAATTCTTGAGAATTAGACTTTTTTGTATATTGTTTTCATAGATGTACAATACAACACTTAGAATCCCGAGGGGACTTCAGCAATCTTGAATTGTAAGGCGATAAGGAGTGATTTGATTCAGTGGTCATTTACATCCTTTACATCAGCATTTATGTAATGGAGCGACCCAAATAATTTTAAAAGAACTGATATAATTGTTGAAAGGACTCCTATACATATATGAAAAACAATAAAATTTAAAAAATTACCTTTTAGGTAATTGAAAGATATTTATCTGGAAATTCAAAATATATTTAGGCATTTATTGTCCAGTATGTGTTTATATAATGATCTCTTTAATGTGTCTGTTCTTATTTGAAAATCTTTGTCCTAATATTAGTTGTTTTATTTAAGAAATCTGTCTGGGGCAGAAGAGATGGCTTAGGGCTTAAGTCTCTACCTCACAAGCTTAAGGACCTGAGTTTGAATCACCGATTCCATGTAAAACTACAGGCAGAGATGACAGCTGCTTAAAATTCCAGTCCTGGAAAGTAGAATCTGGAAAACTCCAGAGCAAAGCCAAAATCAATAATGATTCTCAAAGTCACCCTTGGATGTCCACAGGCATAAACAGTGTCATTTGATGCATACAGACTCCCACAGGGACACACCCCACACCCAAAGAAATCAATTTTTATTTTTTATACCTTCCTGCTTACCACCAAAGTTGTGTCCCTATCAGTAATCCTGGAAGACATTTACTAACATTCAAGACCTCATGATAAATCCCAATGAACTATGTTGGATTATTGAATTTTTCTGTCAATTTCTTTACTTTTGCATTATGTTTTCCACAATTCTATATTCTTCAGTTTTCCATCTATCTGTTCTGATTCTTTCTTTGGAGAGTTCATTTAGACGACATCTGGTCTATAGGTTTCTCTTAGTACAAAGCTTCAAATATAATAAATTTAAATTTATCACAAAGCCAAAATTACCTGATTTTAAGTTAATAAGAAAGTATTACTATAGCAATAACATTAAAGGCTTCATTTACAAAATGTACTTAGGTATAATGGATTATACCTATGGATCAGCCAAACACATGTGCCTGCTACAGATCTTGTACTACACCAGACAATGGTGTATCAAAGTTCCTTCTGATGCTCAGAAGTGTTCATTGAATTAAATTACTGTTATTATTAATAATAATGTAATGGTAAATACCATAGAATATGTATGTTTGCCTCAGCTATTAGTTTGATTTAACCAATTCAATTTCATTCCAATGAATTTTGTAAAATTCTGGAAAAACATAAACCATTTAAACACACACATGAGCACCAAAGACATACACATACACATACATACATGTGAAAACATAAAAATACACAAATGTATTTTCCCCATGCCAGCAGTATTTCTAATTATTTCATATTTCAAGTGTAGTCATGGTGTTATATAAAAAATCAGAATGCACTCTTCACCTGTCAAATTATTGTCAAACCATCAATGGCATGCATGTGAGCAGTCACTATCCTAAGCACTTTGTGTTATAAATATTAACACATTTCATTTTCATAAAACCTTCGAGAGATTATAATATTATTCTAATTTTATAGGTAAGGGAATTAAGACACTGGATGGTTAATAAACAAAATTAAGGTTATACTATTTGAAAGTAGTAAATGGGAATTGACCCTGGGTCATCTGGTTTCCAAGTCCAAGATTTTAATTATTTGACTCTCCTGTTTCTATAAATGGTATTGCTGAGGGATGTTTTATTCCCTGATGCTGGAAAACAAATATCAAAAAAAAAAAAAAAAAAAAACTCTTCACCCTATTCAACGTGTCTTCCTAAATTGTTTTTGTAATGCCCAACCATTTTAGAAGTCCTATATACACTGGAACTAAAATACAGATTAAAGTTATATTTAAGACAGAGTAAATTTTAAAATTTTTATCTGGGTACAAAGGATATAGGAATACACTATTTGATTTGTGCAATTTCCATGCTGGTCTGAGTTTATTTTAAATTGCAAAATTAAAGTCTGTTAAATAACTACTTGCCAAATTGAAGAATGTAAATTAGAGCAACAGTATTACTTGGCAGACCAACTTAAGGACATACACTTAGATTCTAAGTACTATCAAATATTGCAAAAATACAAGTTATATATTCTATGACTATTATTCCCTAAAATTATACAAAGAGGGGGACCTAAATTCTTTACATTAAAAGGTATTAAAGAATAGTAGTAAAAAAATAAACTAAGAGAAGACTGCTCTTTAAGGCTCATAATCATATTTTTACTTTTGCTATTATCATTGTATTTTCATGCTGGGGATAGAATCTATTACTTCATGTATCCTAGGCCAGCTCTTGATGACTGAGTTGCCCTGTCTGTTACAATTTTTTTTAATATTATTAAGTAAAATTGTTCAAGCATTGTTTCCACTGTGTAGGAATATGCAAAACTTTTTGAGAAAATGTTTATTAACAGCACCAAAATATGATAGGAGCAAAGAGACAATATTGGTTTAATACATAGGTCTCAAAGACAAGACAAAATTTAATACATACTGCATAGTTATTATACTTTGTGGAATAAATTATCACATTGTGAACAATGAATGAATGATATTGTGATTTTCTTATATAAACCAATGTTAGATATCTTACTCTTTCATGAAAAAAATTACATTTATTTAGGCATCAATTAATTGTTTTATTTAAAGACTTAGTTTTGGATAGCCCAGGTAATTTAAATTATTTTTCCATATTCCATAATGATATAACAAGCCAAGGCTTTCAGTTTAAATTCTTTGCATATAGTTTCATCATTTTAACTGAAAAGCGAAAACATTCAGAAAAAATAATTTGTTTTAAAGTAGACATAAAGGTACGGAGCAAGAAATACACAGTCCAGAATATCTGATTGAGTAGAGTATAATTTCATTGAAACATTTAACAGAATGTTAACCTCAAAATTATGTCATAAAAATAGTCCGATGCATTCAAATTTTAAAAATTCAGTAGACCTCCTTATTGAATTAGTCTGTACTGAATTAATCTGTATATAAAGGAAATTATGCTGTATTATTTTCTAGACGTTTCTATTTAGTTGAGGAACATTGATTACTACTTTGGAAAAAAAAAGTATTTTTCAGGTTTTCTTCCACTTTTGAAATAGAAAAATTTTTTCTTAAACTTTTTTCACATGTTCCCATATATCTCATTTCACTTTTAATTTCCTGAAAATTTGTCTTCCCTGTTAATGTTTTATTTGCTCTTTTTCACTAGTAACTGATGATAATATTGAAGGGTTTCTCATTCTAACAGCCAGGTTGCTAACAAAACTACATCAATCAGTGCACCATATTTTCTTAAAAAAGTCTATAGGCAGAAGTCTTTCCTGACTTTTCATTTCCATTTTTATTGTCTCCATGCCACAGTGAGCATCGTTCATTCCTTCAGAATCCTTTCCAAACAATTCAGACAGCTGCCCTTAATCTGTGATTCTGTGGCTAAAACAACATCATTAATCACTTTCAGTTTCTTTTCTTTCTTCCTATACATCAAACTTCAGATCTTATCTTCTCAATTGCTGTTGCTCTGCTCTAAATTTTTTTGTACTGCAAGGCTGAGCTTAAGACTTTGTTGACGTTTGGCAAGTACTCTATCATTGAGCTAAGTTGTGTGTTTGTGTGTGTGTGTATGTTTGTGTGTTCCTCCTTAAGTGCCAGGTGTGAGAGGTCCATACTATCAAACCCAGCTCCATGTTAACTTTCTTGTTTTGACATTCAGCTGCTCATTCTCATTCTGTGTTATTTGAATGTCTTCTTCTTTAATGTATTCGTGACAATCTCAGTCTATTTTCCACGCATGAAAGTGTCTGGAGAATTGCAAAACTATCTTCCTACCTTTGTTTACTACTCATTAGCTTCTAGTACGTATTTTGCATATTTCCATCAATAATTTTTCATTGCAACTGGTGGAAAGAAATACATAGATGAGCTTTACTGCAGTATTGTTTCTCTGCTGCAAAAGTTTAGTGTCTTTTTTATGTGTGCTCTCCTCATACAGATATATTTGTTTATATTATAACCATAGCACTGTTTAATTATGTGGAAGCATTGTAATTATAAATTCAGTTAATAGTTACTAGTTGTGATAACTCTTGACAGAGAAATGTTATCAACAATTCTATCAGAGGCTAGCATGTGAATGACTGCAGCCCTAAAATTGTTTTCTGCAGAGAATAGTGTTTCATGCCTATTTTTGTTTATCCAATGTTTTAAAGCTAGACAAACACTAAAGAACTATTCCTGCTGTAAAAACTCAGTGAATTTCCACCCTCCAACTTTGTATTCACATTTCCAATTATGCTCTTGTAACAGAAAGAAAATTGAGATTTTTCTCATGCAATGTTGAAATCCAAATTGACATGTAGGAGGAAGCAGCAGACGTTCTGTGGGCTTACCAGGATGCTAAGGACATGTTGTCTTGGGAATTACTTATTAAAGTCAGCAAGTTCATTAGGCTGAAGTAGAAAACTACACACTATTAATCAAGTTTAAATTTAGTTCTTAGACTTAAGTCGCTTATCATTCAAAATCTGCAAATTAAAGAAATCACTTCTAGAAAGGTCCTCATACTCTATTGAAGGGTTGTTTCATAAAAATTAATTTGCCATCTAAACCATGATGCCAAAGGAAGAAAGAGAGAAAAAAGTAAATAATGAAAAAATGACCTCTTAAACTAAAATGTTGAGATGTCCCCTTCTGGCTTTAGAAGGAGAGTGCAATGCTCCCCACCAGAGTTGGAGAAAGACAATGACAGATCTACTGAGTGATTGTGATGTGTTAGGAGAAAAATTTCAGCTCATTGGATTTACATTCCAGCCCTATAATTTGTTAATTGGGTCACTTATTTTATGATCTATCCTACTTTACATTTGTTATCTGATTAAAAGCATCATGGGAAAATAATACAGGAATTACCCCTACAAAGGTTTTATCCTTCTGAAATATAGCTACATGATTTCACCACTCACTGATTCGATTTGAGGCTCACTCTACAGGAGGAAATTCATGTTTCATACAATGAACCCAGTCAAAAATTCATGAGGCCAAAGTCCTAGGAAATAACCTACTACTTATGGCTGCTAACTTAGCATCAAACTGCCTTCTACTTGTGGGCAGAAATCATACCAACACATAAAGTCAATTCTCAGCCTTAGTCGGAGAAGCTTATCTTTGGAACAAACAGAAGGCAGAGACCCATGACTGCGAAAGATGAGACAACAAATGACAATTGAGGGCTCAGTCCTAAATATGATGCTATATTATCCCCTTAAGGATAAGGACTCAGTGTAAAGAAGGGGCAGAAGGAATTAAAAAAAGAAAAAAGAAAGAGAAAAGGACTGCAAAATACTGTCTTCTCAGTTTGATGTAGCCATGACAATCCTGAACTCAAAGAAGTTGTGGTTACTAGCACTGAGCCTGCATAAGAAAGGCCAGCAAATGGATAGTTATTGATGGGAGAGAAGCTTATAAGGCCCTACCAAGGATGGCCGGAACTATAGGCAATTAATAGACAGGGCTTGGGTGGTCAGGCATAGTAACTAGTTGCTAAGGATAATTTCAAACCCATAGCTACACATAGGGCCTTGGCTAAATCCTGTGAGACACAAACCAAAGCAAAAAAAAATGCCATGAATGGGGAAGGAAGTTTGTAGGGTGGAAGGGAGCTGGTGGGAGGGAGATAAGAGACTGTGGGGGCAGTAATTGGGATGCATTATATACATGCATGAAAGAACATTATCTATTACTAAAAATCTGGGAATTAAATGACCAAATTACTACTAATATTTATCATGCACACTTATTTACTAATGATGAACAAAAGGTAAATTTTTAAAAAGAATATTTGTGTGTGTGTGCATCAAAGGGCACTGTGTGTCCCTTTGGAAGGCGAAGGGTGACTTCTGAAATCATTCCAGATTGCTTCTACGTCCTTTTTGCTTCACTTTGAGATTTCTCAGGCTATGCCCACCTGGGCCAGAAGTGCAGGTTCCTGAATCCAGGATTCAAACTCTGGACCATGTGCTTGAGAGGCAGTCTAAACCCTGAACCATCTTTCCAGCCCCTAAAAGTATGTTTAAGTTCTATATTGATTCAGGAATAAGACTATTGGTTTTAAATTAAATAGCCATATTATGCTTAGCAAACAAAATTGTAAAGTTTCCAACCATATTGTCAAGCTCAGAAATGACCAGTCTTTTCAATTGTTTGGTTTTAACAAAAAAGCATCTTTCTGCTTATTTATTTCTAGCTGCTCCAAGGATGAATTTGGAATACGCTACTTTTCCCAGTTTATTTTTGTGACAAATACTCTCTGTGTCCTGCATTTCAAACACTTTATCTTACCAGGTCCAATCAATTGAAGAGTACTGAAGGTCATACATCACCCCTCTCCCACATCAATTTGCAACTGCTAAGAGACAGTAGTTTTTTAATTATGTGAAAAATCTATGTGATATATAAGCATAAGCAGGAGAAGTAGCTACAGTCTTTATTGGAAACCATGTGTGGGGAAGAAGCATATGGATTTCATTTGGCAAGGGAAAAAATTTATTAAGATGTACAATACAACAAAAAAGAACTCACAACGTTCAGCAACAGATTGGCTGTGGGTAGCAGAGGCTTATGAGAATCTGACAACTTTCTAAGTTTTTAGCTTGGAAAACACGTGTGGGTCGATTCACACTTTGTGTTTGAGAAGTTGTGCATGCTTTCACTTTGATTAACTTTTAATTTCCTCTACAGTTCTTCAAGTTACATGGTCCCTTTGCTTGGGTAGTGAAACACAAAAAAATGAAATTCTGAGTATTTTATCTCTGAAACGTACAATGTATTTTTAAAGGATTTCTATGCCAGAGGGGCTATCATACTAACACCTATTCTGAGAAGAACATAATTTCTTGTCTACCACTGGTCTAACATTTTACACTGTCTTTTTTATGAAGACAGAAATGTTGTCTATTCCCTTTGAAATTGTAAAATCTTTCAAATCTTTATTAACTGAAGCCAAGGGACAATGACAAAGTATGTTCGTATGTTGTGCACTACAGTATTCTAGGAGTTTTGAACTTTCCCACAATCTATTAGAAAATTCTAAAATGTCAAGCTTCAGTCACAGGTTTATGTCGTTGCTATTATTCCTAATATAAGAAATAATAATCAAATATTTCAGATTGTTTTTGGGATCAGTAAAGCCTTATTATACTTATTATATTTGGAGCAAAATCACATGATACAAATTGCATCTACTATCACATATACAATGGAAATTTGATAGTATAGGTAAGGTAAGAACTTGTAAATATCAAAAGAGTTCCAAAAATAGAGGTCTGAATATGACTTTGATATGTTACCATATAGCTGTTTATATTTTTAGGCAAAAGGTAAAAAAATATTCCAAACTCATGTGTGTATTGCTGTGAGTGTGCGAATACATTTGTTATTACTATTATCCACATTTGTACCACTAACCAGTTCCACTGTTCAAGTTCTTCAAATCTTGGAAGAAATTTTCAATATTCTTACTTTTTTCTTTTGTCAATTCCTATCAAATTTGCTTTTTAACTCACATGGCCTGCTTTATTTCAAGTATACTTATCTGGGTCTAGGTCTTAGTCTTCATTTGTTTGCTAAATTATTGTCTGTCTTTTAAAGATCCCTGTGAGGGGCTGGAGAGATCGCTCAGAGGTAAAGACTCTGCCTTGCAAGCAGAAGTTCCTGAGTTTGGAGCCCAGGTCCCTTGTAAAAACACCAAGTAGAAACAGTGGAGGCTTGCACTTCCTGCCCTGGTGGGAGGAACCTGAGAAATTCCAGAGCTAAACAACAAGGAGGGGGAAGCAATCCAGGATGTTTCTGGACTAACAGGCTCCCAAAGGGAAATACACACACACAGATACACATACACAAACACACACACACACACACACACACACACACACACACACACACACACACACACACTATGAGATCCAACTTATAAAACATTCTTTAATCATGTTGGGACTGTGGTATGACTTTGATATTTGAGTATATATTAGGTATTCCAAGGTCCCTAACGATTTGGTTACAAACTAAAAATTAGAATGGGATTTGAAATTTGAATGGCACTTGATACTTGATACTTTCAGAGCTTCCAGAGGTTTACTTTTCGTTTTCTTTTGTAAAACTGTAACATAAATAGTTTTCATTGCTATTTTTATCTATGAAATAAGAATTTAAGACTGAGTTTGGGTGTTTTTCTTATTATGAGTTTGACAACGTGGCTGAGTAAGTGAACTCATACTCATCAAGTCTAAAACTGCATTTTTTTCCAGGTTCATTCTCCCTCCTTTTCTTATCATCATCATATGCTTCCAGATGTTCCCATCCAAATGCTTAGTATGTTACTGCACACTTCTCATTCAAATTCCTGCTAAATTAGAGAAGAAACTGGAAAGTTAATTTGGAAATGACTTAGCATATTAAGAGCACATAGACAAGAATTTCCAGAGTAAATTTGATCTTGATTAAAGAATTGAAAGGAAGAGGCAGGCCAGATAGCATATCAGGTGAACTCAATGATACCCAGAAATTCTCTCTCTCTCTCTCTCTCTCTCTCTCTCTCTCTCTCTCTCTCTCTCTCTCTCTCTTTCAGATAGATATAAAAATAAATTTTTTGGGGGGAGAAAGCAACTGAAAGGCAATTTTTTTTGAAATCTTTTGGAAAGGAAATAAAGGCAAATCCTTGAGTGATAAAATTTCTCCATGCTTATAATTACTAGTTGAAGATGCAGGATCTAGGATAATTTTATAAGAAGGAATTTGATGATCTTTCAATGAATGATCAAAGAGTATCATGGGAAAGATGTATGTTTCTAAAATAGTCTCAAATATACATGGATTTTGATTGTCACTCATTAGTTATATTGGCTTTCCTATGTTCTTTTATACTTTTTCACCTTCACATTTTTTGATGCCAGATTAGGATGAAAAATCACCTTTTTGAGGGAGGGGACAGGGGTACCTATTACATTTGTATGAGCAGAAAAATAAATAAATAAATAAATTTAAAAAATTTAAAAAAAGAAAATAACACCTTTTTTAGGAACTGATATATATCAAATAGTATACATAGTCTTACATGCAATATGTGTATATTACATATAATATGTACAACATATAATAATTATCTTCTTACATCTACTTTTCTGTAACAATGAAAAAATGATAGAACATAATACATAAAGGATTCTTCCTTAATAAAGCATCCACGTGTAATATCTTTATACTCAAATTCCAAACCTTGAAGATTAGGCCATATTTTCCCTTGAATATTTTACTAGATCCTCACAAACAGGCAAGGCAGATGCAATGTTCTGAATTTTACAGGATAGGGTCTGTGTTTTAGAAAAAACAAACTGAATATATAACAAACATCCATGGAGAGGAGCACATATTTCCTTCTCATAAATCAGATTTGATATTGTTATTGTATCTATTGTCTTCTTCAAGAGGCCACCATCTAAGGTCACAGGAGGCATTTTTAGCTTTTGAATAATAGATTCCTAAATGTAACTTGGCCCTTCCCAATTTATTTATTTATTTTAATATAATGTTTTTAAGGATGCCATGTACACCTGTGCTGTTTTTGCACTGTCCAGGCATGCTGTGTTGAGGAGGAAAGAGAAGACTGAGATGCAAGCATCTGTACCGGCATACAAGCTGTGTGTACTAGCTGGGACTGTGTGGATCCCAAGGGAGTTGCTTTCTTTCACACAAGATCATTGTCTTTTTCTCTGGTTATAACCATGGACACTGATGCCACTGTTGGGTGTACCTTTCTGAATTTTTCACAAACTTGGTCTATCATTCAAAAGTGGCTTTGTTGTTATTTTAATCATCGAAGAATGTAAAAGTGACCTAAATATGGGGAGTATGGCAGAAATTGAAAAATACCATGAGCATAACAGGTTTAAATATGAGATTTAAAGTTAAGGGAATAATGTGTGAAATATGGAAGTTAAGGATAATTTTAACCCCATAATAGGCATGAATAAAATAGCAGTGAGAATATCTGATAAGCTGTTTCGCTCCATTTATCTATGAAAACAGTACTTGTGCGGCAGTTCTTAGTGGTGGAATTAGCGATATTCTTGATCAGATTGATCATTATATTTTTTGATGAAAGAAACCCCAGAAGTTAAAAGTAAAAAGAAGGAACAGTTTTTACATTAAAAATGATTTTCTATTTAAAAATCGTAATTTATAATCAGGGTATAGGGCATGTGGTAGAGAGACAGATCAAAGCCATTAAGGTATTTCACATGAGAAAGAAAAGATTTTTCATCATAATGTGGAAAAGTTGCAGAACCTCACTGCGCCTGCATCTGTAAAGTGGGAATAAAAGAAGTGTTATAAATATTATATGAGACAATCTCTGGAAAATATTTGTCATAAGATTGATACCTAATGAGAGTTAACCATCACTTTTACAGTGTTATTAGTAAGTGTATATTATTGGAGATATGACTTGCATATTTCCAACAAGCAGAACATTTATGTGATAATTCAATCATTGATCTCCATACTTTTGACACTTGCTTCAATTAGTGTTTAAAAATATTGATGTAAGCAGACAATTAATCTCCAAATCGCAAGGGGATATGTTGTCATGATCAATCAAGTGATGAAGCATAACTCATCTGACATTTAAAGTGTCAGTTTGATTGAGGAATGAGAGTTTCAGAGAGATGAATATGATTTAAATGGAGTTTTAGTCTACGTACAGGACAAAGGAATGATGACACTTTTCTGAAGAATAGATAGACAAGAAGTAGGATATTTTACTTGAGATGCTAAGACATGAGTTTTTGACCATCAACAGTCTTGTATCAGTTAATACATTGGTAGATCTGATGTTCAGAAGCAACTGATGAAAAACCTCAGGTTCTTTTTTCAGACTCTATAAAGAAATAGAATCAAGTGTCAGATTTATGTATTTTGGCACATTATACCATCCTTAGTAAGTATCCCAGTTGGGGACTAGGAAAAGATAGGCTTAGGAAGATCAAACCCAATGGGATTAAATAGAAATACAACTAAAGCACACAATGAGCTCCAAGAAACAGAAAGAACCTGTTCAAGAAACAGAGCCATAGTAAGCTTCTTAGGAAACTGGATATGAAGGACTTCTAACAGTGTCATATGGCTTGATATAAAGACTGAAGAACTGCAATTTATGAGGAAAGAAAATAATTAATGTGCTACAGATTATTTAAAATACAAAATACAAGCATGAAATTGTGTGTGTTATAATCATTATGAATGATAAGTACAGAAGTACATAAGCAGCTTTTTGTGTTAGGTCATATGATAATGGCATCTTATTATCATGAACAAGCTTGATATAAATAAATTTCATTTGAATGGTATGCCATTTTAGAGCTTTCTCCTTGGAGACAACTTCCTCTATCCAACAAATCTCATGATTTTACCATTGGATTCTCCACATTTCATTAAGCAGGAGCTGCTTTTCGTTCAGTAAGTGCATTCACTTATCTGCTGTGTTGGATACAGCTGTGGACAGTGAACGAGATAATTGAGAGACTGAGAGGAGCTAATTTTGGAAGTGTGTTTTACCATGTGAACAAAGTTGGATAGTGCCCCTATCAAAAACCATGTTCTTGTAGAGAAGTCAGAAAGGTAAATTTGCAAGCAGTACCACTGGGGTTATAATTAGTTAAGATTATGAGCCTTGCTTTTAATATGAGTGGTGTGATTATAAATAAAAAGACATGAATGTGAGAAAGGGACCTGTAGAAGTGGAATAATATGAGTGGGAGTTGTCTTAGGATGGGTGTGGCAATACTGTAATCAGAATGCACTATATGCATGCATCATATTGTCAAAGAACAAATACAATGAAGGAGAGAGAGAGAGAGAGAGAGAGACAGAGAGAGAGACAGAGAGAGAGGACTACAGGTGGTACACATCTATAGTTCCTGCTACTTCAAAAACTAAAGCAAGAGAATTCTTTGATGCCCAGGACTTTGAGACATGTCTGAGTAACATAGCAAGTAAAAATAAACATAAAATTAGGGTGGAGAGGATTTGGGAGGATGTAGGGGCTCAGCAGGAGCAGTGCATAAGATAGAGCAGGAGTAGGGGATAAGATAGGGTAATGGTCACTCCTCTTCACCTGTGTAGGGTTTACCCAAGGAAGGGCAGCTTATACTGCCACAGAATTCTGATCCCCTATGACAGCAGACAACTTGAAAAGGACTCTGTGATCCATACAAGTAGACAGGCATGAGAGTGTGAGGGAAAGAAATGGATTGGTAAAGGGAAGGAAGGGTAGGAAACAAAGGGGGAGGATGAGGAGGTCAGAGCCAACTGCTCATTTTGATTGTATAAATGGAAAATTGTTATTAAAATTTGAAAAAGAAAGGGCAATGGTGAATGAATAAATATGATCACAATGCTTTGTGAACATCTATGAAACTGATAAATGAAGAAACAGTAAAGAGGGCAGAAAGAAAAACTGAATGATAGTCCTTGTTTCCTCTGGCATCTACTTTAGCACATCACAAATATATGGAAGTTATAACTCTTTAAAGACAGAGATCCTGTCATATTGATCTTTGAATTACCAAAGCGGTAAATTATATGAATCCTGGCAGAGTCGATGAAATAATCTGACAGTGATGTAAGTACATGCCTTATTTATTCTGACCAATAGAGAAGACTCCTCTTCAACAAGAAACATTAAAATAAATGAAATTTCTTGTTAATGGTACTCAGACAAATTCTGGGGCACTCAGAGATGAAAGGGCATTTTTCTTAGCTTGATATAAATGCATTATATGATTTAGTGAACACAACAGATACTTATGCTTTCTTACTGTAACTCATGTAGTTAAACACTTCATGTTCAAAACCTTTTATTAAAAAAACACTAAATGGTCAATAAAACAAATATTTTGCCTCTAGGTGGTATATCTAACAAGATTTGTTAATCGATGTTTCAGAGAGACTAAAAAATTGAACAACATTGTTTCTAAGGGCCTAGAATATTCTGTCTTGGCATCTGGAAGTAAAACAGAACATATTTCTACGTTATAATGAAGATTGATTCTTCAATCATTAATACTTTCAGTCAAATGAAGAGGAAGTTAAAAAATGTGAGCTCTTTACCCTTTGAAAAATCATAAAATCACATGTTTTTAGAAAAACGTAGAGCAATATTAAATTTACTAATCAAAGGAAAAGCTGAAATTGTTCCTTTTGGTTTCAAGACAGCATAAAGACATGAATCTGTGAGATGAAATTATTTTCTTTTTTTTTATTATTATTATTATTTATTCAACTGTGTGCATGTGAGCATGTATGTGCGCGCGCGTGTATGTCTGTGTGTGTGTGTGTGTGTAGAACCACGGACGAATTCGCGAACCACCATGGACGCCTCCACCTCCTCCTGCCCAGGGATTCACAGGCTCCGCCCTACCAGGACCAGAAGCGCAGGCCGCACCGCTTCCGCCTGGCGTCTATACGTGGGATCTGGGATCTGAACTCAGGACCTTCTGCCTGCAAGGCAAAGGCTTAACCCCTGAGCCACCTCTCCAGCCCTGAAATTATTTTCTTTTATTTAACTTACTTATTTAACAGAAAGGAGAGAGAGAGAGAGAGAGAGAGAGAGAGAGAGAGAGAGAATATGCAATGTATGTATGCCATACACATGTAGAGATCAGAGAACAACTTTCAGAAGTCCCTTCTCTCCTTCTTCCATGTGAGTTGAGTGATCAAGCTCAGATCACCAGGTATGCATGCAGGGCCTTACTGATTGTATAGCCTGTCCCAGGTTGTTAGAATATAATGAGATGATAAGGTTCGTTTTTAAATCGTACTTCTAGAATAGGAAATCTGATATGCAATTAGGCCATGACTTTGATGATTTTATGAAATGAGAAAGAGAAAATCATGGTGACAAAGAAATGATATTAAATCACTAAGATCAAGAATGCCTTTATTTCACTTTCTTTTGGGAAGTAAGAGGTTAGGTAAGATACTTTGTTAAATGATTCAGGTCCTCTTAGATACAACAATTGCATTGAAACATAGGCTTTTCTTTGTCCATGTTCTAAAAATAAAAATATAAATAGTTTTCAAAGACTCCAACGAAAGAAGAAACAAATATAAACAGAAAAAAATCACAGATGAGAATCATGGTAGCTAGTAGCAAGTCTATGGAGGAAACACACAAAGAAAACATGTTTTCACTTTATTATTTTCATGAACACAAAAAATAAATAAAATTAGGCATACTGAAGCATCCTATCTTTGAGAGAAATTCTTAAACAGATTTAGTATAGCACTTTATTAACTGATTTGGAATGAATTCAAAGACTGATGTGATAGTACTAACTTAGAACTCACAAGAGAGACCTGCCTAGGCTCTGAGTGTTGCTATTATTGTTTGTTTTGTTCCAAGAACCTTGTTGAAGTATTATTTGTCTCTAAATTTATTTTATTTCATAGGAAATCCAGATTTTTGAAGACAGAATACTTAAAAGTCTAAATTAAAACAGTTTAACATATATCTGTAGGAACATTCTTTGTTTCTGTTTCAGTAGTAAAAATAGCTAGAAGTAGTAGGCAAAGATTAGCTTTTCACATGACGAATTAGATTTATGTATTGTTCATACCATGTTACCTTACTTCTTACTGAAGGTACCTATGCCTTTCTGTAGTACTTTTCCATCTAATTAAAAACAAATGAGTTACCTATGCCACCTTTAAAAAACTTAATTTTTTCATTTATGTATGTATGCATTTATTTTGTGTGTGTGTGTGTGTGTGTGTGTCTGTGTGTGTGTATGAGAGAGAGAGAAAGAGAGAGAGAGAGAGCATTCACTGTGTGTCCCTGTGGAGGACCAGGGGTGACTTAGGAAATCATCCTGGATTGCTTCTACCTTCTTTTTGTTTGGATCTGGGATGTCCCATGTTCCAACCACCAGGGCCAGAAATGCAGGCCACTGTCGGCATTTCTGTTTGGTGTTTTTTATGTGGGACCTGGGATCCAAATCTTTCTGCTTGAGAGGGAGGGTCTTAATCCTTAAGTGTTTTATAGATCTTCATTCATTTGATTTTCCTATCTAGGATTCTTTGATTTTTTTATTCTTTGATACTTTCATATACGTATACAATGAATTTAAGTTATAGTCACCCCATATTTCCTTATTTAGCCCCACTTCTTTCTCCTACTGCAAATCTTCTCAATCTCCCTCCTATTTACATGTCTTTTCTGTAAACTCGATCCACCGAGTTTCGTCAGAGTTTTCTTATTTGGCAACCTTCCCACAGTCACCATAAACCCTCAAGAGTCCTTCAGGAAAGGATAGGTCCACATGACTTCTTTCCTCATCCACAACAGAAAGTGGATGTCTCATTTTATGTAGGGATCCTGATGCATTTGAATTGTCAAGCATACACATGAGTATTGTTAGAAAAGAAAGGGTGAAATGGAATTTTAAAACAAAAGTATGGATAAATTATTATGTCATAATGTGACATAGAGCTTTAAACTGTTATTATTAAATAATTAATGACTATAGTGGGTATATGGAGAATGAATTTCATTGATATTTTCACACTTGTACATGTGTACAGCATTGTATTAATACCTTGTTCATATTTGGCCATTCATTTTCATCCCTCTATGCCACAGGCCAGAGCCTCCAAACCAGGGCTCCCCCAGACCAGGTGAGGCAAGGCTTTGGCTGAATGGAGAACATTAACACACAATTCTCTAGACTGAGTGAATCTGGACCTTTTTACTGAAACTTTGTGATTGCTTTTATTGCTTGAGGGTAAAGGCACTTAGCAGAACCATTCTCCCAGTATTTCCAAATCTAGCTAATCTATAATGCTCCACCAAATAGCCATGGGGTTGAGATCACATAATTGTCAATGTTTTAACAGAGACTGCATTTTTAAAATACACAGAGGAGGATTGAGCTCTTTTTGATTTCAATAAGGAACATGTTTTTCATTACAATTAGCTATACGTGTGCCAAACATCCCATAAGTCCCAGTGTGAGCTTTTGCTGTTGTCCTGTCTGGGTTGGTCCTCTCAGTCAGACGGGTTGATATCAGCACTAGGCATGGCAGCAGGTTCTAGCTTGGGAAGTTGCATGCAGTCCATATAGACAATACTGGCCTGCCTGGTCCGTTCCTCCTACATATCCATCCTTTTTGATAGCCAGCAGGAGTCAGAGTTCTTTGCTATGACCTTGTTGACCCCGCCTCAAAGGGGTTCCAGCATAATGAACTGGTGCCTCTCTTAGGTCGCCCTGCCTCACGGGATCTTACCGGTTATTGACTACTGGCCCTGGAAGGACCTCTCCTCTGGAAGGCATGTCAGGATATGTGGATAGTAGATTAGACCAAAGCCTTACAAATCTCTGTAATCCAAGCTCGAACCACATCTCTAGGGGGCCATAAGCACCTGTAGCGTGGTCTTGTTGATGGAGCACTGCTGAGAGATGTGCTGAAGGAAACACTTAAGCAATATAATTGTTAAAAGAACAATTTCTCCTATGATAATGTAAATTACAATCCAAGAGGGATCAAACAGCCTTTTAAAGTTCTAGTGAACAGATGGCATAGTCTCATACTTATAGAATTTCTGAGTTAGTTCATAGGTGGGAATTTTACCCACCTATGTTCTAAGACTCTTGAAGTTGCTCTCTGATTTCTTTAAAATCAGTGCATACATTTTGGCTAACAAGTCTGCTTACTGTGTGTGACTAGACATGAAATCTCTAGTTGCAATTTGATTTAAAGTTAAAAGCAGACTTTTTCTCTAGATCAGAGAGCAGGAAACTAATCCCCCCCAAAAAAACCTAAGAACAAGTAGGAGGCACTCCCAATTCCCAGAAGAATTCCTCCTTCTAGAGGCAAAACTTAAATTATCTAGGGAGGAATTCCTAGCACCTGCCCATGGGTGTTACTGTGACATTCCCCAGAGAACAGGCTTTAGGCCCCAACTGAGCAGAAACACCAAGGCCTGACGATTCCTGTACTTTGCTTATTTTTCTTATTTATTTCAAATAATGCCATATCCTTTTTCCAAAAGATGTTTCTTTGAATCCATCTTATCCAAACTGAGACCTAGTCTACCACATTGGTCAAATAAGGATGCAGCACCTCTACTGCTAATAGGATCTCCTTCTTTCTCAGCAAGTTATCATTTGTAAATGAAAAGTTAGTGTTTATCAGATCTAGTAATTTCCTAGTGGGAGCATTAAGGTCTATCAAGTACAGGACTGTGTACAAATATGATTAATCAATTTCTTTGACCTAATTTTAAAATATGTTATTCATTTAAAGTTTGACACTCAAACACCTAAGAAATTAGGCCTACTGAAATATCACTGTTTTTGTACACTAATTTTTTTTGGATGTTGAGCATTTTTTTCTCCTTCAAAAACTGCATGACATTAAGGCAGCAGAAAAAATGAAAAGGGTTTACTTTTTTCCATTGGGAAATGCAGACATTTGTGATTATTTTTTATTTTTTTTCTCTCAAATATAAATGTTGTACAATGAAACCACATTTAGTGCAAATACAATATGTACACAGAATGTGATACCACATACATTTGTTAATTAGAATAGTAGCAAATTCAACTGAAAAGATGACTTAGAAGGTAAAGACATCTGAAAACAAAATTTTTAACCTGAGTTTGATCCCTGGAGCCCATGTGATAGAAGAAGAAATCCAATTTTCAAAGTTTAACTATGATCTCCACATGCAGTGGTATGTATTATTTCTGTCTTTCTCTGTCTCTGTCTCTCTTTTCCCTCTCTCTCTCCAATAAAAAATACACTAATAAAATAAGTTTCTTACTAAATCATTGAATAAAACTGCCATAATTATTCCTTCATATGATGCAGTTATTAAAAATGTTTGATCTTCCAGCCTTGAAATGAAATATTTCGTTTTCAAAATTTCCTTAAACTCTCAAATCATACTATATTATATATTGTTTCATATGGTTAATTTTGGTGACTATATGTTGGAGAGAAATACAATAATATAAGTGTTCAAATAAAACAAACTCTAATTGCTGCAATGACTACAAAATATAAATCGATTTGACAGCACACTGTACCCTTCTCTGTTGCAGCATTGTAATGTGATATTTTTCTGTATGTAAAATTTCATAGATAGTGTTTGAGGGTCAAATATTTGAAGATCTTCTGTAAAATCTTAAGTTAGTGGCAAAACTAAGACTTGTCCACACGCAGGTTTTATGTTCAGGTGCAGAGGTCTGTAAATTGCATGAAGATGAAAACCTTGAATTTAGATGAAATTTGTATCCGCATAAAATTTGTTGTTTAAATTGTTATCACAAATCACATTTGTGCATTTTAAAGCCAAACCATCCTGGAAATTTGATTACAACATAAGGATTCTGTTTCTTTCATTAAACAGAAAATTAGATGCATATTCTGTATAAGTACATAGCTAAAAAGTTGATTAGCATGGAAAATGTAAAGAATGTTGGGGAATACAAATGAAAATGGACTATATACTTTTTAACTTATCTTTGCCAGCTTCAGTATCTACAACTAAATGTGGATCAAGAGACTTGTCTTACTTTGTTACATGTTTCAGACTCAAAAAGCTTTGAGTTACTTGAGAGTTTATAAATGAGAAAAAAATCTAAATTCATTCAGAGGGCGAAGTACAACTCTTTGCACATAAGAACAGTCTTCATCTTAGCTCTTTGGAACTCCATGCCAGAGCAAGTGAAGTACTAAATACTCCCTGTTACTGCCTAGGTTCTCAAGTTGGATCTCTCTCTCTCTCTCTCTCTCAATGACCTTGAACTTCTTATCTTGACTCCAAGCAAACTAGCTCCACCATGTGCCTGGGCTATTTAGTGCTAAGGATGGCAAGAACTCTGCCTCCTGAGCTATATCCAAACTTCCAGAGATCTGGTCTTTCTTTCTTTCTTTCTTTCTTTCTTTCTTTCTTTCTTTCTTTCTTTCTTTCTTTCTTTCTTTCTTTCTTTCTTTCTTTCTTTCTTTCTTTCTCTCTCTCTCTCTCTTTCTTCTTCATTTTTGATGAATTTTATTCTTTTGACAATTTCATATATACATATAAATTGTTTATTCTTCTCTTTGTTCTTTCCTTCTCCTTCTGCCACCTCTCCTTCCCTTCAAATTGTCCATATTAATCTTATTTTGTTTTCTGCACATTGGGTACACTGTAACCAAGGGCCCCATAATAGGCTCCTTGGTGAAGAATGCCATTTAATTTTTATCATTTCTTTTTGATGGAGGGAGAGAGAGAGAGAGAGAGAGAGAGAGAGAGAGAGAGAGAGAGAGAGAGAGAGAGAGAGACCAGGACAGCACACAGCTGGAGGAGTGGTTGTCAAAAGGTCATAGCACAGCTTTCAGAAATTCATTCACGCCTTTCCTTCTTAGGGGGTCTAGGGATTTCACTCAAAGCACCAGATTTATTTGCAATCTCTTTTACCCACTGCAAGCTTCAAAGGTTTGGAATTATCTTTCTTGATAATCTAGAATTTACTTGCAAACCCTGGGTGCTTTGTTTCCTAGGCTTTCTAATAACTTTTTAAATTTGTTTTGGGCTTCTTTTTTATTACTTTTCTACTTTTGCAAGCATATTGAGTGTTCATCCCAGATTCCCTCCCTCTCCCCTCCCTCCCATTCCCTCCATTTCCTTCACCATTCCATCCTACTCTTCCACCTGTATACGTCTATGAATCTTAGGGTTCACTCTGTCTTGTCTATTCCTGTGGGGGTTCAGGCCTCTGTAGTGTAGCAAGTTACCTCTCTTCAGGCCACTCAACTAATATGTGTATTACTTTCACTCATCCAGGTTTAGATCCAAAGGTTTCCACTGTGAGTTCTCATTCTTTTCTTTTTTTTTATTCAACTGTGTCCATGTGTGTGTATGTATGTGTGTGTGTGTGTGTGTGTGTGTGTGTTGTGTGTGTAGAACCACGGACGAATTCGGGAACCATCATGGACGCCTCCACCTCCTCCTTGTTTTTCTCTGCCCCGGGATTCACAGGCTCCGCCCTACCAGGACCAGAAATGCAAGCCGCCCCCGCTTCCGCCCTGCGTCTATACATGGGGTCTAGGATCCGAACTCAGGACCTTCCGCCTGCAAGGCAAAGGCTTAACCCCTGAGTGACCTCTCCAGCCCCTGTGAGTTCTCATTCTATGGATATAATAACAGCTGCTTACAGAGCAGTTGATGTACTGTCTTTCTACCTATAGGTTTATTGGCTGTCTTCCCTATTAATCTATTTCCTTCCCATATAGATAGCTTATACATTACAAAAGAATACTGTAGAACCTGCTGAGCAAGAGAAATAATCACGAGCCCCATCAATGACATGAGATCTGTAAGTTTCAATATAAATAACCATGAAAACAGGTGACCACTAGTGTTATAATGGCACGAGTACCAAGCAGACAACCAACAGCTTTCTGATTGAACTCAATACACACTTGTCAAAATGGTACCCATCTCTGTTACTTTAAACTAGAATAAGATCCTATTATTTTCTAAAAGTATTCCTCTCTTTTAAATTTTCTTCAGGGACATTTGCGGAAGAGGGGGCAGTAAGAGTGTAAGAGCACAAGGATGGGAGGAGCAATGATTTGCAAGATACTCCACACAAATTAGGGCCGAAGCAATCATAATTGGACTTTGCATGCCCTGCGCAATGTCCAACACACTATTGACCCCACAAAGTCTAGCATCTGCTAAAGGCACCAAGATCCTTGGAGGCAAGGGATTGACAGCCACAGTAGTATTCCTATGCTTAAGGGGAACACGGGAAAGCGTTCAGGGAAATTCCACTAGGCCCTTATACGACATCGGAGAGGAGGGCCCAGCGGAGAGTCAGGCACGCACAATAAAGAACTCTCTGGAAATTGGGGGGGGGGGAGGCACTGGGGGATGAGGAGGGAGGGGTGAGGGGAGGGGGAGCAGGGGGTTCGGAGGGAGGAGGAGGGAGGGAGGGAACTGGTGTAGCTCTTAAGTTTGTATGAGCAGAAATAATAATAAAAATGTATATAAAAAAAGAAATATTGAAGCTAAAAATTTTTTTTCAATGTGAAAACTATATTACTCCCCCAACCAGAACATCAATAATCAAATAGGTTAATTAGCTGTTGTGAATGTAAAAAGAATATAAGGTCTATGGAAGATAAAGTCAATAAGACAAAAATTAGAGAAGTAGAATCTAGAATATAGTGTAAATTAAGGTGTGCTGATTTTATGGTGAACAGGATATTTTATTGTCACTTAAAGTCACCTAAGTAGCTGAGGGAACAATTGTTCTTGGTAGAGGCAACAAGTTGAAACAAGCCTCTCAGACGGAAATATGTTCAATGTGTTCAGGGAGTAACAATGAGGACTGTGGTAACTGTAAAGTAGAAGGAAGTGGAGATTCATAAAATTAAGGGTGTTGGACAGTCAGTATAGATGAGAAACCTTTTACTTGTGTCTTCTATGCACTTAGAAAAAAAAGAGCAGGAAAATTTGCTAGAACAACCTGAGGGGGGAATTTCTTCAATATTTATGTAACATCACAGCTAAAGACTGATTTTGTTTCAGTTCACGTTTACAGAATGATTTTCACAAATTCAATTAAATTTTATACAAAGAATGCATCTTTTCATCTCATAGTCAAAGTTCATCTAATTATATAGTACATGATTATATTTTGACATCACAGAATAGGAATAGCAACAATAATAGTTGATTCTCAGTAAGCATGTGTTTTGGTTACCTCTCTCTGTATAACAATTTACTCTCAAACTTATCTTCAAATAGCAATTACCTT
Source organism: Typhlomys cinereus (assembly GCA_023101885.1). NCBI lineage: Eukaryota > Metazoa > Chordata > Mammalia > Rodentia > Platacanthomyidae > Typhlomys > Typhlomys cinereus. The sequence goes on along the minus strand of JALPQD010000692.1, from coordinate 239,816 downwards.
TTGTACCTCTTAATTTTTTGAATCATGTATTTGGTCATGCATGATACTTTCCATTTTATTTACTATCAACAATAATCACTTTGTGGAATTTAGCTAGTCAATGAACTCCTTTAAAGAAAACAAAATATTACTCATGGGTACAGTGCTGTGGTGTGGCAAACAAACTGAGTTTACTCGATTGGGCCTACTGTTGAGTGCTCACATGTAACCTTCCCAGAACAATAGATTTAGGGAGATTGACCTTACATGGCAGCTCTAGGTCTCAGCATGAACAACACAGCTATAAGTCCTCTGCCTTAAGGTCTTACTCTGGAAATAGCATAACCTCTCTTCTACCACATTCTATTATACAAAGCAGTCATGGATCTAGGCCATATTTAAGGCAAGCATGTTACTTTTCTGTTCTCTGTGACAAAAAGTCTGAAGAAACAATTTAAAGAGTTTGATTTTTAATTTTTAATTTGGCTTATACTTTCTGTTTGCTTGAGTTAGAAAGAGACATGGTCAAATTCCTGGTGGCAGGAATGCATTGCCAACATTTCTTCCATCATAGCAGACAAGAAAACAGAAAACAGAACCAGAGTTGGCACCAGGCAATAACCTCCAAAGGCCCATACCCAGTGACCAAACTTTGCTAAACTGACACTGCCTCCTGTAGGTTCTGCAGCCAAAATGGTGTTACCAGTTGTGCAAATATGTGAGCCTAAGGGGGAATATTCCACACTCAAACCTTGAAAGTAAAAAACAAAGACTTAAGCTCTTCAAAAGTTTCCCAGCTACCTTCAATACCTCCAAATCTACAATATGACTCTAAAGTACTACAGTCTTTTTATTCAGGTCTTTCATTGGGACATCTTGATCTGCTAAAGTATCTCACAGTTAAAATGGATAATTTGCATTAATTCACTGGTTCAGTTAAACAGATGCCTATTAAATTAGATATTATTGTAATTCAACTCGTGTTTTTTCCCCTCATTTTATGATTACTAGCATTTGGGAGCAGCACTCTTTTAAGCGAATAAGGTTAAATCACATATGATTATAAATTCAAGTATACATAAGATATATGTTATTTTCATTTGTTCTTTTGTTTTGAAATGAAGTCTATGACTTCTTTTTCATTAAATGTAACCAAACTTTAAAGTCTTTAACTGACTGATGAGTAAAATCACCAAATTTGGGCATATTGTATTGATTGTACACTACAATAAATATTTTTCAAAAATATGAGCAGTCAAGTACTGGAGATCCTACTCTTTTTTTGAAACCTAAGAAATATTAACCACCTCCTCACTGGCTTGTTAGTACATCTGTTCCATTTAAAACAATAGCAGGGAGTTGCTTAGGATTGAATTGACTGTCTTTTGCAGTCTACTATGTTCTTTAGAAACTTTGTTTCTCAGTAAAGACAATTGCTTCTTGCTGGTTATTCCACACACACTAATTATCAATCAGCCATTTAGAGTTGAAATGGTCATCAAACCAATGAGTGCACAAGGAGAGCTGCATTCCTCCTGCATTTCCAGGGAGGAGTCATCTGAATATCTATAAAGGATTTGGTGGTACATTCTCCTGCAGACGCAATGTACAATACACACTTTCAAAGTAATGCTTTGAGTTTCAGGTTGCATTTTAAGTCAGATATATTTCAGCTTTTGGAATTGATTGTATGAGTTAAATGCTGTTCAGGGATTCTTCTACTAACAAATCCAGTAAAGAGTTTGAATTTTACTATCAAAAGAAATAATATGTTTGAAGTTGGGAAATTCATACTTGTTCTCTATCAAGGATTACTAGTTGATGCTTTTACTAAAATTGTTAAGATCTAAGTATATATTGTTGCTTGATACCAGTTCTCACTTAAGGAATGGCATCCTGCATGACAGGTGAGGGATTGAGATAATTGTATACCTAGAAGGTGTGGTGAGTCATGTAAGCAAAGGCCAAGAACAACCAGAAAGAAAAATTCTCAGTCATTTCAAACACTGCACCCTGCTATGTGTCATTTTACTTAGAAAATTGCATAGTCATAGTTGTAAATTTAAAGACAAAAATGTTTAATGTTTTAATGATTTCAAATGTACTTAAACATTAACTAAGTCAATAAAATTTATATGACAGCTAATCATACATATTACCAGGGTTATTGATTAGAGGTCTGTGCAAATATCCTTCAATACCTTCTCTATGAACTTTGCTGGCCAGTAAAATTAAAGCACATATTGTGACTCGAAGAATATAATGCTAAGTCAAATAATCAACTGTTTATTTTTGTGTATTTTGATCCCCCAATAAAGTTGATATGATTCTACTTTATTAGAATTTCTGTATTGAAGTCAAAATTCAATTCCCTCTTGTTCTTCCTACTAACAATATGAGACCACAGTATATCACAGTAAACAGCCAGGGAAATAACATAAGATAAAGGAGAGGGGGAAATGATTTCACCTTTTTTTGTTAATTTGTCCTTAATGAAAATAGTACTTCATCATTCTGTTTTCTGTTCCTTATTCATCTAATGCTAGGACTTTTTCTATGTGTGGGATGGGGACAAATCTTAATGATTGTATGTTCGAACATCTGTAGGGACTGCTGTATGTAATTTGCTCTGCTGATAATAGTACAAAGGTGAAACATTTAATGCAATGTCCATGATAACAAAAATATAAATTATCCATTTCATAACCATACCTATCTATGATCAGGGTCTGACTTTGCATCCTACCACCTACATGTTTAGTTATGTGCTCCTGGAAACATTCTTACACTCAGATACCTCAGTTAAATTGATTGAGCATCCCTAGTTTGAATTCTTAATTTGAATTTGAATTATAAATCTTTATCAGTGTTGACATGATGCCAGGAGTGGAAAATTCCAAATATTTTATAAATTACACTCATGAAAGATATATAAGGAATACAAAAATTATGAGCAAATTCTATGATTAGGGCTGGAGAGATGGCTCAGAAGTTAACCCTTTGCCTCACAAACAAAAGTTCCTGAGTTTGGATTCCTTAGTCCACATAAAAACCCCAAGAGCATATGGAGGTGGCCTTCACTTCGGACCCATAGTAAAGCAATAAAGACAAAAGGAAATCCAGGATGGTTCCAGAAATCACCTTTGGGCCCCCACAGGGAACCCCACAGGTTCCCTATTCTACACACACCCACACCCACACTTGCATATACACTTACATATGCAAAAAATAAACAAAAGTTCTACCACTACATTGGCTCCCAACCACAACATTTCATTTTGCATATGTAAAGACTCCAACTCCCTTTGCCAAAGAAAAGAGTACAGACTCAAATCTTTTCAATCCCTGCATTTCACCTGCATTTGTTATAAGGATTACATGAATTAATGTTCAAAAAATGCTATGAAAGCTATCTAAACCTGATTTAGCTTCAATATGTATTTGATATTTTAGTATTAACTTGTTAATTCTTTAAATTCATGACATTTTTAAATGGTGACATTTTATAGTTATGAGGTTTATATGAAGTGTTCAGAACAGACAAATCAATACACAGAAAATAGCACAGGAGAATACAGAGAAGTGGGGGAGAAGGCAGTAATTATGAGGCTTCTTCGCTCATTAATTTTGGGAGGGTTTGATTTAGTTTCAGTTTTTTGAGACAAGTTCAGGCTCATGTTGATTTTCCTGTCTTAATATCTCAGAGTGCTGGAATTACAGATGTTCATCACTATACCTCAAGTTGGAATTTTATTTTTCACAATCATAAAGAATTTTGTTACCTAGTGATCATAGCTGTACAAATTTATGAGGGTGATGTTTATCATTGGATTGTTTTATGTGAATTATATTTCAAATATTTTATCACAAAATTAAATGAGAGGAGAAGAGTGACAAAATATATTTTGGAGTATTTTTATTTAATCTGATTTGTGAAATGCCTGTAAAGTGAATATTCTACATCTTTGAAAGGGAAACATTATGTGTCTTTTGTCAAATAATAGAAATCAGATAGCAGTAATCGGTGCATCCAAGTAGAAATGAACTGATGTGGGGGTTGTGAGGTAGTGGTATTTTTGGTAATAAAGAAAGGCTTTGTGAAGAGATATGTTAGTTAAGTTTTGAGTGGCCAAGGACTAGGTATGTGACTCAGTGCTAGAGTGTTTCCCTAGCAGGTATAAAGACCTGGACTCCATTGCCAACACCCATATAAAAAGATATGCTGTACAGAATAAGCAGTTTATGTGATGATTGGAGAATTTCCCAGAAGAAGTAACTGGTACAAAGATGCTGATACATGGTTTCCTTATACTTTTAATGTGACCATGACATGTAATGAGGAATGTAGAAGGACAGCATTATAGGAAAGAAGTTAACCCAGAGAAAACCTTTTCAACATTTCTAGTATTGAAGTGAATCACTATACTTAACATGGAGGAATATTATGAAGTTTTCAAAATACATGGTAGGGTGTCTAACCTAAAATTAATTTTTAATAAATGGTTCTCTCATGCTTCTGCTATAAAAAAAACCCATTATGTAAGTCTGGACAAAAGAATCTTGGTATTCTTGTATCAACCTGATCCGAGATCACTAAAACTTGATTAGCATAATGATGTGTATAATAAATATACAACAGATCAAATACTTTTAAAATTTGTAGTTTTGCATCAGGGAAATCCTCTGTTTCTTGACTGATGAAGAGAATTTGAGTTTTGTGATAGAGTTTTAAATCGATAGAATCTGTGGACTGAACTGTTAAGGAGCATCCTTGTTCTCAACATATAAATCTATTTTCTACAGAGACATGTAAATTTAAGGAGAAATCATTCATGCTTCTCCTCTCCATGGTAGCTATGATTTTTCAATTGTGTACTGAAGTCACCTCTCTCCATCAATATAATTGCACATCCCACTAATATACCTATGGGGCTACATCACAATCTTAGTTATGTTGTTATTGGCCAACCTATTCAACAGTTTGCCCAAACTAACTGAATAATACAATCCTTCAAATTACTGTCTCCAAGGGTACAATCTAAACTTGGAAACTTTAAAATAATTACATTTGAATGAATGTTATATTCTAAGGTAGCAACAGATTCATTTAACAAAATGGTTGTTAATATCCTTCTCATTGCCTTAAAATTCTAAATCTTTCTGTCCGATTTCCTCTGATTTTCATGCTTATTTTCTTGGTATCAGATAGCTTTTCTATTTTGTCCTTTGCAAAACTTGTGTTCCATTGTTTATATATTATTCATGTTTATTTTCTCTCCTTTTATGGAAGGGCGCATTTTCCAAGTTCAAAGTAGTTTAAACTGTAAATGTAACTTTGTATTATTTGGTCTATTTCATCATATATAGAATGTGGACATTGATGCCACATTAAAGAGAAACAAAAGGGAAACTTCCTCTTTTATTAAAACCATCAATAATAAAAACTTGGAGAAGTAGTATTCTTGCCAAGTTTACTATCAGTTCTGTACCCTATGCATAAATATTAAAATATTTTCTGGTGATGGGGACTGTACTAAACTATGTAAATGACAGAATGTTGTCATCAAATAAATGAGCTAAGAATCAGTTTAAAACTATCTAAGCTTAAGATTTTCACTAATTTTCCAAGAGTGAAAACCATTTGAGACTCAATTTCCCAATGCATGAAATGATTACAATAATAAAGACTTGACATGCCAGCATGCACAAAGCACACAGTGGTTTCTGTGATATTAAATAACATACTAATCATCATCTAGCTATCACTACTTTTCTCCTTATGAAATTAACAAAGTTAATAATTTTTAAAATGTGATTTGAATAGCAAAATCATATCGCATTTTGTTTTACCTAATATATTATCTGTGACAATATTCAGTAAACAAACATGTGTAACTGTGAATTTTGGAGGTCTGTGAACCTTACCTTGATGACTACACTAATGAACAATACCTGAGGTGATTCTGTGGAATATTGTTTGTTGAACATGTAGAAGGTTCTGTAATCCCTTGTCAGTAATACTACATTAAAAGCTAAATATTAAAAATCAATTTAGGTCTATTTTTACTTTCATTTTGAATTTTCTTCTCTTGTGATTAACATCTATGCTTACTTAAAATATTTTGCAATTGAATTATTTCAGTATTATTTCATTTCATATACATATTTATAACACCATATTGAGCATTTAAGTCTGTGTCTTTTTTTTTTCTTTTTTTTTATTTCAGCTCATACAAACTTATTAGGTACACCAATTCCCTCCCTCCCTCCTCCTCCCCCCGCACCCCAAGATCCCCCTCCCCACCCCTCTCCCTCCCCATCCCCCAGTGCCTCCCGCCCCAATTCCTAGAGAGTCCTTTCTTAGGCATGTCTGATTTTCCTCTGGGCCCTCCTCTCCAATAACGTACAAGGACCCAGTGGCCTTTCCCTGAACCCTTTGCGTGTTCCCCTTAGGTATAGGAACACTGCTGTGGCTGCCAATCCTTTGCCTCCAAGGATCTTGGTGCCTTTAGCAGATGCTAGACATTGTGGGGTCAATAGTGTGTTGGACATTGCGCAGGGCATGCAAAGTCCAATTATGATTGCTTCGGCCCTAACTAGTATAGAGTATCTTACATATCATTGCTCCTCCCATCCTTTTGCTCTTACCCTCTTACCGCCCCCTCTTCCACAAATTTCCCTGAGCTTCAGGATGGGGAGAGACTAAGCTGGCCTAGTTCTAGGTGGTTGATATAGAGTCTCTGAAGTTCTGGATTGTGGTTTGTTGATTTTCTTTTGCAGTTTTGCTGCTCCTGCAATGCCCTTCACTCCATCCGGGTGGGCATTGTCTGTTACTCCCTGGCCAGAGAGAAAAAGCTGTTAGAGTCTTGTGAAAAAAGCACATTCAAAGGTAGATGTAATAAAAGTGGGAAACCATAGTAAGGGAGGGGTCTATCACCCATTTGCAAAATGGTTACTTTTTATCTGCCAGACTATATGCCCTCCTCTTCTGGTGAGATCACACACCGTCAGTAGTAAATGATCAGGAACAAAAGTCTGTGAACTTAATCAGATGTCTCATTACTTATTTGGGTCCTTGGTGGAGGCTTATTTTCCCTGCTGTAACATGGTCCCTTCTCTCCTTCTTTCTGGTGTGGCCCTCCTACCCCATCCCTCCTGTTCATAATCCTTGGAATTACTGTCTCTAGGTGTGCTGGGTGGGTTTGGTACTAGGAGCCACCTATTAGGGAGTACATACGGCACTTAATTTTCTGGGTCTGGGATACTTCACTTAATATAATTGTTCTAATGACATCCATTTCCCGGCAAATTCCAGTAATTCATCATTTTTGATGGCTGAGTAGTATTCCATTGTATAGATGTACCACAGTTTCCTTATCCACTCGTCAACTGTTGGACATTTGGGCTGATTCCATGACTTTGCTATTGTAAACAGTGCTACTATGAACATGGTCGTGCTTGTGCTATCGAGGTGAACCTCTGCTGTATGGGGGGTTATTGCCAAAAGTGGAATAGCAGGGTCATATGACATTTCAATCTTTAATTTCTTTAAGAATCTCCAGACCGCTCGCCAGAGTGGCTGTATGAGCCTGCATTCCTACCAACAATGTAGGAGAGTTCCCCTCTCTCCACATCCTCTCCAACATTTGTTGTTGTTTGTATTGTGGATTTTTGCCATCCTGACCGGGGCGAGATGATATCTCAGGGAAGTTTTGATTTGCATTTTCCTGATGGCTAAGGAAGTGGAGCATTTTTTAAGATATTTGTTAGACATTTTAATTTCATCCCTGGTAAAATTTCTTTTAAGTTCCAGGGCCCATTTTTTAATTGGGCCATTGGTTTCCTTGGTGTTTAGTTTTCTAAGTTCTTTGTGCACTCTGGACAGCAGAGTTCTATCAGATGTGTGGTTAGTGAAGATTTTCTCCCATTCTGTGGGTGGCCTTTGAGCTCACATTATAATCTCTTTATCTGAACAGAAGCTCTTTAATTTCACAAGATCCCAACTGTTGAGAGTTGGTAGCAGTGACTGTGCCATTGGATGTCTGTTTAGGAACTGTTGGCCTAGCCCAATCAGCTTGAGGGAGTTCCCTATACTTTCAACTATGGTTTTTATACTCTCTGGCCTGATGTCAAGGTCCTTGATCCATTTGGAATTAAGTCTTGTACATGGTGACAAGTACGGGTCCAGCTTTAATCTTCTGCATGTGGAGATCCAGTTTTGCCAGCACGATTTGTTGAAGATGCTGTTCTTTTTCCATTGGATTCTTTGGGCCCCTTTGTCAAAGACCAAATGGCTGTAACTTTGTGGGCTTATATCTGGGTCTTCAATCCTTATCCATTGATCTGTGTGTCTATTTTGGAGCCAGTACCAGGCTGTCTTTATAACTATGGATTTGTAGTATAGACTAAGGTTTGGTATGGCAATACCTCCAGAAGTGTTTTTGTTACTCAGGATTGTTTTTGCTATCCTGGGTCTTTTGTGCCTCCAAATGAACTTTGAGATTGTTTGGTCAACTTCTTTGAAGAATTGCTCTGGGATTTTGATTGGTATAGCATTGAATCTGCATATTGCCTTTGGTAGGATGGTCATTTTTACGATGTTGATTCTGCCAATCGAGGAACAAGGGAGGTCTTTCCACCTTCTGGTGTCTTCTGCTATTTCTTTCTTTAGGGTTTTAAAGTTTTCATTGTAAAGGTCTTTTACCTCCTTAGTTAAGTTTATGCCAAGGTATTTCATTTTTTTAGGGGCTATAGTAAATGGTATTGTTTCTCTCAAGGCTTTTTCACTTCTTTCATTCTGGGCATACAGGAAGGCCTCTGATTTTTGCACATTTATTTTGTATCCTGCCACCCTGCTGAACTTCTCAATTAGTTCCAGGAGCTTCCTGGTGGAGTTCTTGGGATCACTCAGGTATAAGATCATGTCATCTGCAAATAGGGATAGCTTGACTTCTTCCTTGCCGATTTCAATTCCTCTTATGTCCCTTTCTTGTCTTATGGCTTCAGCTAACACTTCAAGTACAATATTGAATAGAAGTGGTGAGAGTGGACAGCCTTGTCTAGCTCCTGATCGAAGTGGGAATGCTTCCACTTGTTCCCCATTGAGCATAATCCTTGCTGTGGGCTTTGTGTATATAGCTTTTATTATATTGATAAAGGTTCCTTCCATTCCCACTGTCTCTAGCGTTTTAAGCATAAAAGGCTGTTGGATCTTGTCAAAAGCTTTTTCTGCATCTATGGAGAGTATCATGTGGTCTTGGACTTTGGACTGGTTTACATGATGAATTACATTTATTGATTTGCGTATGTTGAACCAACCTTGTGTGCCGGGGATGAAGCCTTCTTGGTCCTCGTGAATGATCTTTTTAATATGTTTTTGAATATGATTTGCTAAGACTTTGTTGAGAATCTTTGCGTCTGTGTTCATCAGGGAGATCGGCCTATAGTTTTCTTTTTTAAGTGAATCTTTATTAGGTTTGGATTAAAACGATATTAGCTTCATAGAAGGAATTTGGTAGTGTTCCTTCCTTTGCTATTTGATGGAACAGTTTAAGGAGTATTGGTGTTATTAACTCCTTAAATGTCTGGTAGAACTCTGTGCTGAATCCATCTGGACCAGGACATTTTTTGGTGGGAAGATTCGAGATTACTTCCTCAATTTCCTTATATGTTATAGGACTATTTAAATAATTCACAACTTCCTGATTCAATTTAGGTAAGTTGTGTTTACTTAGAAATTCATCCATCTCTTTTGTGTTGTCAAACTTCACAGAGTATAAGTTTCTGACATATGATGTTATAATTCTCTGGATTTCTTGGGTATCAGTAGTGATAACTCCATGTTCATTTCTAATTTTGTTAATTTGGGTTTTCTCTCTCTTGTTTTTGGTTAGTTTAGCTAGGAGTGTATCAATCTTGTTGATTTTTTCAAAGATCCAGCTTTTTGACTGGTTGGTTTTTTCTGTAGTTTTCTTAATCTCGATTTCAGATATTTCTCCCCTTATTTTGCTAATCTCCTCTCTTCTACTACTTTTGGGGTCAGATTGCTCTAGTTTCTCTAAAGCTTTAAGCTGCATTGTTAAGTTGTTTATTTCTGATGTTTCCATTTTTTTGACGTAGGCATTAAGAGCTATGAACTTACCTCTTAGGACAGCTTTCATTGTGTCCCGAGATTTTGGTAAGTTTTATTTTCATTATCAATCTCTTTCAGGAAATCTTGAATTTCCTTTTTAATTTCTTCCTGAATCCAGTTCTCATTCAGCATCATAGTGTAAAGTTTCTAGGAGTTAGTGTATTTTCTCTTGTTTGTTGTGTTGTGGATGTCCAGCTTTAGGCCATAGTGGTCTGATAGGGCACAGGTTAGAATTTCAACTTTCTTATATATGTGTAGATTCATTTTGTGGCCCAATATGTGATCTATTTTGGAGAAAGTTCCGTGTGCTGCTGAGAAAAATGTGTATTCTTTGGTGCATGGGTGAAAAGTTCGATAGAGATCTGTAAGGTCCATTTCTTTCAGGGTTTGATTAAGTTCCAGTGTCTCTGTTAAGCTTTGACCTGTTGATCTATCCCATGTTGAGAGGGCGGTGTTGAAGTCCCCAAGAATTATCATTTGGGGGTTGACTTCTTGCTTTAGACGCTGTAGTGTTTTCTTAATGAATGTGGAGGGGCCCGTATTGGGTGCATATATGTTCAGTATTGTGAAGTCTTCCTGGTGAATTGTACCTGTGACTAAAATGTAGTATCCATCCGTGTCTCTTATAATTTTCTTTGGTTTGAAATCCACTTTGTCTGATAGCATAATGGCTACCCCTGCCTGTTTTCTGCTTCCATTTGCTTGTAGAATTGTTGACCAGCCTTTTATTTTTAGAACGTGCCTATCTTTTGTGGTGAGGTGGGTTTCCTGCAGGCAGCAGATTGATGGATTGTGATTTTTAATCCAAGTTTGTAATTTGTGTGTCTTGATCAGTGAATTAAGTCCATTAACATTTAGTGTTATAATGGAGAAACTATTGTTAATTCCAGACATTTATTATGTTTAGTAGCTTTTATAAGTATATTGCTTCGCTTTTAATGGTGTTATATTTGCCTTCTGTTCTCCTGGATATGCCTGTTTTTTTCTTCACACTTGAGTATCATTTCTAGCATTTTTTGAAGGCCTGGTTTGGTGGACATGTATCCCTTAACGTTCGTCTTTGTGCTGGAAAATTTTTCTTTCTCCCTTGATCATGACTGATAGTTTTGCAGGGTAAATCAGCCTGGGTTCTTGCTTTAGACGCTGTAGGGTTTTCTTAATGAATGTGGAGGGGCCCGTATTGGGTGCATATATGTTCAGTATTGTGAAGTCTTCCTGGTGAATTGTACCTGTGACTAAAATGTAGTATCCATCCGTGTCTCTTATAATTTTCTTTGGTTTGAAATCCACTTTGTCTGATAGCATAATGGCTACCCCTGCCTGTTTTCTGCTTCCATTTGCTTGTAGAATTGTTGACCAGCCTTTTATTTTTAGAGCGTGCTTATCTTTTGTGGTGAGGTGGGACATTTTTTCTCATTCAATACTTGAAGTATGTCTCTCCAAGCTCTTCTTGCTTTTACTGTTTCGACTGAGAAGTCATTTGTTATTTTAATAGGTGTACCTTTAAAAGTGACTTGTTTTTTCTCCCTTGAAGCTCTCAGCACCAGTTCTTTATCTTGAATGTGGAGTGTTTTAACTATTATTTGCTGCGGCGTGCTTCTATTTTGGTCGTATCTGTTTGGGGTACGGAATGCCTCTTGTATATGCATGGGCCTCTCTTTTTTTAGATGAGGAAAGTTTTCCTTGATGATCGTTTGAAAAATTTCTTCAGGGGTGGTATTTTGAGATTCTTGCTCTGGTATTCCATGAATACACATGTTAGGCTTCTTCAGGGTGTCCCATATCTCTTGGATATTTCTCTCAAGTATCTTTCTGGCTTTAACAACCTCTTCCATTGAGCTGGTTAGTACTCCCACTTTATCTTCAAGGTCTGAAATTCTATTTTCTGCTTCGTTAGTTCTGTTGATAAGACTCTCTGTGGCGTTCTGGGTTGAAGATAACTTGTCTTTTAGCTCAGTTTTAAACTCTGCTTGAGTTTGTTTTAACTGCTCTATGCCACTTTTTGTTTCTTGCACTGTTTTTCTCAACTCCTCCAGATGTCTGTTGTGTTCCTCTTCAAAGAGATTGATTCGATTATGTAATTCCTCCCGGATTTCCTCTTTCATAGTATTGAACATGGTAATGATCATATTTTGAAAGACTTTATCCTGGGTGAGGCTTTCTTGGCCTTTTTCCTCGGGTTTGTTCTTGTTGGAGTCTAACATTATGGGATTAATTTCTTCAGTGGGAAATTTGTTTACTTGAGTGTTGCTTCTCATGGATTTGCACTTTGACTTTGGCATTGTCATTTTAACTCTTAAGATCTCTTAATTTCACTAAACTGAATTATTTGGCCTGGAGTCCTGGTGGGCGGGCACGGGCGGAGACTTACCTAGGGCGTGGGGTGAGGCCTGGCTGGACCACGTGTGCTTCCCGACCGGTGGAGCGGGGTGGGGTGTAAAGGGAGGATGGGGGCATAGGCGTGGAGCTATTTAACTCGAAGGCAGCTGGGGTGGGGCCTGGGTGCAGGGGGAGGTCCTCCTCGTCCCTTGGCCCCCGCGTGCGGCTCCGGCTGGATGGTGGGAGTCAGAGCCGGGTCCCTGTGGGCTGACCTGGGGTCCAAGGGCGCGGGGTGAGGCCCGGCTGGACCAAGTGCGTGCGCGTCCTGACCAGTGGAGCAGGGTGGGGTGTAAAGGGAGTTAAGTCTGTGTCTTTAGAAAAACTGAGACCACTACACTCTTGGAAAGTTGGAAACAGGAAAATTTCACTGTAGTGCATATGAGACATCATTGAAATAGTAACATACTCTTTCCTTTTGATCTTTGATCTTTTGCAATCTCATATTTATTGAAATATGTTAAATTATTTCATTCATCTAATGGCATTGAATTCAGTCTTTACAGCTAACATGAGATCATTAACTTTATCTTTAAGACAACAAATTAATGGGTAAAGAAACTACTACTCTCTTTTGGAGATGCAGTGAACTATTTAGGTGATAAATCTGTGTTGGAGAAAGGTGGAAGTCAGGATATACATTAGTTATATTGATTAAAATACTTACCTCTTCCTTGGTCTGTTCCATAAAATATCTATATTGCTGGGATAGATGGCATTGGATGACGATGCATTAGTAGAATTACTCTATTTCAAATTATCTCAGGTAAAAAGTGGTAAACTGTCATGTGAGCTAATCTAACTCTCATCTTCCATTTTTCCTTGGTTAAGCTATATTTAAGGATTATTTAGGCACTGCAGTTTGAAATGTTCATATTTCTTATATGAAATATGCATGCATATGTTTACCTAACACCTGGAATTTTAGATACTGATATTTATTAAGCGTTGTACTTTTATAAAAAGTAAGTTAATTTCTTGTGGTGTGAGGTAAAGTCAGGAGATATATGCACAGTTTCAATGAAAGTCTTGGAACTGATTCTGAAGAGTCAGTGCTTGGTTGTTTTAGTGCTATCCTAGAGAGCAATTTGGTGTGTGTTATATATTTTAAACTTGTAAAATTTTCCTTTGATGATAATTGCAAGAAAACTGGAAACTGCTATATAACTTAGGCAAATGCTGTAAGCTGAGGTTCTATTAAATATATTCATTAAAACTTACACAATTCCAGTTCTTTAGTCATGCAGAGTCATTGAGGTTCATGATTCCTTCTGAAACTTAGAAATTTTACTCTATGTAATATATATATATAAGTTTACTATATATATAAGAACAATAATTTCACACAGAATAAAGACATATATAATCTGTAAGTCACTGTAACGGTTACTCCTAATTATTGCTGTGAGAGAACACACAAAGTCAATCAACTTAAGGGAGAAAGGGAGGTTTATTCAGCTTATGGTTCCAGAGGGGAGGCACAGTTTCTCATGGCAGAGGTGGCATGGCTGACTGGCCAAAGCTGGAGAAGATTAAGTTACTGCAGACGTCTTGGAAGCTGGGAGCTGCAGACTGCTTGCTGCAAAGGCAGACTCCTCCTGGAGGTAGGGTGGGACTAATTCACCTCAAGGCCCACCCCTTGTGACTGCCTTCCTCTAGCAAGGCTCCACCTCTCAATGTGCCATGACCTTCCCAAGCACATGAGATTGTGGGGGACACATTTCAAACCATGACAGTCACTCTTACTGTATTATATACATAGGCACTTATCAGGAAATATGCAACCATTGTCCTACAATGTTTAACCAGTAATGAGATGACACTGAGAAGACTGCTCAGGAAAACTGAATTGAGTATATGGTACAGAAATCAATTAAACTCTATGGAATAGGGCAATGCTTCTGACCCCAAGAGTCTTAAGGTATTGCTTGTTACTCTCAGTATAGATAGATCAAGAGAAGAATGGATGGAAAGAACTATATTTTCTAAGATTATTATTTCATGCATAGATTCTAGAGGCAGCCAAACCGTTGCTCTCATATTTTAGTGATGTTATTGAGAAACTGTGACCTTAGGAAAGTTTCATAGCCTTTCTCCTTGTTTCTTTATATTGAAAGTGAAGATGATAATATTATGCACATTGTGGGACTATAGGAAAATTATTGCAACCTAAATTTTGTCAAGTATTCAGCAAATATTTGCATAATAATTAATTCCAATTATTATACCATGAAAATTTACTTGTGACTTTACTTTCATGTACGTATAATTGAAAGTCTACATATCTATATACACACAAATATGTGTGTATATATATATATATCAATAACTTCACACAGAATAAAGATACACAGCTTACTTAAGAGTTTTTGTTTGTTTTGTCAGCTTTCCTTAATTCATGTTTGAAGAGGACCTTTTGTGGTCATTTCCATTAGCTTTTGCAAGATAGCTTATTTATTTCAGAAGAAAGTACCCATTAGAAGTATAACATGGCCATTTTATCAGGAAAATCTATTAAGTAGAAACCTGAGTTTCATCCCATAATTGTATAAATGTATGTTTCTCAGGGGTAGGATTGTATAAGTAAATTGATGTAAGTCCTTGAATGTTAATACTAGATGGTCTTTAAAATTTGTCTTTTTATTTTATATATAAAACAAATGAGACTCAGGAAGCAAAATGATTTGTTTAAGGTTATACTATTTTTTGCTGGAGATGAGGAAATTTTCCAGAAGCATGCATAATTCTTGGTTATTTGCATGGAAAAGATGATGTCTAATATAGTGTTGAAAATATTCTATGTAAAATAGCAGTATATATTTTCCTTCTGAATAACTATATACTATCTAGAAAAACCTATAAAGCATGCAGCAAACCATGTCTTCATTCATTTGCAATTTCTGTTTAACACAAGACCAAACTGCAAACTGTCCGTTATGAAAATAATTTAAAATATTGAGAATAACTTGCATAATGTTAAAAGCAAATTACCTACTTACCATACATACTGGCAATATACTTGCTGGGCAAACCCACTTGAAATTCATAGGCATTAAACAGCACTGCAGGACACCGTCTCAAAATGTAATTAATGTAATGAACTGACCACTGAATCAAGAGTCTGTCCATGGTTTTTTCAAGTACAAAGCAATAGCTTTTAAGTATTGATAGACATAATGTAAGTATTGATAGACATAATGTGATGTATAAAACTCTTATTCTGCCCTTTCAAAAGTCAATAGTCAAGCTGAACTGCTTGCTATCTCTTAAAGCCCTTCCACAAAAGAAGAAAGTAGAGTCTAACTGTACTTATATATACAATCTATGGACTTCCCTATGGCTATTTGTCATCTAACCTGGGGTAGACATTTTGGATGTGAAGAAAGCTGCGGTGGTTTCACGAATATGCTAGAGAAACACAGTGAAGAATGATACTGGTGCTTAGCTGTCAGCCAACAAAATGGGAGATAAATAGTAGTAGAGGCATGAATGTGGCAAAAAGCAGGACCAAGCAAGGGAAAGTTAGATATGTGAAACACCAAAGGACAAGAAATAGAAACGGTCTCATGCCAGAAGCAAAAAAATACAAAATACAAAACAACAACAACAACAACAAAAAAAAAACAAAAAAACAGTGCTGTTATGAGCAACAGTAAAAACCGTTGAGGAATGACTGTAGAGGGAGGGAAATACTCACAAGAGAAGTTTTGAAGCAACAGCAAAATATTCCAGGATGAGAAGATAGGGGTGTTTATTACTCTTCTCAAATGCATATACCTGGGTGTATAATTTTTTTAATAAAAAATAAAGAAAATGAAAATAAAATGGGTGTTGTTTAACAAATGCAAAATTGGAGATAAATAGGCTACAGAAATGGGGGGAAGTAAAAATAGATTGGCTATATAATAAACTAGTTCATACATTGGCCAATGTTCCAATTATTTACCTTAGAAAATTTAGTCTCTATCTCTTTCCAGCTACATAGCATGTTCCTGGAAAACATCCTACATACATAGGAATTACAGGGAGGGGAATTTGTCAGTTTTGGAATCAAATTTAAATGATTGAGAATGAAGTTTGTACTGCTGCTACATTACTAATGATCACACTAAGTCATCTTCAATGTCCCTGTCATATACTGGGTTATTTAACTTAATGAATATTACCAAATAATTATATAACACATACATGACATAGATATACACCACATATAATGATATATATATACATATATAATAGTACATAAATGTTAATAGTGCATTGGTTAGCCAAGAATGGTGGCACGAGCTTATAATTCCATAGCATATGGGGCTCAGCCAGAGAGTTTGCTATGGGTTTTAGAAGCCTAGGTTATGTAACGAGCACATAGTCAGCCAGGAGTATAAAGCAATATCATACCTCAAACAAAACGAAAAGCAAAGCAAAGCAAGAATATAGTAGTCCAAAAGTCAGCTTCGCACTGAACTTCCTTTCTGCCTAGACTATTGTGTTGGTCATTTTGCCACATGATCTGTTTTGTTATCTGTAAAGTCATGCAGACTATTCTACTGGGTTACTATGGCAGGTGAGTCACAAATGAAGAGCACTTAAAATAGTCCTAACCATACAATAAGGAACATTTTAACTATTTCCATGTGGTGATTCATTGGCATTATAAGTATCGTATGAATACACCATACTACATATACTAGTATTGTTGCATAAGCATTAAAATTACTAACATTTATAAAACTCCTATCTTCTGGTCTCTTGTTCTTATCTTCCTTCACTTTGTACTTTTTCAGGGGTTTTTGTCTTGTCGCTCATAAAAAATGTAGCTATCCAAAAACCATTTGTCTTGCTTTTCTAAATTAATGTACAGTATGAAACAAATAAATGATCCCTTACTATTCTTCATACTGCTGATTGAATATAGAACTGGAACAGCTTTGGGGAACAAGGGGTTTGTTTCATCTTAAAATTTTTGGTTACACTTCCTTTGTGTGAGAAGAGAGTTCATAGCAATATCAGGAGCAAAGAGAACTTGCTATATCACATCCACACACAGAGAGCTGAGAGAGGGTCACATTTTCTCACCTGGTAGCATGGCTATACTCCAGCATGCCCCCAGTACTTACCCTGTTCTCTCCCTCTTGTCCACCTGCTCAGGCAATGATCCTACCCATAATATACTGGGACTTCACATCAAATAAATTGTCTTCCACAGGCTTCAGAAAGTCTTCCCTTAACACTAATTCTTAACAGATATGTCTCAAATCATTTCCTCATTTATCAAGCTAATACGTGTATCAATGTGCATATGTGCTGTGTAAAATGTTGTTGGAACTGGAAGGAAGTATAAAATACACTTTTCACATACGCATACACATTCAGCTTAATGAACCTAGTCTTTGTGAAAAATATAAGCTAAAAATACTCTGAATGTATAAATATGGTTATTTGACCTAGGTTACTATATATAAGAAAGGAAACATCTTTATCTGCTTCATATGGTGCCTTTTTGCTGAGACATAGCAGGAGAAGAGGGAAACTGGTGACGAAACTTATTGACACTACAAGGGCCGCGATTATATTGATGAATTCTGCATTCTTGTGACTTACTTCCTGAAGTCCTCACTCTTGATACTACGGCTCTAGAGATGTGCTTTTCACATGGGAATTTGGGGAAGTAACTAAGCTCCACAGTATAGGACTAATGAAATACAACATTGGCAGAGAGTGATGTCTGATATTTCACAGACAACCTGCTTTATCTGTAATAGTTTTTGGGTTAATTGTATGTGCGTCACACATATGTAATCCTCAGGAAACATTTTGATTATTTCAAAAACAACTGATTTATGTATATATATGTATATATATATATATGTGTGTGTACATGTGATGTACATGTGTCTGTTACATGTTCGTTACCTGTGTATGCTGCTGCTGTGTATGCACACTTGTGTATGCTGATGTCAGAAATCTTTCTTTCTTTAAAATTTGATTTATTCACTAAAAGGAGTGTATTAAGACTTTATTTACTCATAAGAGGCTTCAATGGATGAAACTTAGGTCATCAGATTTGTCAGCAGACATCTTGCTCACAGAACTATCTCGCCAGGTATATTTCATGAGCACCTTCCATGTTATAGGTTGAGGCAAGGTTTCTCAGCGGAAGCCAGAGCCCATCACTGCAACTAGTCTCTCTAGCCCATTTTCTCAAAGGATGCTCTGTCTCTGCCATCTAAGTGCTTGAATTGCAGTTTGACTTCCACAACCACCTGGTATTTACATGGGCTCTGGTGGTCCAAACTCTCATTTTTACACTTATATGACAAGCACTTTTACCAATGACCAATCTTTCCATATCCATACTGTTTGTCCAAAGTACAATAAAATACTCAAGGAAGTTAACAGTCATTCATAATTATTCTATTTAGCGTAAGTACTTACCTGTCTGCTGCATATGTTCTTGGTGAAAAATCATACAACATTAGCTATCCTGAGAGACTGAGCATTTGTTATGCAATGTTTCAGACATCATTTTATGTTAAGTGTTACCCATTTATGCCTCATAACAGTTTTATTACATAAGCACTATTATTATCACACCTTAAATGAAGGATATTGTTATAATAACAGGATGTGTTATCTTATTGTGGGTTATGGTGCCAGTGTGAAAAGGAGCCAGAATCCTAACACAGGCAGTGGAGCTCCGGAGCCCAGGTGTTCAGCCATTAAGAACAGTGCCTTTTCAGGGTTAAGCACACAATTTTGTAAGCATTTTAATTCACTTAATTTGTTATATATCTTTTTGACATCATCAGGTGCTCTGTGATGAGCTGACATTATTATTCAACACCTATAAATTTAGTGATTGAATGAACAGTCCATAATAATTTTATTTCCTATCTGATGGATACCTAGTTGCATTCTCATTTTTACTATGGAAAGAACCAAGGATATTTTTAATGGTTCAGTAAAAGAGGTTCATTTATCCTCTTTGTTTCTCAGATCAGGCTAGTTACAGTTAAAGGAATTTTTTAATCCTGCATTTTAATTTTTTACCAATCATACAAGTTCAATAGGGGCCCTCATTCTCTCTCTCCCTTCTTCCCCCATTCCTCTCTTGCACTTTTGTCCTTTTCCCCTTCCTTTCATCCCCCTTCCTCCCTCCCCTTCTCCCATTGCCTCCCCCTTCCTCCCTCCTATGACCATGAGTATCCTTTTGTGTGAATGCCAAACTTCCCTCTGAGTCCTCCACCCTAGTGAGGGGTAAGGACTCAGTGGAATATGCAGAACCCTTTCTTGGGTTCCAGTTAGTATGGGAACTCTATTATGACGGTTAATCCCTTGCCTCTAAGGATCCTACTTCCTGGAGTCTTCTCCCCTGTGATCCATGCCAGACTTTGGGGGATCTTTGACATGTCAGCCATTGTGCAGGTCAGGCAAATTCCGATTATGGCTACTGCAACCCTAACTTGCGTGGAGTATCTTGGGTATCCTTGGTCCTCGCCATCTTTAGGATATTACAATCTTGCTGCTCCTTCTTCTGCTAGGTTCTCTGAGCTTTAGGATAAGGAGAGATTTGGCTGCTCTGGTTCCAGGTGATTAATGTAGGGTCTCTGGTACTCTGAATTATGATTTGTTGTTGTTTTCAGTTTTGCTGTTTTTGTACCACCCTTGTCTGTGTCCTGATTGGTATTGAAGGTCATCTCCTAACCAAAGATAAAAGACTGTTTAAATAAAGATCTTAATATAAGAGGAGGCTCAAAGGTAGATGGAAGAATAGGAGTAGGACACAGCAGTAAGGGAGGTGAGTGTCCCATTTTCAGGATGGTTACTGTCTATCTGCCAGTCACTATATCCTCCCTGATTGATGAGATCAAACCTAGGACCTAGGATATTTTAAAAGTTTCCAGTGACATTAATTTATTTAGTTAACATGAACATGCCTCCAATCAGGATGCCGGTTGTTATGAAACATGAAATATACACTTTCTGTTGAATAACTGTATTTCCATAACAGTGCTAGGTTGTAAAGGAAGCAGAAAGACAAACATTACTCAGTCTAACCATTCACACATCTGTGTAGTCTAAATAATGCGAAAAATACACAAAACATCATGCTTCAGTAGAAGCCTAGTATTTGATAATTTGGAAAGTGAAAAAAAAGTGATGAGATTTGAACAATGTTTAGAAACTATGAGAAAAATTTATGCTTATGAGAACCAGTTTATATTATGTATTATGTCAGGGAACAAGTGTTTTAAGAATATATATATTCTTAAACATATATATGTATAAACATACATATGTCAGCTTTATAATATTCTGGGGATTTGTAAGGAACAGGGACACACATATTTAGTGGGATTGTTAAACAATTTCCATAGATTTCATTACAGTAAATCACCATTATATGGGCAAATACATAGTTATGTCATTAAAAATGTTGATTATAAGTAAAAAATGTTATGTTTCTTATGGCTTCAGATGGCATGAATTAGTAGATTTAACAAGCTTTCCTAAATCTTGAAAGATTTTAGGATATTTTAAGAGGATCATTTCATCATATTTCATTGACAAATAATAATTGTGCATAGTTTCATTTCAGAAATATTAATTTCTATGTTTTAATGTCAGAAAGATCAAATTAAGATTATTCATCTACCCCCGAGCTCACCTACTTTTCATTTTATAAAGTGCTAAAAACCTATTATTTCAGGATTTTATTATACACAATTTATTATGATTAACTGCAGTCACAGTGGAGGGCCACATGTTAATCACACAATTCTCTGAGACTTAGATCTTCTGTAGCATGTCTGTAAACATTTTTATTTTACTCTAAGTCCTTGTTGCTGCCTTCAGGGGTTACAGACTAACATTTAATTGAAGACTGGCTGAGTTAGATATATACCTCCTATAGTTGATGGGGTCGGTTGTCAGAAATATCCTTTTACTTACCAGTGGGAAGGTTTTTGCTTCTACTGCTGGATTTAAAGGTATCCCCAAGATTCCATTACTCAGTTCATTGAGAAAAGCTTAAAGCTAAAGGAGAAAAGCTCTGAGGTCTGTTAGATGAAAGAGACTGTGCTAAATATTAGTTCCCATGTTGGCTCGAGTTTTTTTTTTTTCAGATGTTCAGGTTTATATGAAAATTTAAACTCAAAGATATTTCATGTGGTGGATTTTTTTATTTGCTTATTCATTTATTTACTTATTTATAAAGGTTCTTTATCACTAGTTCCAATTCTAGAATATTTTACTTTTTTAGCCAATAGCTATAAAAATTAGTATTGGTCATCCATAACACACTACAAGAATTTTATCTTGCTTGATCTCTGAAAGCAAAAAAACCTTACAACACTGAATCTTTTATTCTGTGCTTTATTTCTCTTGAACTTGCTGTACCTCCATGAGAAAGACATGAATTCAAAATAAACAGTATTTTAAAAAATGAACCATGAAGAACTGCAATTAAAATCTTAAGTATAAGCATAATTCACCATAGTGACTTGACTGTAGAAACAAGATTATGTGACCAAAGTGTTGCAAGGACTTTAGCATTCTTTAACATAATGAATGAAACTGAAATTCCTCCCCTGGAGCTAAGTCAAAAGCATTGAGCTTTTTGGTAAAAGGACACCTTTCCAAGGTTACCAAGCACAATTATTGCTGGAATCCTTTACTGCTGCACAGAAATCTCTGTAACCTTTTATTGTAGATTGACTTCCTTTAAGCAGTAATGTCTCCCACCTTGCACGTTGAGACACTTGATTGGTTAATGTGTTTATAAGTTTGTCTCACTTTTTGTAATAGGGAATATGTAGCTTCCTGTTACTCGACTGTGACTTTAGGAAACATAGTTTTCCAAATGGTTGTTTAGAACTCTGTGATTATGCACACACATGCGAACACACGCACACATGCACAATTAAATGAATAAAAAAAAAGAACCGTGTGATTAATGGGAATAATAACTCTAGAAACAATGATTTGATGGGATTATTTCCAATTTATCTAGCTCACTGCCAGGTTATTGTAGTTCTAGTTTTAAATCTGTGTATTCAGAGTGCACATTGTGCCCTGATGTATTATATATTTGGGTTTGTGGTACTATTATGCACTGAGTCTACAAACTGCCTTCAACACTGTAGGGACTTAACCTTAGAGAAATTATTGTACCTGGATCTTTTTTAATGACGTCTGTTTCTTTAAACTCTGGATATGGCAAACATATGTGTTAAAAATAGAAAAAAAAGAAACATCCTTCATATCATTATGGTGTTTTCCAGTTCAAGGGCTTATTTAGTATGCCTCATTTGGTTTAATTTCCTCCAAAGCCTTAGGAAATATGAGTTATTATCATCTTATTGTTGTTGACAAATAGTACCTACTATTTATTTAGCAGTAAACCTGAATCCAAAATTCTGTTAAACACTTGCAGTTAATCTTAACAATAGCTCTAGGGGTCTGGAATTAATATCATTCCCATTTTATGGATAATGAAATAGCCTTGAAGTTTACAAATCTACACAGCAGAATTGGAATTCAAGTCCTTTGTCAATCTACATAGATTCCCCAACCTCAGCTGTGAATCTGAATGGTTCATAGCAATCTCATAGATGGAAGTTCTGATAAAGAAAAGTTTTGATAATGTTCCACAGGTCATCAGTAAGATTTTTCATGCCTTCTAGAAGTCCTGAAACATCAGACCTGTCAGCTTACATGTCACTCTGAAATCGCATCATATACAGAATCATGCATGTACAAAAGCTTTAAAATATTTTAAAAACAATGTAAGAATTATTTTTCCTGATAAAAACCAGCAAAGGAAATTTTTAGAGAAAGTGTACTTTCCTACCTGGTTGTTCCTTGTGACAGTATCTGTTCGACTTTCCTTCCCATCTTTGATTAATACACCTTCATGCATGGTACTGTATCCAGAGCCACAGGCATTGACTCCCATCCACACTGATGGTCGGTTGGACAATCCTAAATAAGTTAAGGAAAATATTCAAATGAATCACTTCTTAGTGTGTGATCCTAGAAGCCATAAGGAAGTAAAATGTGGACTACATTAATTAAATTTCTAACATGTTCAAACCTTTCCCTCACCATCAATAGTAAAGTTTAAGAGGATAGAATAGTAATCATGCTAAAACTCCCCTGAAGCAAAAATGAATTGCTGGTCAAAATAACCTTATTCTTCACAAGTTCTTGGTGGGAAATTGAGGATCATTTTATAAATTAGGATTTAGCTTTGCAGCCATACACAGGTCTATAGTTACTCAACCACATGATTGCCCCTTTTCTTTTTTTCTTTTATTTAATATTCTTTTTTACCTAGTATTATTGTTCTTTTCAAAATTGATTACTTTTAATTATATAGCTACTCTGAGCATATAGCAAATGTCAAATAATATGAATACACTTTCCATTCAAGTACTAACAGAGTAATAGAACTAAAATGCAAGAAAATGCTAGAAAAAAACAGCAACAATGCTTAGCTGGAATATACAGCAAGAATAATGATGGTTACAAAAGGAATATCAGTTGTCTGGGACGCTGATTTCAAATACACAGGAATTTCTGTCTTGGACTATGGGTTACGAAAACTCAGAACCTGGAGAATGTGCCCCAAACAAGTCAGCAACCACAGCACTTTTGCCTGAATAATAAGGTTGCCCTTAAGCATAGCTCAGGTTGATTCCAAAGAGGATAGTCTACAGAGTATTTCTGAAAGAATGTTGGATATCAGAAAGACTGGAGAGCTGCATAACTTTGCCCTATGCCCCTTATCAGCTCTTCCAAAAATCCTGATATACACCTAAATTGAAAAAAAAATACATCTATGGACACAGTGCTCAAATATGGATGTATATAAGAGGAATTTAGATTACTTTTTCCAATTTAGTTATTGGGATTTCTTCAAACTTTTTTGTCTTACATACCACATTCTTACATGTACGCAATGAATTTACATCATTTTTTACCCCCAATTACCTCTTAATCACATCCACCTTTCTTTCTATGTTGAAAACCTTCTTCCCAACCACTATACTCCCTAGTTCTTTCAGTTCTCTCTCTCTCTCTCTCTCTCTCTCTCTCTCTCTCTCTCTCTCTCTCGTGTGTGTGTGTGTGTGTGTGTGTGTGTGTGTGTGTGTGTGTGTGTGTGTGTTTGTGTGTGTGTCCCACTGAGTTTTCCAAGGGTCGCCTACATTAGCATGGACCTGGGTACTTGCTAAAACAATAATAATCCCTCAAATAGGACACATCTTCAGGTCTTGTGAAGATAAGCAAAGATGCAGTGAGTTTGTCGTCCTCTCGTGCCCAAAAGACACTCTTTGTTTCAACATACTACTCCCCAGTTTCTGGCACAAAAATTCATTTTAACCCCTGTTATACAATGTTTTCTGAATTATTTAAAAATTATTTATCTGTCTATGAGAGGAGAGAGACAAAGACAGATAAAGGTAGAGATCCATAGATAGATAGATAGATAGATAGATAGATATCATTTAGAAGTTGGTTCTATCCATCTACCATGTGGGCTCCAAGTATTGAACTCAGGTCATCAAGTTTTTGAACAGATATATTTACCTGGTAAGGCATCTTGCCATTTCTCACTGAGATTTTTAAAGTTCCCCCATGTGTTTTTAATATCAGTCAAGTTTGGAACATATTACTCTATGCCCTGCCTTTTATGTTTATATGTTTTCCAGAGACCATTCACTAGTGGCTATAATAGTACATGGAAACTTGTTAAGGAAGACTCTCAGCCCCACTGAGAGGGTTGAATTATAATCTGTATTTGCCATGATTCTAAGGTCATTTGTAAGCACGTTTGTTTTTTTATACATTGATCTTGAAAGGCTGATAGAACCAAATTTATAATTATTTCTAATTATTGACCATTCTGGAAATCTTTATTGTTGTGGTCACTTCCCTGTTAAATGGGTATAATGACACCAGTATCACCATTGTAAGCCAGAACAAAGGTTTTGCCAACACTTGAAACTCTTACTTCATTTCCTAAAGCAATGGAAATATTCCAAAATCATTAAGCCCTTTGTAGCAGACAGGGTTAATATGATTTTTCTGGCTCTGATGAACACTGAGAAAATGAAACAAAATCCAGTCACTCACAGGCAGTACACATATACTTACTCCTCATGGAATAATGAGAATTCTCAAGTTGATTTTCCAAGCTAGTGCCTTCCTCTGAAAGACACTAAATCACAGGAAAGTAATACTTTGACACCATGTCCTTGAAAGTAACTAAGGCACCTTGTATGGTTACACAATTGTAATCAACTCAATTGGATGAACCACAGAGGGAGACTTTTGTATCTTAGTCTCCCTTAGGATCTTAATCTATTGTTTACTTCCCTTATCCTTGGCCATGGTTTTTACAGAGACTCATATATAGGTTACCTTATAGTCTTCATTTCATGCCATTAACTTTATAATTATCTATTTATATTACTTTCATTAACTTTTTAGTCTCAAAATTATTTTCTGTGCATTTATCTTATTTTCCCTAAAGTGAAACATGGGATTTACTGGTTTTCATGAAAAGAAAAGATATTTACATCTGATTAGGGCTTCAGTTATTCTTTCTTCCTGATTCTAATGATTTACATATGTAAGATGGAAGAAAATTTGTTTATTGTAATAACAGAGGAAATACCATCATCTAAGCTTTCTAAGGAGCAAAACAATGAATAATATTACAGTTAATTAAGTTAGGCAGCCTCCATTTCCATTTACTTAACAGCACTGCTCATTATATACTCATGCTATATAGTTTATTTAGTCTTTCTGTATTTGGATACAGCACACTTTGTAGGCATGGGAATATGAGAATATTAATGATCTCTTTACCACCAACACCTCCTATTCTCTCCAAACAAGGTTCTGCATCTGGAAAAAGAGTATAGAAACAGAAGCAACGTAAAAAAAAAGCCACACATTAACCTCCTTCCAATACATCACATGTCTATAACTGCCAAATAGTGTATGTTAAATAAAACAAGAGGATTCTAAGTATGGATAGAGTTTTACAAAATTTTGGCATAGATCAAAAATTCCAAGTATAGAATTTATCTTTGAAAAATGTCAATGGTAATGATCATTTAAGCTATATGTTATGTTTTGACATGTGTTAAATAGACCCATATTGAGAACTTACTGTTTGCAAGTCCCCTGCATCAGGCATCAAGTCTACTGAGATGAAGACTTGAACTCTAAAATTCTTACATGAACTTTAGTCACTTTTAACATTTCGTTCTTCAGGAGAAACATACAATATGACGGCTCTACTTTGATATATTGTTAATGAAGCACTTGAAAAAAAAGATTGCTTTATGTGTTTTTATCAGATGGGGATTGACATACTTAAGCGTTTTATTTTTAATCTGAAAATCCACTTCAATCTTATGCACTGGGTAAACATTCATTATAGAAGCCTGGAACAATTCTGCATTCTGTATTTTCAAGAAGCACAGTTGCAATTCAAGGTTTAACTTCAGCTACAATTTCAAGTAAGTTCCACAGACTATTCCTTTTATTTAACAAAAATCCAGATTTGACTCGATGGATTTTAGCTTCAATCTTAAATGATGTTCATTTGCTCTATGAATAAACTTCTGTGCTGTGGCCTATATTAAAGTTAAGCTTGTTTCAGACTGCAGAAAAGATTTGCAAAGGTATATCTGGAGACAGACATTTGAATGTCATGCAGGTTTTCCTTTTCATACTTTCATAGGATGTTCAGAATGTATTTTGAGCAGCACTGGGAATTTTTAGAGTTATTTTCTTTTTCTCTTAGCATCACACAGGTGCACAACTTTATGAGTCCAGTCGCTTCTTTATGATTCCTCTTTTCTGTTTCTCTTTCATTGACATCAGTTTGCATAAAAGAGTGCACTGTCGAGTTCACATGAAGACTAGACAAAAATACAGGTGTCCTCATAATGATCACCTCTTCTATCTCTCCTCGCCAGCAAGGCTCCAGTTTCAGAAAAATCCTATATAAAGCAGATGGCACAGTTATTACTGGAGGAACTGAGGATACTGATTAGAAGGGAACGTAATCAGGTAGATGAGCCTGGAAGGGAAGAAACCATTGCTGGCAGAGGGGAGTGTTTGTACAATGCTCTCTGTGAAGCTGATTCCGTGAAGAGCACCTCACGATTGCCAGCTACCGGAGTGGAAGAAACAGGTGCAAACAGATTGAGCTTTCTTCAGCGGCAGTGAAGCTGGTCAGAGATTATGAACCTGCTTTATCTGTGCTGGGCTATGACTCTACCTCCAGGTGTGTCATACCCCATAGAATGTGTAAGAGAAAAGTACCAACAGGGAAATCAGCAAAAAAGCTTTCCTATGAAGGTGTAACCAGCTTCCGCAGAATTTGAAATGTCTGAGGGCTCTTCTGGTGAGTAAAAGCTGCAGATAAATGTAACAGCCATTCAGAAGAATGATAAATGCTACAAACATTCGGAAGCAGGCTTCCTAAAGGTGACTCTTTTGGTCAATTTGAAGCCTATAAGATGTATTTCACTTACTCCTATTCCATGTGCCTTTTTAGAAAAGTTAAATTGTGGCTTTTTCTGTAAGTCAGAAAGGAGAGGAATTTGATATCCATGACCTATAGACAATGCTGATCACTGATAGGACCTTAATTCTACTTAAGGGTTATGGCTTTTATGAACTTTGTGTTCAGGGCTATAAAAATATTTTAGTATGAAGGCGTTAAAAAATTAATGACCCAGACCTGAGTCAATAAACAATAATATTGCTATATCAAAGAATATTCCCGAGGACATATACTGTAGCACAAAAACTCATTAAAATTAATTTGAAACTCTTGTTTTGATAGAAAAGCATATATGTTTTCTTTGTGTGTATCCATAAATCTACATATATATTAATGTATGTATATATTTGTATACTTGGACATACTCACATACATGCATTTCAACAAGTTTTTTATTAAATTTAAGAAAAATAATTAGGATTGTTTAGAATAGTAGTTTAGACATGTGCAGACTTGCATAGCTTATTAGAAAGCAAATTGGGCCATGCATGGTAAACAATAATTGCAGGTTGTCTAATTATCTGAAATGTCAAAGTATGATTTTTAGAAGCCCAACATTTATTGTTAAATGCTAGCTGTCAAATGAGTATAAAGGTATAGTGTTTAATCACAGCATTTTTAATTATAAGATGTCCTAGAACTCTAAATTAGCAAAAATGTTGTCTAATACATAAAATTTATTTGTTTTTAAGATGTTAAAATCTAAGCTATGTTGCTTTTATTAAACTCAAATAGAACTTATCAGTGCAAGTTTTTCTATCATGGTGAAGATGAATATATATTTTTGAGACAGTGTGAGATAGAAAAGTTGAGATGAAATATGCTTTATTAAAATTAGAAACATCTATTGAAGTGAAAAGGCAATTCAAACTTAAATGTCTATTTGGAGCTCAAGTTTTCCTCTGAACTGATTTGTGAGAAAAGTTATCCACTTTAGTAAACTTAACTCTCATTTGCTTAAGGCCCAATGTTTGTGGCTCCTCATTTATAAATGCGTTTATTTTCTAGTCTCAATCTAAAGTTTTTATGATTATTTTTATATTTGTGTTTTATTTATCAGACAGATTGTGTTAGAAGTACAGAGGCTAGCTAATGGTTTATGAGTTCAAGCTGAGCTGAATATAGCTAAGCTCTGTCTTGCTTGACATTTCATCAAAAGCTGTGTTGATTTGCAATGTTTACCGACCTCTTTATTGAACCCTCACAGCTTGAACTATGCCACCAAGCTTGCGGACATTGCTGAGATTATCGCTAAATGCATGTACTAACTAAGGAGAAAGGAGAGAGAAAAAAAAATAAAAGTAATCAAGTTCTCTTTAGTAAATTATGCTGACCTAGTCTTTGATTTATTTATTTGTCTGATTATTTCCCCCAAAGCAGCACAACATAATTTTCCTCCTCCAATCTTCACACATACCTCAGAAGAAGGTAGACTATAACAGTGTATTTCCCTTTGGATTGGACATCAGAGTCCTGGGGGTGAGGGAGAAGGCTTATTGAAATTATAGCCCCAACCCCACACATACTTATTCAGTTTTGTGTGCTATTGTTCATGAATGTGCATTTCCAAAAAGTTTCTCTGAAAATGCTGAGACAAATGAAAGCCTAGAACAGAAAATAAATGTGACTAATACTAAGAACAGACAGTAAGTATCCTTAATATTTCTTTATCTAGGGTCTCTTCATGTATTCTCTAGAAATATTTCCAAGTGTACAAGAAAAAAACACCTGTCCCTAAACACATAGCCCTCACAAGATTAAAGCAGGTAGTCTCCTAATGGTTATCAAAATTTTGAATACATTTCTGAAGAAGTTACTTTTCAACTGAAATCACAAGTAAATCAAGCATTATTGACTTCTGTTATTTAGCAAAGAAACTAATGTTGAAGTAAATACTTGGTTATTAAATCTCAAATGCATACAGATGCAACTTTTAATTACCATAGATTCTTATTATCTGAGACTGTTCTCCTAGGTGAGTATTTAAATTGTGATATTTATAACAAAATCAAAGCACAATTCATGCACTATGCAAGTACATGAATTGCACTACACATTAGGCCCCATTTTGGGCTTAGTACAAATGATGTTTCCAATTCAATCTTTCTGAAGTCACAATTTAAAAATTTAACCCATGATTTAGACTGAATATTTTACATAATTATAATGTTAATGAAAGTTAAATCATATTCTTAGGACACTAATCCAGGCATTCAAAACTTATGCCTTTGTATTTTTAACATTATAGGCTCATTTGATGTGACCAATTTCTTTCAGTAAAATGTAAGATTTTGATGTATTCTAGTAGAGTACAACATTACATTAAATGGATAAAATGCATAATTGATTTTTAATAAAATTTAATCTAGATGCTCATAACAGATTTAGGGATGAGCATACCTTTAAGGAAGTAGAATTTTTATTACAATGATTTTCTCAGTTCCCCTGATTGAATCAAAAGAAGTTTTTGAAAGCACCATATTTCTAATGGCATTTCTATGTTATCTTTATTCAAAAAAGAATTACATTTCAATGAATTCTGGGTGATGTCCAGAAAGCAATGGCTCTGCATGTTTTAGTTTTTTAAGTTAATTAAAGTTTATATATAAAGTTTATATACAGTTTAAAATATATATAAATTTCTCTAGCAAGTACATAGAAGCATATCACTAGCAGTAATTCAAATAGGACCTAGTTAGGACAGGACATGAGGGCATAAAATGATACACAAGGAAGAAAAGTGTTTGTAGTGGGAAAGAGTGAGAGATTTTGAATAGTAATAAGAGGTAGAGATAATATGAATAAATGTGTAAAGCATTGAGAGAATATAAATAGGAATTTAAAAATACATATTTATTTTGAAGTACAAAAGGAATCTACTGAAATTAAAGCAAAAATAAAAGTTATAAATGAAATATAAGAATTCAAATCAGGAGTCTGGAGAGGTGGCTCAGGGGTTAAGCCTCTGCCTTGCAGGCGGAAGGTCCTGAGTTCGGATCCTAAGACCCTTCGTATAGACGCCCGGAGGAAGCAGGGGCGGCCTGCTTTTCTGGTCCTGGTAGGGCAGAGCCTGTGAATCCCTGGGCAGAGTAAACAAGGAGGAGGTGGAGGTGGTCCATGGTGGTTCCCGAATTCGTCCGTGGTTCTACACACAATACACACACGCACACACACGCACAATTGAATAAATAATAAATAATAAAAAAGAATTCAAATCAAAATATCTAAATAAAACCAAATTTTCATTGTTTTAAATAACTAATAAACTTACATTAAATAAATATCTGTAAAACTTTTTGACTTTAATTTTATTAGCTGCTTTATTTTGTTGATTAGAATTCAAACCATATTTCTAAATATTTGTATTGGTCTGGCTTACCTATGAATAATTTTTTTCTTATGATTTCATATTAAAGTATCTAAATTAATGATGTAGATAATATCAAGGACACTAAGCAATGATTTTACAGATTAAAGTAAATCCATTTGTAAGGATTTTTCAGAATATAATTTTGAGAAAAAAATGCTGACAGTATGTAATGTTTATCATCACTGAATCTTTAGTAATTAACACCTATATGGAAAATAATTGATATTCAACAGAATAAATGAGTAAATGAATCCTATAGGAGTATTTGTTGAGAAAAAAATCATGAAAATTTTATTTTAATTTTCTGTGTGCTTTTTTTAACCAAATGAATAGAATCTGTAAGATTTTGTTCCAATTAACTTTTAGGAAATTAATTAAACTTGAGAACATAACGTGTTTTAGCTTTTGCTTTTTTATTAGTTTTTTACAATTTAATTACGCTTTAAAACACTTTTGATATGATCATCTATTCACCCATGCAGTTTTCTGACTCTTCATGGTCAGGTCAAAATCAAATTTCTTCAGTCACAGAATCACACACACACACACACACAAATAAAAACACACATAAGAGTCAAATGAGAAATAAAGAAAGAAGGAACCTGAAATAGATGTACTTTTCTGTCCAATCAAAACTTACCTGCTCTGTTTTAGGGAAAATTGTGTGAATGTCCGCTGAAAGACTAAGAGGGGGAAAAATGAAAGTGTTATTGAAGGTCTGCTCTTGTTTGGAATTTTATGAGAAGCTTTAAAGTTGTCCAAAGCAGAAATAAGGCTCTGCATTGCTTAACTACCTATTCAAGATGCAATCTGAAACCAGTGGGAAAGTTCTTTTTAATTAAACTAGAGTCATTTTGAAAATACATTCTGTAAAGATTTTTTTGAAAGTTAAGGGACTATGTCTGTCTAATGAAAAATGACTAAGGAGTGTTGAATTTCCTACTAAATTATCAAGGAAATCTAGACAAAACTCTTTCCAATAAAAATGAGCATCAGTGATTTCTACTAAAGCCTTTGAATGAAGAGCAATGAGGAAATTATCTTGCAATATAATTAAAAATAATGAAGTTATTTATGATGGCTAGCTATATTAGATTATTTCACTAAAATTCAAGAGTATTATTTTATTTTACATTTTTAAAATGACATCCTATGAGTTACAGTGAAGCATGCATGCATGACTGATTTAAATAATTTAGATGTGAATTGAATTAAAATATATGCATTGTGTATGCACATTTATAGAGAGTATATAATTTATCCAACATATTATGACCCAACTAATATTGGAACCACACTTGCCAATCATAAATGAAGCCAGACTAAAAGTAAGGTATGTCATCAAGACATTCGAATGACTAAAATAATATGTGAGAACCATCCTGTTGTTCAATTTTTTTATAGTTATGCTTTAGATAATATTTACCAAAATGCTGACAGATTCCTGTAAGCACAGTTTTTAAACACTTACCTTGGAGGTCTCCAGGACTCTAAAAATATTTCTCTTGGTTTTAAACAAGCACTAAACAACATTAAAACATGTTTTTTTAAAGGCCATATATAGCACATGTAAAAAGCGTTTCTGCAAACATCATGTTGAAACATAAATAACTTATGGCTCAGAATTTTCCAATTATCCTATTTTTAAATGCTTGCATTTTAGTTTTAAAAGAGTAAGTTGAGTAGAGGTATAAAATTTTTTTACAGAGACTGGCATAGTTTGGAAGCATTGGGAAGCACAAAATTCAGAGTTCTTATTGCTCTGCTATGTTGCCTGAGGACTGACTCAAGTCCCTTAAGAGCTTGTTCTGCTGCAAACAGAATGCACCCAGAATATAGCAGAAGGTGCTGTCAATGCGACCAGCAGGGACTTTTAACCAGTAACAAGGTGAGAGTCCTTGGATAAACCACCCGAGGAACGCTTCCTCTGTTGGACAACTTTGAGGAATACTCTTTAGAGTTATTCAGAGACTTAGTGATGAGACTGAGCTCCTTTTGACCCTCACAGCAACGTAGCCATGAGCACACTTTCTATTGCCTCCTCACTGTTCAGAATCCAACTGTGCTACCTTCATGCATTTTTTTATAACCCTGCATCCACTTGGAAAGGAACCAATGGAACACAAAAGAGTGCAGAGAACTGATTGTACTTGCTTTAATAACAGCAGGGCAAAGATGCTCAGTGAAGGAGAAGGACTAAAGGAATGCATACGAAGTGTCTTAATTCTGTTTAGTAACTTGAGACAGAACAGTAATTGGAAAGGAAGAAAACAGTAGTGAATCTGAAATGATAAGAATGCATAGAAGTGCTGCTATTGGCAGACATCCCACTATGTGAATAAAAGGTTCTTGGACTAGTCAAAGAATATGTATCCATGTCATTTGCATCTCTCATTTTCACCCTAATGTAATTTACGTAGATTTAAAGAAAAATCTTCTTTTCAACTTGTCTTTCTCATCTGCGGTTTTGCCCCTTTTCACTGTGTCCATTCTCCATACAGTATTCCAATATGATTTTTCAAAGAAATATAACTGGTCAATTTAACCTCTTGTTAAGAGAATGATGATTAGGATGCAACCCAGTATATTTATCGAGACTTAAGATTTCATTCAGGCTTTTTTCCCCCATGCAAGCTTTCCAGATACTCCCCTGCTTTAACTTCTCAAATGTCTTGGCCTGGAATGCTCCAATCAACACTAACCATACCAAGACTATCATCAGGTATATGGTTATACAGTAGTATTATGACACATGCTTGCTGAAAATGCTTGTTGAAAAACTAATCAAGAGGCTAGTATTCATAAGACGGTGGAAATCTACATTATTTGATATTTCCTTAGAAGACAGAAGCATACATTTGAGAAAAGAAGACAATCATTATAATTCTGTTTTCAGAATTAGAGGAGAATATACATGTATATAATACATAATCACAATTGCTCAGAATTTCACTAGTAAAATTGAGTCACAATTGTATCATGTATGTATGTGCTTGTTTTTTGGAAATGCTATCTATGAATATTACATTCGGCTCTCAACTTGAAATTGTGAAGTGGGCCTCTATTCACACCTATAAGAATTATTTATTTAAAACTGGTCTCTGGGCAAACATGTACGAACCTGTCCAGACTGTCTTAATTGGAATGGAAAGGTCCATCTAACATTGTGTAGGATCAAATATTCCCTAGGTAAGTGATTAGGATGGAAAGATCAGATTGGCATTTGGGCAGACTAGCAAAGTCTGGGAGCTAGTATGCAGCATTGCTCCTTACCCTCTCTGCTCCTGAGTTAAGATATAGCATCGCAAATTTCCAAAGTACCTGCTTATAACTCTCATCCATGTTGGATTGTAACCTGTAAGTTTGAAGAAAAACGAAAACCTCTTGCTCCCCTAAATTGTTTGAGTCAGGGATTTCTGACAGCAACCAAGTTATGAAATTAGGATGCTCTCTGAAGCATAAATGCTCATAGAAAAATATATGACTACACATATACTCTTACCAAAATTTTTAAGGAACTACATTCTAAGGTGTTTTCCTTTCCATTTAACACTCAAGTGGTCAGCTGTACTCCCATTAGGATCGATATCCAACAGTGGAAAGCACATGACATAGCGATGAGTAATAGCAACAGTTTAGAAGACTGTAAGTTTATAAACCTCTCATCCTATTCTATCTTAATCACTAGCAATAAAATTCATCTCAGAGGATGATAGTCACAGATAAGTCTCAAGACTATCAGAAATGCAGACAAAGAAGAAATAATTCACAAAATATAACATAGATAAAATTAGAGAGCCTGGCAGATGAGAAGAATATCTTAGTTTCCTGTGGTGAGAACAGTGAGGTCTCCCCTACTCACTTCTTAAAACTTTATTTTTTCATTCAACTTTTAACGTGGCGAATATGAATAGTGACTTTATTATATTTTCAACCTTTACTTCAAAATCCCCTCCCTCGTCCTTTGTCCCTTAAAACCCTTTATCTCCCCTGCCAGACTCCCTCCTATTTTCAAATCTTTTCACATGTGTGTCCCATTGTGCTTCATCTGGTTTGTCTTTGATGACATATGTCTGACTTGACTCATCCTCCAGCAAATATCATAGATCAGTGGGTATATCACTGAGGAAAACATCTTTCTTTTCTTCCCCATCAGCATTAGTACTTATCACTGGTCTCTTAGAGAGATGTAGAGCTTCTTGAGATTTCTCTAATTTCTTTCTGATTTCATAGGGGGATGCCAATGAGACAATTCCCAAGCAATTCTTGTGTAAGTACTCATATGTGCCATGACATCTTGTATATCACAACTATGTCATGTCCAGGAGATGATGGCAGGCCTGCCACCTTTTCATGTCAGACGGTTAAAATCTTGCTGCATCCTCTTCAAAGATGTTCCCTGAGCCTTGGGGGTAGATGAGGTTTTTATGTACTGTTTAGTGCCACACAGTCAGCAGTCACATATTTTCTGCATTTCCTCAAGTTCTGCTTTTCAGTAATAAACACCTTCTCTTGTGGAAGAAGGCTTTAAGTTGAGTGTTATGTGCTAGTCAGTCCATGGATATAAGAACAGGTATTTTCAAAACAGTGTGGCATACTGTCTTCCTAGGTAAATGTTCATAGTCTACTCTTCCCATGTGACCTATTTCCTTCTCTTTCACATGCTGTTGTTCTAGTTAACGGTAATAAGAACATGTTCTATTCTGACAAGTGGGCAGTAAATTGTATCAGAAAGCTGTTGAGTTGTCTCTTTGAAATTAATGCTACTCTTACACTTATTTTTACTTGTGGCCATGATGATTGCTATTGTAACTTTCAGATCTCATAGGTTGATGAGACCTTTGATTATTTTTCTACCCAGTAGTTTCCACAATACTTTCTGGTGCTGTGTAAGCTATCCAACAAGAAGGAAGCTCCCAAAACCAGTTCTAGCTTTTTTTTCCCATATCTTAAGTTCTATGTGTGTTGAGTCTTCAGTGATGTGGTCTTACTGTCAGATTCTGGAGGACGATCAAGAGCAATGACAAATGCCTATATTGTTTTTTCTTTGGGGGACGGTTGAGAACTCTTTGACCAACAACTTTTCAGGAAATATTATAGTCCTGTTACTTCTAGCATAGTTTTGATTGTCACTGGGTTTTAGGTGGAATAACCCAAATCATTTTGTTTTGTTTTGTGTTGCTTTGTCCTGTGCTCCTCTGCATAGAGACTGCCCATTCTTATTCCTTTTTAGAAAGAAATGTTTTTCGACATACTAATGACATGGGAGATTCCTATCTGGTACCATTCTGCAATCTTTGGGGACTTTTTAATCCCTCAGCCCCTCTCACATCCCGTCCCTTCATCCCACCTAGGGATTTTTTTCCATTATTCTCTTTTTCATACTGCCGAACATGATGTCTTATATCTTCCCCTCAGAAGGTTTCGCCCTAACTTTTCCTTCCCACCCTCTGACTCATTGGTCCCTTTCAAATTTTCTGACTCTTACAGGAATTCCAAGCCACATATTTATGTCAGGAGATCAAAACTATCATCTGCATGTAAGAGAGAACATGTGGTACTCATTTCTGAAACTTTATTTTTATACAGGCATGTAAATGTGAGCTGGGGATCAGGTTGCAAGCTTAAGTGAAAGACTTGTGATATGTGGAAGGAGACACAGGGAAAGGAGAGTCCTCCTAGTTTTCAGCACATGTTCACACAACCAGAATGTACAATCAGGAGAAATAAGCATTGCGCAAAATTCCTCAGATACTTTGAAATCCCTTTGTCGAGGTGACATCCTAACCTTCACTTTCCTTGAGATGGCACTCTACAGAAGGTAGTCCTTTGCAGTCATGACAATTATAGTGGGGAGCACTTACAGATAGCAGAAAAGCATTCTGGAAAACCCAGAAGACAAAATGTCAAACCTAGCTATAGATAAGGAGGTTGACAAAATAAAAGTTAGTAAAGGACAGGGATGCAAACCTAGGGCAAATAGACAAGTTGACTTGGTTAATATAATGCTCATAATGCAAGAAAAGTCATGTTGAGCAAGCTCAGCAAACCTAATTGCAAGGGACACTTGAGGGCAGCATATCAGGTCATCACATGCCCAAGCTACTTCTTTTCAGAGACTTTAGTTTTTTCTCATTAATTTTTATCACTAATCCATTCATTTTCAAAATGTATTTCAGGATTTCACATCAGGGTGACTTTAAAGCTCATATGCAGATGAAGATTTCTTTATATAGCCAGTGAATAAGGCAGTTGGGCCTCTTCGATGCTTAAAAATGAAGTAGGCTTATGTTTGTGCTGTCAGTAGGATTATCAAATAACCAATTATTATTCAAACTATCACATCTCTTAAAATTACTCAAGCAATAGTCTTGAATTTGTTCAATCTGAACACATCTGATGTCCTCGGCCAAGGAAAGGATGCAAATCAGAGAGGTTCTGCCTTTACTTGTGTGCAATCAGGCATACCTTTTCCCTCCTTAGCTCTCTATGACTAATGACTTGGACTTTCTAAATTTCAAGAGAAGTCTGACTGCTGTTTCATCATTTCTGCTTCTGTTTCCCCTAGTATATGATTATGAAAGTAAATTATCTTTTTCATGTATACCCATGTGATAGATACAGTTGTCAACTTGACAATTGAAGATTCGAGTCTGGGCACAATTGTAAAGAATTCATAGTTAAGCCCTGATCAAGTTTGCAACAGAATGTCTAATGAATAGGGAAGATTCAACCCCTGGTGGGTTTGACTATTCTGTGGGCAAATAAATATAACTGGGGAAGCTTGCTTAATTAAGTTTAACATTCTTCAAACCAGACCGAAGATGTTCATCTGAGATGTTCAATGTCTGAACTGAGCTGGTAAGGCCATTGAATTCCACAAGCTTGAATCCGCTGTCATACTTTCGTTTGTTCAGTGAGCTGACATCCTTCTCATACTTGGGCAGATATGCTGTCTGGCAAGTGACATTTGCCCCTCTCTCAACAGTCCTGGGGATATGGTGTTATCAGTTCCCTTACCTTCTGGTATTAATATGAATTCTCCTACCAAACCAAATTAAGAATTCCAGCTAGATAATTGTAAGCCAAAACTAAATCCCTTATTTGCCTAAGTTATTTGCTTGTGAATTTATTGGCAACATGCAGGCAAACTGCAACAACATATGTGGTAGTACATGCATATCTTTATGTGCATTTGCATATGAGTGGGTGCACATATGTGTGTGGGTACACATGCATGATTATGTTTGGGTGTAGGGTAATATTAAGAATCATCCTTCATCACTCTTCCACCAGACTGTCGTGGGCCTGAATCCCTAATTTAACCAGACCATGTCAGAAGGGCTAATCTGTCTAAGCCATTACTTTTTGAAATGTACTGATAGTAAGTTCTAGATAGGGTGACTATTAGTAGATAAAAACAATCAAATTCATTGCATTTGTATATGAAATCTTCAAAGAATAAAAATATGTTTTAAAAACTGATAAAAATAGAATAATTTAGTCAATATTCTGTTTATTTTTTAATGTTCCTTTACAAAATCCTAGGCCACAGAATAAAATATGTAAATGCAGGATAGTTAATATGGTCGCCATAGGTAGATTGCCTTTTATTATTAAATATTAACCATATTTATCAATTGTTTAGGGACACAATATTATTTTACAGATTCCTTCCTTATCCTTGTGGCTTGAATTAAAAAGAAAAAAATTATCCTTTTTTCTACCTACAGTAGAAAACTCTACTATCTGTAGCTTTGGTTTCAGGACAGTCTACTCTAGCTGGCATGTAACTTGAAAAGAAATCATGCCCAGCTGGAATCAATGTCTCAGAAAACAATTAAGAAGTATGTTTCAATGATTATTTGTGAAAATATACTTTGCATGCTAAATGAAAATGCTCTGATATGGAAGGGTTTATGCCTCAGTATCTAAATGAAGTTGATTATCTTGTATAAAATTTGACAAATTCCTGAATGCATATATAGAGTCCTCTGCATATACGTGTATGTATGTGTCTCTGTGTGTATCTGTGTGTGTGTGTGTGTGTGTGTGTGTGTGTGTGTGTGTCTATCTGTCTGTATCAGATGGCACTGTGTAAGCTTGTGTGGTCTACAGAAACTTTTGGAATGAGGCTAAACCCCTGAGCCATCTCTCAGCCTCTTTGAGTCCTTTGAGAGCTTTATTATTTGGGCTGACTAGTTTGGCTGATTTCATATAAGTGCACTTCTATGTTCACCTTCGCTATTAAGAATTTTAATATGGTATCATAGAAGTTCTGTCATGCTGTGGTAGATCATTCAAGTGTCAATCACAGGGACTATTAAGAAAAAGAAAGATTTTATTTTGTGAAATGAGCCACACTTACAAATTTATGAAAAGAACTTAGTGTGTTTACATAATTAAGACTTCAAGGTTTTTATTTATTCAAATGTTAAGATAAATCTGAGTTAGGGTCTCATATTACTCATTTCTTTCTGTTGTTTCCCACTATGCTGTTCTAAAATGATTCAGATTTTAATTTTATAAAGCTTACTAGGCAATTTATTTTTTAAAAATAATGAGTACTTAGAGTGATTGGATGTATTAAGTACATGAAAAGTATTTTAACATTTGCCTGCATATTTATTGTGCCAGTCTTTAAAGTATATCTTCAGAATTATATTGACATATAGTCTCACTATTATAATGCTATACTTTTTAATATTAGAAGGCAATTTATTTTTGATGTTATTTTACTTATTCTTTGATTTCAATAACTATGTATATAATATATTTTGATCACATTCAACTCCAATTACTGTTTCTTATCTCTCTCCCACTCCCTCTAGAGGAAAATATTTTGGCAAAATTATTCATTCATTTTAATGTATATGTATGTATATTTGGGTGTTTATTCATGTAGGGGGGCATGCATGGGCTGGTGTAAAGGTATACATGTGTATATAGACATTAGAATCAACTTTTAGTGTCATTAGTCAGATTCCTCCACCTTTTTGTGGATATTTCATTGGCCTGGAACTTCACAAAGTAGGTATGACTAGATGTGGTCAGCAAGCTTCAGGAATCAAATCGTCTCCTCCCATGTCTCTATCAGAAACAAGGACATGCAGTTATGCCTGACATTTTAGGTAGATTCTAAGATTGACACTTGAAGTTCTAAGCATGAGTTTCTCAAGCTTTGAGGAAGATACTTTCTTCACTGAGACATCTGTTCATCCTGAAAACTTTAAGAATATAAATATATATACTCACATACATATAATTTTATATATAATATATATTTCATGTATTTAAATATATTTATATATAAAATAAAATATATAACATTATATATATAACTTTCCCTAAATCTTAAACTTTGAGAATATATATGCATACTTTTTTATTTTTCCTTAAAATTGTACAACATATAATATAAGCAAACTCCTGTTGTTTCGAAGTGTAAATTTAAAGATCATCTCTATTGCCAAGTTATTTAATACCTTTCTAAATGACTGAGGTTTAGTCCTTTGCAACATCTAATATTTTGTGAGAGTGAATCTACTTTGCTCATTAGGTTACACAGAAATCATGTTAAAATGCAATATGAATATGTACATGTGACAACTGATCTTTGGAAAAAATGTCCATGAGTCACTTCTGTAACATTTGGAATAATATTCATTAACCAAAATAATACCATGCTTCATCTTTTATATTTTGCTTTCTTAGCATCTGGTCTTTAGTCTGTCTAATTGCATTATAATGACTCTGTGTTGCAACAGATGCTAGAAGGATTTTTTTGGCAAGAATGATAATTTTTTTTTTCATATTTTGAAATACCTGCTCTGTGATTGTCTTTCCTTTTGCTAGAGCCAGAAAGAAAACAAAACTAATGTTTTCTTTTCCTTAAAATTTTATTAAGAACTTGGTTGCATTTTGGTATTGGGAATGCCAAAATTTTTATTTCAAAACTATTTTCTTTAATAATGTTATGAATGTTTCCCTGCTTCTGAGATCAAAGTGATGATTACAGCAAGTCATTGTGGTGCGTGTAATCTAAGCACTTAGTAGGCTGAGACAGATTTGAATGTTTATGGCCACACTGGGAAACATAAGAAGAGACAGGTCAGCTTCAGCTACAAAGTAAGACCATACCTCAAAATAAAAATTAAAACAAAAACAAACAGTACTGACATGTTGTAATACAGATATAAAATAGAGAATGTCATACTGGTTTGTTTATATAAAATTCTTACAGTTATTTTTAGTAGATGAAAAAATGTTGATTTTACTGGTTCTTTGACATGAATAAATTCCTTACATAAAAAAAATCTTAGGAAGTACAGACTAATTTAAGGGTTATCATATAGATTATCATAAGAAACCAACTATGAATAAGGTTCACTATAAGAATATGAAATCCTGTTTTACTAAAATCTTATTTTTTAAATCAAGAACTCTATGTTGCAACAGATGCTAAAGTTATTACTGAAAACTCCCATTTTCTATCTCAAATAATTATCTTTAAAAGTATTTAATGTAAAAAATAGCAAAAAATTGTGCTTATAAAATTTCTACGAATTATTCTGAATGTAGAAGAAGATTTTATGAAATACTAATTATCTATTTTAGTTCTGTAGTGGCAGAAAAAATGACCATATATCTTATATAATTGTATTAAATATGTACTATATACACTTAAATGGATTTGTCAAATGTTCTGGATATTTATTTTAGGTAATTGTATTTTGAGCTAATATAAAAAGTATTATTTGTGTTAGATTTAGGTTTTTAACACACGTTAAATATAATCATGTTTTTAATGTTCTTCATCATCTAATTTATCAAATTCAACAGCCTATGTAGTAGGTCACATATACTCCAATCAATATTTAAGCCAAATATAAGGCAACTGAGTCAGGTATGTTGGGATCTATACCTGCAATCACAGTACTTTTTAATGAGAGTCAGGAAATTATGAGTGTGTGCCTAACATGGGGTACGCATTGAGTTTGATAACAGCCTGAGTTTTGAAGTTGAAAAAATAATTCTTGACTTGTTGGTAGATGTAACACCTTACAACAGTCTATTAAGTAAGAGTCAAATGACTAATAGTCTTGTTTTCTGTCCTATAAGTAGGATTCTTCCTTCCTTTCTTCCTTTCTTCCTACCTCCCTAGCTCCCTTTCTTCCATCCTTTTCTAGTAATGAGAATTGAACTACAAAACTGACAAATGCTTAGCATTCCCTGTACTGGAGAGCTGTATTTATCCCCAGCCAAGGTTCTTAATGTAACAGAGAAAGAGCTAAGTGTTTGGAAAACAAACATTGTTTTCTCACCTTCACTGATAGGTGAATGCCCTTCAGTGTATCACTTAATGTGGTTAGTGACAGAGCACTCCACCTGAACAGTTGAGACCACTTATATTTCTCATCCGTAATTTTCCAGAAAGTGTTCTAGTGCTTGCTTAGTGTCTGAAGAGAAAACTTTATATATATATAACAGAAAAATGGCAACACAAGCATCATAATTTTATAACTGTCATTGACTTAAGAGAAAGGAATATATATATAATAATCACAGATTGCTTATATTAGTCTTCTAATTTTCATATATAAAGAATATGCACAGTACATTGAACATATATATCAATAATGTAAGTTTATCAGATGTAAATCTAATAAATAAGTTTCAATTACAATGCTAAAAAGGTAATTTTTTGTATATAACAAATTTTATCATGTTTTGTGATATAATAAATGCAAGGATGAAATTTGAAAATGAATCTTTAACCCACAATTTTGCTGTTATTCAGCAAGCTTGGATCATGACAATGGTTGTTTTCTTTTAAAGATACAAAGATTCACACATGAAAAACACTGCTTCTGATTCTATATAGCCAAAGTGTAGTGTTCCTTATGTGAAATCCACAATATACTGTAAGAAAAAATAGGTGTTGTTTTCACCAACTGATAACTGCAGTTCATCATCTGTTTCAAATTATGAAAAGAGATAATTCACACTATTATCAATAGCTGTGAGGTTGTCCCTGGTATTTTTATAGCAAATTCTATTTGTTCAATTTTTTGAAAAATCATATACTGATGGGTATCGTTTAATACATTAATCAATATAAAACAGATTGGTATTAATATGTTACATGTGTATGTGTGTGCACGCATGTGGGCATGTGTGTAAAAGGGCACTTGATTGTGTGTGCCTGTGGAGATCCAAGGGTGGTATCAAGAACCATCCTGGATTGTTCATTGCCTTACTGCTTTCCTCTGAGGTTTCCCAGGCTCCATACTAAAGGGTCAGAATTAACCACCTGGCCTTTGAAAGTGGAATCTGGAAATCCAAACTCAGGTTCTTTTCCTTGCAGGGGAAAGGCTTTAATCCCTGACACATCTCCCTAACCCATATGTTAATGTTTATATCTAGTACATTAAACATGATGTCTTATTCCTAAATTGAATCTTTATTAATTATATTGTTACATAACTAATTTCTATTTTATACCTGCACACATTTGATTTTCATGTCCTCTATCTGAAGATATAGTGGGAAGTGTTCTACAAGTTTTATCAGCTACCCACTGAATCCACAGCCCCAAAATAGTTAAGAACCTCATGTTTTGAGCAAACACAGGCAAATATAAATAATCCCATGGTACAGAATAACAACTGAGATTTGTACCATGATCCATCTGAGAGAATTTGTTATGGAAACTTTTGATTTGCTTTTGACGTTGAAGTGATTGATACTCTAACCGTAATATGTGAGAGAATGCTTTCCATTAAGTGGCAGAGTAGTTACCATGTCACCTGA
The DNA here is from genome assembly GCA_023101885.1 of Typhlomys cinereus. Taxonomy (NCBI): domain Eukaryota; kingdom Metazoa; phylum Chordata; class Mammalia; order Rodentia; family Platacanthomyidae; genus Typhlomys; species Typhlomys cinereus. The sequence continues at coordinate 195,557 of JALPQD010000692.1, read as the reverse complement.
TGAGAGGATGAAGACTCAGGGAACAGAGGGCACTTAATGTGGTAATGGGAAAAATTAGGATCTCTTGACTATTGTTGAACATCCTGATGTGTTTGCATTCTTCATTGTTCAAGTACTGTGTATTAAACATTACTGAGTAGAAGTCCTTTTGTACCTTTTTGTTTTAACTGACCATATTTTCAAAAGAGCAATATCGCCTGCAGGAGACAGGAAACTTCAAAGAAAAGATCAAAGCTCTGTGTTAGCTTTTTAAATATCTCTTTATTTCAATCAACATGCACCTGAAACAAGGGTACAACAAAGATAAAGCTATTTTGACTCCTCTCTTTCTTACATGTTTTCAGTCAATGATCACTCATTTTTTTTTCTGGTCTGTGGGCCATAATTGGCAACTACTTAGTCTCAAGAGACAGAACTATATAACAAATTTTTTAACAACCATAGAGTTGCTATTCAATCATAATGGTCAAAAGCAGCTCTATTTGCCACGTTTAGACTTTCTAAATTTGTGCTTTAGCCAGTTTTCTGGGAGACATGTGGATGTGACTATCGAGATTATAATGAAGCTCACCAAAAGAGGAAGCTATGGAGACAACTCTTTTTGCACTTCTTATTGAGGAAGGGATTTCACAGCTTAAATAACTCATGCAATAGTTCCCTTTAAGACTTTTATTACTGGACTTATTTCAAACAGGCACCTGTAAGGATCTGTATGAACACTAGTTAACCAGGTTACTCTTGCATTTATTTTTGAACATCATCTTTCATTTCCAAAAATTAGACATGAATATATCTTTTTGTAAAAAAAGGTGGTAGATGTAGGGAACTTAATATTCCCTCATAAAATTGCTAAATCATAAGATTTATCAAATTAAAATGTAGTCAAACAGGCTATACTTAGGTTCAGAACTGTTGTTTGTAACAAAATTAGGAGTATATATGCACCATTGAACTTGTTAGAAGCCATCAAAGTTAATGCCTACCTTAAAGTATGACATATTCTATCAGGTAGACATAGTGACAATTGATATAATCCAAGCACTCCATGGACTGAGGCCAGAGGATTGACATCCCAAGTCATGATGACCTACATTGTGTGAGAAAAAGAAAAACAAAAAAACATTTTATAAGTTTCATTTTTCTTTAGTTTTAGTTAAAACAGAATTGTGTTATTTTGCTATGAATTATCTGTCATAAGTACATTTGTCATCAGTATGAGGTTTCAAATGACTATTATCATGAATTTACATTACTCATATATCAGTTTTGTAGGTTGAAATTCATAAATTTCTTACTTAGAAAAATCCACTGTAACTTTAGAATTATCATTCCCCAAATATATTAGTGTTCACATTTCTTTTTGGCTCACTAATGCACTTTGTTAAATATGCATCACGACAGCCATTGGTAGTTATTCTTGCCCCTTGGCACTTATGATGCTTAAACTTATTTTCGAGATCTTTTCCTCTGATGCTCCTTGAGTTAATTCCTCTTTTGCTGGGGAATCTTTTTTTTTTACTACAACCTTTTAGCCACTTGTTTCAATAAATGGAACACTGACATAGCGTGAGACGGTATTGTCCAAAACATGACTACACACAAATTGGTACACTCGCTGGAAGTCTTTTGTTTCTCCCACAATTGCATAGTCTGGAATAAATTGATAATTTTGCATTTTTAGGGGCTGTCAACTCTAACAAGATCTGATAGCTAACTAAAATCTTTTGGAGGTGAACAGGAAAAAGAATCAGAAATCACACTTGAGAGCAGCAGCAGCTAGATTGGAATAGCAGGCATGTTCAAAACCTTAAGGGAATCCTAATGAGGGGCAAAGAACAAGAGTACATAGATCTCCCAGAGCTCTTGTGGATATTTGCTTTTCAGCTTTGAACTATTACTGGGAAATAAATTAGGAGAAAACATTTTATAGAATAAATATTTAATAAGTACTTATGTACAATTTGCTGAGAAATGTGAATATAAGATTACCAACTTCCTTCTATGGGAAAAGACATTTTATTATGCTCAACAGGAAACTATAGGCAAATCTTTTTTTCCACAGAGATGGTATCCATGTTTATTACTTGTGTATGGAAATATTTTAGCATGATTCAGTGTCTCCTGACAAAAAGATAAAAATGGCCTTTTGTCAGGCCAGAGTCCCAGCTCACTGAGGACCAGTGGGGTCAGCCAGTGCCTTGAAAAATTCCCTGTCCCAACTCAGGTCTTTAAGCTCTGTTTGCTCAAAACTCCTTACCAGCAGTGCTATTTAGACACATAATGTCCTCTAGAAAGTGGGAGTTATGCCAAGCCTGGTGTAGTGACATTCCATAAACTCTATAAAAGCACTACTATGCGACTTGCAAGCTACTGTTTGCTGAAGAGTCACAATACCCAAGCCTTCTCTTTGATGTGTCTTATTCCTTGTGCCAACTCTCAAAATAACTTTTTGTTCTAAATGTTCACTTTGAATGAGGATGGAGAAGAGAATTTGCTCAATGAAATTTCGTTGATGTCTTTGCTTGCTTATATTTAGCTCTGAAAAGTAGGAAATATGAGGTTCAAAGTAGATTCAGATACCTAAACTTGAGACTTTTCACATTGACTTTGAAAATAAAGACTGTTAGTCTGGGGAGATGGCTGGCTCAAGGGTTAAAACCTTGATCACACAAGCAAAAGGACCTAAGTTTGGATGCCCAGAACTTATATATAAATATGTAGGGTGGTTATAGCAGTGCACTGAAAGTCCAGAAGTCAGAGCCTGAGAAACCTCAGATAAAGAGAAAAGAAGGTAGAATCCTGATGTCACACTTGGGCCTCCACAGAGGCACACATTCAAGCGCCTACTTGTATATACACTTGCACACATACAAACACACACAAAAAGAAAGACTATTTTGGATTATAAATCAAATTTCCTTACATTGTATTTTTTCCAATTTTATAAATCCACTATTATTTTTGGATCTCTATAATTGAATTAAGAATGTTTGAATGTCTATACAAAAATGCATTTATAGAAAATTATTTAAAATTGTCATTACCATACTCTCCTTAAAAATCATCATAATCTTATTTAAGTTGCCTATCTTCTTTAATATAAAAAATGGCCAGTTTCTAAAAAGTTTACCTGTGAAAGCAGAATGAAAAGTAAATCAATAGTGTAATCATGATTCAAGAAATTATATAAAACTCTTAATGAGTACTATCAATTCTTCCTCTAGTGAAAACTATTGATATTCTACTCTTAAATTACTCTCATTTATATTGCTCCCCTGAGGACTCAATTAATCATCAGTTAGGATTGCCTAATTTAAATTTGCTATTCTTTGAGAAAAAAATGTTTAAAGATGCAATGATTTATTGCTGTAGCTCTTCTGCATTTTCATTTGGTCTGTTTTATCAAACGCTGACTGTGAATTCACAGTTTTGGAAACACTTTTTAATAATCATTTGCCTTTCTGAGATGACCTTGTTACAAATGATGGCACCAGAACTATAACACAAAATTGTATTTTTTCCTATTAATCATTTATGAAAATACATAACAATAATGAGAAACTAAAATCTAATTAACAACAACTTGAGTTCTAAAATATGAAAGCTACCTAGATAAAAAGCCATACTAATTATTATTTCTGAATTTCTTACTGAATGTCAAGTTGTAACAGATACCATTAATTGTGCCCTCAACATCTTCATTAATGCATCCATTTCAGACAAGTCTGGGCAAATTCGGAATGGTATAAACCTAGACTTGTGTCCATTTCAAAGACTATGTCCTTTGTTCAAATACCCATTCTCTTTATTGGACTTCAGAACAGGAAACACTGTCTATAATCAAGAAAAGGAATCGTACTTTATTTATCCTTCCATGTACTTCCATTCCTTTTCTATTTACAGTTTAAGCTTGGAAATAAAATTCAATTCAGGCCAATAAAATTGGAAGTGTGTTTTTAGTTCCCAATAAGAAAGATTCACTTAATTGGTTGAACTTTCCTCTAAAATATATCTGTAATTTAGAATGTAAAATTCCCAATGACTTATTGATGACACAGTAAGTATTTAATGAACTCTTACTAGATTGAATAAACTCTGTACCTGAAGTGCTATATGAAATATAGTAACAGATGGACAAATTGTAATTGAAGAGATAAGGCATTCATGAATTACTATCATCAGAATTTTTTGTGTGTAAATTGAGGAAGCCTTTAATTATAACCCAAAATGTGCCTTTGGAGTTTTTCACAGAAAAATCTCTCTTGAATTATTTGTGGAAAACATATTTGACAGGTTATTTGATGGGAAAAATTTAACTTTGCAAGCAGTTAATTAGAAATTTGCCAAATAACATTGGCCTTAATTCCCCAAAAAATAATGCATTAAACTCAGTGAAGTGTAACACCTCAGTTTTTAAAGTAGCATATTACAAGAAAATCTTAGAGGTTTCTAGAGTGATAAAACTTTTTATAGTTTTCACAGAGAAAAATGATTAATAATATGCTATTAAAGCATACCATATTTTCTAAAAGTTACATTAAAACAATTACTTTTGAAAATAATTTTTAAAACCAATTTAAGGAAATCTAGTGGCAATCATATTTTATTCAGAGTAAAAAATGATTATTTTGACAAGCAACCAATTTTAACTGGATTAAACATGACATATTGAAATAGCACATGAAGATCCATGAACTCAGAAAACAGTAGTTATTTTACTTTTGTAGAAAAGTTTAAGAAATTTGAATCTGGATTAGAACTTGAATTTAATATTTGAGCTTTGATTTCAAATAGTTTGGAATGAACATTAAAAACTGTGTCATAGTTAGATACAGGTATAAAATTGATGGTTGAGGATTTAAGTTCTGGATACATTTGTATATAATTAGTTAAGCCCAGAGCAAACCTGCAGAAGATTGTATACTTGATGGAGAAGGCCCACCTCATGGTGGGTGGGACTAGGCCCTGGACAGGTGAATAAAATACAGAAAGCCGGTTGAAGAAGTAGACCTCCTTGTATATACTTGGCCAGACATCCCTCTCTTAGCCACTATCTGAAGATGGTGTGGCTAGGCCCCTCAGCCCTTGGTGCTACAGTGAACTCTCCTGCCAAGCTGGACTAAGAACTATAATCAGACAATCATAAGAGAAAAATAAACCCTTTGTTCCTGTAAGTAGTTTGATGATGGTTTTATCAACATGTAGAGTAACTGCACAACTTGGAAAGTGTGCTCAATGTAGAATGTTGATGTGAATACCAAGATGATGGGAAGGAAAATGTATATCAACTGAAAGATTTCAATTGAGTTAGTTTGAACCCTGTGATAAATAATCAAATGAATGAAAAAGAATGAAATATCATTATTTGTCACATGCATAGAATTAGGGATAATTATGCTAAGTGAAATAAGCCAGGCACAAAAATATGTGTGTGCCAGATAATTTACTCATATGTATAATACAAAAAATGTTCATCTCATAGAAGTTGAAAGAATATTGGTTACCAGACTCAAGAGAGAATAGAAATGAGGGAAAGAAAGGGGTTTAATCATTGAGCAGAAAGCTTCCATTAAATAGGAAAAATTAGTTTTGACATATAGTATGGTGATAATAGAAATTATATATTCTGTATATGAAAGTCTAGATAAAACATCTTATATTCTATCAAAATAACAGAAAATGTATTTACCATAATTAGAATATTACATAATGCCTATGTGTATGAAAACATGAAGTGGTATACATTAAATGTGTACAATTTTCACGTAACAATTATAAACCAAAGTCAAACTAGCCATGATACAACACACCTGTGATGCCAGAAATAAGGAAACAGAAGCAGAAGGATGATGAGCTATGGGCCCACCTGGGCAAAATTACTCTAGGACAGACTGGGCCATGTAGTAAGACTTGGTCTCAACTCCACCAAAAATATTAATACAAATTATTTAATTTTTGAAAACAGGATCATTGAAAGAGAAAAAATCATAGCCTGTTACTGTAACAAGAAAAGTCTTATTTTGTAATATTTATCTTCTATTTCCATAATTTAGAACAAGAGATAAACCTTTAGTAACTAAAATATACCAGGCATTCAAAATACGCTGCTATTTTAAATCAAAATATTTTTTCATGTTTTTGATTATTAATAGGATTATTTGAGTCCAGATAGTTTGAGTGGTTCATGATTGTACAGTGACTAAAAGAACTGAGACTTACATTCTGATTTGATCCAAATATGCTGATGTAGAAATTTAAGTACTAATTAAAGCTTAATGAAAACTTCAGTGAATAAAGGTGTCATAGAAATCATTCAATAGTGACATCAACATAAGTAAAAATATATCAAATGCTGGGGAAGGTGTTAAAGCTTAGTAAATCCACAGCACAAAGTTTCATATGCTTGGCAATGGAATGAGACATACTGAAAACTATATCACTATTTTGAAATATGAATTTGGTTATAAAGAACTTTATTTTGTTGTGTTTTGTTAAGGCAGGAGCTCATTCAGACCAGGTTGGACTTGAACTTGCTTTCCTTGTAGACCAGGCTGTCTTTGATTTTTTGTATATTCTGGCCTTCACTTCCACAGTGCTGAGATGACAAGTTCACACCACAACACAATATGAGGAACCTTGTACAATTTTTTTCTAGTCTGTCTTCAGTAGTCTAGTATGCCAATACTAGTGGGCACTGAAAATATTAAAGGCATAGAAAAACACTGTATTTGTAGTTGTCTCTGAAGTGATTAAAGTCTAAAATAGGTTATAATCATGTTTTTAATTTTAGATACAAATAATTTTATCAAATAATAAATAAGATTTTTGAGATCATATATTGTTTATTCTGTCTGGAAGGATTTCTCCAAACATAGAGAAGTGAATTAGCTAATATTTGAGACTCAGCCTGTTGACATTGCTTGAGGTCATAATTTATTCACAGAAAATTTCCTCAAAACACAGCTGAAAATGGTCACTAGTGTTCTTGAAGTCTGTATCATTATTGGGCCAAATGTAAGTTTTTTCTCTTACCTAAAGAAAGGTTGTAAAATACAGAATAATGCATAATTTGAAACTAATTACACTATATCTCTAAAATATTTTAATTCTATATTATAAAACATATTATAGAGCTCTGATTTAGAAATACAACTTTGGGGCTGGAGCGATGTCTCAGGAATTAAGACTCTACCTCAGAAGCAGAAGGTCCTGAGTTTGGATTCCAGGTCCCACATAAAAACACCAGACAGAAATGGCAGTGGCCTGCCCTTCAGGTCCTGGTAGGCAAAGCCTGAGAAATCCCAAACCAAAGTGAAAAGGATGTAGAAGAAATCCAGAATGATTCCCGAAGTCACCCTTGGACCTCCACAGGGACACATTTGCCTTCTATCACACACACACACACACACACACACACACACACACACACACACACACATTAAGTGAATGAATAAATAAGGTTAAACAAAGAAATAAAATTTTAGTTACTCTATAATTTAAAATCTTTACAGCCAGAGAATGAATAAAAAACATGCATTCACAAAGAATTTCTTTAACCCCTTTATCCCACTCAAAATTTTTGAAAGTATTTATATTTGATGCAGTACTCCTGCAGGCACCTTTAATTTTAAACTATAAAGTAGTTTATAGATACTTATATACATATATTTTTACATCACCAACACTCATATATTTGACAAATTATGATGGCTTTCCAAGTATTTCTATACATTTGACATGGCTTTCTTTTACAGATGTCAATATATTCCTGCATTCTAAGCAAGTTTTTTCTAATATATGTTTAACATAAAGCAACTTCTTAAGGATAAAAAAATTAAATAAAGCAGGTTTATATTCTATGGGTAACGGTACAATCCAAAGGTGTAATGAAGCATTCCTCAACCGGGAGTTCAGTGGCTGTGACTTGTCAGATCTGTGTTGCTCTGGGTTGTGTTTATGGCACTTACTCGTTTCTGCATCTGAACCTTGCAATAAGCCTGCGTGACGCAGGTCTGTACTGCCTCGTTGTACAGTTGAAGCTGAGCTCAGATTCAGTTCTTTGCCTAAGCCCTCGTAGCTGGTAAGTGGCTTCGCGTATTAGAACCCAAATATTTTGCTTCAAACTAGTGCTCACTCTTTATGGTTATGTATACATGGACAAATACTCATTTATTCAACAAATAAAAAAGTATGTGCAAAATTTAACAAAAAACAGTTGTCAATATATTCCTGCATTCTAAGCAAGTTCTTTCTAATATATGTTTAACATAAAGCAACTTCTTAAGGATTAAAAAAATTAAATAAGATAGGTTTATATTCTATGGGTAACAAAAATAACCCCCAAGATTATCAAATCACAAGGCTGTGTACATAAGGAAAATATTTTGAAAAAGTTCATTTTTCTTTTCTTCTGATCTTGGTTCTTGTTCCAATTTGAATACAAATTAAAGTAGTAAACTGCCTGTAAATAAAATCTGAAAACAGATTAGTATCAATAGTTTGCTCTTGTTTTCCTTTGAAATTGTTTTGTTTCCCTCATAAAATCAAAACAAGAAACATAGATTGTTCTCATATATCCAGTAAAATGTTTACATGGAAAACTACACTCTCATAAAAGCCTGATCTATAAAGGCTAAAATTTATATTGTTCACTATTTCTGTGTGTGCATATCACCAATCTGACTACATAGAGTGAATTTTTAAAAGCAGTTGCATGAGGGATTATACATACATTGGCAATGTAAACATTTTTATAACTTTTTGTTATAGTGGTCCTGGACTTTGCACTGTGTGCTATATTATGTATATATATTAGTATATATACATATATATCATGTGTATGTATACATAATAAAATATTTGAATGACATGTATGTTTTCCATGTATATGTATGTATACGCCGCACAGTTTTAAATAATCTGACAAAATATAACTATATGCATATGGTTTATACTAAATATTTAATCAATCAAAAACCAAATTCATTTTTATAATAGCAATAGAGCAAAATTTAGGCATCAGACATAGTTTTTCCTTTAAAATAGTCGTATTGCTTAATGATCCTAGCTACTTCTATATCTTAAAAAAATATTTTCTATTGCCAAAATACTCTTGACTCCAGCCACACTAATGTCTAAGCTTTTTTAAAATTACGTAGGTTTCTATAGTAATACCTATTTCTGTTTGAAAATATATCCCCCCTAAATATATTCCTTTTATATTTCTTCTAAGGACTCTTAGAAATCCCTTTTTGAGTTAATTTTCTCTATTCCAAGTCAATAATGTCCAAGCCATGTGGAAAGTATCTCCTTATCCTTATGAAAGTATTATAGATAAGTTCATTGTGGGCAGAGTTTGAGGATATATCCATATCATCTCTCACATCTCATGCAGATTCTAACATAGCATAGCACATAAGTTCAGTTGTTAAAGGAAAGAAAATATGAATCAAATGATAGATTCTACAGGTGTTTGTATGTATACAAAATGTCAAATGATCAATCTTTCTATGATCAGAAGATAGTTTTTTAAGATAGCAATTAACTCTGAATATGAAGATTGTGTTGCATTAAGAATAATGCATTTGATATGTTTGCAGTATTTCTGGTATAAACGCAACCCATCATCATGCAATCAGAATCTACAAGCATTTCTTTTAAGATGCAGATAAACTCATGGCAAGTTTATGTCGCCTGAATATTTTTGGTGTTCCAAACTGTCATAAGGAATCAACATTCTATTTAAAATCCATTGTAAAATATTGAACAGATTTTCATTGGCTGTTTTGTGTAGGCATGTATATACATGTTGGGACACATATATGTATGAATACATGGATGGAGATTGATGCGGTTGTCTTTCTTAATTGTTTTCAATCTTATTTTCTAAGAAATCGTCTCTCACTGGACCTAGTGCTGATCGATTTGTCTACAATAACTTGCTAGCAAGTCAGATCCTTCTCTCTCTGCCTGCCCAGAGCCTGGATTACAGCTATGTGCCATTTTATCCAGTTTCTTGTTTGGGGACAAAGGTTAAAACTTAGGTCCTCATATTTGGGTGCCAAACAATCATCATCAACTCAGCCTTCTACCTTCACTCTGATTTTTTTTTTAAATTTCTGTTGTGAAAATAGTGTTCCTACACTTAGGGAAACACCATAAAGAGTTCTAGGAAATGCCACTGAGTCCTCATCAGAGAGAAGGACCCAGAAGAAAGTTTGACATACACATTAAAGGATGCTTCAGAGATGGGGGGAGGGGGCACTGGGAGGAAAGGAAGGAGGGGGGAAAGGCAGGGGAAAAGGGAGAAGGTCCAGGGAAGAGTGGAGGGAGGGAGGAGACAGGGGTACCTATTACATTTGTATGAGCAGAAAAATGAATTAAAAAATAAATAAAATAAAATGAATTTACTTTTGGAACATAAAAAAATTTCTGTTCTGAAAAAGACTATTATTTAAATATATGAAATCAAAACTAAAGTCTAATAGATATTATGATGTCATTCCTAGTTATCTAGTTATTGTTAAGTACATTTCCATAAGAAACCTGAAATAAAGGTTTGGTGCTAAAATTTTACCTTTCATATCATTTCAGTGAAAACACCATGCAATGGTGTGAAATAATCTGAGGCACCACCATTTCGTGGTAGTTAGTTACCAATATTTTATTATTCTATCTTTCTGTACACTGTTTAATAAATATTAACAAATATCTTTTAATAGTAAAATGGCATGGGATAGGAAGATGGATAAGTGCTTTTCTGAATAAGCAAAAGGATTAAAGTCCAGATCCCCAAATTCCAGGTAAAATATTATGTGAGTATGACATCCTATATACAATTATTTCCTCTCAACTAGAGCCTAGGAATCCCCAGAGCAATTTGGCTAGCCACACATGCCCTACCTTTGACCTCTGAGAATTATTAGAGATCTTATTTCAAAAGAATAAGGTAGAAGAGTGATTGAGAGGATCAATACTGGGTCTCTTCACGTACTCATGCACAATCTATAAATGCAAGTGCACCCACACATGTGTGAACATATGCATATGCATGCACACAGTCTAAATGCACAGACATATGAAAGTGGAAAAAAAGATGATGATTGCAAACCTAAAGCCAGAGAACTGGACTGCACAGTCATTCCCAGGCCAGTCTGGGCTGTGCAGTGTTAATTTATCTTAAAAGCATAGAAATATTGAATGAAGCCCTATGTTTCTATGTACATATTTAAGGTTGGATATTTCAGTTTATCAATTCAAGTATTTATTAAATTCCTAGTATTTTGAAGACAACAATTTCTGCAGCATGATAATAAAAATGTAGCAACAAAATCCTAGAGACATAGTACCTTTTTATGGAACTTACTCATTCTTATGCACCTTCCTGTTGATGAGGAAAAATAATGTACATAGAAAAATCAGTACATTTTTATACTATACAGTATAATTTACAAAACCGATTTTAAAAGATTCAGCTACTCTCAACAGTTGGGATCTTGTGAAATTAAAGAGGTTCTGTTCAGATAAAGAGATTGTCACACGAGCTCAAAGGCAACCCACAGAATGGGAGAAAATCTTCACTAACCACATATCTGACAGAGCTCTACTGTCCAGAGTGCACAAAGAACTTAGAAAACTAAACTCCAAGGAAAACACTGGCCCAATTAAAAAATGGGCCCTGGAACTTCAAAGAAATTTTACCAGGGATGAAATTAAAATGTCTAACAAATATCTTAAAAAATGCTCCACTTCCTTCGCCATCAGGGAAATGCAAATCAAAACTTCCCTGAGATATCATCTCACCCCGGTCAGGATGGCAAAAATCCACAATACAAACAACGACAAATGCTGGAGAGGATGTGGAGAGAGGGGAACTCTCCTACATTGTTGGTGGGAATGCAGGCTCATACAGCCACTCTGGCGAGCTGTCTGGAGATTCTTAAAGAAATTAAAGATTGAAATGCCATATGACCCTGCTATCCCACTTTTGGGAATAACCCCCCATGCAGCAGAGGTTCGCCTCCATAGCACAAGCTCGACCATGTTCATAGCAGCACTGTTTACAATAGCAAAGTCATGGAATCAACCTAAATGTCCAACAGTTGACGAGTGGATAAGGAAACAGTGGTACATCTATACAATGGAGTACTACTCAGCCATCAAAAATGATGAATTACTGGAATTTGCTGGGAAATGGATGTCATTAGAAAGAATAATATTAAGTGAAGTATCCCAAACCCAGAAAATTAAGCGCTGTATGTACTCCCTAATAGGTGGCTCCTAGTACCAAACTCACCCAGGCCACATTGAGACACTCAAAAGTAAACCTATGTAACACAGTAATTGCAAGGATTATGAACCAGAGAGATGGGATAGGAGGGTCACACCAGAAACAAGGAGAGAGGGGACCATGTTACAGCAGAGAAAATAGGCCTCCATCAAGGTCTGCAAGTAAGTAATGAGAAACCTGGTTAGGTTCACAGACGTTCTTTCCTGATCTCACCAGAAGGGGAGGGCATATAGTCTAGCAGATAAAAAGTAATCATTTTGCAAATGGGGGATGGACCCCTCCCTCACTGAGGTTTCCTACTCTTATTACATCTACCCTTGAAGGTGCTATTATAACAAGACTCCAGTTTAACAGCTTTTTGTCTCTGGCCAGGGGGTGACATACAGTGCCCAGCAGAATGGAGTGAAGGGCATTGCAGGAGCAGCAAAACCGCAAAAGAAAATCAACAAACCACAATACAGAACTTCAGAGACTATATCAATCACATAGAACTAGGCCAGCCTAATCTCTCCCCATCCTGGAGCTCAGGGACATTTGCGGAAGAGGGGGCGGTAAGATTGTAAGAGCAAAAGGATGGGAGGAGCAACGATTTGCAAGATTCTCAACAATAGTTGGGGCCAAAGCAATCATAATGGGACTTTGCATGCCCTGCGCAATGTCCAGCGCACTGTTGCCCTCATAAAGTCTAGCATCTGTTAAGGGCACCGAGACCCCTGGAGGCAAGGGATTGACAGCCATAGTAGTGATCTTATGCTTAAGGGGAACAAGAGAAAGGGCTTATGGAAATGCCACTGGGTCCTTATATGTCATCGGAGAGGAGGACCCAGTGGAGAGTTAGGCATACACAATAAAGGACTCTGGGAATTGGGGGGGAGACACTGGGGGATGGGGAGGGGGAAGAGGGGGTTTGGGGGGAGGAGGGGGGAGGGAGGGAACTGGTAAAAAATTTTAAAATGTATAATTAAATTTTTAATAAAAAAAAGATTCAGCTACATGTAACCTATGGTATCATTGTGAACTGTGAACCAAAATGTGGAGTATAGACTGGACATGTAGAGAAGTGACAGAGTGCTCTCTTAGCTCTATAAGACCTAAGATTCAATCCTGTGCATGCCAATAGCAATAAGCACAATAATAGTTTTGTGAGTAAAGATAAATACTGTATCATTAAGATGTATATATATATAACATGCAAATGCTATGTTTGATATCTTTGTGACTTGAAGTATACAATAATATTTTATAATAAAATCCTGAGGACTATACTTGTAGATGGAGGTAAATAAAAGTGAGTCATCTTGGGAACCATATATGAGACATGTGGGTACGATACAAATAGAATATCAGATAATTATTTATAAAGTCAATGAGCCTTGCAAATCAGTAAGTTTAAGCAATTAAATTTCTATTTCATCCAAATTTAATGGAAGGAAATCAGCTTCCTCTAAACAATATGATTTGCAAGCATTATGGTCATTACTTGCTTCATACATAAGATTTACAATAGAAAATAAAAGAGTAACTGTGTACTCACATGACTATGATATTTGTGCTTGTGTGTGTTTATGTCCATACACATACATATATACTATAGTTTTGTGTCAGAGAATTTGATAGTTTCATGATGGACATACTAAGAGCATCTTGCTTCTTATTTCTTCATGAAATCAAAAAATATAATTACTGAAAAAACTTTAATGAGTCCCCTTGCCTAATTTGGTTTATTTCCTTTGTTAATTTTAAGAACCACTTTGTAGAGGCAAAAACAGAAATATCCTCTAAATTCTAGTTTTGTGTATTACAGAGAATAATAATAACTTCATTAGTTTTATTTTTGATATCTTTAGGTCAACAAGTCTGTAAAACTTTCAATCAGATACCCCCGAGTTCTATAGGTTTTGTTTTTTTTTTTTGCATTTAGTAGGGTTGATTTGAAAGACTTTTATTTCATAAATTTCTAGTTTCCTAACAGTGATATTTCCATCATGAAAATATTTACTATGATGTTTTAGAGATAGAGGAATCAATTAAAAATTGAATGGTCGGGCTGGAGAGAGATGATTCAGGGATTAAGACTCATCCTCTAGCAAGCAGGATCTGAGTTCAAACCCTGAATCCCATGTAAAATGCCAGGTGGAAATGGTGGTGGCCTCCATTTCCAAACCTGGAAATTGGAGCCTGGGAAATACCAAAGTGCAACAAAAAGATAGTAGAAGCCATCCTGGATGATTTCCCATGTCACCTTTGGACGACAGGCATACACAGTATCTTCTGATACAAACACACACTGAATGGAAGCAGGTACTGTGACTTTCTTCAGGGTTAATATTGTCCTGAGTCCTACAAATTCCCATTTACATATATGGATCCACCTCACTGGAAGGATCAACATATTTCCTCATCTTTTAGTTATTTTATAATCCTTTTTTAACCTTTTTGACAACCTTGTTTTCTCATATTTTTGTGTTCCTTTTACTAAATTCACTCATTAATGGGAAAACTGCTTTTGCTAAACTATGAAATGTATCTTGGGAAATTAAATAATTCATTTAATTATAAGCAAAGTTTTATTGTAAATTGCAAATATTCTCAAAATTACAACAATATGTACTATGAAATTTTGGCAATTAATATTTACTATTATGTTATTTCCAAATTAAATCTCCATTTGTCAGAAGCTTTTTAATTGCAGAATATATTGCTGTGTAGTACAGATGAAATTGTAACATTTATTTGACTCCACCTTGTTCTAAGATCAAATTCTTTTTTTAAATTTATTCAATTGTGTGTGTGTGCGTGTGTGTATGTATGTGTGTGTTTGTAGAATCATGGGCGAATTCGGGAACCACCATGGACGCCTCCACCTCCTCCTTGTTTACTCTGGCCGGGGATTCACAGGCTCCGCCCTACCAGGACCAGAAATGCAGGCCGCCCCAGCTTCGGCCTATATGTGGGGTCTAGGATCCGAACTCAGGATCTTCCGCCTGCAAGGCAGAGGCTTAACTCCTGAGCCATTTCTCCAGCCCCCTAAGATCAAAGTCTATCAGTTATAACTTGCTTGGTAAATATGGACCAGGTACAAACGACTTTTAAACAGCTTCTTGCACACATGGCATGCATGTATGAAAGGGAGATCCCAGATAAATTCCAATTAAATAATATCAAGTTGGTGTTTGAAATATATCTTATTGGTAAAGAGCTATCCAATATACATAAAATCCTCAGTTTCATTCCCACATCAGCAAAAATAAATAAAATAATAGAGGAATTGAGTTAAAAAAGAAATCACAGGTAGCATAGGTTGTGTAACAAAAGCAGTTCAGTACCCTTGAAGGTAACAAGAATAAGTAGTTAGAAGATGTTGTTTCAAAGTGCTAACTACTGTGTTTTAACATCCATATTAAATGATTAAAATAACCAATGAGGGAAATACCTGCTATACCAAATAGCAACAAACATGAAAAGCCTGTGTTTTCTGCTGTTAGAGTCCATGTATATCAAACATAGTGCTGCTGTATGCCATAGAATGAGTAGAAATCTCACTTCAAATAGCAAAGCTATCATTGTGTCATGCAAATGAAATAAATATTGGTCAATGCATTCGAAAGATGATTTTCTCATATATCAAAGGCCAACTACAGCCACCATTACATTCATTTTGAGTTTTCTGAATTTATGTTGATATATAAATTGTGTTAAATATCTATTGATACCAAAAAATTATGAAATGTTTCCAAGGTACTAACATTTTATTAATTTTATGCTACAATCAAGAGACAAAATTTAATTTGCAAGGTATTTTAATTTAAAATAATAATCATAATATCTGCACAAATAATGAATACATACCCACACTTACCTAAGAAACCCTGAGCATTTTACACAGCAGTAGACTCAGAGAAAAGTAAACTAATTTTGAGTGTTAAATCCTTGAGAGCTTCTGAGAAAAAAGATTCCCCCCTAGAGGAATGAAATTGGCCATCTCTCCTGAGTTTTAAAGAGTCAAAGGCAATGAGGTTAGAAGCTCCCTTTTTTTTTTCAAAGCCTTATACAACTTATGGGAAAGTCAAATAGTTAAACTTTTGCAATTTTCTCCTGCAGAATAAAGTGATATGTTTTGATTTTGTGTTATGCTTTGGCTTTTTTCATAGAAAAATGCAAAATTATGTGACATACTAGGATAATTGAACACAAATATCTCCATATTCAATATCAAAACTTTTGTATATATACATATGGAATACTTGAACGCTTGTGTTTAAACATATGAACACGCATTGCTTATTCTTCCCAGAAATAAGCTAGTAGATGGTTTTTGTTTTTGTAGTATGCAAATGTCAAGGAGTTTCTTTATACAAATTAGGGCATATATGGCATGACACAATAAAGTCTTAAGGAGCCACTACTGTATATATGTTCTGTTGCTGAATTAACCATCAAGATTTGTTATGCATGTGTATGTACATTGATGGATACACTGGTCACATAAATATTTTAAACATTGTGTTTTAAAAATCTGAAAACGTGGATCTCAATCTTTTGGATCAGTCTTTCAAAATGTTTACTATTTTAGTTGGCAAGTACTAATGATTAGTTTAACAAGTTTTGCATTATCTTAATATCACTGAAGAATATTGTTTATTACATTTCACAATAAAATTACTTAAGTATTTTGTATCTGTAGATTATTTTTCTTATCCTAATTAATAAAAGATGTCTTAATAACAAACATTTTTCATTAGTAAAAGTCATGCCTTATAACTAGCTTTTTAAACATTTTAAACTTTATATATTTATTTGTGTGCACACGTGTATGTGTGTGTGTGTGTGTGTGTGTGTGTGTGTGTGTGTGTGTGTGTATCAGAGGGCTCTATATGTTCTTGTGGAATACCAAGGGTGACTTCAGAAATCATCCTGGATTGCTTCTACCTCCTTCTTGCTTCTCTCTGCGATTTCCCAGACTCAGCCCACCAGGGACATAAAGGCACTGGTTGTTTCTTCCTGACATTTTATTTGTGGGGGACCTAGGACCTGAACTCAGGACCTTCTGATTGCAAGGCAGAGTCTTAACTCCTGAACCATCTCTCCGGCCCCTTTTAAAATTGTTTTATCATCTTTATTGAGAATTTTTCATATACAAACAAAATGAGTTTATGTTGTTGTTCCATCCCCCTCTTCTGCTGCCCTCCCCTCTTTTTGCCCACCCACTCATGCCTCTTCTGTTCTCCTATACCTCTGTATGTGTGTATCACAGGGTTTCCTTGAGGGCTTTTGAATACTTAAATATTTTAACATTACTCGAGATATTCTGATTTTCAAAGCCATCTTAACAGTTCTGAATAATAATTCTTCACTGGAAAGTCATTTAGTAGCAGCAGTTTATAATTCTGAAGATTTTTCTATTTTGTAAATAGTAATCCTTTGAAAGGTATGATGTCCTGAATTCACAGTAAAGAAAATGAGTGGGAAATTGACAAATAATAAGAAACTAAATGCTCTGATTCTCAGAGATGGTTTCCTAGCATATATTTGTTGATTTCATAAATTCAGTTATTTCAGAGTTTACACCTAGGTTGCATACTTTTGTAGATTAATACTGTTACTATGTTCTGGATTGTGAATATTATCAAATATTTTAGTAAAATAAGAAGACATGAACACATCTACATTTAAATGTTGCCTCTATTTGCTTTCTGTGCCCATATCTTGACATAAACTCACACCAAGTTCTAGAAGTGCAAAATAAGTATCATTATACACTATAGTAAATTTATTCCTTTCTGTCTTTTAACATATTTTTTAAAAAAGAACT
This sequence comes from Typhlomys cinereus, assembly GCA_023101885.1. Lineage (NCBI taxonomy): Eukaryota > Metazoa > Chordata > Mammalia > Rodentia > Platacanthomyidae > Typhlomys > Typhlomys cinereus. The sequence continues at coordinate 177,456 of JALPQD010000692.1, read as the reverse complement.
ATGACAGGAGTTTGGGGCTGTTGCCATTGTATAAACTGAATCTTTGTGTTGAATTTTACTTCTAAGAAAATGTGATTAGAGAGTGATAAACCAAATTCTTTGAAAACCCTAGCATTTATCAGTGTATTGCAAAAATAGCTACACTGTGCTTTGAGTGTATTAGTAAGTACAGAGGTAGGATAAAGGAATAGAATTTAAAGAATAGTTATATATGCTTGGACATTTGAAAGCAATTTTTTCATATTCACGATTAACAAAATGAGATTGTTCTAGATTCTTAGTAAATAGCATTTAAACTGGATTCATTTTGCACTACTCAACAATCAGAATAAAAAGACATGCTCTCATAGCCTTACAGAAGTGTGGTAGTGAGTTATAAAAATTATCTGGTACCTCTCTATAAGACCCTATGTTTTATAGACAGCAGTAAATACAGCTCATTTTTAGACACAAGTGTGTTGTTAAAAATGAACAAGTATTAATATCAGTGACAATGCTATACTGAGGGAAAGATTTTACCTAGAGAATAATTTGCACATGATAAAGTCCTGTAGAACTTAAGTCACTGATGTCATTAATTTAATATATAAATTATTAAGTCAAATACTTTCTGTAAGAATTTTCTTAACTTGTGAACTTGTGCTGTCTTAAACTATACACCCATTTATACACACAAAGCAGATTCACTGATATGCTCACTTAAACATAGATGGAACACAGTGCATTTGAAAGATTTTAAGATAACTCTGAAACTTTAATTTCCCTTAATGAAGCAAACAAAAAAGTCATTCTGAGTTTTTTCCTAATAAAATTGCTTCATACCATTGATTAAAATGAACATACTTCCCCTTTGAATACTATCAGAATTTTTTTCTAAATGCTCATTTGTGTGGCTAAAATGGCAATGGGGTCTTAGGACATGGCTCAGTGGGTAAGTGGCTTGCCTTACAAACTTGAGAAGCAGATTTCAGATCTGCTGAATATGCATAAAATACTGGAAGGTGTGGCTGCTACATGTAATCCCAGCACTCAGCAGTCAGAGACAGGGGATGCTTAGGGCAAGGGAGTTAGTTAGACAAGCCAATCAACGGTAGGGAAGAGAGCTTGAGAAAAACACTGGGTATGAACTTTGGGCCTTTAAGTACACACTTACTCCAGTATGCACACACACACACACACACACACACACACACACACACACACACACACGCAGATGCACACACACACACGAGTGAGCATGAGAGCATGCATACATACAAGCATAGACCACATATACACGTCACCAGCCCCCACCACCACCTCCAAAATAAAAGAAGGCCCTGATCCGTGAAAGACTTCATTTTATTGACTTACCTTTTGATCTCACTTATAATATAGAAAATCAAAAGTCTTCTAGTTAAACAAATCTTTGATAAAATATTATATAAAGGCTATATTTTAAGATGATGACCTTGTTGTAATTTGTCTCAATTTTATTTTAGTTTTAAAATCAAAACTTCCATATCCAAAAAACCTGTTTAGAGCCAGACAAATTGGAACATTTGAAGATGCTAAATTTTCAGTTAATCTGGGTAACCATAGATCTTTGAAGTATAAACAAGTTGTTTAATACACACACACACACACACACACACACACACACACACACATGCATTTTCCAAAGATTAAAATTTATAGTTTTGATTAATTCAAGTGGTTTTAAGATCCCCCACCTCAATAACAAACTAAATGTAGGAAATATTTGGGTAAATAAAGCAACTAACACACAAGAATGAAGGCCCAAGTCCAGGTCTCCAGAAAGTATGTAAAATCATTATAGTAGTATATATCTGTAATCCAAGTGCTCCTATTTTGAGATTGGAGGCAGATGTTGGAGATTTCCCAGAAACTTGCTGGCCTGCTAGCCTGGAATATGCATCAGCAATCTTCAAAACTCTGTCTTAAGGACTGTGGAAAGTCAAGAGTGATGTATTATTTAGGGTTCTCTAGAGTCACGGAATTCACAGAATTAATATATGTATATGAAATATATTGAGTTGGCTTACAGAAATGGCCGAGGTAGTCCAGCGAAGGCTGCCAGTAGCCAAGGTAATCCAATGATGGCTGCCAATAGCTAGCTGCTCAGTTCGGTAGTCAAGTGGGTGATGGCTGAAGGCTGGAGAATTCCTAGAATCTTCAGTCTAGCCAACCACTAAGAGTGTTGGAAGGCTAGAAGGTCGAAGAAACCAGGTGGCTGGAAGGACGAGTGATTCCTAGCACAGCTGCAAGAAGGGTATCTGTTCTCCTTAGTGGCTCCTTTTTATATGATGCAGTATTGGGAGAATCCTTTCGGAGTTTTGGAGGTTCTGATAGGATTTGGGGCGGGTATAATCCTTTTAAGTAGTCTCAGTTTATCCTGTCCAGAAGTGGTCTTAGCCCAGCTTAGTTTGAGAAAAAGTACTTTTTTAAGGCCTTAATGAGTTTATTTTACTTTTCATGAGTTTAGTATTGTTTCTTAAACAGTTATATACTGTATAAATCATGATTTGGCCTAATTCTTGTGGCTCACAGAATCAGATTGCGATTTGAACCCTATCCCAAACATAATATGCAATTTAGTCTGAATTTGCTTAACATTTCTATGAGTAACCCAGTACATGTGAAGATGCCAAAACTTTTGATTAGCTGTGAATTTAATTTCAAGTGGTAGTAAAAATGTGTTAGGCAACTAATTTCTTGTGCTTTGATATATAGTGGGCAATATGCAAATTACAGCTGCATCTAATTAAGCATCAATTTTTAGGGTCTCTTACATTGTTCCTATTTAGTGCTGTGACATTAAATTTCTTTTTTCTTTCTTTTTTATCATTAATACATTTTTATTATTATTTCAGCTCATACAAACTTAATAGGTACACCAGTTCCCTCCCTCCCTCCTCCTCCCCCTGTACCCCCTGCTCCTCCTCCCCACCCCCCTCCCTCCCCATCCCCCAGTGCCTCCCGCCCCAATTCCCAGAGAGTCCTTTCTTGTGCATGCCTGATTTTCCTCTGGGCCCTCCTCTCCGATGACGTACAAGGACCCAGTGGCCTTTCCCTGAACCCTTTCCCGTGGTACCCTTAGGTATAGGAACACTGCTGTTAAATTTCTTTTCACTATACATGGACAATTGCTATACTGAAGGGAAATACTTATTTCTTTGGGAAATATAGTTAAAAGATTTTGTCACAAAGCTCTGACAATGAGTGTATGTGTGTGTGTGTGTGATTTATAACTGATGGATAGTATTGAAATTATTTCAGGGGGAAGGACTTGAAATATAGCTCAGGGATTAAGCCTCCGGCTGAAAAGCAGAAGACCTGATTCAGATCCCAGATACCACATAAAACACTAGGCAGAAAAGGCAGTGGCATGTACTTCTGGCCTTGGAAGGATGAGCTTGGAAAATCCCAGAGTAAAGCAAAAAGGATAATTCTCAATGTCACCTTTGGACCTCTGTAGGCACACACAATGTCCACTTACACAACAAACACACACACGCACACACACACACACACACACACACACACACACACATACATACTGAATCATAAATCTTTAACTATAACATTTTCTAACCAAATTGGGATACTAAGCATAAAATGGCAGGCCAAACAGTGTGAAGATAATCACAGAGCACGTTTAAGTCAACAAATGAACCTGGTATCTAATATGTCATAGTATGGTAGCAATGAAAGTGTAATTGCAGTAGTAGATATCTATGTAAAATCAGAGTTACCCAATGAATTTCCTCAGATCGAACAGCTACTTGAAGATGTCATCAGCTCCCCAATCTAGACTGTTAAAATGTTCCTGGCCTGTTTAATTGCCTGGCTGACTGACAGCTTAGCTCTGTTACATGGTCCTTGAAACCCTTATAACCTTATACCTTATCACATAGCTAGATCCCACCCATATTAAAATCAGTAGTGCATTTTCAGTTGATTCAGGAGTTGTTCAGAGGCGATTCTGCCATTCTGAAATGTCCTATACATATTGCATATCTCTTGGAATCACATTGGACATCTCCAAATGGGTCACAGAGAAAGAAAATGAAATTTACTGGTAATTATCTGGGTTCAGCTTTTTTGTTGGTGTTGTTTAACAACATGTCTTTGGATTTTTCTGTTTAAGTTCCATCCAGTTGATTTTACTGGAAGGGAAAATCACCGCGAACATAGTTTAAAGTCATCTAGCTTACTCCATTTGGTGTGCTAAATTGTAGTGAATACACACTGTGATTGTGACACTGTCTTTGCTTCCATGTATTAGTTACTTTTGAAAGATGTGTGACTTAATTGAAAGATAAGTACAACCTTTTCCCTTAGAATCTTTATGAAAAATGTAAAAGACACATTTCTTGCTTGAATAGTTAATTGAATTTGACTGTACCGGGGTGAGATGCAACTATTTTGTCATAAAATTTTAAAGATATTTTATTTAATGTGTCTTCTTTTTAAATTCATTTAGTAGAGTAAGAAAAGTTGATATATAATTAGAGTCTAAGATTAAAGCATAATAATTGAGATAAAATAATATGAAGAGTCTTACACAATAATGATTAAGCTAGTTTCAAATGAATATATTTTCCCTTAAACTGAACTGAAGTTTCATGACTCTTAATTTATGTGTTATGATGTAATAATAATAGGAGAGAGGTGGTAAATATATTACTGTATAATTGACTTATATATTAAAGTATACATGAAAATAATACATATAGAATCCTTTCTGAATCTCTGATAATTCTTATATTTGTATTTTCATTTTCTAGAAAAGGAATCTGACACACAAGAAGGTGCAGTAACTTTTTCATAATCACATACTTCACAACTGAGAAAGTCAAACCAAACCCAAAGTTATTTCTTTTTTACCCTGTGCTCATTTTCCATGTAATGAAAAGCAATGCATTTGTGAGAAGGAAAGAGCAGCCACAAGGATCTTTGCAGTAGTCTCAGAAGAATGTTCCATTTTCAAAAGATTTGGTTTAGTTATTTTATTCTCATTCATGGACATATTTCTCCAAAATAATCAGCCCATTCCATCATAACAGATTTTGCTTTTGCTACCTCATTTCCTATTTCATTTAATTTCTAGATTCTTCATCTTGGGGATTTACATTGCTATCCCTACCTTGCAAAATGACGTTCAGATAGTTTTCCTTTAATGAAAGTAAATAAAATTTATGAATAGAGAAAGACACAAATGTAGATTCATTGGGAGTGATGTAGATATTTAGAAAAAAGTACAGACACTATGATTTCTTATCATAAAAGATAGAGTACATTAATTTATTCATCTCATACATTATCTTCTTTACAAAATTTGAAATGAACAAATGCATTCACTTAAACAAGAAAGTTTAGCATTAATCTGGTTCTTAGCATCAGTTCCTATGACATGTCTTGTACATGAAGCTCCAACATTTGAATTCTGTTCATAACTTTTGTTCATACAAAACTCCTTTGTCGATGCAGTCAGAAGGGGCAGAGTATTGGGATGTCTAAGAGAAATCTCTTCTTACAACATTTTGTTGTACTGAACTCCTAAAAATCGAAGTTTGTATGTATGTATAAATATATACATACATACACACAACTCATGAGAATATATGAGGCCATATTAACAAATAGTCAAACAAATCTATTTACCCAGTAAATGAATTACTTTTTAGTACATGGCCCCGATGTGATTGTCACACAGCAAAAATAGTTTCATCATTCTTTCTAGGCAATCTACAAGCTTTCTTTTTCCACAAACCTATCCCTCCCCCCTCCCACCTATTTAGTATTACACCAACATTTTCCCCTTCACTCTGTCGATGTAATTATCCTTGCATAATTTTAAGAGAGACTTCTAGGGATGGAAATTCACAAAATTGTCTATATGGCTTCAGCTCAAATGTGGCTTCTACTCACTTTATCAATTACTTTAGCTTCAGCAGATTTTGTGTCACAGGACAACCAGATACATAGATAATATATTTAGAATAGAAGAGTCTTTACAAATGTATTCATTTCAATTAAATAGTGATTGTAAATGATCTAGAAATTTTAGTGTTTCATTTTGTTGAAATCCTGAATCATGATAGCTGGTTGAGAGCAAGACTTTCCTTTAAAAATGGTGTTAAAACTTACGATTCTACTAAATCCTAATTATTCTGTGAATCAGCTTAAAATAAATTGCTTAGTTGTCCTACAAAGAAATGGACTTTGTTTATTGCTCATTTTACCAAAATTGAAGAATGCTGTTTTTCTTCGATTTAGATCGATACTGACAAGGTCCTCTTCCCAGCAGCAGGTGTTAGGATATAATTGGTCATTATAGAATTGTGTTTTGCTTGAAGGAATTCATAAAGGGGGAAAACACAGTCTTCTTTTGTACATTGATTCTGGCCGAAAAATCAAAAGCATGACACTGGGGACAATATGTAAATTAGCAGGGTTTTTCATTTTATTAAGCAATCAATAAATTCGAAAAGCACTAAGATCAACATGATCTTTGCTGGGAGAATATTCTTCTTAAGCTTAACCTGCAAAGCACATTTCTTAATGATGTGGGTTTTTCAAATAAAAATCCACATTAGTTTGCTGTGGGAAACAATATACAGCCAGGTGATCTCATGAAGAAGATGGAAATTATATAAATAGTTTTTCTAAGAAATATTAGCTACTCAATTACAAGGTCTTCCTTGTTGAATAAATATATGCAACAAGCAGTTGAACATTTCATTAGTTTTTAAAATATCTATAAGCAGGGATTACCTAGATATCTAAATTTCCAAGAACACTGGTATCAAGCGATTATAAAACTTTGCATGTGTTGCACATTCCTGGAATCAGGCAAGAAACAGAAGTACCATAACGCGAAGTGAAGGCAAACACTTTTAATCCCATCCATAGAAGAAAATGCCTCATGGAAATGATACTCAGCATAATCTTGTCAACTATTTCAAAAGCCTTGGCCTTTGCAAAAAATAATCTCTTATCTCCCATTCTTAAGGAAGCCATCTTTGATTTATATTCTCTGTCCCTTTCAATACACACAGTGATTTATAACCTATAGATTTGAAGTCTTATGAAAAATGCTGGGATATCATGAACTGACCTGTATGCAATACATTGTTGTGTGTGTATATATTTGAGAGAGGGGGGATAAAAACACAAGCATATACTTACGTCCTGTTGTTCTGATGGAACATCTTTGAAGAAGTTCATTTTGAATGACACGGCTTTCTCCCCTGAGCTTCCAAATGACATAAAACAGTGTTTGTTAGATATCCAATCATTAATCTATCAAAATAGTTTTGTGCACTGTTATATGGGAAAGTACAGTCTCTGCTATCATGTTAATGTACATGTCATTTTTTTAAAACTCCTGCATGGTTATTACAATCACTTGGAGAACTTTGTGACCATAACTTACTCCCTACCAAACCGAATTTTCATTGCTTTGGTCTTGTCATCTATAAAGAAGTCCCTTCCCAAAGTTTAAAATATAAAGCAATTCCCTAAAATGTTTATGAAAATAAATGTTCAATGGCCCTGTTTCAAATGTCACCCATTGGTGCTAAGACCCGGTACATTTACACGTAACTGGAGTCTTTCTTTATAAACTAAAGTTCTAAGATGTTTCTGTCTTTGACGTTATTTTGAATTTTGGTTGTTTAGTTGCAGTTGAAAAGATATTTTGTCTGCAAAAAATTGTTCCTCTAAGAGTATCTAAAAATAAATATTAGGCATGAGCTAGGTTTACTGATGCTATTGTGCTTTATTAAGGATTCTCTGGAAAGAGTCCAATTCTATGAAAATTAATGATTAAATATGTATTTTATTCTATGATAGTTTCATACAAGGGTAAATTGAATTTTTGTCATGACTTAATCCACAATCCCATCTTCCCTCCTCTTCCTACTGTAACCCTTTCTCCCAGTCAATCTCTTCACTACTTTCATGTCCTTTTGTGATCTGTGTTGTCTGCATTATGCCTGTGCACTTTCCAGCATGTACTTGACACATCACTTGGTATATCCTTGGAGAAAGTAACTCCACTTCCTACACCCAGCATTAACTCTCAATATATTGTCTCGCAGAGAGACAAAAATAAATTACTTTGTGTTTTGTCATGTGCCATTTTTACAATCTTCATGTTTTAGGATGTGACATTTTTTGTGACCCATTTCATATTTTGTGGTACGTAGTTCCATACTGCTACAATTAAGACCAATTAAATCATTGCTCCAATGCAGTCACTGTATTTACTTCCATTATAGGCAAGCCAAATTTAAACTAATGACCAAATGTTAAAACAAGACAAAAGTGTGTATCTTACATATGCTTTGTGTACAATCTGCCAAGGCATGAGCATAATCAATATTTACACATTCATTTGTATGTTATTTACTTATTATCTTTTATTCATGTGCATGCTATACAAGACTCTCCCCAATCTTCATACTTAACCTCCCAGTTAAGGTTTTAAAAACATCATGCATTTTCTGTAATATTTTTACTGTGCCTCTTTCTCTGTGAGTGGCACATAGAAATTAAGGGATTGAGTCCTATCCTACAGTAGTGTATTTTTTTATTTTATACCATCTTACTTTGCCTTTCAAACATGAAAGCATTACTTTTTTCTTGTAGATATTCTTCAGTCGTCTCTTAATTACCTGCCCTTATTTCATCCAACATTCAGAAATTTGTTTTAAGGATTTATTTTATAAAATTTCCTTTAGTTATATCTACATAAACTAAATTTTACTTGCTTCCATTCAGGAAATCATGTTAACAACTGAGAGTAACAGGTACTTACTGCTTACCCATGTATCACAGACCTTTTGCCCTTAGTTATGATTCCAAAGTAAAATTCTTCAGATATATTATCTAAGGCAGAGTTTAGCTTTAAGGAATTCACACCATGCTGAAGTGGATGATATCACCTTTGTATGGTTGTATGCACATCCTGTGTTGCAACATCCACAAGATGAGAATGACTACTTCTTTCACTTAAAACAGCCTTGGCCATTTACAAAAGCAAAGAAAACATAAATTAAATGTTTGGCATGAAATAAAGTTATAAACAATGGGCATTCAGGGTTTGCTGGAATAGAAATCCCAGGCATAAAATAGGTGTTTTATGCAGTGAAAAGCCAATTGTTAAAGCAGCTCATAATCTCTGCTGCCAGCAGGCAACACATACATTTCATATTTCCATGCTAATTTCCTAAATTATACAAAATGCCTTTCAATCTGCCCAAACACTCCATGTGCAATAAAACATGCATTTCTCTAAGTTACATTTAATTCAAACCGAAGGTTGATCTTGTGGTATTTTCAAAATTCTATATTTGGAAATAAAATAGTGCTAGACTCATCAAAGAATTGAATTCTTTCTTTATGAGACATGAATGCTGTTTGTAATTCTATACCAAACATTTCTTAGCTCTGTATAATGAAGGAACAGATAGACATGATCATATTTGACCATGAAGCACCAAATTCAAGTAAATTTGGTATTCTTGTAAGATTATACATTGTAATGTTTGATTGCAATCCTTTCAAAGTCATGTGTTCACAAATTCTTAATTATAGTTTCAAGTTCTAAGGATTGAGGATAAGGAGTGTAAGTACATTCTAACTGACCTCAAGTGGAGCAGGGGTACAGCCAGACATTATCTTCTGTACATAACAGGTCTGTTGTATCCATGAAGTTTTGTTTTTATCTCCATAAGACCTGCACTGACATTGTCAAGTCTACATTGAACCACAAAAGGGGAAAGAATTAATTAAAGACTGTTTGAGGCTTAACCCTAATGAGGTAATAGAAGACACTTTCCTTAATGGTATACCCACTAACACACAATTCATGCTTCAGCAAGTACTCAGGCACATACAATCAAAGGCAAAACAGGAATGCAGAAGGAACAAGAGCTAGTACATAAGTAGAAACTTCATGTTGTGTGTGTATATGTTGTGTGTGTGTGTGTGTGTGTGTGTGTGTGTGTGTGTGTGAGTGTGTGTGTGTGTGTGTGTGTTTGTGTGTGTGATAGCAGGATATCTATTACTCTTATTTTGAAACATAATTTTGAACCATGGACCAAAATTCCAATATAAAGGTTCTGATACAGTTTTTCTGGTGTTCAATGTGGGGCAGGTTAATATTTAAAAGCATGTAAGATGATTCAAATATTTTAAAGCAAAAAATACCAGAGTTTTCAAGTACCCTCTTTAGATATGAGTGATTAGTCTGTGTTTCTGCACATCTCAGCTCCTCAAATTAGCTGGGGAATGAAGCTAAAGAATTATTGAAGTGATCCACCTTTCAGGACTATTCTGCCTTTGCTATATTTTTCATAACCCAATCATTGTGCTCAATATAGAAGTGTTAAAAAGTTTCAGTTCTCTCACTTTTTTGTCCCTAATAGATCTAATAAATAAGTATCAGATCTCTTACTTCCTATACCTGATAGTTAACTGTTTAACATCTTTTCTATTAAAATTTAATGTTGTTTCAAGTTGGTCCTTTGAAACTAATCCTCAGATACACTCATATTTTAATGGGATGATGATATTCTCTACTTTTCTTTGTGCACATGTGTATAGGGTATGGTATGCATTTTTGTTTATGCTGATATGTGTTTGTGAGCATACAAGTACATTTTGACTTGTGGATACAGGTTTGAGAGATCAATAGCTAATGTCAGGTGTCTTCTTATATAGCTCTTCACCATATTATTTGAGGCAGGGTTTCTTAGTACACATGGAGCTCATTAATTGGCTAGAGTGGTTAGCTAGTGAGCCCTCAGAATCATCTCGTCTTCCACATTCCCAGTCCTGGATTTACAGGCATGCACTATGACACACCACATTTTATCTGGGTACAAGAGATTCAAATTTATGTCCTTATATTTTCACAGCAGACACTTTACTAATTGAACCTTTTCTTTATTCTGTAATTTCCTTTTTCTAATATTTGTTTCACAAATGTCAATATTTATTAAAACTTTTGGAGTGTCCTTTTTAGAAAATATGTTTTTTTTTTAATTTTCTGTAGTTAGTTTTGTTAGATTCCTGCTAGTAAGGTTTTAGAGGCTCAAATTGTTTAAAGACCAAGTCTAAATTTTCACTAGTATTTTAATTTATATTTAATGGTAGATAAATTGCTTTAAACAGCTATGCTATGAAGGTATGAAACCTCATACAGGTCCATGAGAATTCAAAATGCAATGTCCTCTTGAGTTCATTTTATAGACTTTGTTTCAAACAAAAGTTCTAAAAGTAGAGTCTGCATGGTACAGATGGCATTATGGTGCCATAATTTCCAATCTGCTTGTTAGTTGGATATATGTCATATGTTTATTAATGACTGTGAGTATATTGGCACATTGAAGTTTCATATTTATTATTACAAAGTTTAATGTAAATTAGAGAAAGAAGTTGCTACTTTTAGGAAAATGTAGCATGGGCTTGTTAGATGGTGAAAAGAAATGAAACTTGTTCATTTATTCAGCTACTCTAGGCATATGCATAGATGAAAGTAAAATTTACAAAATGATCTTCAATAAATATACATATTCAAGAGTAAAGACTGTATTAAGAAATTTGAAATGAGCCAATACCAATTTTTCAATTCCTTCTGTTCTGCCATTTGAATCCAATTGTCAGTGATTATTCATCATGAAAAACAGAGTCCAGAATCCACATTTCCTGCATTTTAATTTTTCCTTATCAAAATGATTTGTCCATTTCTACAATATGACCAACTGATAAGACATAATTCTTTAGTTAATAATAAAAGTTTGTATTTCTCACCATTAATTTATATGGTCCCTAATCAAACATCTGAATATTTACTTTTAGGCTTTTGGAATTTCATTCATGAATGCGATGAACTTATGCCATTTTCAGATCTTATTACCCAATCCTATCACCCCTTCTTTTCTCACTGCAAGCTTTCTTCTTCCCAACCTGTCTCCCCCCTATTCTCTTATCCCACCGAGTTTCAGCTGGGTTGCCTGTACTTATATGAGCACTTGTTGGAGCAAATATGATTTGTCAGTGGGTATACCACTGAATAAAGTACTCTTTGATTGTCTTCCCCCATCATCCTACCTTACTTCTCAGTAGTTATTCAAGAAGTGGTTCTAGCTTTTGAGATATCACCACATTCCTGGTAAAACACTGATAGGAGAAATCTTGTGTAGGTCTTGTGGAGGTAGGCACAACTGCAACAAACTCATAGGTATAATCATCTTTTCCTGTCCCACAGCAACTCTTTTCACCCTCAGACTCTGATATTCTTGCTGGCCCAATTTTGTGATGTTCCCAGAGATTTATTGTAGAATTGATTTAACTATTTTTGGTATTGCTTTTAGACTCAAGCAATCCACTGCCATCTACCACTTTATAGTGGTCACTTGTGCCACATATTGAACTGTTAATAGTGAATATTGTCACAGTGAATGTTGCACTGTTGAGTTACCTCTTCTTGAATCTAACACTGTATATTCTCATGGGGGAACCAATATGCTAAAGTATGAACTGTTTTTGTTATATATCAATCTTGGCTTAACTTTCTCAAAAGAACAAAGAACTTTGTATAACTCAGGTACCTGAAGCTCTTAAGATACTAGAGTTCTAAAGTCGATTCAGAAATATTGCCATAGATTTGGTCAACCTTTTTTTTTAGACAAGTGTGTACCCCCCATTAAATGCTTTCCTGAAACCCTCTAGGAAAAACAGGGAGTGCTTTTAAAGCAATTATCTAGCTGTGGAAGGATCTCTGCACATACAAAATAATGCCAACCACTTTTGGTTTGTGGAAACTGGTACAAAACTACATCACGGGGCAAATTCTACTTATGTAATTAGATTTGCAATGTCTGAATCATCCTATGTCCTATTCATCCCCTTGACCACTTTATAAACAGAATCAAGATTAAGGCATCATAAAGAATATTAGATTAGAAAGTATTCAACATGTGATTATAAATCAAATATATCTGCAATGTCACTACCATCTGGTATATCATAGAAGAATAATACTGATTCCTCTTGCATTATAACAGAATTTGTGTTCTCCACAGCTCATAACTTTGAATATTTGGAGATTCATATTCTACCATTTGGAACTTGCATACTATGTCTGGCAACTTAAAGTAAAACTAAAAAACCATAGTCACTTTCAAATGCTGCATATTATCTAGTAACTATATATAAGTGTCCCCAAGCAAAATAACTTTCAACTTGCATTTTTTCATGGATTTAAAAGAGAATAGCATAACAAGAGGAAATTTGTTTTCAAATTTCTGCCTTTATCACAAGTTAAAGTATTTAGAACCAACATCCATTCAATGTATAAATTATCCAATGGATGATGCTAGGGAAGCCTTTTTAAAAACAAGTTTTTAAAGAACATTGATCCCATAACATGTAGCATGAAAAAAAATGTTTGAGTCTAACAATTTTATTTTTTTATGGAGAATCACAGCCCAAGGCTTCAAGATTTCTGTAGTAAAAGAAATTCTGGTTAACTTGATTTAACCCATTTTTTCTTTACCTAATGTCGTGAGTCAACTATTTTTATCAAGTGGTGCAACATTTTATGAGACTGGAATTTTGTGAAATGTATTTTAATGTACGCATGACTAAATGGATCTGTAATCTTCTAGATGGTATAAGTGCTGATAAGGATAGTGTATTTGGCTATACCTCAATTAGGCTTCTGAAGCACCTTCTAGGTTCACTTTGCAGCTTTATTGAAGATACAAGTTTAATTTAAAAATATGGTGTTTAGTCATTTTTACCAGATTTCTAAAATTGATCACCCTTGATATATGATCATATTCTTCCTTCATCATCAACCTCCACATTTTGTCTTTATGAGGCACCTATTAGGTTCCTTTGGAATCCCTGCCCCCCACAGTTGTTTTCTACTAATAATTTGTACTCTAAAACTTCCACACTGCTACTTGGCTACAAATTTCTATTTATCCATACTAAATTCATCTTCCTATCCCTTCTTTCTTTGTGGTTGCTACAATTGACATTATGGCCCATAATCAAAGTGACTTTATTATGTCTTAACCAATGTTACTAAGTAATTTATTGTTTACTGTTCCACAGTCACACTTTACCATTTGTTTTGAAAAAAAGACAGAAAAAGACTAAAAACTGATTTTATCTTGAAAGCATTACTAGAAATTTTTACGCATGAAACCTGATGGAACAGGTATTTGAATTTCCTTTTTTAATTTAATACTTTGACTGAATTCTTTTTTATTATGGAAATACAAAAAGAAAGATAAATATGACATTTTTAAATTCATGTTCCTCATCATCTGTCACTATGTTAAACCATGCCTTTAAAAGACATTTCGTGTTTCATAACATGTCTTTCTGCAAGATGAAATATGCTTATCTGTACCCATGAGCTTGGATGTAAGAATTTCTTTAACCTCACCTGAAATTGATAGAGTATGATAAACTTGTGCTCCTTCTGTATCAGATTATATGATGAAACCCCAATCTGGATATGTTTTGAAGAAATTTGAATAGCTACGGATTACATGAGATGGTTTTTTAATATCTCTCTAAAACATAGTATACTTAGCCATTTTGACACCATCAATAGCCCAGAGTACTTTGGCATCTTCAGTTTTCACTGACCATCTTTGGAAATTATGGCATGCTCATCAGAGGGATTCTAAAATCCTAGGAAAAGAGAGATATATGACAAAAGACAGGGAGGTAGGGAAGGTGAGAGAGAAAGGAAGGGGAGAGAGAGAGAGAAAGAGAGAGAGAGAGAAGAGACAGAGAGACAGAGAGATTACAGAGAGCTCTGTTTAAATGGTTGCACCTAACCTGTGGTGGCCAAGCTGATCTCAAATGATCAGCAGGTGTTATACTAGAGATTTCATAATTAACACTCAGTAAGCACTAGATATGAAATACTGATGAACTGAGTTCTATTAAAATTGAGAAGTCTGTCCATTGAAAACCCCTCTAACAGTTAAAAGGAAAGCCAAGCCCTTAAGGAAATATGAATACTACATTTAAATGACAAACCATATCCATAATGTATAATTAGCTCTTTCAGATTAATAAAAATAAGAATATATTTAAATGAACAAATATACCTGAAGAGTAACTGAAGAATAGAGAAGAATCAAAAATGGCCAAGAAAACCTGTAATTTTTGTTGTATGTCATTAGTGCTCAGGGAAATGCATCAAAGACCAGCAAAATACTGGTAAATGATGATGAGAGTAGCCAAAACAGAGAAATGTGACAGTACAGAGTGTTGGCAAGGATATGTAGATCATTTGGAACTCCCAAATATTGTTTGTTGGTGTACAAATTAAAATTTGGCAATATCTACCAAATCTAAATATATGCTTTCACTATGTTCCAGGAATTTTTCTCTCAGATGTGGAAACCCATCATTCAGCACACATGACCACAAATAGCATTTACAAAATGTTCAATAGCAACATTTTTCATAATAGAAAAATGTAAAAGATGCTAAAATATTACTGCATCAGAAGAGATATAATGTGTATTCACATAGTGAAATATTACCAAGAAATAAAAAATCATTCTGATTTTAAGAATATGTATATACATTTTATAATGTTGAATGGAAGATAAAGAATCATTCTTGTGTGCTCCAGGAGATGGGAGAGAGGAAGGGGGAGACACTGGGAGAGGGGAGGGAGGGGGGTGAAAGCAAACGGGGAAGTGGGGAGAATGCAAGGGAGGATGACTGGGAAGGGTAGGAGGGAGGGAGAGGATGGGGTACCTATTGTGCTTGTATGATTAGGGAAAAAATAAAATGTGGGAGAAAAAATAAAAGAATCTTTCCTATGATTTTTCATTTATATGAAATTTAAGAACGGGCCAAATTAACCTGTAATGATCCAGATAAGACAAAGTTTCTGTATGAAGAATCATTTTACATTACAATCTTGGAAAAAGCATGAAGTCTCATAATTAGACACAAGTGTCAACTTGATGGTAGAAGTTTGAGCTCTGGGCACATTTGTAGAGAATTAGTAGTTGAGTTAAGCCCAGAGTGAACCTGCAGGAGATTATCTAGTTGATGGGGAAGACCCAGCCCATGGTGGGTGGGACTAGGCCCTGCACAGGTGAATTAAATACAGAGAGCTGGTTGAGGAAGTTAGCATTCATGTATATACTTGGTTAGACATTCTGGTCTGACAGGTAAGAATCATCCCTTTCTCAGCCATTATGTAGAGATGGTGTAGTCAGTTTCCTAGATCCTGTGTTGGCGCATGCTCTTCTGTCACGCTGGACTACAGACTGTAACTGGACTATCTGTAAGAAAGTAAACCCCTTGTTCCTTTAAGCTGTCTTGTGGTCATTTATCAACAACCGTGCAGGCTAACTGCAACATGAAGGAAACTTACAATTAAGGGAAATAAAATTTTCCACCTTTCCATAATCAGGTAATAAATAGAAGATCCCTAAATAATTTTAACACACTGTAAGTTTCAGGTCAGCCTGGGGTATAAAGTGAGTTCCTTTCTCTAAAGAACAAAGAGTTGGAGAGATGACTCAGAGATTATGACTCTATCTTACAAGCAGTAGGAACTGAGTTCAGATTCCAGATCCTACTTGAAAAGTGAGAACACCAGATAGAAATGATGTGACCTGCATTTGTAGCTCTGAAAAGCAGATCCTGGGATATCCCAAAGTGAAGCAATAAAGAGGTAAAAGAAATCCACAATGATTCCTGAAGTCACTCTTGGGCTTCTACAGGCACACATAGGGCCCCCTTACACACACACACACACACACACACACACACACACACGCACACACACTCAGTTACACATATATACATGTGCATGTGCAAAAGAAAAAATAGCAATGAATGAATAGATTAAAAAAGCAGTTATTTAATACAAAGTTACAAATGAAACAGGACATTTCCATTCAATACGCTGGTGTCTATTTAGACTTTCCTTGCTTTCTTGATTTAAATTTGACAAAGTCTTTTCTAAGGAGGACTGATAAGCAGTAAAGGAAATAAAAAAGAAACGATTTTATGTGTTTTAAGTGGTAAATGTGATTTTGAATTTTGTAGTTCTACCAGTATGTATATAATATTATGTGGCATCCACTCCATCTGAATAAAAAAATGCATGCCGAATATTATGTTAGAAATTTCCCAGAATATCACTGCCAGAAATATTTTACAGCTGTGAAAAAATCATCTCTAATTTGATCAATATGTACTTACACATATGTCATTAATTATTGTTGCTCTCAGCCTTTAGTGGATATTTTATAGTCCCAATGAGCCGTGACCTTGACAGGTTGTAATGGCCTGAAAAAGAAGTAAATTTCATCAGTCCAATAATACACACATCAATACAAGGCATGGTTCAAAGGCATTTATTGTCATAGATTCCATAATTAGAGCCAGAAAATGATGAAAAGGACCATTCTAGTATGCTATAAAATAGTTTTTAGGGATTTTTTTGTTATAAACAACTCTTTCACATAACTTACTTTAAAGCAAAAATGGTAGGGAAAGATTTGTGTGTGTGTGCGTGTGTGTGTATCAGGAAATAGACCAAAAGCTGGAGAAAACAATGGCACTTGTCTGGGGAAGTATTGTGGTGTGGAAGCAAGAAGACTGTGGTAAGGATAGAAACCAAGGGAACCATCTTGCTGTGAGCACCGTTGGTTCCATTTACGGAACATTAATATTTGCATTTATTTTTGTATTATAAGGTGACTGCCAATGTCCTAAGGCTATATGTCTCCCAAATATGACTCAGATTTGTAGTATCACAGAGAGATTTGTCCAAATTGGAAATTCTTCTGCTCTGCATCAGACCTCTTAAACCATAAATTTTGGAGTGGAAGTTTAAGGTGTTCTCTAGGTAATTTTAATGGAGCTGAAAATAGGATTATTACATCAAGCAATCCGTACATCATCTCTTCCATTCCTCTCTGTGCTTCCATGAAAAACTTTTGAGGCTACCCTGCTTTGCAAGTTTGTAGCAGGCTGAGTAGAGATACTGGGATCTCAACTGTTTTACTTCCCTGAACATGGTGCTGACTGGTCCAATTCAACAAACCCCAAGGATCTTTGTTAGCCTTCCTCTCAGTGTTGTGAGGCAGCTAACTCTGAACCTGGTTTGTTACATGGGTGCCTAATTATGTCCTCAAGCCTGTGCTATAAACAAGTTCTCAAGCCATGTCATTAGATTAATTTATTCTTAAATGAAGTGCAATGTGTTCTTTAGTTATGAAAGGACATCCTACCATTGGTGTTTATATCTCATTTTTTGAAGCTCAAGTTGTTCAAATGCTCCTATATTTATTTTGTTTCATTCCTTGTATAACTATCCTGTTCTCTGATAACCTAACCTCTGCTACATCCTTCAAGTTAAAATGATTTTCTCAAGACCCAATTCGGATCAGGCCCTAACTTACCACTTTGCAGAAGTGATAATTGATCAATTTCTTATTAGAAAAATCTCTTTTCCTTTGGCTTCTGGGACATTCTCCTGTTTTAATCATCTTCTTTTGTCTACTTATCAGCTTTATAATTTTCTTGGACAGCTTTCTTCTTTTGTGAATCTCTTTCAAAGTTGACTTTCACCTTATCTCTCCACTGATTTTTACTGATCTGTTTAAAACTATAGAAAGAAGTCTTATTGATGACATCCATATCAAATATGTACACTTTGGTCATATAGATATTTTATATGGCAGGATGAAATTTATAGGCTTCATTTCAGCTCTCACTGCCACTTTGCTACTTCATTCTAAGATAACAACATACATCACGTGTCTCAGGTTTTAAGACATCATTCTTGCCTCTTTTCTTAACACTTCTTGTCAACATAGCTTTGCCTTTAACAACCTCTGGTTGCTGTTTGATTTATTTTAATTGTCCTAAATTAAATATCTATTTCGTCACTCCCTTTTAAAAAATTAGTCAGGATACTTTCTCAAATTCTATTGGATCATATTATGTTCCCACAAGAAATCCATCTGTGATTACATCAAAATAAATTTCAATTACTAACTAGTTGATTTAATCCAACATGTTTAATTTTACATCCTTGATGCTGATTGCATAACTTTCCAGAATGTGTGTGTTTATACTTAATGTATATTTTAATTGAAAATTACTGAACTAATGCATAAAATAATCAGTTTCATAGTCTATTATGTTCAGTTTATGACATACATGATTTTTTATTTTTATTTTTCCTAGTTTTATAAGCATATTGAGTAATTATCCTTGTCCTGTTTCTTCCAACTCCCTTCTTTCCTTTTTCACCCTTCCCTTTTTTTCCCTTCTCTCTCCCCCTTTTTTCAATCCATCCTACTCACTCTTATCTTCCTGTCTATTTCTATGTATCCAAGGGTTCCCTCTGGATCATCTTCTTTAGTGGAGTTTAAGGTCTCTGTGGCAGACCAAGTGACCCTTCCTTGGGTAGAACCACTGATAGACACTCCCATTCAACTGTTTGGCTCTAATCCCTAAGATTCCCATTGTACTTAATCATTTCTCCTAAGATCCTGTTGGTGTATCGTCATTGTGCAGGTCTGGTAAGAGCAGGTTTCAATGCAATGAGTTCATGGATGCAGCAGCCTTGCTTTCAGTGGAATTCTTGTTCAGTAGTGGGCCACCCCATCTTTAGGCTCTTACAATCTTACTGCCATCTCTTCCACTAGGTTATCTGAATCTTGGATTGGGAAGAGATTTGGTTGGGTTGATTCAGAGTTAGCATTGCAGGGTCGCTGGTACTCTGCCTTCTGGTTGGCTGTTGTTGTCTATTTCATTGCTTTTCTGCTGCTATCAGCTGTGTCTTGTCTGGGTTTTGAGACCCTCTCCTATCCAAAGATAAAATGAGAAGTATTTAGATGGAAGTTTATTCTTGGGTGTTTGTGACTAGTATTGAGACTTCTGATCCTGTCCACTGTCAATTTACTTCATTTGCACTGTTGCAATATTAGTTTACAGTGTTGGGCATGTTTGTTCTCTGTCATGGAGGGCAGTGGGGGGGATTGGGAGTTAGTATGTATTGTGGTTGGTTACCTAGAAGCTAACCCCACTCTCTACTGTGTCCTATTCCTGTTTTTACCTTTCCTTTAAGCATTTTCTTATATAGAATCTCTTTTAAAAAAGTTTAACCATGTTCTTTTCTTTCTGCTCTTCTTATATATGATCCAGTCATACCACTCCTGAGAATATTACCAAAGAAATTACATCCTGTACACGAGAAACTTGTATGACTATGTTCATAGCAGCCCTTTTCATAATCACAAAGAAACGGAACAAACCTAGTTAATCCAACAGTGGATGAATGGTTAAGGAAAATATGGTGTATATATACAAGGTAATACTATGCAGCTGTCAAGAAAGATGAACTAACGATATTGCCAGGAATTGGATAGAGCTGGAAGAAAACATACTGAGTGAAATATCCCAGAAGAAAGATAGATGAAATATGTTCTTGCTTATAAGTGGATCTTAGCATTAAACCATCACTTCGATGAAATCCAATATAAACCCTTACAACTCAAGGTTCACAAGCCATGTGGGAGAGATGAGTGTAAGATCCCAAAAGAGTAGAAACATACATGATTTAAAAGAAAAACAGTTATTAGCCAGCATTCTTCTCATAAAATTGCAGAAGGCTTAAATTTGTTTTCTGCATGTATGAAACTTCAGAGAATAAAAGATTAAAATTATTATAATACAAAATGCACAAGTTGTGCTCTTTGATGTAGATAAATTGATTATATAAACCTATCATATACTTACACATTATATGCATGATCAATTTAATGAAATATTGAAAACGAACCATCGAGAGAAGTTTTGCAAGTTTGAATTTTCTGATAATTTGTCTTTTGCAGTTAAGGCAAATGGATACTACATTAGATTGGATCACACTATTCATATGAACTACTGCAATAACTTTCTGTATTTGCTATGATTCCACAAAATCCCTAAGTCTAGGTTTTAATTATTATAAAAAAGAGTTTGCCTAAAATGCAAGTTAGCTCATGCTATCCAATGTACAGAATATATTCAAATTCTCCTTCCTCCAAGATTAAAACTTGAATTATATAAAATGTTTTCTAGTCTCTCCATGAACTCATCTTCTACCATGAGTTTATGATTTTCTACATTCCCTTATACCTACCAAAACTATGTACCCATTTATCACCAAAGAAAATGCATCAGTCATGTTATACAAATCATTCTTACATTTCCTTTTAGTCCTCTAGAAGTGGTCTCTTGACATTTATGTTCTGCCCTTCTCTATTCAGTCTCTCATATTCCTCATCTAATTAACTCTGTTTATCATTTAGATGAAATCTGCCCTTTAGGAAAAGAGCAAGATTGATATTATAGGAAGAATCTTTCTTGTATACCAAGTTAAGAGTCCAACTACTGTATTTTGACACATGTTAAACAATTCTGCCATTTGTTGTTTATACAAACTTATCAGTCATTAGTCTTTTTGAATGATGGGTCATTATCTTGTCCAACATCATTTGTCTAGTCTCTAGTACAATGTATGGCAAGCAATAAGTACACAATAAATATTTATTAAGTAGCTGAATAATTATGAGACATTCCAACTTGTTAAACCTCAGATAAAGAGATTAAGTCAAAGGACACACAGATGTCCTTTTAGTGATATAATAATGCATCGTTTAGGGATGGAGAGATAATTCAGGGGTTAAAACTCTGTCTTGCAAGCAGAAAGTCCTGAGCTCAGATGTCAGACCCATGTAAATATGCCAGGCAGAAATGGCAGCAGCCTGCACTTCTGACTCTGGTGGAAAGAGCCTGGAAAATCCCAGACCAAAGCAAGAAGGAGGTTGAAGCAATCCAGAATGATTCCTGAAGTCTCCCTTGTTCCTCCACAGGGATATGCAGTGCCCTCTGATACACATGCCCACACACACAGAGTATGTAAATACATAAAATATTTTTTTAATTAATGCATTATTTAAAGGCCTGCCTATAAATTATTTAATCATCTCTGAAAACATATCGGTGTTTAACTTTGTGGTTGTACTTGCTTGAAGTTCAAAGTCTAAGGAATTTCATATGAACTTATACATTTGTTCATTGAAAAGAAAATTATTTTCACATTAGAAAAGACATCAGAGGGGCTGGAGAGGTGGCTCAGGGGTTAAGCCTCTGCCTTGCAGGCAGAAAGTCCTGAGTTCAGATCTTAGACCCCATGTATAGACACTGGGTGGAAAAGGAGGCCTCCTGCTTTTCTGGTCCTGGTAGGGCGGAGCCTGTGAATCCCGGGGCCGAGTAAACAAGGAGGAGGTGGAGGCGTCCATGGTGGTTCCGGAATTCATCTGTGGTTCTACATACATACATATACATACACACACAGACATACATACACACACGCATACACGCACAATCGAATAAATGATAAATTAAAAGCAAGATTTAAAAAAATTCAAAAAAAAAAGAAAAGACATCAGAGGATATGATTTTACTGCCTGTACAATATTCACCAGATTTATACCTAATTCAACAGTCTGGTTTCAGCACCTGTGATTTTGTATGTTCATTTTCTTTACCTTTCTTTAACTAAGTCTTTAATCATTCATTAACTATATGTTCCTGAATTCTCAAGATATACTTATTTATGATTAGTAAATTTATTTCAGTGTGTTTTATCACCTATGTAAGAAATATTGAGCTTTGCACTGGTAATTAATTCTAGGAAGAAAAATGAACAATCCAAAAGTTGAACTGGAAAAATATATTTGGGTTACGAGCTAATGCTATTTGTATACTGAGGATTCCTAGAAATTTAAACAAGAGTGAGGCTCTTTTGTTTTGTTTAATCTAATATTTTAAAATTTTATTTATTAAAGGACAATTTTTTCTAGGAAAATCAATGTATAAACTTTGGCTTACTGATAATTTACTGAGAACATTGTTTTAAATTATAGTTAATATAATCCTAGAAATTTTTCTAAATTCACTCTTATTTTGATTTAAGATTCATTTCTCCATGTATTTGTGTTTGTGTGTGTGTGTGTGTGTGTGTGTATTCATGCATGTGCATGTGTGCTACATAAAGATGAACTTCCAGACTTCCGTGTATATATTTTCAAAAGCAGGGCACCTAATTGTAGGAAATGTTTCCATTTCTTAGAGGTATAGTTATATTATATATAGTGATATATTAATAGTTATATATAGTTATATATTAATATAAGAACATTATTTATCATAGACAATATTTTCCTTGCTTTCCACATTATATCAACATATATAAAACCATTATTGAAAAATAACATGTAGTCGTGTTATACATAAGTCATTTAATATAACAAAGGAGCCACAGATACCTACATTAATGGGGCATAGCATCTAAGATATTTTTAATGATATCATATGCAAATGACAATATTAGCAAGCAATTAAGTGGTAAAAAGTATTTTGGTTATATTTAGCATGTAAATGGATTTCTAAAAATAACACTGGTAAATGATTTTTGATCTTGGCTTTCAAATTTTTGGGGGTTTTGGAAAATACACCTTCAGATGTCCTAGGGGAAGGATAGAAGTAACCTTTTATACTACTTCAATGTTTCTCATAAAAAGAAACTGCCAATGAATGTCCTCTTATGATTTTTGGTCTGCTCTGGATTTATAAAGAACATTGTGATTTCACAAGAACTGAGATTGAAAATACGATATTGAGCAAGGCATCTCAGACACACAAAGACAAATGCTGCATGTTCTCTCTTATATGCAGATGCTGGCATTGATCTCCTGACTGAAGATTTGGCTTGGTGTCAGAAAATTAGAAAGAGATCAATGAGTGGGAGGGTAGGAGGGGACGGTAAGAGTGAAACCTTTGGAGGGGGAGATACAGGGTACTATGGCAAATAGGGTAAAGAAGGGAATAATGGTAAATAATACCTATGGAAGTATGAGGGAATAGGACAGAAGAGAGACAGATGGATTTAAAGAACAACTTTACAATTGTGGGATGAAATTTCATAGGAACCTGCTATACTATTGAATAATCCTTGCGCATAGGCACACAGAGAGAGGAAAACATAATAAAACAGGGCAAAATAAAACAAAAAAATGCCCTGAACTGGTCCACTAAGAGCCTACTGACAATTGAAAGAAGGAGCAGGAATGTGACATCTCCTGAGAAGTTGTTGATCAGAGAGGTTTCAAAAGCCCCTCAAACATTATGTTTTTGCCACTGCTTTTGGTTGCCCGCCAAAAACTTGACACTAAGACCCTATTACTGAAGATGTAACACACATGGATCATGGGAAATGGACAAAATACACCTACTGGAATCAGCTTGAGAGCTTCTCCTTGCTGGATAGCTTACACAATACTAAGGAACACTATAGAAGCTATTGGGGGAGCAAAATAAGTGAGGGTCTCATCAACCTGTAAGATATGAAAGTTATAATAAAAAATCACCATGGCAACAGGTGACTACAAGTGTAATAGTGGAATGAGTATAAAGGAGACAACCAATAGTCTTCTGCTTGGATTTAAGGCCACTTTACAGAAGGAATGCATTCTTGTTACTATTAACTAGAGCAAGAACTTATGAAGGGGTAGGAAATAATTCATTAGGGAAGAACATACTATGAACTTTTAGCTAGGAAGGCAGTACACCAAACTGTTCTGTAAATACCTGTTATAATACTAATAGAATGGGAGAGTTCTCAGCACTCAGTCTAGAAGCCTTCTTTTACAAAGGAAGGTGTTTATTACTGAAGAGCATGACTTTCCAAAATGCAGAAACTGGGGGCCTGTGGACTGCTTGCTTCCCTACCACAAAGTCCAAAGAACATCACAAAAGAAGTGGCAAGATTATCAAAGCCTGATGTGGGAAGGTGGTGTCCATGCATTATCCCCTGGACATTACATAGTTGTGATATACAAGATTTCAAATATCATCAGAAAGATCTCAAGAAGCTCAACATCTCTCTGAGACAATAATGTTGATTAATGTTGATGGTAAAATAAAGAAGAATGCTTCCATTAATTGTATATCCACAGATCTAGGATGCTTACAGGATCATGAATCAGGTCAGACATAAATAATCACAGACGAGGTGAAACACAGAGGATCACACAAGCAAAAAGATTTCAAAATATGGGAGAATCAGGCAGGGGAGATGAAGGGTTGTGAGGGGAAAAGGAGGGGGAATGGGATTTGGGACTAAGGGTTTAAAATATTATAATGTCACTATATTCATGTACACAACATTAAAACATAAAGATAAAAAATTAATATCTTAAGATCACACTTGGTATGAACACTAAATTTCATTAGACATATGTCATTTCTTTTTTAATATTCCTCTCTCTCTCTCTCTCTCTCTCTCTCTCTCACTGATTTTGTGGTTTTCCATTCTAATCAAGCTTTGTCATGGATTGTGGCCTGAATTGCACTGTGAAAGACTGATTTGCTTAAATCCCCTGTAATCTTTCCCCCTTTAAGGGTATAGATTGAAATCATTAAGACTCTGCTGTTGCCCTTGATCTCTGCTCAAAGAGGACATAGATTGATTGGTTGACTCTCATTGACCTGGATGGTTTACAATGAGGTAGTGATGAAGCAAAATCAAGTGCACACATTCAGAATATTTAATGATGGCATTCATTCTGTCTTTTCAGTCTTATTTTCTCTTCCCCCCATTTTAGATATTTTATCCTGATACCTATTGCATTCCTGTTTCATGCTTACTCCATTCACCTATCCCATGACACTTAAGATCATTTTAATTCTATCAACTAGTAGTTATTTGCACATTCTGCAAAAGAAAGGTGGAATATGAAAACATAACATTTAATATTTGCCCTATTGATAGTTCAGTTATTATTATTCAATATCTATTCAAACAAATATTTTGATAAAATTTGGCTTAAATTTCCTAATGAGACATTGCACAAACATTACAGACATTTCATAGAATAGAACAAGGCTTAAACCTAGGAACTGCATCAATGCTTAAAAGTACCTAAGCATATATGTACAAAAGTAAATATGTGTCAAATGGGGAAAAAGATTTTATATTCACATTTTAATATTTCTGAAGTATTGTAGCTTCTACTTTGGAAGTTTAAGAAAAGATGTTTTGCTTTTTTAGGTATTTTATCATTTTAGGGATAGCACCTCAGAATTTTCTCATGCCAAATATCTGCTATACTATTGATCTTGTACCTTCACCCCAAAAAGGGGTATGTAAAAGGTATGTACATTTTCCACCTTTTTTCAATACATTTTATTATTATTTCAGCTCATACAAACTTATTAGGTACACCAGTTCCCTCCTTCCCTCCTCCTCCCCCTGAAGCCCCTGCTCCCCCTCCCCTTACCCCTCCCTCCCCATCCCCCAGTGCCTCACGCCCCAATTCCCAGAGAGTCCTTTCTTGTGCATGCCTGACTCTCCTCTGGGCCCTCCTCTCCGATGATGTACAAGGAACCAGTGGCATTTCCCTGAACCCTTTCCCATGTTCTCCTTAAGCATAGGAACACTGCTGTGGCTGCCAATCCCTTGCCTCCAAGGATCTTGGTGCCTTTAGCAGATGGTAGACTTTGTGAGGTCAATAGTGTGTTGGACATTGCACAGGGCATACAAAGTCCAATTATGGTTGCTTCGGCCTTAACTTGTGTGGAGTATCTTGCAAATCATTGCACCTCCCATCCTTTTGCTCTTACACTCTTACCGCCCCCTCTTTCGCAAATGTCCCTGAGCTTCAGGATGGGGAGAGATTAGTCTGGCCTAGTTCTAGGTGGTTGATATAGAGTCTCTGAAGTTCTGGATTGTGGTTTCTTGATTTTCTTTTGCAGTTTTGCTGCTCCTGCAATGCCCTTCACTCCATCCTGCTGGGCACTGTATGTCACCCCCAGGCCAGAGACAAAAAGCTATTAAACTGGAGTCTTATCATAAGAGCACATTCAAGGGTATATGTAATAAAAGTAGGAAACCTCAGTGAGGGAGGGGTCAATCACCCATTTGCAAAATGGTTACTTTTTATCTGCCAGACTGTATGCCCTCCCATTCTGTTGAGATCATACCCCCTTAGTTGTAAATGATCGGGAACGAACGTCTGTGAACTTAACCAGGTGTCACATTACTTACTTGCAGTCCTTGATGGAGGCCTATTTTCTCTACTGTAACATGGTCACTTCTCTCCTTGTTTCTGGTGTGGCCCTCAACCCCATCCCTCCTGTTCATAATCCTTGCAATTACTGTAGGTAATACATAGATTTACCTATGAGTGTCTCAAGGTGGGCTGGGTGGCTTTGGTACTAGGAGCCACCTATTAGGGAGTATATATGGCGCTTAATTTTCTGGGTTTGGGATACTTCACTTAATATAATTGTTTATAATGACATCCATTTCCCGGCAAATTCCAGTAATTCATCCTTTTTGATAGCTGAGTAGTACTCCATTGTATAGATGTACCACAGTTTCCTTTACTTTTCAAATCTTCCTTAGAATACATTGAGAACTAAGCTAATAAATTGAATGGACATGTTGGATAAAAGTAAATACTAAAAGATATCATGGATGGATTGGTTAATTTTGATACTTGAATAAACTTTAAAAAATCCCTAATCTCAGGCTTATCATATAGCTTTGCATTAATATGCATAATTATGTAGAGGTACATTTTTGTTTTTAAATTACATTGTAAGTGACCAATGAGTAAAATTAACCTTCTAAAAAATCCACCTTAACATTATTCCATAGTTTCAAGTTTCTCCCTGTTCTCTGAAAGGAGATCGCTTAATTTAGGTTAAGTCTAGAATTTGGAGCGAATGGTGACAGTCTTCATGGAACTGAAAAGCATTTTCAATCTACCCCACCAAATTTTTGCTTTGTGAATCTCTCTTTCTCTTTTTCTGTTCCTTGATAGTGTTCTGAATTCATTTTTTCATCACCTCCTCTTCTTGTGTATTTAGACATTTCTTTCATAATTACCACTGCCTGAGCAAGTAGTCAAGTCAAGTCAGAGATGGTAGACTCTACATAACTGTGGAAAATAAAATGTTTTGAAGAAATGAAATAGACATTATGCAAGAAGTGTATGAAGGCTGTTGAGTGTATACATGGTATAATCAGTCATTAAGAAAAATCCAGATTGATACTGTGATAACAATTTTGGCACTCCATTTTTCCACCAAGATTCTGTACTGACTGACTTTAGTAGCATCGATTCAAAACAAGTCCTTGGGAACTGTAGTGGAACTCTTTAAAGATTTGGAGTTAAGTAGACAATATGAGTATGTTTGAAATTTATTTGGCAGTGCTCAGACATTGATAAAGAAGACTAGGTAGATGTCTTCATATTGCATGTGTTTATAACTGTTCACTGATTTAGTAGAAATATTCTCAGAATTTGAGTCAATGAGCTATTCCCCAGGCAACACAAGGATAGAATTTTGGGAAAGATACAGATTTGATCTGCAGTGAAGGATTCTTCCCAGCCATCTGACACTTCATTCATTTTATGTTCTTCATTCTTCAACAATCCTTCTCTTGCTTGTCTTAATGAGAATGTCTGCTACCTCCCATCTTGTTTCATGCTTTCTTCTCTCAAATCAACTTTCATTGCTGAATTCTGCCATGCTGTAACGCTATGCATTTGTGAAACTTGATGATTGGTACCTTAGTTACTACTGTGGAAAGATTATAACTATAAAATTTCCTTCAGTTTTACCAGCACAACTATTCCTTAAGGGCAAAATAACATATAGAATTTATATATATATACATATATGTTTGTGTGTGTATGAGAGATGACACCAAAGCTTGGATTTTCATAAACTATGGACAAGCAAAAATTCTTTCTAAATAAACGTATAAAGGTGCAGCTAGGAGTATTTCTATGACTGGATAAAAATAAGAAAATGTAATCGTTCTCCAAAAGCATTCTAAATTTCATGAGAAAAAGAACATTTCTTTATAGAAATTTAAGTTATACATTTGTGGAAATATTTCTAATTCTCACATTTAAAGATGCCCTAGGAGGTTGAGAATATTTATTCTAAATCATTCATGGAGGAAAGTAGACTATATATTGTGAAAATAAGACACAATGGGAATTCTTACTCAAAACAATCCCCATTTCACTTCATAAAATGTACAGAATTCTCTTCTGAAAGGAAATTCAGTAAGAATTATAGGTTCTGTTCCTTTTATTCTTTGTATCCACTGCCATGAGTGTGTGAGTACATGAAACACATGCAATTTTAAGGACATTTTGTAGAAAAACTGTTTAACACTGAATTCTTTTTTAAAAATGATATGTATTTGAGTATCTTCTAAAGATTCCAATCCTAATATCCAATCCTCATATTCAATTCTAATTGATTAAAAAATCTTTAAAATGTTTAAAAATCTCATATATCTCTATTTCATAGGATCATTTTCTAGAAGCTTAATATATATAGTAGTAAGTGTAAGGGTTAAATCTATACACTATTGAAGACGTGAAATCATAAAAGTAGATGTGTTAAGTTTTGCTTAAAATAATTGCCAGTAGTACAAACAAATTTTACAGCTCATCATTTGCAGAGCTTGAGGGCTTTCCATATTTAACTGGGTGACCTGTTTTAAGTATTTGGGTCAAAGAGAAGGAAGGTACCAATCTTTAAAGTGTCACAAAGAGACATTAAGGTGAAAGTGAAGTTGAGTACAATAGGAAAATGAAGGAAGGTCATTTCCAAGTCCCTGTAGAAATGATGCTGTTGCAGTGAACTTGGTGAGTATATTTACATAACTATGGCTTACTTTTCACCCAGGATCATTGATGACTTAATGAAGACCAATGTACTTGATTTTTAATGGAGTCTGAGAAGCAAGATTTACATTTTTACTCATCTATGCCAAGTAGCTCTTTGGCCATAGATGTTGCTTAACTTGTTTTCAGCTTTGTTTCCCATATGTACAATAGAGTCACAAGAAGGACCTGTATAATTAGGTCATGAGAATTAACTGAATTTCCAGTGTTTGGTAAAGAATCTACAACAAGTACACAGTTTTATACACCATTAAGATTACCCTACCAAACTACTCATCTCTCTCCATATTCTCATGTGTAATATATATTAACATAATAGTTAAATGAAAAGATTTGAGAAATCCCAATATAGCACCTAGGAGTTGATAAATTCATAAGTACTGAGTATCATTAACTATCTTTCCTTGTTTTTCTTGTCCAATATTATACATAATTTTATGTGAGCATTAAAATATCTTGTTTTTCGTAGTCCACTGCCAAGAAAATTCAAAAGAAAGCATAATTTTCTTTGACCATAAATTAATTCAATTTATTGTACAGTAGCCAAGTATCAGGAAAAAGTGGACAAATATGGGAAAGAATATTGAGATTCATAGTCAGGAGAGAGCTTTGAGTCTCCAATCAACAACTGTGTGATTAGTTGTAGACAAAATGCCCAACCAAGCAATTTAAGGAAAGGAAAAGAAGAGTTTATTTAAGTTATTTAAGAGTTATTATTTAAGAGTTTATTTACAGTTCCAGGAGAGGTCCTAAATAGAAGGGAAGACATGATGATGACTGTCTCACAGTCAAGAAGAAGAGAGAGAGGAATGTAGGTGCTTAGCTAACTTTCTCCTTTTTAAATGAAACCTAGGATCTCAATGCAAAAATCAGAGTGGGTCTTCTCATCTCATTTAACCTCCTGAAGATATTCTCCCACAGCCATCCCTAGAGGCACCTCTGTTTTACAAATACAGATCCTGGAAAGTAGTTAATAATATCAACCAGCCATGTACAGCCCGGTCACTCTAAGCCACAGTTTCAGAACTTGTCCTTTACTATTTTGTAAGTTTTTATAATTTTTTTATGTTTTATATAAGCTAATATACAGTATTTTCTACAGACATTAGTTAAAATCATGGATGATTTGAAGAAAGCACATTTACATTCCTCAGAGTGAAACCTATAGTCCCATACCTTTGCATTTAGTTATATCCACAGTGAAGAAAATCGCCCAAATTTAAGGGCAGAAAAATTGGTACTGTATTACTTTTTTAACTAGATGACTACTCCGTTTTCCATTTATTTTAGCAGTGTCAGAGAATCTTCAGAGATTTCATTTTTTTGTTTCCTGTTTCATGAATCATTTAGTTTTCTGTTGTTTCTTCAGTTATTAAGAATTCTCTTTTTATACAAATGAGTGATTGTCCCTTCCCCTTTCCCTCCCTCTTCTTTTTCTCCCTTTTCTTGTCCTTCTCTCCCCTCCCTGTACCAATCCATCTCTCTCCTTCCCATCCTACTGTCTGTCTACTTACTTGTGCTGCCAGGTTCCCTTTGCTTTGTCTTCTCTAGTGGCTCAGACCTCTGTGGCATTTCAAGTGGCTGTTCCTTTTTGCAGAAGAGGGGGCAGTAAGATTTTAACTCCAAAGATGAAGAGGTTCACTGCCTCCAGATCATGTCAGTTGAGACAGGAATGCTGTGTTCAAGAGCTCACTGCAATGAGACATACCCTCACCAGGCATGCAAAATGGCTGACATATCAACAGTCCACCATGGATCAGAAAGTAACTCAGGAAAAATTTCAATATTTTTAGATGTGGTTGGGACTTTCCCTTCTCTCTATACTGATAGTAATCTCTTTATTTGGTCTCATAGTATTAAGTCTGCCTTCTAATCATGGATCCAAGACAGAGACATGTGGCATTTGGTTTGGTCTCTTGTGTTAGACTCCTTTCCACTCAGATGTATGTTGAGGTGACCCCCTCATCAGTGTCCCTCCCTCATTGAACGGTTCAATGTATATTTGTGGTCCAGGGTTTCTGTAAGCTGTTCCATCATTCCCAACCTACCAAAGTGCCAGTGAGTGTTGGACACTCCTCAAGAGATCATTGAGATGGTAAATCCTGTGAGTGATGCTACTACCTACAGTTCTTATCCTTGACCCAGTAATACTACTTAACAATTGTGGCTACCTTCTCTATTCTAGGACCTCTGCTCTTTAAGAGGTTATAGTATTACTTCTTTTGGTGTTTTCATCAGAAGGTTTTTGTGTGAGAGATCCCTCCCTATAGGGCTTTCGTCACTCAATTATCCACAACTCTCTTGTTTTGTCCTCTTCATCATATCCTGGGAGATACAACTTGTAAAACTTTTAATTGATTGTTTTTACTTGGTTGCTTAGGCTATAGTCATAATTTACTTATAATCAATTAATCAAATATTTTCCACTGAGAGTGGAATCAAGAATTCATCTTGTAACTCAGGAGCTATTCATTTCCGAACAATTCTATAAGCAGGAAGGAAGGAAGAT
The DNA here is from genome assembly GCA_023101885.1 of Typhlomys cinereus. NCBI lineage: Eukaryota > Metazoa > Chordata > Mammalia > Rodentia > Platacanthomyidae > Typhlomys > Typhlomys cinereus. Next base: position 145,095 of record JALPQD010000692.1, on the reverse strand, counting down.
TTCAAATCTGTCCTTCTTGTGGAACTCAAGGCCATGGATATAATCCCCAAAACCCGCAGTGCACATATGCATACCTCTGTTTGTGTGTGTGTGTGGGGGGGTGTGGTTGTGTTTCTGATGACAGTGACATTCTTTCAATGTTATGACTTCTGCATATGCATTATGATTGGAAACAATTAAATATTTTAGCACCTCAGATATTCAATGTGTCAACCCAAAACAGAGTATCTAATTTTATTCCCCATGTATTTGCAAGGGTTAAATATAGAATAGTGTACTAAGCATATATAGCACACCATCCAAAAATCAATTTTCTTCTTCATGTGGTCTAATAAGAAGGGGTCCCCTCTATTTAGCATATCACCTGTTATGTCCTTGTTTGGTTCAGAATTGCATTTTACTAATTATCCTTCAACATTTCTTTATTTTTATATTCATGCATAACCTAGTTTATGAAATATTTCACCCCAAATCCTCTCGGGTCTGATTTATACATACCTAACAAGGCATATTTTTGTAAAATTAATGAGTTTTATCTTAAGGTAAATTTCAAGTTAAAGGGAAAAATGAATTCCTTCTGTTGCCCGGCAGAAGTGTCTTCATAAGAAGTAGGTCAAGAAACATTGAAGGCAGAATAAATTTGTCTCTGAAAAGAGCTTTTCGACTCTGGATTGTTTAAAGATGGCCTAGAATACACGCTTTGCAGCATTATATTGCATCTCTCTCCCCCTTGTTTTCTTCTGAATTAGCCTTTGGGCATAAAACATGCTCTTGGAATTGCTCTTATTTTTGTCCTCATCTTCTGTATGGCATTGTCTAGCAAGAGGGCCATGTGTTGCAGTCATTTCAGAAGCCAGCACATAAATTATTTGCCCAAATAAGTCAATATGCCTCTTATCTGTTCAGTTTTTTTTTAAGAGGAGATGCTAGGACTTGCTTTAATAAACTGTCACCATTTCTGCCTTTAGATTTTTTTCAAAGCCATAAATATAAAATTAAGTGGGCCAACTGAAAGCAGACTTCTCTGTAGGAACACCTGCAAAGGTGTTCCATTCCTATTGTTATCCCTCCTCCAACCCCTCCTGGCTATTGGAAACAGGATTTTCTAGTTATTTCCATATTTAGATTTGCTAGGGGCTGACTAGGACAGCACACTGTAAAGGAGAAAGGGAGAAGGAGGAAAACAAGAAGGAGGGATCATTGTTTATCATTCCAAAGTACATGACTCAAGCTTAATTTATCCCTTTTTTTTCTTAAATAAATCACAAAATCACAATCTCTCTATTTATAGCTACACATTTAAAGGGTTCGTCATTTCTGTAGAATAATTTCCTTATTTGTCACAGTAAGACTAACAAACAAACAGAGACCAATCATTCCTTGATAACCCTGAAAAGTACCAGCTTATTGCTTCCAGAAAGGTAGTTAGAATCCAAAAAAATATGGAGCAAGTTCTTAGTTGTTTCGAAAGGAAGAATTCAACGGCTTCAATGAAGGAAAATATAATGAGTTAGTGAGAGATTCTGGATGATTTTGCAAAATAGATCAGATGATGTTTGCAGATTAAGATGAAAGAAGGTTTATGTATATACTATTTTATTGGAATGAGGAAGGGGGAATTGTAAGATTTCTTCCACAGTTTTCACCTCTGTGAATCTAACAGCTTTTCATCAGTCACATTAGCTCTGTTCATTTGTGGTCCTGAATGTGCCTTAAATAGTCTAATGTGAATTCTGCAGAAATAGGAAGTTGTAATTTGAGGCGAAATCTAAAAAATTTTATGGTTCCTAATTATCAAAACACTCAAATAGTTTTTGATGACCACCATGCAAAGATATTGCAGAGTCTGGTGCAGAGAAACTTCGTAGATATTCAAATAGGTAATTTTCAATTTAGGAAATTTGTGTGTTATTTGGAGTTTCTTGGTACTAAGGATTTCTGCACAAGTCCTGACTGCCACCCAGAGTTGCACTGTTAGATCAAAAAACTTGTTCATTAGCATATATATCATAGAGTTTGTATAATCCTTGGATAATAGGATAAGAATAATTAAAGATTTCAAAATGCAGCAGAAAAAAGTTGAAAGAGTCATTAACAGCATCTAAGTGCATTTAGTAGACACCTCTGTTTAATTTACTTTCAGCAGCCCCAGTATCTTTTTTCTCTAAGCTTCTGAAATGATAAATTAGTACTTCTTATAGATGTGATCATTACCATTGTTTATGTCTTTAACTTTCAATGGCATTCACTTTTGTATTAAGTTTAGTTTTCCCTTCTTCATAATTCTTTCCCATCCACCAAACTAGAAATGACAAAACATGGGAAAGAACAACTGGGGCTTTATACATTATATTGAAATCTATTCATGATACTCTACAAAAGGCAACAAATTGGAATGGATGAGATTATCTACTTCTTTTTGTATTACCTTTTAGGAATATCAATGAAATTTGAAATGATACAGTAAAATGGAAAGCTTGAACAGGAATTATATATTGAAAATGTGACAAAAGAGGCAGCCCAAATCATTTTAGGCTGTTGAGTGGAATAGACATGATAATTTTGCATTTATTCAGACAATGACTTCCCATTTACCAGGAAGCCCACCTGTATTTCATTTTCTAGTCATGTAGCAGACACTTAAAATTAGAATAGTTCTCCCTGAAACTGAACAATTTGAAATGTTGGATTCATTTATTCGAAGTGTACAGTATGAGAGGCATAATGAGAAGAATGAAAATAATGTCATCAAAGAAATATATAACTTGTGAGTTGTATAATTTTTGGCAAATAACCAGTAAGTTTTTGACAATAATTTTTTATGATATGTGTGATGAACTGAGGTTGTGGAAAGAATAACTTTCATGAAGATGTCCACAACTATAAAGATTACCTCACATACAGAATTCTTACTTAGATGTGAATACTGTCAAAACAGCTTTAGAAGATTAATATATGCATTTAGATTGCATTCCATTTTAAAGTAGTGCTATTACATTTGTAAGTTGACGAAAGTACAAAATTATTTTTATTTATGTAAGACATTCTTGGATTGCTGCATTAACATTTTGAATTAATTAAAATTTATTTCTAGCACTGCATTTTATTCTTTTATAGTTCCCATCACTATGCAGAAACTTACCATCTGTTCATGCAAGTTACCCCTTTTCCTTTATATCTAGATGCCTCTTTACTTCAAACGTCAGGGTTATTTTAAGGTCTTCTTTTATAACTTCAACTTCTATGTTATCTCTGTATCTGATAGTGTTGATGGCTTTATTTCTTGAAAATGTGTGTATTTTGCACTTTTTGTTTGTTATATTTTAAGAGAATATCATACATGGTAAGAGAAAAATATATGTACATAATGTAATTCTGGGAACAGGCATAACTGTCTCTGCTGCTGCTGTCCCAATATGTCATATGGGTTTGATTCAGTGGAGTTAGTGTTGAGTTGGGGTTTGTTACTGCTAAAACACTCTGCAGAACATTATGGACTTCAAAGATTCCAGCCATGAGCTGATACTTTCCTTTGTTGAGTGCAATGCTGAAGGAATATTTGTATCTCTGTTCCATTTCAGTTTTCAGCACATCTTGTATGTGTTGTCTTCCCTAAATGGTTACAGAGACATCTGCTACTTTTGGCTTATAATTAATTCTCTGCCTGAACAAATACCATCTCGCTCCCAAATATTATGTCCTGTTACTCTCCATGAGTCGTTTACCTTCTTTCACACCATAAAAGTAAATTACTAGACCCATGAATGGTAGAGTAGTGAGTCTTCTCCTCAGTAGCTTTTGTCTCTTACTTCCTAGAAGAAACACATCTGAATAATGGATTTGGTTTTATGCTTAGGTGTATCATTGAGGAGGAAGGAAATACCATCTTCTCTGGTGCTATCCAACTTTCATGCAGGCACAATCTAGAGACCCATAGGGAGAAAACAGTGCAACTTTAGGGGTTATAAAAGTTCACAATACAACAGCCCACACTTGACTTTAAGAATTCATGAAAATGTATATGATTTTCTTTTACCTATTTCTATGGTAGTTACTTCTACATCCAATGTTCTACAGAGTACTAAAGTTATCTCCCTGAAGGGAATTCATTTTACTGCCATATGACTATAACTAAGACAATTTGCTCCAAAATAAGAAAAGTGTTCTAGTATTACTTTTCCATTTTTTTTTTCTTGTTGGGTGGATCACTGTGCATCCTGAACACAGATGCAGTGTGATTACAGTGTAATTTCCCAAAATACTTGGACTAATTAAAATATTCACATGCAACACTTAAATGATTATAGTCAGGCTTATTTGAAATGAAAATATCAAATGCACTTATTTATGCCACGTTGAGAAAGTCAGAAAAGCAATATTTCAACAATTCCATATAATCAAGAAATATATTGAGAATGTTTTGTCTGTGAGTCACACACACTGAAACATGTGGATGAAACAAAAAAAAACAACTTCCACTGTTTTCAATTTTTTTCAATTAAGATAAAAATGACTGATAACCATAGTGTATGCATTTAGAATCCATTTGTGAAAGACAGTTTTCTATGTTGAAAGTAAAATTTGGCATATATCCCAAAGTGGTTTATAAAAATGTAGAACCTGTCTCCAGGCTAAATTTGGAGGAAGTCTATAGTAAAAAGAATAGAAAGAGCAAAAGAGGTAGCAATATGTGATGTGTATTGACAGGGAAATCTCCAGAGTAGAGTCACCAGGGACTTCTACCTGACTTCCATGTTTGAAGTTGAAACATAAGGCTATGGCAATTTATATCTTCTTGAAATAAGTTAAAAAGTCAAATTTTTTCTACAAAATTTTCTATACTTTACAAAAAATGGGTGATCTTGAAAAAAGAAAATATAGATCTCCTATAGACTAAGAATGAGGCTCAAATTAACTTTAAGAATGATTTTTTTAGAGTCTCTCTTTACACCAAACTACTGCAAAAATCATGGTGTCTTCCTGCCTTAGCCTTTTAACTGTTGAACTTACAACTAGGAGCCAACAAACTCAGATAAAACAATTTTCAAATTTCAAAATTCAACACATAAAATTTAACACATAACACATAAGCATAGTTCACATATACAATGCCACATAAATCATCTTGTGTCACACTGTTTTATTGATGTTCATACAAATATTTGGATACATAACAACAGATGTTTTGACACCATGTACTGTGAACTTAGGTCGAAGATAAGGTGAAAAGAATTGGCCATGTAAAATGAAATATTTACCCCCCTGAGTTCTACACCAAATGAACAAATAAAGTAAATTGGAACAAAATATTAATAGATGAAAATTAAAGTATGCATCACTTATTGTTTTCCTGACTATTGAGTTATATTTATAGTAAATGTTTCTTTTCATATTGCTTGCAGATAAATTTTAACATTTCATGCAATGAAGCAAGTTATTTCTTAATGTTTTGGATCTTATAATGATACCTATGCAAAATGATGAGTCAAGAACTATATTTAGCTCTGAAAATAAAGTTAAAATTTTGTGTACACATTTACAATACCTCCTCTCTAAGTCAAAGAATACTACAATGCAAAATTTCAAATACTCTCCATGTTCTTAAAATGTAACATGAAATGTAAATACAGCATTTTTAACAAAAGAAACTTTAGGCAAAATACACATACATATATTCATATTTTGACATTTAGCCTGTATTGAACATTTTGTATATGAAATTTATGATTGAATAAACCTTCATTTGTAGGGAGATTTGTTGTGACTGTGCAAAAGGAACAATACTGTGATTGAAGCAAACACAAACCTTGTTTTCCATAAGAGGTTTACTGTGATTGGTGTGTACACCAATCATTTTCACAGGAGGTTTAGTATGAGTAGAGCAGAGGGGACAAGGATGTGATTGGTGTAAGCACAGGCCTTCATTTGCTAAGTGATTTATTGTGATTGGTATGAATACAAACTAACTTCTATAAAAGAGATTTGTTCTGACTGTTGCAAAAGGGATGAGATTGTTGTTTTAGAAAACACAAACCTTCATTTGCAGGAGATGCCAGTTGTTATTGATACAAAAGGGTCAATTCTGTGATGGATGTAAGTTCAAATGTTTATTTGCATAAAAGGCTTGCTGTGATTGGTGTGAACACTAATATATATTTACAGTTTCTTGCAGTTGGTACAAACTTGTAACCCATTTGCACTGCTATATAAACAAAATTTTGGGTTCTCTGGTTAATTCATCTGATTGATATTTTCTTGGTCTCTGGTATGGCAACATTAGCTGCAGTATAAATTTTCTCACAAACAAAAATTAATTATTATCTTCTATAATATTAAATGGGCATTATCTTTAAAAACAAATATCTTGAGGGTGCCATTTTGTTAGACATATTCTGTAAATTTAATGTTTTCAATTGCATATTCATTTTATTAATACATTTAAAATAAATAAATGCTATGCAATCAGTGATTTCTATAGACCAACACATCAAAATAAAAGTATATTTCTTGTTGTTGTGTTCCAATTATCAGGTATCATTTCTATGTACAAATACCTGTGCTTCCCTTTGTGCTTCATTTTCATATATACCCTACTATACTCAGTGTTCATTTAATTCTTTACCACAGATACCATCATAGACATAATCAGGAAGTGTAAAAAGGCTTACAGGTTGTTAGTACTAATGATTTTTTTCTCATTAACTCTGAGTCTAATAAAACTAAGTAGAAGGTTCTGGTTGGATTCCTTAGTCACCCCTTTCTGTGCTTGTGTACTGTTATAATTGGCATGAATTGAAAGTTCTTTTTGTCAGTGATAGTAACTCAGAGATAATTCCAATTTGAATTTAAAAGGCCCTATGTGTACAAGGATAACTGAACAAACCAAAACAGCTTCTTCGTTTATGGCAGATATATAACAATTAAGCACTAGAAATGACATCAGTTGTCTCTTTGTGTGGTTTCAAGTTAAGAGGTATTTTGCTCCCTTGCGTTTGTCAATATAGTGGTGCACAACCATACAAGAAGTGAAGCCTCTTCCATTTTGAAAGTAAAATTGAATGAATCTTAACAAACACAATTCGCCCTACTGTAGTGCAGAATATTCAATTACTTGAATATTATATTAATTAGAACATTTGATTACAAGTAATATACACTAATGTTGCTAGCTTTATCAAATCTCAAATTTCATTTTGAAAATTAAATCTATTTTAAGAACTATAATGACTTTTTTTAAGGAAGGGGAAGGGAAACTATATCTGTCTCTTTAGAACACCCTGGATATAGATAAGCAAAATATTTCAGATTTCCCTCTCACATCTTCTTGCAGTATCATTTTATTTCTTTACTGTATGTAGACTGGTATTCAGAGCAGAAAATGGTTTCAAACATTCTCTTTCTCTGCTGCACACTTGACGGAATTAGATAGAGTCTTACTCAACACTAAGTACCAAATCTGAATTGTCAAGATATTAAAAAGTATATCCCCCAAGAAACATGCACAAAAATATATATCCTAGAAATAGGCAAGCATAATATTTCAGAATTCTCTGTCATAACCTTTTTCAGTAACATTTTGTTTTTTTTTACTGTAGACTTTATTTAGAGTACAAAATGGTTTCAAACATTGTTTTTCTCTACTTTATACTTGAAGGAGTTAGGGAGAGTCTCATTCAGCCCTAAGTAGCAAATCTGAATTGTCACGATATTAAAAAGTATATATACATGCAGAGACACACACAAAGATATATACCTATTAATTAAATTTGAATTTGTTGTATCTACTTCAGCTAGCAGTAAAGTAGTATAAGATTTTTGTGTACTACTGGTATAAATATTTTTATTTCTTTTTTTAATTTGTTCTATGGTTCTTGGAATCTTTCATAAGCTAGGCAAATGCACTATCTATGTGCTGTGTCCTGAACCAAAGAATTATTGTTGTAAAGCATTTTTGAGATGTAATTAGAAAGCATGTACTAAAAGTGATAAAAATGTTTATTCTTCTGGATCTATTAATGTAGTGTTTAGAAAAACCTTCCTAACACTCAATCATTCCTACCATGGAAAGATTCACCACTATCTGTGTATGAGTCTATCTATCTATCTATCTATCTATCTATCTATCTATCTATCTATCTATCATCTATCTATCTATCTATCTATCATCTATCTATCATCTATCTATCTATCTACCAGTTTTGATATTGACTCTTATTTTAATAATCAAAGTTGAAATCTTTTATAAAATTACTCAGAAGAATGTATTTTTTCCAGAAATGCTTATTGGCTCCTTTTATTGTCACCACAAAATAATTTAAATATATTTACTTATTTAAATTGTATCTTAAAAGAATTGGAAAACTCTAGTTATTATTTTAAGTAAACAAGCCAAAAAATCTATTTCTTCAATGCTGCCAAAATAAATAAGGAATAAAGTAAAGGAAACATCAATACCTATATTATAGAGAATATTGGTAACCACATATTCCTTAGTTTAAAAATTTGAATAATAAATTTATTTCACAAGTTAATTCCTATCATCATTTAATTAAGTATTAGTGTCACACTGTAGCTCTTTTTACCTATGTTACATTAGTCCATTTTATTTTCAATTTAGCTGTCTAATTGTAACACTCAAATGGGGAAAGATCTCCATTAATGCTATTTTTCAGCAATGAAAATGTTTCTTTGTCCTGAAATTTTATTTCCTAATCAAGAATACATTTCTAAATTTAATGCCCAAGATAACGTACACATTTGTTTCTTATTGTATTACTTCGCCAATCAATGTTTCTCTTCTTTTAGCAAATATTGGGTCTTTTTACTGATTTTGTTGAATGTGTTTCTGGCTTTTTCCTTCTATATTTTGAAGGTTTTATTTATTTTTTCTGTTCAAACTGTGCAGAGAGGAATGATTGGTTCCTTATAGGGAATGATATTTTTTATATGCTATGAGAAAGATCAGTTCCACATTTGAATCATGCTGTCATGACATGGGATACTTTAAACAAAGGCATGTTTTAAAAATCTATCATCAATTAAGGCTGAAATGTTTGAGACAGTTAAATCATACTGAGTCTCAATTAGTCCGCTGCATTGTGTTAATCTCAAGAAATCTCATGCCCATCCCCCCAAAAAAAGAAGAAAAGGAGAAGAAAAGCTGTTCTTTTTTAGAAAGATACTTATAATTGGTTGAAAAGCATTGCATCTCTGTGTACTGTAGTTCAAGAAAAAAATCCTAGTGCCCAGACTGAAAATGTTGAAGAGTAAATTCAGAGAGTAAAATGAAGTAATGCTAGTTTCTTTATATGGTTGTGGGATATCGCTGTTCTCTGTCATAACTTAAGCATGGATAATTGGCATCTTTTTCAACACAATTTAGGTTGAAGCCATAAGAAGAAAAATATACTGAGGACAGAGATAAAGAGCAGAACATCTCTTAAAATAACATTGAAAAGAAACTGAGGCAAAAACAAGTTGGTCCTGTTCCAGTTAATATTTCTGATCTTGAAAAAAGTAATGTGCAAGCCATTAATATCCATAAAATTGAAAATAATATTTATTTTTCATCCAATAATTTTCAAACCATGAAGATTTTTTGAAATTTATTAAGCATTGCTGAATCACATAATGTACACTGTTCATGTTTCACTTTCTATTTGAGAAGTTCATCCCATAATACATAAAGATAATGGATCACAAGGTAAGAATAACAGTGTCAAATACCTCATTTTGTTTAGTCTCCCTCTAGGCTCTAAACATAAGATCTCGCTTAATTCTCACAATTTGCTATCTTTTTTTTTATCCATTTCACTGATGAGGAAAAAAAGAGAACCATATAAATAAAGAAAATTAAGCTAGTGAGTACCATCGCTAGACTTTGCATCTTGTCAACATGAGTGTAGAGAAACAAGGATGCTACAGAGTGGGAAACAATAGAGATGTAAAATATACACACACTCACACATGCAAGCACACACGACAGAAATTTAGGTATTTAACAGTACCTGGATATTATATTTCTGAAACTCCTTTTTTTATTAGTGCAAGACATTGAACTCCATACCATTAAGTAAACAACTAAAGCCTAGAAAGTTAGAGCCAAGGTTCAAATGGAAGAACTCATTCAATTTTCGTACGAAATCTCAGTCCACATTCTTGCTGTCACCACTTTACAGGCAAGAAAACATTGGTCTCAGTATGGGGAAGAGCAGTTATTTGAACCTACATAAGACTGATTCAGGTCTAAACCATTGTAACTCAAATTGACACAATAGCTCTCTTCTGTTTTATAAACATTTAGGATGATAAAAGCAGATTTAAAATTGGGAAGTTCTAATGTCTTCAGTTTGTCAACTTGGAACTTTTAGACATTCTCTAATCTGTGTTCTATAATCAAAATTTTGTGTTTGTAGCATGCTATAATTTATGCAATTATACATATACAAGTATAAACGTAAATATGCAGGTAGCAAGTTAATACTTAGATATATTTTAAATATATATAAATACATAGATATTTTTAAAAAACATGTATATATATACATGTAGTGACATATATGATTATACAAATAATATATTAGGCATAAAAGCAAATGATTTGCCAATTTATATTAATAAAGTTTATTCAAATGACTGGAGGTTAAAATAAAATTTGAAATTTGAAAGAAAAATCTTGACAATAAACTTAATTCATCAAAATTACTTTAAAATTTCAAATGCTTAAACTATTTGCCATAATTGATATGAGAATACAAATTTTTACTGTAGTTTCTAAATCTTTTGTATTTATTACATTATTTTTAACAAATTCAATTCAATTGCAAAAAAGTTAGGATAATTTCAGGTTTTTAATTTCAGGGTTTTTTTGTGGTATTAATATTGAATCCAGGATCTGCTCATACTGGATGAATCAATTTAAAATTACTTAATTTACTTAATTACATTAATTTACATGCTATCCTAAATTAAAAATTATTTAAAATATTTTTCAACCACAATGCAGACAGCATGTATCTTTTGATAATACAAGAAATGTTTTCAATGTGGTCCTATAACAGACATTAGAAAAGAAATAAATACTTTTCTATAAAATTTCATAATATACTTACTTGAAAAAATAAGAAATATTTTTAAAGTCTTAAAAGAAACTGTCATCAATCACTTGTCATCAGTATTAGCAGCTCAAGATGAATAAAAATTGATTGTGCGACATTGAACTTTTTTTGCTCTATTACTTAAATCCTCTGTCCTCATTTGCTCCTGATTAACTCTCAAATCCATCTCTCTTCCCTTGATTAGCTCCCCAAAATTCTTTTGTGCTCTTGGTAATAATTTTCTGAACTCCGTCCTCAAGGACTGAGTCTAATGTTCTTTCCCTTGCTGCGAAATTTCCAATCTTTGCTGGAAAAATGTTTGACTTTTTCTATTTATACTTTTTGGCTTGATTTTTTCACAACACTGACTGGAAGCTTCACCATATTTGGTGAAGAAAAAATGAATGATTAGTTATAACTTTTTTTCTGCTTTCTGGATTAGACAAGGGTATCATAAATGATATTTTCACTGCTTATGCTTTCTTTTCTAGTAACACATGGAATTTCATTAGAAGTGCTTTCTCTCTCTTTTTTATCTTAATGGTATTATGTCTATGTTAATACTTGGCCATGTATAAGAAAATTATATTTGCTTTAATGGTAGAATTGTGAATGTAATTGTACATTGAATAAAAAAGACAGAATAAATATGTAACATAAAATGGAATACATTTACTGAGTTTTAAACATATTATAAAACCTATATTCACAAGTTACCCTCCATGATTGATCAGCTTTATGATAAACCATTGTTCTATTGAAAGAAGTTCAATCTTAAATCAATGTGTCTGTCCACTGAATCAAAATATCCCACTGCCCAAAATAGAAACAATTATAAGGAAATATTCTTATATTAATTTAAAAAATCTTTTTAGTGCATTTTTTCCACTTATACAAACTTGAGAGGTACCCCATTCCTCTCCCTCCACCCCTCCCTAAATCCCCTTGCTCCCCCTCCCCTTTTCCCCTGACGTTCTCCCCTCCCTTCCTTCTTCCCAGTGTCCCCTCCCCCCCCAATTCCTGGAGCATCCTTTACTGTGCATGTCAAACTTCCCTCTGGGTCCTCCTCTCTGATGAGGTGTAAGGAATCAGTAGCATTGCCTAGAGCTCTTTCTCACGTTCCCTTTTAGTATAGGAACAATATTGTGGCTGTTAATCCCTTGCCTCTAAGGATCCTAGTGCCTGTGATCCATGCTAGACTTTGGGAGTTCAATGATATGTTGGTCATTATGCAGGTCATGCAAAGTCTTCTTATGATTACTTTGGCCCTAACTTGTGTGGAGTATCTTGCATACCATTGCTCCTCCCCATCTTTAGGCTCTTACAATCTTACCGCCCCCCCATTCTGCAAATTTCCCTGAGCTTTAGGATGGGGAGACATTAGGCTGGCCTGATTCCTGGTGATTAATGTAAAGTCTCTGAAGTTCTGAATTGTGGTTTGTTGTTTGTTTGTTTTTCCAGTTTTGCTGTTCCTGCACCACCCTTGGCTCCATCCTGATGGATATTGGATGTCACCTCCTAGCAAAAGATAAAAGGCAGTTAAAATAGAGTCTTATTATAAGAGCAGATTCAGAGGTAGATGGAATAAGAGTAGGAGACTGTAGTGAGGGGGGGTCAATCTCCCATTTGCAGGATAGTTACCTTCTATCTGTCAGAATCTATGCCCTCCCTGTCTGGTGAGATCAAACCCCATCAGTTGCAAGTGACCAGAAAGGAAAGTCCGTGAGCTTAACCAGATGACTCATTACTTACTTGGAGTACTTGATGGTGGCCTATTTTCTCTGCTGTAGCATGATCGTCTCTCTCTTTGTTTCTGGCGGGGTCCTCCTTCCCCTTCCCTCCAGTTTATAATCTTTGCAATTACTGTAGATATTACAGAGATTTATCTTTGAGTGTGTCTCTAAGTGGGTTTGGTACTAGGATCCACCTATTAGGGAGTACATAAGGCGCTTAATTTTCTGTGTCTGGAATAGTTCACTCAATATAATTTTTTCTAATTCCATCCATTTCCCAGCAAATTTCATTATTTCATCATTTTTGATGGCCAAGTAGTAGTATTCCATGGTATAAATGTACCACATTTTTTTACCCACTCATCAACTGTTGGGCATTTGGGTTGATTCCATGACTTTGCTATTGTCAACAGTGCTGCTATGAACATGGTCGTGCTTGTGCTATTTAGATGAATGTTTGCTGTGTGGGGGATTATTCCCAAAAGTGGAATAGGAGGGGCTTATGGCATTTCAATCTTTAACTTTTTTAGGAATCATCAGATGACTTGCCAGAGTGGTTGTATAAGCCTTCATTCCCACCAGCATTGTAGGAGAGAAACAATTGAAAGGAAATATTCTTAATACTTAAGCCCTGGCATAGATTCAGGTGTAGTTTGCATGCCTACAATCCAAGAACAGGAGAATTATTGCAAGTTCAACCCTAGACTAAAAAATCAATACCATATCAGACAAAGCTGTATATCAAATCACTTCTGATATTGTATTATGTATTTAATTTTACCTACACATTGAGTCAGGAACCTTAGAATTATCTTGATGCATTTTATCATAATCAGAATGATTATAATTTTAATAAAAATAAAAATAACCATGCTCATGACATAGTACCAAAATTCATTTCTTAATAATAATTAATATTTGATTATTTTATCCCTAATAACTTTACAACCACTTGTTCATGTTCAACAATGAAGTATTTGAAATCATTTTGTAAATCACAATGTACTGTGGAAACATTCATTATTCTTTTTGTGGCTAAAATTGGACTTCAATTTTTAGTAATAGAGCGCGTAATTTATGCTAGCATTTCATATTCTGTTTCTACATTTCAATCAATGAGACTTTAATTTTTGCATTTTTAGATGCTAAAATACTATAACATTCAATAGCATAGCTACCACCTATAAATCTTATTACATAGATGAATTTATGCATTTTATATAGACTAATCAGAACTCATGATATATCTGAAAGTGAACGTGTACAGACCTTCTTAATTCCTTTTTCTCAGATATTTCTGTGTTAATATGTATCAAGTGCATCACATTCATTCCTCATAATTTTGTATCACTGTCAATGTCTTCAAGATAGAGATAGGGGAAAAAATGGAAGCCAAAGAGGTTTCAGTCAATGAGCAGTTAAGGAAACATAGGCATAGAGCTAATGAGAATTGGATCTGGAATTTAAAGCCAGGCTATATGTCTTGTGCCAATGTAATTAAACATAAGAGCACATGCTATCCTATGTATGGAATTTTATGAAAACGAGAATAATTTCTTTGGATGAAATGCCAAATTAGGCCATTTACTAGTTTTCACATATCATTTGAAATATAATTTCTTTTCTCTTCTGGTTCTGTTACATTATTATTATATCCTATTTCAATTTCATGGAAACTTCTATAGTTATCCATAATATCTTTAGTTCCTATACTCTTTATCTTTCTGTATTATCTATCATTATAACATCTATATATCTCATCTTTCTATGACTTTTTATAAATAGGCAATTGTGATTTCATAAAGCCTGAGCATTACTTTATGCTACTAACAAGGCATATTGTTATGACTGAACATCAGAAGATGGGAAAGCTCAGGTGTGAAATCCAAACTGGGTTTCTCTGGGCTGTTATGAAGGAACCCATTTGGCACTTTGACTTCCACTGGTTCCTGGAGCAAATTTCTTTCTTTGTACTTGTTTCTCAATTAGTCCCACATTCCTCAACTCGTGGACTTCTTCCTGCACCTTAAAAACAAGCAATGATCACATATTTTCTTGGCCTTCTGCTATCTCTGGTTCTTCTTCTGAGGTCAGACAAGCATTGCATTGAGCTCAATGGATGACTAATGCTAATCTCATTATCAAAGCTTACTCAATAGCCCAGCAAATAAAGGCACTTGCTGCCAAGACTGGGAAGCTAGGTTCTATCCCTAAAGCTCACATGGTGGAAGTTGTCCTCAGACCTCCATGTGACAACTGTGTTATGTTCCCCAACTCCCTATGATAAATAAGCAAAATGTGAAAAAGAAATTGAGTTTAAAAAAGCTAATAAGCATGTTTAAGTCCATCTGTCCCATAATCTCCCTTTGTTGTATGATGTAATTTGTTCACATATGTCAGGGATTAGGACATTAGGAGTGGGTATCTTTGAGGGTATCGTTTTTCTGTTAACTGCAGGTTAATGGAATTAATATATTCAGGGGAGAAAAATGAAAGGATGACTGAAAAGCAAATTGGGCTTTATTATCTTAAAACACCTTTATTGAGTATTACTATGTAAAATCTTCTGTACTAAGTGCTGAGAATGTATTTCAGAGCCAGATGGTCACTATCTTGGAAATGGGGAAGGATATAATGTTACTAAGAACAATTTTTGCATTAGGATGAGCAGTGAATGTTATATTGCATTGATTGCAGAGCAAATTAGAAATAAGGGGAACTCTTTGGCACTTACAGTTTTTCTGTTCTTTGTGTGGAAATTTAATTATTTTTGGCCTCCTCATTATAAACTGACCACTAATGTCACCTTCTGCCCTAGAAATCTAAAATCCCATGATCAGGGACTATTACTGAGATTTAATGGAAAGCATTTTTATACCATTTTCTTTCTAACAACTTCCACTCTGCTTTGCTATTTTGTAGCATTAATAACACGGTGAATCCATTTTCTAACTATGCCCTAATCTTAGAGCCTTCTCTCATAATGTTCAAAAGTATCACATAACTTATCTAATCCTTACTGTTAATCTTCCATATTTCTCATTTCCTCTTCTCTCCTCATTTTTGGTAGAATCAGAGAAAAGGCTTTGACCTTAATACTTCTCCCATAATACTTTATATTCCCCTTTAAATGAAATAAACTCACACCCCCTTGTATTTTGTCACTGTGTGTATATGTGTTTCTGGACTGTTATCAACTTGAACATTCCCTTCCATGCCTAACTTTTATAATCTGGGTTACAGAAATGATAAAGATTTCAGTTAATATGTAGCAAACAAAAATGACAAAAAATTGTTTTTTTTTCCAGAAGGTAAGATATGACTAGAGTGTAAAAGAGTCAATATGAGGGGGAAGAAAGAGTTAAAGAAGATACTAGGGAGTTATATCTAGGGACACATATGGATAAATCACAAGGAGATGCATTAATCTATGTAAATACTGTGTATAATATTTTAAATGAAACACACTGTGGATGTTATGACATGATATTCAGGCACATATTTATCTCATTACTTTATATACTGAGGCTGTATTTGCTGTTTACAAAAGTAGCTTTTCTTTTTGCCCAGTTTGAGATGTCTTCACTTATACTACGGTTCCTAATAGCAAACAAGTAAGAAACAAGGAACATATGATATATATAGAGATCTTTCCCAAATGCCTTTGCAATTTAATCTGATTACAATTTCCTGCTCATGAATTAGACTGCAAAAAGATAGATTGGTAGAGAATGGGGAACACACACTTTTGGCTTGTTAGTGTTCTAGCCCTTGTTTCCTACTTACCCAGATTCATCTGCTCTTCCTTATTTTCACTCTTCCTTCCAGACTTGTCTTAGCATCACCTTCGCTATAATAGTTCTAACAGATTTGGCTGCAAAACCTATTCTCTGTGCTCCAATACCTCTCATGAAAATCAGATAGATCCCTCTTCGACAAAATATGTTTATTAATGGCATGTCTATTTTCTGTCAGACTGTGAACATTGCCATAAACTGAGTCTCATGTACATTTACAAAACATAGAACAGTGACAACTACAAAGTAGGCATTCTATAGATAATTGTTTTAGAACTATTAGCATAAATGGTTTCGCTATCCTGATAACAGTTCCATGAGGTTCAAAAGATAATTAGTAACCCTATGTCACAGAAAAAAGGATTGTGGTATAGTGATTTTAAAGTCGCAATTCTAATGCAACCTGCTGCAGGACTGGTAGTTAGGTGTCCTAATTTAATGCTTCTTCGCATTTTCTAACATCATTTTTCTGCAGCAATTTGTTTTTGAGAATTATGAATATCACTATTTTAAAAACATCACATGAATATACTGATGTTTAAGGATATAAAAGTTAATAACACGAAAAGTCAGTGCACAGATGTTAGAAGAAATAAAAAGCTTAATATGCTGGATAAAAATAACTGTTAGAAGGACTTAATTGTGAGGTGATTTATGTGCTTTATGTCCTAGTACAAAGTTAATATTATGGGGAGTCTTCCCATTGAAAGAATAAAATAAAATTTAGGGCACTTTTAGCAATTTATGAAGTAGTGACTCTTCACTCATTGGTGTCTCCTGGGAATAGTTTTCAAGGAAAATTTTCCAAGAGAGACTCTCTACTTCATCTATTAATGTCTAACCATATATTTTATAAGTAAAAAGGAAAATAGTTATCAACAAGTCTAAGAGAAAATGAGAAGAAATTTTGCTAGTTGAAATGACTAAATGAAAAGATATAATCACTTCCTACTAACAAATTTAAATTTATTGTTTTGTTATTTGCTTTGCTGTTGATCTCACGTTAATATATTTTACTATAGTCAATGTGTCTACAATAGTTCCCACATTGTGGAAGCATACAAATAATCTATATCATGTTTATCAATCTTAGGATACTTACAGGTATATGAGTGATGCTAAAATCATTATTTTTTAAGAAATAAGAATCTTAACCATAGAAATACATAGATGAAACATTAAAATGTAAATGTCTAACACAATAGAATAAAGTAAAAATTGAAATGTAATCTTGAGCATTTGAAAAATGTTCATTAAGTTGCTTCATTCACACTGGTGATTATTATCTTGGATTCTGTGGTATAAGAATCTTCTGCAAAGAAGTCTATTAACTACATGAATCTTTAAGTGAATATGTCTATCTATATAAGCATTTTGTTAGGTGAGTATCATTCATTTTTCCTCTATCAGAGCCCATGACTTAAAATCTTCAAAAACTATTGCTCCAATTGATTTTAAAGTAGCTAGTGCTCACCCAATACATAAGAAGAAGATGTAAGTATTTTGAACACAATATAAACATGCAGAAAAATAAATGTGTAAAACATGTTCTATTTCATTATTTAAGTAATTCACATTAGCAGAAGGATCATGTATCTTCGGTTACTTAATAGCATAATTAGTACTCACTAAAAAGAAGCAAAACCAAGAAAAGCTTTGTTAATAACATGTTTTGACTGAGATTATAGTGCAGAAAATCAGGGACTGGGGATATAACTCACTTTCCAGAATGCTTTCTGAATGTGGAGGAAGCTCTGAATTCAATTGTCAACACTGGATGATGACACATGCCTGTAATTCCTGCACTCTGCAATTCAAAGTGAGATTAGAAGTTCAAGGCTAGCCTCAGATATTAGGAAGTTATAGGCCAGAATGGGATTTGTGAAATAAAATAACAAAAAAAAAATCCACTAAGTCCTTATTCTATTAATTACAATATTAGTGTATTGGACATGACCATTAGGAAAACAATGTGGTAATATATAACAAAAGCCATGTAACTCAAGAGAATAAGACTTACTAAAATGGGGAGTGTCAGAGGGGATGGAGAGATGAGAAAGGTTGATCTGTATGCACCATGATGTAGTTCAGTAGGAGTATCTGGTTCCAGAGGCCCATTTTACAGGAGGATGCATTATAGGTAATCATTATGTACTTCCTATCTCAAAAAACAACAAGAAAGGATTTTCAATATATTCATCATAAAGAAATGTCAAATACTTGAGTTCATAGATATAGTTATCTTTAGATAAACAGCCTGCAAAGTATGTGAAAATATACATATTAAAACATATCCTGGTAGGTCACTAACATTATTTTTATATTCTTGTGAACTGGTTAAAATTGACTAATAATTAATGTATATGTTTCTATAGTGTGATTTGAAAAACATGAAACATACTGACTGTCCTTTAGTACATGGAGAAACATAATTATTTTAAATAGCACATCAACAAATAGTCCAGCAACATGAGGAAAGTATTCAACTCCAGATAAATTCATATAGACATTTAGATTGTACATAATAAAATTCCAGAATGTTTTCTTATACATTATAAAATCAATAGAAAACACTACATAGCTCAAAATAATGTTTCTTAACTCATAGTTACCTTGAAATATTGTTCATGTGACCAGCATTTGTTTCTTAACTTTGTGGCATTCTGTGCATTTCATTCAGTAATTATAATATAGACATGACAGATCTAATAGCTATATAGGTCAGGGACTTTGACTTAAATGATTATTTGCAAATTTATTTCTCTTGCATATTAGCATTGTTCATTTTTATATTTTCCTAGTGTGTAAAATATCAAATTACTACAGAGAGTTAGAAATAAGGAGAGCAATCCTGTTAGTATGGCCAATAGTAGTTTTATATTTTACAAGATAATAAAATTAATTATAATATTATTTATTGCATTATGACACAGTGTGACTATAACAAAAGAAAACATTGCAAATGATTTATTATAGATGTATTTTCTTTGTATAAAAGTCAACAGACTTAGAGAGAACATGTGATGAAATATGTATATGTTTAACCTCACATTTAGTTTATTTATACAGTTGACTCATATTTCCTGTGTACTGTCAAGGTTTCTATGTTGCATGTAATGCCTTTAAACCTTCAACTGAAAAAAAAGTCTTCATTCAGCTCTTTTTGGAAAATACTGGGTGTTTTTTCAAACACCTGAACCTGTGCTTATAAACTTTTGAATTATTCTGGCTAGAAACATTTTTATTTTTAAGGAAAATAAAACTTTAATTTTCATTGAAATTTTTGAAAGTGAATGATCATGATGTCAGAACTTACTCAGACTCTGATGAGGACCATTAGTCAGAGAATCCAAAGTCTAGCAGGTAGTTGCACAGAGAGTAGACCCTGGGGAAAACTTTGTCACTGTTGCATATATGCTACTTCTAGGTTGGGTGTGACCATTGCCATATTGAATAGGAGTAGTGATTACAATCTGCATGAGATTCATGGCATATTAACCATTCCCTACTAGACTGAAAAGAGAGGCTTGCTCTATTCTTGAACCTTTGCTTCCTGTAGATGTGTCCCTTCCCAACCCTAAATCACCTAAGAGGTCAAACATTGACTATGACATCACTACTTACAAGGTATCTTTAAGCTTTCTATAATAGTCCACACTGTGCCTAGGCCTCTTAGTGATGTAGCTACCATTAAATTGTCCAGGGGACTTTCTATCCAATTACTTTTCCTTCTCCTGTGTTCATTTGAATAACTCCAGTAGTGGTTCTCCAAGCTGTATTTAGTAAGAATCATTTCTTTATTTTATTTGTGCCCCCTCTATCTTGAGTGAAGAGGCATTTCTTATATCGCTCCAAGAAAAATCATAACTATAAACTGTTCTATGTAGGCTTCCAGAGTTATTAGTTCAGTCCTGTGAGAGCAACAGCATATTATCACTAGATAGCATGAATCTTCATGAGTGCTCTGAACCCTAACTCAAGCCATTCCTGATGCAGTCACATAAAGGTGTTCAACTATACCATGAGTTCTGTTGTGGTGAAGCTATACTTCTGGATAAACTGATCTATTTGCTCTCTAGTACATGTGTATTTGAAAGAGAAAAATAGCTCTGTATTAGACATATAGACGAGTCTCTTCAGCCAAACCACTTAACATTTGATCTAATCATTTCATCTTTGTAGTATTTTCAGAAGAATATGGTATTTATGATGGTAGATTCAACAGAGGCCTGATTAGATTTGAAAACTAGTAGTATATTTTTACTTATTCACATTTGATGAAAAAGACTTACACATTGTATATTTCTGTGATATACCATATGGATAATGCTGATTATGACCACATGCATAATAAATTATAGCAATGACACAATCAAATGAGACTGTATTTTATGATACTGAATAAAATTTCCCATCTTAAAAAATTTATCTAGTACTCTTTTTCTTACTGGTAAATAAAACTATGTGCATGTTCACATTACGATTTAAATATAAACATCTTTTGAACCTATTGTGGGAAAATGATTCTTCATATTTCAACTGCTTTTAAGGGGAGAAAAAGAAATTTACTTCTAAAAATATTATGAGTTGAAATAACATTACAATTTCAAGGCATCTTAATATTTTGAATCAAGTAAATAAATATGAAATGTGCAACCATAAATATCTCACAGATATTAATTTGTTGAATATTGACGAATATGATCAGAATTACAATAATTTCAAGACAAGTTTTAATTCTGAGCAGGCATTTTAATGCATCAAGCAAGATGAATTTTTTCTCCAGTACAATAAACTGGATACTAATTTTAGCTTTAGGGAAAAAGATGATTTCTAGAGGCCTACATTTTATAAAACTGTTTCTTAATAATGTTTCATCTTAATCCTTGACATGAATCCATGGGGATTTTCCCTGTAGTATTTATAGGAAAGCCATGAGGAATAAAATTTACATTTTATTTGAAATTTCCTAAGTTTCGGATGAAAAGAGATACTAGAAATTATGGACTCACAGTGTTGACCCTCACATATTTATCAAAAGTGCTTTCTGAGCTCATAATTTAAATAGACAATGAGATGCAAAGGTATGACCATTTGTTACCATTTCCTATGTGAGCATCAGGCTTATGTTTGAATATATAAGAGATTAGAGGGAAAAACCTAGGGATACACCACCTTCATAAATGTAACTGAATTATTGATGTAAATTGCACTAGAGTGGCGACTCGTTATCATGGATTAAATAATGTCCCATATATTCAGAAGAGACTAATTTTCTGTTCTTAGTTTAAATGACCATTGGTTGCCTGACCATTTCAAAAGGTTTTAGAAATACTTTTGGAACAAAATAGAAATACTTTTGGATTGAATGTCCATTACCAGCATCACTTATGTTTAACTTCATTTATTATTGGCTAAATGTTAGAAAATACTACTACAAGATACCTGAGGGTTATTTTTGTCATAAATTATGAATGCTTTTTAAAGTTTTTCTCTAATATGCAATCTTTTCATGTTTCACATTGTAGATGAAAGAGAAGATGTTCAAAAGAAAACATTCACAAAATGGATAAATGCACAATTTTCTAAGGTAAGATACTGTTGCTAGATTTGGTTCAGGATGTAGAACTTTGAGAATGATCAAAATATACGCTATGAATTTAACACATTGATGTTAATTTTATATTTCCTTTTTATTTTTGCTGTTCAAATCTGCAAATATTATCCTTAATTTTGATTAAGGAATGATTCTCCAAACATGATAAGGAAGTTAATTTAATAAAGCATGCATCTTTGTTTCTTCTCCATATATAAGAAAATATAAGAGACTTTCTTATCTCTTATCACTTTATCTCTGTCTGTTGAGACCTGAAAAATGGCTGACATGTCAATGACCCCCCCCCCAAAGTCTAGCATGGATCACAGGGGGAGAAGGCTCCAGGCAGTAGGATCCTTAGAGGCAAGGGTTTAAAGAGTAATAATAGAGTTCCCATACTAATGGGGAGCCCAAGAAGGGCTCTGGGCTATGCCACTGAGTCCTGAACCCCGTTAGGGTGGAGGACTTAGAGGGAAGTCTGGCCTTCACACAAAACTATGCTTCAGGGGATGGGAAGGAGGAAGGGGGAGGCACTGCAAGAGGAAGGGAGGGAGGGAATGAAAGGAAGGGGAGAAGAGGGAGAGTACAAGGGGAGAGGATTGGGAAGGCAGGAGGGAGGGAGAGGATAGGGGTACCTATTGAGCTTGTATAATTAGGGAACAAGTAAATTTTTTTTTAAAAAATAATACAGTTAAGTTGTATCTGTTCAATCCCTTTTACAGTGTATTTTAAATGATTTAAAAGTAATACATCATCCTCTTTTTCTGAGGGCATCCATCTATACTCTTAAGGATATTTATTAATGTTGCAATTCAACTCTTGTTTGATAATATATACAAATGAATTCTTACTTTTATAATGAATATTTCATATGCAACTTAAAGTGTGTGGCTTGAATTTCAACATTAAAAATGTTTGGATTTACATTTAATCATAGTAAATTTGAACAAATAAATCAAACGTTCTTATTCAGTTTGTTGTTTTTCCATTGTTTATATTTATATGTATAAATAGCAAAGGATCTATTAATATATCAATCTTGATGAAAATATAAGACGAATAATCTATAATTCCTATACTGGAGCCTTTGAGAGGTGGAGGAACTGCGATATTGGATAATTTAAATGCTCTTGTGAAGATATAAATGGTCATTTTAAGTTAAAAGTTTTGGAATGAAGTATTATACTCTCAATATATGATTAGGTATTTCTGTGCATCTGTCTCTTTTTTAGAATATTTTAATAATGCATCCAATACAATGTACTAAAAAGTATAACCTCAAAGGTTCTCCCTTGCTATTTCTAAAGGCTTTAGAGTACAATTTTTTTCTGTTTTTTTTAAATAGTAGAATATTCCCAAGACTCTTTAGTATATAGGAATAGGTGCATGATATTGAATTTTTAGTTTACGAAATTTATTCTTTCTTATTGAATTGTTAATAAAATTCCATCAAAGACATTTAAATGATATACATAAACCCAAAGACACATTTTAAACTTGTATTTCTTTTTTAAACTTTATTGTGTGTGTGTGTGTGTGTGAAAGAGAGAGAGAGAGACACAGAGAGAGAGAGAGACAGAGAGAGAGAGAGACAGAGAGAGAGAGAGAGAGAGAGAGAGAGAGAGAGAGAGAGAGAGAGACTGTGTGTCAATGTGGAGGACCAAGGGTAATTTCAGGAATCATCCTGCATTGCTTTTACTTCCTTTTTGTTTCACTCTGTAATTTCCCAGGCCCCACTCACCAGGACCAGGAGTGCAGGCCTATGCCTTTTCTACCTGTAATTTTTATGTGGGACCTGACATTCAAACTCAAGACCTTCTGTTTGTGAGGCAGAGTCATAATCCCTGAGCTATCTCTGTAGCCCCAGAAGACATATTTTTAAAAATATGACCTTTTTCTAAACTAGTGATATGCAAGTAGTAAGACAACACAACAGAAAATTGAAAGAAAATTCAATGGAAAATGAATTCACAAATATTCAGGAATTAATTGATAATTTTTAGTCACATAAATCTAAATTGTGTTTTGTCGTCAAAAATATAAACGGGATCTGGAGAGGTGGCTCAGGGCTTAAGACTGTTTTGCAAGCAGAAGGTCCTGAGATTGGATCCCACGTTAAAACAGCAGATAGAGACAGTGGTAGCCTGCACTTCTGGCCCTGGTGGGAGAACCTAGGAAATCCCAAAGCGAAGCAAAGAGAAGCATCCAGGATGATTCCAGAACTCACCCTTGGTCCTCCACAGGGACACACAGTGCCCTCACACACACACACACACACACACACACAACACAACACAAATAAAAATATATAAACAGATCTTTGCCTTCTACACGTGGATATTCTCAAATATCATAAGTCATAACTAACCAGTTTGCTATGGTAGTTTTAAAACTAAAGTTTGATATCACATCTTCTATAATACATTATTGTTACAGCCTTATACAATTAATACATCATAACCTATATTTTAAGAATGCCCATATTTTCAAAGCCACTGAGTATATATGTATATGTATATATGTACACACATTTCATAATGAATACATATGTACATGTATATAATGAAATAAATGAATACAGGCTAAACTTATATGAATGAGTGCATGAACTCCTTCCCAAATGTTCCTGTCTGCAAATTCTGCTCCCACTTATATTACTGATGTTATCAAAATTCATGCAAATCTCCTCCCATTAGCTCAGGAGAATCACCATTATTTCCCAAACCAGTATTTTCTCCTCAAATATACCCCCCAAAAAAGGGAATATATAAAAATATGAAACGAAGATAAAACTTACATATAGGAGGTAAAATGAGAAATTTAAAGTTTATTTTTCATGAAATTATATTTTCTGCCAATAATCACATGTAGTAAATAAATTGCATTGCAGCTATATTTAAAGAAAACAGAATTAAGAGAAAATCCACAAAATTCAATCTAAACAATTTGGTGATGTGAAAAGTTAAATATAATTTATACCTAATATATATATGACTACTTTCCTTATATCACAGTATGCCTTTTGCCAGACATTTGTCCTTGTAGGATACACAAAAATTGTTGAAGTTGAATCATCTGATCTTCTGGAATAGAGAAGGTCATTTGTGTGATGCCGACTTCTGGAATAGAGAGGGTCATTTGTGTGATGCCGACTGACTGCTAAATGGAGTAGAACTGAGTGTGCTATTTGTGTGCATTTTTAGCAGGCAGTTCTCAATTCTAGAAAGAATCTAGAAATCATCATGTACAAAGAGGGCTTAAATGTAAATCCAATGAAAGAAGAAATGCGCATTTTATTAGTGATTCCATTTTTTATTACAGTATACTTAATGAATGTCCAAATATTCTTGGTTGCTTATATAGAAATTTAACTCTCCACTGTTTAGAAAGAAGAGGAAAATTTCTAAATATAAAAAGATTATGGAGGAGAAAACCTTGAAAATAAAAAGCAATGAAAATTTATCATCTATTATTTCCTATATTGCATATACTCAAATACACATATAACAATGAAATGGATGAGTTCAAAGGTTTATCAGGCTATGCATGCGCACATATTTAATATCTATAAATTTTGGAGCCATAGCAAAATATTTTCTTGTTACTTCGTAAAGACACAGAGAACATGCTGAAAAGATATAAACGTATTTAAATATATCCTTATCACTTCAGAGTCATTTGAAGGCAAACATGTCTTTGCAGCAAATTCCACTGATTTCTCACTTTCTCAGTACCACTTAAAAATAAACCCTATCTCTTTTTCTAAACAACTCTTCCATTAACCTTAGACTTCAAAAAATTTCTAGTACAATGTGATTTATCACCTCCAGTCTATAAAGATAAGCAAACAATATTTATCTCCACACTAACACAAAGTCATTTCAAGATAAGATTAACTCAAGGTAAATATTATTTCTCAGTAATTTGTAGGTATGTTACAATCCTAGAAAAATGTCTAGTGTTTACTCATGACAAATGTAATTCACATTATAAAAGCCTGGCTAATTCACCAAGGCTCATTAATAGAAAGTGCACTTTTGAAATCATGACCCAAAATCATTTTGTCACAAAACTTGCTTTAGGTATGTGTTTGAGAAAAGAATTTAAAAATAGTGGTAAGAAAAGATTTGCTACTATATCAACTGGAATATATAAATAAGAAATCTTCTGATGAGTTACATGAATTTGACATTACTGACTAACACTACGTCCATATTACACTTCTTTTCTCCTTGATTCCTCCCAATATAATAAGCAGCTTTATTTTTTATAGTACAGTAGGAATGTGCAATTAATTTTGTCAGTAATTTCACAACAACGTGTCATATAATATCACATTTGTTTTTTTTTTTTTTTTCATTGCCAAGTTACCTAGGCCTAGACGAAAAATCTAGGGGTAATGTTGTCAGGATAACAATCTGATGAATTTGAGTGTCATTTCCCAAAGAATTATTCATCATTTACATTCTAGCTGTGACAATGAGTGTATGATACAATAAACATTTACACTGAAATTGTGAATCTGTGAAAACAGGCTTCTCTATATCACTACACAACTTAAAGGGGGAAATTAAACAATTTGTTTTGTTTTGGAAAGGTAGGCAAATAAAAATTTCAAATTTTTGGAGCTTTATTTTCTTCATATAGCCACACATAATTTTGATTATATATATATATATATATATATATATATATATATATGAGATCACTGTAAATAGTGAGATGAAAATATTGCCATTTTTATCATTGTGGAAGAATTTCTATGAACTGAAAGAGTTACATTCAGGAAATTTATCTACTGAAACACTCCTATTTACTTCTGTTATTTCCATGTAGTCATCTGGTTTTCTGAATAACATGACATTTACATTGCAATCATTCTGTTCCCAACTTCATAATTTTTGTTATACTGATGAAAAAAAACATGAATTTTAATTCTCCATCATCATTTGCAATGAATGCTACTTTGGTTTCTTCAATTTAAATAGCTGTTTTCCTAGAACAACTAGGATCCTCAACAATCTGATAGGCAAGAATGTCAAACTCATTAACATTTTGCACTCTTTTCCTTGCTACTGTTCCCAACAGAATTCCACATATTTAGAATAGCATTCTGGGCCTGTGCTCCTCAAAAATTTCCAAGATTTTGTATACCACTACATTTACTGAAATCCCTGAGTTCTTTTCCAGCTCTGTGTCCTTCATGGATTCCATGCCTGGAGTCCATGAATCCTTCCTCATAGTACTCCATGTGTAGAATTCATGAGTTCTGTTCTTTCTCTCCTGTAATAAACTCTACCTTAATCTTCAAAAAAATAAAAATAAAAATGGCATTCATTCTATGTCCACTCTCCTCACAATGAATATGCTTATGAACTCAGGAAACATGGTTGTGTAAAGATTGTGTGGTCCACATGTCATATCTTGCTTGAAGTAAAGTGGGGTTTAGAATGCGCAAAATGTTCTGCTTGGTATCTAGTCCTTATCTAGTTTTGGGAAAATCTTAGCACATCACCAAGAATATCTTTCAAAGAATAAGGAGTTGAATTCTATACTATAATTCCATATCTTGTCTTCAAAGAGACTCATTAAATCTTTTTATCCAAATGTGATCTGACAGACTCATTTTCGATGAAACGTCCCCAATATTTTCTTAAGTTTCTGAATTTGGTATGACCATTGGCATGTCATTCAAACTATTTTAGACTTTTGAGACTACTACATTTTGGATTTATGAACCTGAGATTTTCAACCAGTAAAGTCTATGCAAGTATTGCAAAATGCAAAAGGTTCTATATTTTTCAAATTCTTTTGCTCTCAAAGATTTTTGATAAAGGAATAAAAACACTAGATTTTCAGAGCTACAATTTTAAACAGGGGATTTTTCCTCTGGATATGTGCACATTTGTTTCTGCAGCTTTGTTGTGGGATGCCAATCTATGTCCTTAACACACACACACATACAAATGCCACATATTTATTTTAATGTGAATTTAAATTTTACTTTACAAAAAATAGTAATTGATTCATAGTCACAAAATAGTATTTCATTGACAGATAAAATATGCATCCACTTAATATTCATTTACCTCTTCCATGTAGTAATAAATTACAATTTTATGTACATTTATATCTAAGTACTGTACAAGGTATATAATTTACAGAAGAATTAAAATAAAATATTATGAAACACCTTCTGAAAAATTGAAATTGATGACTTAATCATAAGAGAGGATGAAGAATATTGAAACATGTACAAGATTTTGGTGATACTTGTAGTCATTTTTGAGAACACTATATTGGCATAGGAACCAGAAATAGTACAGATTTGGAAATTTTTGTTATTAAGTAGTCTCATGTTTACAATGATGTCACAAGCTGCATTTCCATAGCTAACTGCTGCCACCTAATAAGAATAAGGAAAATGAGAGTTAAGGTGATTTGTTCAATTTAAATGAAAGACATGAAAATCAATGAAGAGATTAGATTTCATATCTGATATATTACAAAAGTATTAAATCCCATCAGAAATGTGAAAGATTGTAGGAAACAGTAGAAATTCTTTCTCATCAGATATATTGGATATTCGTATTAGCTGAGAGTTCTTACATCTTTGAGTGGTTTATAACTCTCAGGCAAAACTATTGTTAAGGAAGCTTTTCATTTATTGCTTGTTAATTCATGAAAAATGTACCTAACATTATTACATGATGGTTTGGTATATGAGAATTAATGGTTTCTGGTTAAAACTATTTGAACTGAATCCTTTTAATTGCAAATATTGTTTTTTGTACTTATCCATTATCAACAAATTATTGCATTAAAAATAATTTGAGTAATTATTTAAAGTATTTTATGAGCAATATGAACTACAGCTTTACCGACAACTTCCACACTTAGTGTTAATGTGACTTACAGAATGAAGTATCTATATTTACAGTCAAATTCATTGTGCTAGATGGTCTAATCCACTGAGAACAAGTTTCCTTGATGTTTCCCTAAACCTACCATTTGCAAGAATCAAACTAACAGAGGATATCATTCAGTTGTGAATTGAAAATGAGATTTTAATAGGTCTCACTATTTTTCAATCAACTGTTTATAAGACAAATCTTAGAATTATTTTGTTACTTATCAACTCATTACCATGATCTCTATACCTCTAGATATTTTAGTAGGTTTATGTGTGTTTTGTTCTCTCTCTTAATATATTATGAAACACCTTCTGAAAAATTGAAATTGATGACTAATACACCTCTATGGTATGGAATTGTATCAGTTATAAGACTATTTTACTTGCAAATGTAAATATTTACCAATTAGCATGATTGTTGTTAGCAAAATAAATTCTGTGTAGCTGATGGAAAAATGCATTATTTATCTTATTTATTTTGTCTTGGGGCCCTACATATCTTTTTAATAAAACCACACATATTAAATTTAGTGATTTGTGGAAATTTGTGGAAGAGGAGGCGGTAAGATTGTAAGAGCACAAGGATGGGAGGAGCAATGATATGCAAGATACTCCACACAAGTTAGGGCCGAAGCAATCATAATTGGACTTTGCATGCCCTGGGCAATGTCCAACACACTATTGACCTTACAACGTCTAGCATTTGCTAAAGCCACTAAGATCCTTGGAGGCAAGGGATTGACAGCCACAGTAGTGTTCCTATGCTTACGGGGAACACAGGAAAGGGTTCTGGGAAATGCCACTGAGTCCTTGCACCTCATCGGAGAGGAGGACCCAAAGGAGAGTTTGGCATGCTCATTAAAGGATGCTCCGGGGATAGGAGGGGGAGGCACTGGGGGATGGGAAGGGAAGGGGGGTGGGGGGCATAGGGGGATGGAGGCTGGAGGGAGGGGGGACCAGTATACCTGTTAAGTTTGTATGAGTGGAAATTAAAAAAAAAGAAAATGCTCTGGATCAAATAAAAGCATGTATATGTACACTTGCACACATGTTTTTACATATACATTTACGAAAGAGTATGTTATATAACACAGTTATGAACTGAACATGGCATGCACATTAAAGGATGCTCCGGGGATGGGAGGGGGAGGCACTTGCGGATGGGGAGGGAGGGGGAAGGGGAGGAGGGCATAGGGCGGTGGGAGGTTGGAGGGAGGGAGGGGACTGGTGTACCTGTTAAGTTTGTATGAGTGGAAATAAAAATATATATATAAAGATGCACTTAAAAAAGAAAAAAAATTTAGTGATTTGTTTTCATTCTGGATGGAATAGTTGACACTCATGTACCAACCCCCTAGAGTGACAATTTTATCAAAATAACTTTTTAAACATTTACCACATGAAATATCATTTAATTATCAAGTATGTGCCTGGTATAGTATCCTATACTGATGAAGGTATAATACAAAGTAGTTTTTATTGTGGAAAAATTTGTCTTTTGAAATGATTCTATTCTTATAGAATAAAGAGTTTTATAAGGAAATAATAAAAATAAGGCATGACCTGTAATATAATAGAAGCACTATGGAAAACTAAATGAAAGAATGACTAATCCTTTGGTGAAGACAAAGAAGTGTGCGAAAAAGGCAGATGGAATTGAATGTAAAATGGGGAATGATTAAAGATGTTGTAGTGTCAAGTCAAAAGTTACATAAGAGATTCTATATAATTATGTCATTATGGTGCTTGTTGAGCTATCAATTGTGAAGATGCAAAAGAATAGACTATAAAGGAGCAATGACACTGTCTTATCAGCACTTATCTGCAGGCTGATACTTTCACCTAGTTAAAAACCATGTGGATCTTAGAGGAAAAGGTCAGGTACTTGGATCTTAAAGAGACTAGTGGTTTACATTTGTGTTTTAGAGACATTTGATAACATGCCTTCCTCAGAATCATGCATCTAAAGAATACATCAGTAGCATATGTTAAGATTATTTCCTATAGCACACAAACAAAATTTCCAATTGAACTCTAGAGTAGAACCTAGGAGTTTATATTTTTATCTAATTCCCAGATGAATCTGATGGTTTGTATCCAAGAACCATGCTCTGGAAATCACAACTGTACAATGTCAGCTATTTATTCAGATATGTAGAACATGTTTGAAGAAGCCCCACTAAGAGAACTAGTGGATTCTCAAAGGAGTTGAGTTTTTTAACCATTTTGTCCACCTGAGACTTTTGTTGGAGTCTATTCTGTAATAACTATAGACATTAATGCAGTTGGGCTGACATTAAATTGTATTAAATACAATAAATCTTCTTTTGAAATGATTCTATTCTTATAAAATAAATAGTTTTATAAGGAAATAATAAAAATAAGGCATGACCTGTAATATAACAGAAGTACTATGGAAAACTAAATGAAAGAATGATTAATCCTTTGGTGAAGACACAGAAGTGTGCGAAAAAGGCAGATGGAATTGAATGTAAAATGGGGAATGATTAAAGATGTTGTAGTGGCAAGTCAAAAGTTACATAAGAGACTCTATATAATTATGTCATGGTGCTTATAAATACTTATAAATCCTATAAGATACTTGTTATGCTACAATGCTTGAAGTGAAAAAGATAATTGATATTTATCCTTGATAATTTGTCTGTAGGCACAGGTATAGAAAAATATTTCTTTTCCATAAATAAATAGAGCACAATAAAGCAATTGTAATGCTATTTTACTTGAAGTTTAGAAAGCAGCCCATCTAGTTGACATAAATCTTCATGTGTTCTTGCACTATAATTTTCTAATGTATAATGTTATAACTTGTCTTTCTTTAGCGTGGCTTTCATAGAATAATATAATTTTAGTGACACTCTGTTCTCCCAAGTGATCAGTTAAATGAGATATTTATTTATTTATTTATTTATTTATTTACTTTTGCTTAATGAACATTCCTTCAACTTCCTGGAATGTATCAAATTATGATCATGATTGCAGAACATAGAGTCAAGATAAAGACTAATCAATGGACATAAGTCCAACTGAGTAGTCTCTCTTTAACTGCAGATAGAAGGCATAAATATAAAACTCCAACTATCTAAAAGGCAGAAATATGGTTTGAAGAATGGCTTCATTTATTCAAAGTTTACTTTAGGCTAGATTTCAATCTCAGATTATGTGTGCAGACAGACAGAAATAATAATAAATGTAGACAATGATCAATAAATTAATTATTTTCCCTCATGTACAGAATTGTAGCCAATTGATGGTAGAATGTTAGCAGAGCCCTTAATTAGAAATGTAAGTCCTTTAGATACATTTCAAAGTGGATCTCAGATGAGCCAAACATTTTGGGAGGTTGATTCATTTTACTTTTCCCACAGAAAACCAACTATCTGATTCTTCATGGTTCAGGAATGTATGTTTTAGAAACCTGGCCAAATTGTTAAAATCACTTACAGATATTATTTAGCAAATAATCACTTATGCTTAAAAAATGCTTTAATAGAAATATGAAAAATATACAATTTCTTAGATTCTACTAAATACCAATTATATATTTTGTTCTCTAAATGTTTGACTCAGCAGTGGATCATCCATTATATAGCATTAGCCATAGGGTGCAGTGAGCTAGGTGAAATGAAGAAAAGATCCAGGGGCCCGCACGTACCAGTCTGGAAGGCAGAGGATGGGAAATCCCATAGTGAAGCAGAAAGGAGGTAGAAACAATCCAGGATGGTTCCTGAAATTACCCTTGGGCCTTCAAAGACACACAGTGCTCTGTCACACACACACACACACACACACACACACACACACACACACACAATACATACATACATACATACATACATACATACATACATACATACATACATACTATGTGAAAAGAAAGGAGTGAATCTTGTACATGTCTTAGAGAGCAGTGTTCCAGAACAAAGGGAGAACGTATCCAATGTCCTGAGGAGGCAGGATATGTTTGAAGGACATATGTTTAAAGCAAAGGGGTCATAGAGACCAGTGCAGAGTGACTAGATGAAAATAATGAGCTACACAGGTAGAGTGATATTTGAATGAGTACATGGAGATGGAGACAATTTGGCCTTTATAGAAAGACTTGTATTGTACTTTATGAAAAGTTATGAGAGTTTTGACCAGCAGTAACTAATGGTTTGTTAGAATACAGACTATAATAATAGAAGTCAAGAGACAACTGAGTATAAAGTGTATCAATCAAAATAGTATATGTGTGTAGCTAGGAGTTGCTGGCATCTACTAAACCAAGGATAAATGCCCTATTTTGAATACATTGCAAAGGTAAATACAATACTATTTTTGATAGACTTAATCTTTGACAGGAAAATTGTTTTAGTTTGAGGAAAGTTAAGAGTAAGATAATAACTGATTGGGGAGAGAAAGAAGAGTGGAATGAAAGGTTTATTCTAAAATATGCACAAAATATACACAATGAGAAATCATTGAAACTATTTTTGTAGCATGTTTTCATGGGAAAAAACTATTAATTTTCAACTCATGGATCATAACTTTAGGAAAAAATGAGGCTATTTCCACTTTGAAAGATTAAATAATGAGAGAAGATACAACTATATCATTGTGAGTTGATATATATCCAGTAAAAGCGCATTACAGTGCTGAGAAATAGGCATATTTGTTACTGAGTCTGATACACAAGCATAAGGACTTGTGCTTGGATTTCCTGAATACATGTAGTATGTGTGTCTAAGGGCAGCACTGCCTGGTAGATATAGCAGGATTCTCATGGAGCTTACTTACAGTTTGTCCAGATCATAGACTTCACATTTTCACTGAGTCCACTCTGCATGAAAAAAATTTGGTGGTGGATAATAGCGGAATATTCATTGTTAACTTTTGGCCTTCATCTATGCACATAATGGCTTGTACACACACATTCACACACATATATGCAGGAATGCACATGCACTTGTGGATGTGCACACACATTTTAAAATAAATATAAACTTTAACTCTCTTATTTTTTATTCTAAATGTCCATGAATGAATGTATTAATGAGAAAAAGAATAATTTAATTGAAATTTCTTCTTTAAAGTTCTTATTATATAGAGCTTATGTTAGTTATATACTAATTGGCATGTACATAACTTTTATTTTTATTAACTGAACATCTTGAAAATCTGAACCTTGATAGCAGTGCATACTCTTCTTTAAGCAGATGCTCTAGTGTACAGGAAGAAAAGAAGGAATGAGAAATTGGAAAAAAGAAACGTGTTGACTGTATTTCCTATTGTTGCAATCCTGTGTTCTCTCTATACTTTTTCATCCTTCTTTCATGTCATTACATATGACTTGTATCCAGAATATAATGCACATCTTGACAATTACAACACACTTGGAAAATAATACTGAACTTTGAGATGTGGATTTTGCAAAACTGAGTTAAAAATATTTCTTTCTCCTGTACAGATCTACCAAGTTACTGCAAAGTACTAGCTGACTAAATTTGCTCCATTGTAGGCGCTCACTGGACAGATATAGACAGACATTGAAATAGGAAGAGAGATAAGAAAGAGAAGAGGAGCACATGTTTGGAGGTTTTAATCGTAGGGTTTTAGACAGAAATGTATTGAGTGGGATGTCATCACAAAACAGAAAAGGAATCAGAACCAGGGGCAGAAATTCAAGTGAGAAGCCTGAATTCTAATTCCCAGTTCATTTCACAGTATGTGCAAATGTGAATAAATTATGAAATTTTCCTAAGCCTCAACTTCCCCATCAAATATTTATTTATAAGATTAAAAGATGTTCTGCTTGCAGAGCACATGAAATGATGCCTGGCACATGGTAAACATTCAATTAGCATAAGTTATTATTTTTATGAGGGCAAGAAAAATGGAAGTCCTCTGAGAAGAATGCTTGAGGCTGGATATTCTTCTCTTTTTTGTTATGCTGAGTGAGTTTTGAGAGCTGATATATTTAGTGAACCCATGTTTTCCTTAATGGGGTATGGAAACTGATTGGATTTTGAAAAAGGATGACTAGATAGCGTGCCTATGAGGCTTGAAAACAGCTGCTGTCATAAATGTCTTTTCTAGTCTCTTCCATAATCACTTGGCATTCTAGATCCTAGGTCATTTTTACAGATTTATTCTCTTGCTTTCAGTAAAATATAACCTCTAATGACTACTTAAAAATCACAAAGGAGGTAAACTTTTGGAAATACATTATAAAAGAATTTTATTGGAACATTCTTGTATCTTTTTTATGTATTCTGAGAAATATTCCTTTATGGAATATGTCTTTTGCAATCTGGACTACTGATTCTTCATCAAATACATCTTTTGAAATTATTTTCTACCACTTTATAATTTCTTCATTCTCATAACATTATATTTTGGAGAGTAGGAAACTTCATGATAATGAAGTACAGCGTATATCACAGAAAACATCATCAATTCTAATCAAGCCATCTCTTTTTCTATTAAGTCATGTTCTGAGCATTTTAAAGCTTTGTATATTACACTTAGACATACGTTAATAAAGACATACATTAATACCATAGAGACTGAAACAGGATAGATAACAGATAGATAGATGATAGGTAAGTAGATGACAGACGGACAGACGGACAGACGGACAGACAGACAGACAGACAGATAGATAGATAAAGATAGATAGATAGATGTAAAGGCAAACAGATGAGAGATTATTTATTGCAAAGATATGGGGGCTGACAATATGCAAGCTGAGCATGCTAGGACACTAGTGTAACTCAGACCAATTCCAAAGGCCTCAAAATTTATGAAAATAATGGGGTAACTTTCAATTCAAAACCAAAGCCCAAGCATCTGGTGGGGATAGAAAGGTATCAGAATAAGTTCAGCAATATAAAATGAGAAAGCCCAAGTCCTGACCTTCAAAGCTGAAGAGCAAGAGTTTATCCAGCTCCTGAGGTGAAAGACAAATTAGCCTTTTACATTTATCTTCTCTTGCTTCCCAGTTTATTGGATTGGATTCACCTGCATTGAGCATGACCGTGCCCAACCGAATCCACTGATTCACATGATAATCACTTTAGAAACACCTTGACTCCAAGAATTTGTTCCTTACTTCTATGAATTTGGCGACTAAAATTGTTCACCAAAATTGATCCTTTTTCAGTTAAATTTTGTGAATGATGCAGCATCTGCATCTGGGTAATTTTCCCAGGTCCAACACGGTATTTTTTATTTTGTAAGTTTTACAAGCATATTGAGTACTTATCCCTGCTTCCCTCCATCCCTGCTTCACTCCATCCCTCTTCAACTCATCTCCCTCCCTTCTTTTCATCAATCCATCCCACCCCTCCCACCTTCCTGCCTGTCTACTTCTATGGACCCCAGGATTCCCTCTGGTTTGTTCACTTTTCAAAAATTTTTCTACTTTTACAAACATACTGAGTGCTTATCCCTGCTTCCCTCCATTTGTCTCCATCCAGTACTTCCATCAATCCCACCCTCCTGCTTGTCTGCATCTATACATCCCAGAGTTGCCTTTGGCTTGTGTGCTCCTATGGGGGTTCAGGCCTCTGTGGCATAACAAGCCAAAAGAATATTTTTGAGAAGGCTGTTTTTTCTCTGCTCTATTGCTGTTCATTTGTCAAAGATCAGTTGACTGTTTGGATAGGTTTATGTCTTGGCATCCTATTCAGGCCCATTGATCTATTTGTCAGTTCTTTGGCAAGTAGCACACTTTCTTGATTACTATAGCTTCATGATAAGTCCTCAAGTCAGATACTGTCAATCTTTAAGCTTTCGTCTTCTTTGAGTCTGTTGCCTCTCTATATAACTTTAAAACCATGAAACAACTCGCTGGGATTTTGATAGGGGCTATGTGTTAAATCTGTGGATTACCTTGGAAAAAGCTAGCATGTTGAAAATATTGAATTGTCTTTTTCATGAGAATGAAACAAGCCTCCATTTATAGTCTTCCTTGATTTCTTTTTTCATTATAGCTTTGTGATTTCCCCTATGTAGTTATTATATATATTACATCTAAAGTTATTAATATACTACATATATTATATACAATGACAGAGAGAGTGAACCTAAATATATTATTTGGAGAAGCTAAGATAACTCATAAGGAAATGATTTATTCTGGCATATTAGCTTATATTATGTAATTCTGGATTAGTAGGTCTTTGAGGACTTTTATTGTCATTTATGTGAGAGTTTGTATGCATTCTTGTCATCAGTGGAAAAAATAGCTTCATTACAACTGCAACAATCTGTGTGTGTATTTCTTCTACTTACAGTACTAGCTAGAACTTCTAGTATAAAATTTAAAAGGAGTAATGAAAGACAGCATCTTCCATGCCCTTCTTCCTAGACTAAGCAGGATTTCTTCAGTACTTTTTACCATTAAAGATGGTATGTACTTCAGAATATTTTGTCAGATATTGGGGCTGGAGAGGTGGCTCAGGGGTTAAGCCTCTACCTTGCAGGCGGAAGGTCCTGAGTTTGGATCCTAGACCCCACGTATAGACGCCAGGCAGAAGCGGGGGCGGCCTGCGTTTCTGGTCCTGGTAGGGCGGAGCCTCTGAATCCCGGGACAGATAAACAAGGAGGAGGTGGAGGCGTCCATGGTGGTTCCCGAATTCGTCCGTGGTTCTACACACACACACACACACACACACACACACACACACACACACACACACATGCGTGCACACATACATGCACAATTGAATAAATAAATAATTAAAAAATATAATAAAAAAAGGAGTAATGAAAGACAGCATCTTCCATGCCCTCCTCCCTAGACTAAGCAGGATTTCTTCAGTACTTTTTACCATTAAAGATGGTATGTACTTCAGAATATTTTGTTAAATTTTTAATTATCTATGTCCTTCTTTGAAAATGTGCAATCATTTTCCTATGCTTTTTGTAAATTTTATTTATATTTCTATTACCAGTCACATTTTTATGTATTCTCCAAGTTTCTTTTTTTCTTATTTTCGTGAAGGGTTTAATTTTTGAAACTACTCTTTAAATTAATTTCTAATCTCAACATTTGAGATGTTAATATTTCATGGAATTAAATATCCCTTTCTAATTATAAATGCTTAATATCATTGAGAGCTACTGGTTACTTCTATTAGCATGTTACAATACATGCATATAGATTAATCTAAAGATCATCAAGTAAACAGATGAATACTCATAAATATATATATTCATGCTAAAGATGGGAACATGTTAGCATTCTAAATTTGTTCACTGTTACTTAACATTGTGTTGGAAGTATTAGCTATCACAAGACAAACTGTATTTATGTTATACAAGATAATTTCAGGAAACACTGGCAATATAATATCTGCAGATGTGATTCTTTGCCTAATGAGATCAAAAGAAATCAGTATATTAGAATATATGCATGTCAATAACAATGAATGGCAAGAACACTTGCAATTTTAAGGCTAGACACTCTTGATTATCCTTCACAAATGGGAACTATAGAACTTCCATTTTTTACTTGCATAGTCATCTTATCAACGTTTCACAAAGAAAGGGGCAAGATTTCAAGAGGCACCACACCTCCCTAAGAGACTATTGCAGGATAATGCATGATGAGCAGAGAGGGAGCTACTTTTCTCAGTGGCATATCTGAAAATCATTCATGATCTACCTGCTCAGGCAACCCATAGGCAATTCAGTGGGCCACACATGCAAAAAGGACATGAAAGTAAGATGATACTGATTAGGAAGAAGTTTGGAAGCAAAAAAGCAAGGAATGATGGTATTGAGTAATAAGGTTTGAAAATGAAAAAAAAATGTTCATTCATGTATGAAATTTTGAAAAAATAAAATAAAAATTCCACTTATTAAGTGGATGTAAATTCTTTAGTAATTAGTATTTTATGCACATATTTATTTTTAGAAGTGAGATAACTGTTATTTAGTATTTTACATATCAAAATGCTTAATTGAATATAATTTACAGGATATTTTTTACTTGAGTTCATGTACATACATACCACATTGTATTGTGGAAGTGACAGAACAATTTACATGAGTCCATTCTCTTCTTTCACCTTGTCAGTTCAGAGGACTGATTTCAGATTGTTAGGCTTGAATACCAACTATCTTTAGCTGCTAAGACATCCTATCATTCTGCTAGTTAAATATTGAATGGGAAAAAATCTTCATAACATTTATCTCACAAAAATTATCTAACCATGTGTGCTTATGATATGGATTTTTGTGTATGCACATGCACACATGTGCTCATGATGTGAGCACATCTTTGTATGTGTATGTGTAAGTTTTAGAAAAATGCTTGCTATGACATGTGTGTACAGATCAGAGGATCATCATGGGTGTATGTCCTCAACTTCTACTTGGCTTGAGAAAGGGACACTTTGTTGTTTCCCACTGCACAAGCCAGGCTAACTGTCATATAAGCTTCTGAAAAGTTTCCATTCTCTGTCTAGTATTTGTCCATTTATAGGATAAAAATTCTAGAGATAGATAAGGGAAATGAAAAGAATTTTTCCTCTGTTCTTAATTCATTAAAAATTACTTAGTCATAAATTTATTTAGATATTTGTTTATTTGAGCAATGGTGGGAGGAAGAGAGGAGAGAGAAGGTGCATGTGTGCATGCAATGGCACATGGTTATAGATCAGAAGACACATTATGTAGGTTAGTTTTCTTCATTCACCATGTGGATTTCTAAAATTAAATGCAGGTGTCCAGGATTGTTAGCTGGCGCCTAACTTGCTAGCTAACTCTCTAGTCCTTGTCCTTAATTCTTAACTAGGAACCTTGCAACTAAAGATATCATGACAATAGAAAAACCCAGAGATTCATTAAGAATCCTAGGGGAAATTTAATAAAATTCTGAGAAGTACTTTAAAATTCTTTCTTTTATATCTGCAACAAAGGAAAACTAGTTTTCCAAAAGAGATACAAGTATGTAGCCCTTGAATCTCTAATGGTGATAATTTTTGTGAAATATGTAAGTGAGCAACTAATGTAGGATAAGAGCTAGTTAGTTCAGCTTGTTTTGCAGAGTACTTTAGTGTCATCTCCAGGCACGTAAGGATCAAAGCAGTGTGTGGTAAGCCAATTTAGTCCGTTCTTTTACAAAGAAAAGTAATAAATTTATGAAGCTCTTTACACAAATCTGTTGGCTCATTATGAATTATTCAAAACAGTCCTTATGTCAGTATCATATTTTGTGTCGACATTTCCTAGTAGTCCAATTATCTATTTTTTTTCATTGAAAATACATTCAAAACTGGAATTTGATGACTTGGAAAATAATCATGGTTTCTCAAAAATCGCTAAAATATTTGTTTGGTTTCATTTTTAATGTAAGAGAGTTCACAAATGTTTATATCTTTTAGAAATATGCAAATATTTACCATTGATTTCTGAACCATTTTTTTCTCATTCTTTTAGATTAAAAAATTTCTATCCAAGGTTTTTGAAAGCTTCTACTTTGTGACACCATGAAAAATGTGATTTATGCTCCTTGTCATTATTTAATCTTTGAAATGATACTTTATCATTGCTTAAATCAGCATGGGTACATTGAACAAGGTTTGAGAGCTACTCTGTAGGACTGACTCATTAGACTGTAATTTTATACTGGATCAAGTACTGTGTTTTCATTACTTGGGAAAAAATAATGACCTTACAATTGACTCTTACATTTAACATTTTTATCTCAGTTTTACTATCATAAAATATAACTGTTTGCATTTGACCACATAAGAAGCTAGAAAAAAATTACTGGGCTACAGTTTAATCTAATTTAAATCCAAAAATGATAGCCCTTAATTGACAATTTACCAAATGGAATGCTCACAGTTAAGTTACAGTCAAAATGATGTGAATTGGGGAGTAATTTACTTTAAAATTAGAAAATTATACTGGGGTGCTAAAGCTCTTGTCAAGGGTGGTCTGATAGATGAAGTCAAAGCTACTACATGAAATGCCTGTGTTTCTGCTGTGAAACTTTATGAATAGATCTTATTTTACTTGGACTACATTGGGGTATTAAAAACATTTTTTTCATTTGCAAAGGTATCTGGTATTGGATAATAATCCTACGAGACTGCAAGATGTGAGAACCAGGGAAAGGCTGAATTCCGACTAGTGTCGCAGTCTGGGACATTTTAAGAACAAAGCAATTCCTATTATGAAAAATGGGTAATTAGGGAGTCTTATCCCAAAATTTTTGCTCCATGAATATGTGTCTGTTAGGAAAGTTTAACAATCCAGGAAATTTAGAAAAAAATTTATTTAGAAAAAAATATAACGCATTGCATAGAATTTAACCTAAATCCAAAGTTAATAATATTCATATTATAATATATAAATTGACACTGAAAACCAAATTTACTCAAGGATTAAAGGCAAGAAATATAATATTAAAAGTTAGTATTCATTACTTCCAGGTGGTATTATGATGGATTATTTCATTAAATTCTTTTAGTTTGTTAATTTTAGTTGACAAGCAATAATTTTGTATATTTATGGATCAAACTGTGATGTTTTGATCTATGTTATACATTGTGAAATGACTCAGTAAAGCTAATTAGCATACTTAGCACCTCACCAACTTATCCTTGTGTTGTGATAACAACTTGCACACAGTTAGTAGGAATAACAATAATAACAATGAGTACATTCATTTTGAAAAATGATGCAGAGATTTCTCAAAGCACTGAAAATAAAATTATCGCATAACCCAATAATTCCATAAGAATTTGAATTTAATTCCAAAGTAACTGAATTATTAAGAGAGCTGTAACTCATTTCCTTATTATGAGCAACATTTTGAGAGAGATATTAGAATCTCCATTTTCCATAAGAGGACTGAATGATTAATAATCTTCCCAAGATTAAACAGTGACAGATTTAAGAGTCTTTCTAAGGTGTACCAGAGTTCAAATTATTGCATAATCTGTTTGTTATTTTTAAACTAAGGACATTTGTTTGTTTTCCACTTGTTGATAAGGTTCAAGGACATATTTGCTACCTAAAAATATGTCTTGTTGGCATTTGAGGAAAACACATAAGCAACAGAGTCACTGTGACCTTCTCTGAATCATCCCCTATGAAGCAGGTTATAAAATTATTTTCTGAATTTCAAGCAAAGTAGGTCATAACACACTTATGTGTCCTATAGCCAAAAGAAAAACATGCTGTACAGAAAATACTGGATGAGCAATTGTTACAGTTTCCCAGGATTTATAGCTATCAGTTCACACTCATTTGCCCCCTCAATATACTTTAACATAGCTGTCTATGTTTTCAAACTTATCATTAAAAATACATGAGAGTTCCTCACTTTGGGGATCTCGATTTCTGAAAGGCAACATGTTACATATATTTCTTTAAATAAGCATTAGTCTTAAGCTTTGCAATGAATTATGCAAGAAATGATTTATCCCCCTAAATTATTCAACATCTGATTGAAACAAAGTACAAACTATGTCAATACAGCACTGTACTTTCCTCTTCAGAAAGTATGCAGCTACATTCCTACATATGCAAACTCAAAGCAAGAGTTTTTTGGTAGTGCCATCCTTATTCTACATAGTTACACTTAAAAACTTTTATTCAATTTTTTCTCCTTGTTTGTTTTTTTTGGGGAAAGGACCTGAAAAGTTGCCCAGATCAAATTGGAGCTCTCAGTTTTCACATACAACTATGACAGCAGGCAGGAACCTCTACAACCAAACTCTACCCGGTTTTTTAACTTAAAAAAAGGAAAATATAATTAAGAACTTAAAAACTATTTGACAACATAACTTGAAAAGTTGTTGAATAGACTATTTTCCCAAACTAGCTAGTAATGGAGTAAGATTCTAAAACTAATTTCCTTTTTTTAAATATTTTTCTTAAATAATTGGTTTGACCTCTTAGTTTTATAAGCATTTAAGTTCACGTGCATTTTATTTCCTAGTTTTTCAAAATGTTATATATAAATCAAAGTAGTTGAGATGCAATAAGAAGACTACCAAACTTATGTTCCTTAGCTAAAATGCTTGGCTTGATAGTTAACAAAATAAATTCACTCCATATTTTTCTTTACTAGCCAGTCTGATTTTTCCTGATTATTCAAATATTTTTATTATGTAACACTTTATATATTTATATAATGTGTTTTCATCATTTATGTGCTGCTCTACTACCCTCTCTGATCCTTCTCCCATTCCCAGTGAATGCCTTTGTCCCAACAAAACCTTTTCTATATTCATGTTTTTTATTGTTAACCACTGATTTTAATTAGGCTTGTTTACATGAGCCTGGAGAGTAATATTATTACTGGACCTCCTTCCCCGGCAACTGTTAACTGCAAGAACTTCTCAGGAAGTAGAAGGGCCTCATGACCCTCCCTTCCTCCCCCCACGCTGTTCCATGATGGATTGTTATTATTTCATTAGTGCAACAGGCAGAAAAATACATTTCACAGTATTCATCCCCATCCTGTGGCTCTCACATTCTCTCAACCTCTTGTCTTCAATATTCCCTGACCTATAAAGAAGTAATATGTATGACCGCTTTAGGGCTGGACATTTGACAGCCTTTTATTTTCAACATTTTGACCAGTCATGAGTCTCTGTATTATCTAT
The DNA here is from genome assembly GCA_023101885.1 of Typhlomys cinereus. Classification (NCBI taxonomy): domain Eukaryota; kingdom Metazoa; phylum Chordata; class Mammalia; order Rodentia; family Platacanthomyidae; genus Typhlomys; species Typhlomys cinereus. The sequence continues at coordinate 101,327 of JALPQD010000692.1, read as the reverse complement.
TGCCCACTGCAAAAGGAAATTACTCCAAGCTGGCAGCAGGATTAAGTGTATGAGTATAAAATCATAAATATTGGAGGCAGTTCAACACCATATCCACTTAGTATAATAGCAGTGGTTAAGTTCTTACTTCCCAGCTAGATACTTTTACCACATTTATAGAACCAAGCAGTACCCTTCCTGTGGAGTATATCAGAAATCCATGCAGAAAGCAAATGGTTGCTGCCATAACTTCTATGCCACTATTGCACCAGTGGGCACATCTTTTTTTAGCAAGTTGAAATCATTGTTCATAGGGTTAAAAGCTGGGTAAGATCAGTGATTCCTTTTTTCCACTAGTATCCTGCATAGCATCTTCTGGCACAATGAAAACTAGTCAGCAGAGAGGAAGCTTCCAGCTCAGTTCCAATTTGGTTTCTCTGTGTCTTGCAACTGAGATGTGTGATGTCTTCAACATTCTCTTAGTATTTATTTCTGGTTTTTAAAGAGGAGCAAGGGCAGTAGTCTTTATTGTTCTTTGTTGTTGGTTTTGTTTTGCATGAGTGAGACTGGAGCCACCCTTAGTAACAACTATAGGGCCAAATGGTTTTTAAAGAACTAGTAATAAAAGGTTGAGTTTAATGAACCATTGTTCAGGAATTTCACTTTATGATACTTGGAAAAGAGAAGATAATTAGAAATATGTAAAAGTAAAGATGCTTTATTGTTAATGAGAATATGCATTCTAATTTATCCTCAGAAATGACTAGGGGGAACTCTGTTACAAAATCAAAATCATTTATGCTACATAGATGAACTTTTCACAGCAAATCTAGGACACCCATAATTTCCAGATACATAAGGGACAGGTATCAGTATTCATTTTCTTGCCATGACTCTGAAGGCAGCATGTTGTCTTGCTCCACACTGTTTGAATTTTTAAACTGATAATTAAATCTCTTGGTATTACTTCTGTTGGGACTGCAAACACTTAAAAGAGTTAGGCTCTATGATATTGTAGATCTATAGCAAATAGATCTTACTTAAAAATGTCCTTATTAAATGGAATCATCATGAAGTTTTATTGCTTCCCTCAAATGATTAAGTGTGTATTTGTCATTAATATGGATGGATTTAGCAGCAAACTACATCATGCTGAATTTCAAAAGGATAACAAACACAAACCATATTTGCCTATGATAGATTTGCAAAAACTCTAAGAAGAAAACAAATAAGAGCACTAGCAATGAGTAATTACAAGCTGTGAAATGACATATTAAAACGCAGTATTTAATTGTTCCTCCAGTTAATTCCGAGAAAAAAAATCTCTGGTTTTGTTAAAATGTATACTTGGTTTTTGTATGGAGGATATTTTTGATCAAAAATATATAAATAAGTGCCTGAATTATAAATGCATACAGAATGTGGTACTTTTATGTAGCAGAAAGTTGGATTTTAGTTTTAAGCTTAGCAATAAGATTTTATCTTTTTGTAAGTGCACTGTGATGTGTTCAATGGCCATGTTTCTAGTGGCCTGTATAGTACAGAGAGAGAACATTTTTATGATCACAAAAAATTAACATTCATTAAATTTCAAAATATCAAGTTAATGTTCATAGAATATGAATATACTTTTGTACACATTGAAGATATTCAATTTTTCTGGGGAAAAGAACAGTATTCAGACTGAATTATTTCACATTCAGATATAATAAAATGTTAAAGAAACAAATTTTAGACAGATTTTCAGAAAAGAAGAAAAGGAAATGTACACCATATCATACAATTCTACAGTTTTGCATTTAAAAATATAATTAAGGGCTGGACAGGTGGCTCAGGGGCTAAGCCTCCGTCTTGCAGGTGGAAGGTCCTGAGTTCAGATCCCAGATCCCACGTATAGACGCCAGGTGGAAGCGGGGGTGGCCTGCGCTTCTGGTCCTGGTAGGGCAGAGCTGTGAATCCCGGGGCAGAAGGAGGTGGAGGCGTCCATGGTGGTTCCCGATTCGTCCGTGGTTCTACACACACACACATACACACATGCGCGTGCACATACACACACACACACGCACAATTGAATAAATAATAAAAAAATTTATTTGAAAAGAATAAAAAATAAAAATATAATTAAATGAAAGTGAATTTTGAGGAACTGAAGATAACATCACTTTGATGGCAGACTTCAAAATGTCCCCCAAATTCCCAAATAAAATACAAAGCATCATATTATTTAAGTCTTTCCCTTGTAAATTTTTTGGAGTGAAGCTTGACATTCAGGCTCCTTATATTTACTTTTGTTTTCTATCTGCTGCATTTATTTACTATGTTGATTTGAAACACAGAGACATATGTTTTCTCCTTTTTTTATTTATTTTTTAAAATTTTTTTTATTATTTATTCAACCGTGCGCATGTGCAAATGTAAGTGCGGTGCGCGCGCGCACGCGTTTGTGTGTGTGTGTGTGTGTGTGTGTGTGTGTGTAGAACCACGGACGAATTCAGGAACCACCATGGACGCCTCCACCTCCTTCTGCTCCGGGATTCACAGCTCTGCCCTACCAGGACCAGAAGCGCAGGCCGCCCCCGCTTCCGCCTGGCGTCTATACGTGGGATATGGGATCCGAACTCAGGACCTTCCGCCTCTAAGGCGGAGGCTTAACCTCTGAGCCACCTCTCCAGCCCTGTTTTCTCCTTTAGGAGGGAAACTGTGTATACCTTGCGCGCTCTTTCAAATTGCAGGCAACACTAGCTGAGAGCCTTTCCCTTTTTTCCTGAGCAGTTTGAGTGAGAGGCATAAACTGGTTATTACTGATCCAGATCTAAATGATACGATATGGTCATGTTTAGAACAGTAATTAGCAATTATATACTTTGTGAAGTTTGGAAGTTTGCTTTCTAAATCATTGTCATTTACAATGCTGATATATGGGGATTCTAAAAATGAATGAAGTCTAGTCTTTAAACAATGTGTAGTAGTGCTACATAGCAAGTTCGAGGCAAGCCTGGTTTATGGAACTATCTCACAAAATCAATAACAGCCAAAAGTATTTTCCTCAACATCTCTCACTGTTTTAAGTAGGTGTTTTCACCTAATTCCCCTACTTTCTGGAAGGAAAGATGTCGTGCAAAACAGTGAGTCAATCCTAAGGAAATCTGAAATATGGTTTAATTACTGCTGATGAATTATACTTCATTCTACTTACAAATGGATGAATCTTGGTAGAAATTGTGAGGTTTTATTCCTTCTAGTGTTGAATTAGGACCAAAAGCCTTTTTCTGAAATTAACAATGGCTGATCAGATGACATTTAAAATTCCCTAAGTGGTTGATTAAAACAATGAACACTTCAAAATCTCATTGGAAAGGAAGAATCCTTAAACAATTTCAGTTATTTTCAGAAATAAATTCTTTAATATCAGTGCTTTTTTACTTGGGATTGAGATGATGCCATGCATGGCAATATACTAATCAATCAAGGAGCAAAATTATTGGATGGAGTAACATTGTAGTTATCCATTACTATAGAAACAAATATGTATTAATGGCTGACAGCTGTTCTTATTTCCATACAGAATTATTAAACCTTTAGGCTATGAAGCATAATAGCTAAAAATTAAACAACTACTAATAATAGGATTAGTTAGATTCTGACCCTACACCTAAGAAAATGAAGTGAGAAATAGAATCACATCCTGGTTTTGCCATTGTCCAAGTGACAAAAGGTGACTAATTAATACTTATAAACAAAAGTCAGACCAGCACTATTTACATAAAGTATTTCTCATCCATGAACAAAAGTAGGAAAAGAAAAATTTCTGGCCTTCCAGAACTAATATGGAAAACTCAATGTGAGTCCAAATAATATATTAACTTCAAAGATAATTGCATCATTTGAAAATACTGCCCTTTGTCATATAGGCATACTTTGCAAATTACTGTAGTCTCTGAAAAAGAATTTGTAGGAGAAAAATGTTTTTGTTTTTCATCTTGTGGGAAGGTGGAATGAATTTGTAATTAGCTGCAAGACATAGGCTTTGGTTCTTTTGCAATAACTGTAATTGTGACATCTGCGGAGACACATGCCTCACTTTCATATTATGGCATATTGTATCTATACCATCATGATAAAAGGAAATCATTTTCCTACATTGATTTAATATTAATCAGCATATTCATTCAAGTTGCTACATGATTCTCTGCCATGTATTTCGAAAAGGACATGGTAACTTGTTCCTGAGCAACCCAGAACAGTGGTATCAGATGAGAGGTAGTTTTTAGGCTTTTGTCACATTTCATTTTGATTTTTACTTCATTCTCTCTTTGACATATGTTCTGAACTTGAATGCTATAAAGGTTTTATCGCCCTAAGTTTGGAATGACCACATTACTCATGAGCTGGAGAGTCACAAGTGAGTTTTTATCTGCTTTTGAAGCTGTGAAAATAAAACTTTATAGTACTCTACTCTGGTATAGGTTGTTTTATGCAGCACATTTTATTCCATTCCACTCTTTTCTTCATTTCCTTTCATTATTTTCATCTTGAATTATAGCAGAATATGTATTGAAGATTTCCAAGAATATACATTTTTATTTAAGCTGTGTTTTATGTAGATCATGCATTTTTCAGTGCAGTGTCTGACAAGTAATAATGATCTTTTCCTAATTTTTATTACATTTTTGCCTATTTATACAAACACAATAGATTCCCCCTTCTTTCCCCTTCCCCTTCTATTTCCCTCCCCCTCTGTCCCTCTAGTGTACTCTTCCCCACCCTTCCCACTCTCCTCCCTCCTCTTTCGACCCCCTTTTCTTTCACTCCTCCTCTCTTCTTGATTCCTCCCTTCTTCCTCCCATCCTCCAGAACACCTGTTTATGAGGGTGTTGAATTTCCCTCATTCATCTACACTAGTGAGGATTCAGAACTCAGTAGCATACCTTGGGGCCCCTTTATGGCCTGCCAAAAAAGAAGGGGAAGGGGAAAGAAGGGGCAACCTATTGTGTTTGCATAAATAGGCAAAAAATGTAATAAAATTAGGAAAAGATTATTATTACTTGTCAGACACTCTGCTCTAAAAAATACACGGTCCACATAAAACACAGTTTAAATAAAAATGTATATTCTTGGAAATCTTCAATACATATCCTGCTATAATTCAAGATGAAAATAATGAAAGGAAATGAAGAAAAGAGTGGAATGGGAACTCTATTGTCTGCTTAACCTCTGCCTTTAATACTACCTGAAGCTTTCTCCCCTGTGATCTCTGCTAGACTTTAGGGGGTTGTTGACACTTCAGTCATTGTGCAGGTCAGACAAGGTCCAATCACATTGTGGTTGTATCCTGGAGGCAGCAGCCCTGACTTGCGTGGAGCATCTTGCATATTATTGGTCCTCCCCATCTTTAGGCTCTTACAATCTTACTGTCCCCGTCTTCCACAAGGTCCCCTGAGCTTTAGGATGGGCAGAGATTTAACTGGTCTGATTTTGGGTGAGCATTATAGGGTCTTCGGTGTTCTCAAATATAGTTTGTTGTTGTTTTCAGTTTTGCTGTGCCTACACTGCCCTTGGTTGCATCCTGATTGGTTGTCAAGGTCAACTCCTAACCAAAGATAAAAGACCGTTTAAAAGAAGATCTTAATATAAGAAAAGGCACAAAGATAAATGAATAGGAGTAAGACAGAGCAGTGAGTGGGATCAGTCTCCCATTTGCCATTTGGTTACCATCTAACTATCAATCCTTTTACCCTCCTTGACTCGGGAGATCAAACCTATTTAGTCCTAAGAGGACAGGAAGGGAAGTGAGAGTGAGCTGCATCAGATGTCTCCCTACTTGCATGCAGTACATGACCCTTGCCTAACTTGTCTATTGAAAAGTTTTCCTTTGTTTCCTTTCTTTTGAGGTCTTCTTTCCCTTTCCCTCTTGTTTATAATCCTTTGTGATTATAGCAGATATTACTGAGATTTACCTCCGAATATGTCATTAAGTGGGTTTGGAACTAAGATCCACTTAGGGAATATGTACGGCATCTAACTTTCTGACAGGATACTTCACTAAATATAATTTCTCCTAATTCCATCCACTTACTGGTAAATTTCATTAATTCACCTTTTTTGATTGGCTGAGTAGTATTCCATTGTATAAATGAACCACATTTTCATTATCCATTCAACAACTCTTGAGCATGGGTTGATTCCATGACTTTGCTATTGTAAACAGTGCTGCAATGAACATGGTTATACTTGTGTCACTGTAGTGAATTGATGCATTTGGGGGATTATTCTCAGTAGTGGTATAGCCGGGTCATATGGTATTTCAATCCTTAACTTTTTTAGAAATTACCATTCTGATCACCAGAATGGTTGTATAAGCCTGCATTCCCACCAGCAATGTATGAGAGTTCCCTTCTCTCCACATCCTCTCCAGCATTTGCTGTTTTTATATTGTGGATTTTTGCTATCTTCAAAACTACCCTGAGATATCATCTTACCCAGATCAGGATGGTTAAGATCTTTTCCTAAAGTTAGGTGATCATTTTTAACATAGTTTGTCATGATAAATATTCCTGTTGCAATACTGATTTTTACTGCAAAGAGGCAATGATTGATTTCTAAGCAGGCCACAACTATTGTTTAAGATGAATTATGAATGTTGGGGCTGGAGAGGTGGCTCAGGTGTTAAGCCTCTGCCTTGCAGGCAGAAAGTCCTGAGTTCGAATCCTAGATCCCCATGTATAGACACCGGGTGGAAGCGGGGGCGGCCTGCGTTTCTGGTCCTGGTAGGGCAGAGCCTGTGAATCCCGGGGCGGAGCCTGTGAATCCTGGGGCAGAGTAAACAAGGAAGAGGTGGAGGCGTCCATGGTGGTTCCGGAATTCGTCCGTGGTTCTACACACACACACACACACACACACACACACACACACACACCCATGCACACACACACATACATGCACAATTAAATAAATAATAATAAAAAATTAAAAAATACTATTTAAAAAAGGATGACTTATGAATGTTGATTATTTGTTCCCTACTATAAAAGTACTTCAAATTCTTAACACATATACTGTCATGTTACAAACTTTGCATAATACCTACATTTCAGAAGAACATGAGTCTTCCATTCCTGTGCTTGGTGGTCCAGTTTCAATGAAGAAATCTCATGTTGAAAGTATCCAAACCATCAAATGATTCTAGAATCAGTTTATACCAGAGGTAACTAATGAGCATTGGGGCAGACCTGCCAGCCTTAAGTGATATGCTCAGAATTTAATAGACACTTGTCCGCTTAAAACTCAGTAAGAAAGTTTAAAATATTTGCAAATGTATTGTCCCTCATTTCCATCGACAATATAAGTATGAAACATCTGAAGGTAATTTTGTCATATTCTTTTTTTTAACATTTTTATTATTATTTCTGCTCATACAAACTTAATAGGTAGACCAGTTCCCTCCACCCCTCCTCCTCCCCCCTAACCCCCTGCTCCTCCTCCCTCCCTCCCCATCTCCCAGTGCCTCCCCCCCAATTCCCAGAGAGTACTTTATTGTGTATGCCTAACTCTCTTCTTGGTCTCCTTTCCGATGACGTACAAGGACCCAGTGGCATATCCCTGAACCCTTTCTCGTGTTCCCCTTAAGCATAGGAACACTACTGTGGCTGCCAATCCCTTGCCTCCAAGGATCTTGGTGCCTTTAGCAGATGTTATACTTTGTGAGGTCAATAGTGTGATGGACATGGCACAGGGCATGCAAAGTCCTATTATGATTGCTTCAGCCCTAACTAGTGTGGAGACTCTCTTAAATCTTGAACTAGAATGCTCGAAAACCCTATTAGTTTAGTTATTTCTAGAAGGCTGTTACCAAAGCGAATAACATCAGAACCATGTCTGTATGGTATACTCAGGCTAAAGAAAGAATTCTGGTTATTTTGTCATGTTTCCTTTTATGTATAAGTAATGAAAATTAAAATGTACTGATTGCCCCATTTCTGGATTAGATTTTTTTCCAACATGAATTATAATTGAAGGATACACTTCAGATTGGAAATACACACACACACACACACACACACACACACACACACACACACGACAGTTACAAAAACACATTCAGCCATAGTTTTTTAAATATATGAGGAAAAAAACATTATTAATTGACTTTGAAGTTTTCTATGAGGAACAGTATATGTAAATATATGTATTTTATACATTTTCTTTCCAGGAATTTCTAAGTAAAATTCTTCTTTAAAACATGTTACCATATATGCCAGGTTGGAGAAGTCAGTCCATTAGAAAATTGCTTTCCTAATATGTAGGAGACCTTAAGTTTGATTCTAGCACCAGATAACTTGTATATATAGTAGTACATAGGATCAATGGCAAAGACTATCCTTTAATATATAAATTGTTCAAGACCAATCTGTGTTGGAGACCTTGTTTCAAAGAAAAATAATTTAAATATTGATTGATCATTTCTGTCATTTTATACTACACATGCAGGACCATATGTTCTCATATGGACCTAGACACTTAGCAAAGTTCAGTGTGAAAATGAATGACTGTGTAATGTCAGAGCAATAGAAAAGAAATTTTTTGTTATGTAAACTTTTAAAGACCACAAAACAGAAAGATAGAAAAAGAAAGAAAGAAAGATTGAGAGAGGAGAAGAAAGAAAAAGAAAGAAAGAAAGAAAGAAAGAAAGAAAGAAAGAAAGAAAGAAAGAAAGAAAGAAAGAAAGAAAGAAAGAAAGAAAGAAAGAAAGAAAAAGAAAAGAAGCTTGCCTAATTTTAAAGACCTTTGTTGCTTGCATAACAGGATGGAGAAAAGAATTTCCTTTATTTCTATCAGAATATAGCAGAATAGTGGCAAAGGAGACTTTGCTGGTTAACCTGGAAAAAGAAATCACATCAATAGGATTACTAATACTTAGGTAAGGAGAAGAATTAACAAAAATGTAAATTTCCAACAGTGTGCTGAATCTGCCTTTGTTTTGTCTGGCTGCTATGCTTGGTATGTGGGCCATCTGGCTCCTAGATGCCAGTAATGTTTGCACACTCACACATCAATCTGAACTGGTGCAGGGCTTATTGGAAAGCATCAGCCAGTTAGGTGACAAGCCAGGACTGCAAATCAAGCAAGCAGAAATGCCAAGTAGAGACCTAGTGAATCTGACATTGACATAGATATGGGGGAGCCTTCTGATTCATCTGGCTATGCCATTGATGTTGCGGTTCTGCTAGAGTAGGCATGTGGATAGCAGGTCTCATAAGGTTTCATTTTCATTGATGATTTTCCCTGTGTAATTCAGATGGAGCAAAAAAAAATTTTATTTTGAGCAACAGTCCCCACGCTTTTGGACATAAAAGAATTGTTGACCTGAAATTGGCTTTCATTCCTGACTCCTAGAAAATACCAGAATTAGTTTTGCCTATTTTGATTCCAGATCTATGTTGTTGTACTAGTTTTCCAAATGTATATTAAATATTTCAGAAGCAGCTACTTAATAATCTTTCCAAATCACACAGAGGCTTGTGATAAATTATGTTCCCATTCTGTGTCTTTTTACACAGAATTGAAACTTAAAGGGACACGTACATTTGAAATGAGTTATGTACCAACTTTGAACATACTAAAATGAGATAGAAGACCTATATATAGTTCTAATTGGAAACCTTATCATTCAACTAAGCAAACTAATAGTCACTATACTTTTTCACTCCAGGTAGTGAATCCAGAGCTTCCTCCATGCTTAGTTTGTTCTGTATCACAGGGATAATCTACTTAGAAAGAACTTTAAAATGATGATGAGACACTTTTATTTGAAAATTATTTCCTCATCTTTGACATTTCAAAAGCTACAAAAATACAAGTTGCAGTATTTTATATTCAAAACCCATTCATACAACATGAATATCAAAATGGCTGCACTATGCTAAACAGAGACGTCCAGTAAATGACCTATGAATGAAATTTAAAATAATTTATTTGTGCTTGCATGTGTATGTGTGTGTGCATGTGCTTGTGTGTGTTTTGTGGGTAGTGGATGTATATGTGCTTACAGACATGTATACAAGAGTACACTTGAATGTGTATGCCCCGTAGAGGCCCAAGGGTGATATCGGGAACCATCCTGGATTTCTACCTTATTGCTTTGACCTAGGTTCTTGTTTCCCAGAGTCTGCTGTCAATGTCTGGAATGGCCTCCCAACACATCCACCTGCTTTTTTTATATGTGGGATCTGGGAATGTGAACTGAGTTTCATTTGCCTGTGAAGCAAAGGATATTTTTAGTCACTGAGACATCTTCCCAGGCCCAAGCTTAAAACAATTTTGATTCATCCATCTCAGTGTAATGATAGAAATGTTAATAGCATAAATAATATGTCTAGCTAACTTAATATAATAGATATAATTATTTATGCTTGATAAGTACTAAAATATTTGAAATGATTAAGTGCATCATAACCATAACTTCACCTTTTTTCCTTAAAACAAATATCTGATGCTGTTGTCCTTTCTATTGTACAAATAAGGAAAATGAGGAATAAAAATCAATAATTGCAATTTATAGAAAAATAAATAATGTTTAAAAAGTCAGGTTTTGTTACTCACAGGTAATTAAATATCCCCGCACATTTTTCTGCAATATAAGAAATATTGGGGCTGGAGAGGTGGCTCAGGGGTTAAGCCTTTGCTTTGCAGGCGGAAGGTCCTGAGTTCGGATCCTAGACCCCACATATAGACGCCGGGCAAAACCGGGGGCGGCCTGCATTTCTGGTTCTGGTAGGGCAGAGCCTGTGAATCCCAGGGCAGAGTAAACAAGGAGGAGGTGGAGGCGTCCATGGTGGTTCCCGAATTCGTCTGTGGTTCTACATACACACGCGCATGCACGCACACGCACACACACACACACACATACACACACACACACACACACACACACACAATTGAATAAAGATAATGAATAAAAAGAAATATTAACTATACGTTTTCAACAGTTCTGATATTAAAAACAAATTAATGATGCCTTTCAGGGACAAAGCCATACTATAGTAAGATCCACCTTTCTGGGATTCAGCTATCAATCAGAAGGTGATATTTTTCCTGCTTTGGCATCTGCCTAGTTGGCAGTTCCCCAAATCTGGGGTTGGCATCTCTACTTTTCACAGTGACTTGCTACTGCTCATCTCCCTGGGCCTCCCTGGAACTATTAGAAAATGTTTAAGAGTGTTGGGCAGTAAGCTTTACATTAAAAATATGTTATTTTCGTTCTTCTACAAATGCATTCATTTAGAGGGATAACAGTATTTGTGAACTCTTAATTGTAACAATTAATAATGTCTATCCTTTACACTTTTCAATAGAAATGGTTTCAGAATTAATTGCACACAATATATATCTTAGTTTTAAGACTGTAGAAAGGACAGTCATGTGTTAGTGGAAAACACTCAAATAATGTAAATTTGGTCGATTTTACATAAAGTTTCAAAGATATCACAAATGAAAACATTCAAATATCTGTATAGCTGTGTATAGGCACACTTGCATAAAAACATCCTCCTATGCATTTTGCATAGGTGCATGTATATCAGAAAAGATATTGTCTTAAAAATGTAGAGTCTAGTGTTTTCTTATTAATATAAGCTCGGAACTCCTAAAGCTTGAAATTAAATGACACGTGCCAGCTTCATTCATTTACTATCACTTTTCAGAATTAGTTGCCCTGTGGATACCTTTTTAATTATATTGCACATCTTTCAATTAAATATTGGGAAGTTGAAAATGAAGTGACAAATCAAGTGCTTTCAGTTGAAGACTTGAAGTTACCCTCTTAAGAAGCTAGTAAAAGGAAAAGGAAAGATACTTCTTTATCCATGGAGTTCATTATGGAAATAGTGTGTTACTACTCAGTGTTAGTAGGAAGAGGAATACAAATGCTAATGTCAAGGTTTCCAGTGACAAACACTTATGTGAAGGGGAAATGTAAAGTGCTGCTTTTCATTCTTTGCAACAGAAAGAGGCATGCTATATGAAGGGCAATAGTAATAATTACTATTTATGGTTATGTTTACTGTATGATTGGCTCTGAACTCCTTAAGAGCTGTTTGAATTACAGAACATCAGCATCATAAGAAGAAGGAGCAATTATTAGTCCTCTTTTAATACATAGGGAAACTAAAGCGCTAAGATTAAACAGTTTGCCAGCAATTACACTTAGGTGCCTATGATCATTAACTAGCACAACTTGTCTTACTTACTTTTCTCCCTTAAGAATGTATAACCAATAGTGAGTGTTCTAATGAACTATCTGTACTAATTATGACTCTGAACCACCTCATTTAATTACTTGGAAGATTCTTTAGCTATTAGGAAAGGAATACATCCAGTTTAAAAATAAATGATAGGCTTTAAATGAAAAGGAACTTTCATGATCACCTCACGTCCTTAAAGTAAAGTTCATTTTGATTATTTAGTAAATGACTATCATATAATATTCTTTCATGAAAAAGTTTCTGATGATTTAGATTATACCAAATAAACACAAAACAGGGCGACACTCAGCAATACAGTGGATAAAATAAAATAAATGCAAATCATTTTGAATTTAAATAAGTGAGAGGAATCAAGCTAACATTGTTAACTGCAGACATTTATTAAGTTTGTAGCTGTGTAAGCAATTAAAGAAACGCTGTGGAAAACTCTGGTATATACCTTTTCTCTTTTTTCCCAGTGGTAATATTTTGCAAAACTATAGTGCATGCAATATCACAACCAAAATACACAGTAATAAAACACACCAACTTTATGCAGATTTATCTCATGTTCACTTGCGTGTTTGGTTCTATGTGAATATAAAATGAAGCTGTGGCAGGAAACGTCTGCTTGCTATTGTTTATTATTATCTACCTTTGTATTGTTTGATTCTGGATCATGTCTACCCATTTTTGCCCTAGATTATGTTCAGAAAAACTGATGCTGTCTAGGACATTCTGTCTAATGCTAGTTGGGTGTTGCAAGATGTAGGATCAGCATCACTTTCTTCTACTGAGTGATCATCAGCCACATGCTTACACCCTTTTCAGAAGTACCTTTTGATGCTTCCTGCTCATTCTTAGTAACTATTGTTGTGTTAGTGAGGAAGACTAATCTTGATTATCTCCAAACTGACTTTTACATACAAAATTTTATTCTGTTTGTCTTGGAAAAATTGTTTCACTTCTATAAAATTTCTTAAAAAGTCAATGGTACCATAATACTGTCACTTAAATTTGCCAATTCTCTTTGAATTCTGGCAATGTGTCAAGATAATTTGTCATGCTTACTTGTTTGAGTTGTCTCTGCCCCTTTCTCAGCTGTAGTGGGTGAGGGAAGATTTATACTAATTTTTATTTAACATTATAACAGAATGTAGGAATCAACTTGCATACTCACGTCTATGAAGTTGTCAGTGCTCAGGTCAAGCAAACTGTCTCAGTAGACTAACTCACAGATAATCTTGATGAACTAAATTTGATATCTGAATGATAGAAGGGAAAGAACCAAGTTCCAAAAGTTGTCCTCTGACCTCCATGTGTACATCAGGTACCAGCTCTTGGAGTCTGTGTATGTCTCTTCCCCTCTCTCTTTCTGTAAATAAATTATGTAAATATATTTTTAAAAGATGTGGCCACTTCTCATCTGTAAGGTAATATTCCTCTCTTTTCCTTCTTCCAATACCTCCTACTCCTGATCTTCTTCTCACCAGCTAGTCTCTCTCCTACCCTCTCTCTTGTAGATAACCCCTGTCTATGCTCATACAAGCTACCCTCATTCAACCTAATGGGTTGAAAGAAAAATGATCACCCATTTTTTAAATTTTGATTTAAAGAATATTTCCCAGGACCACTTTTTCTTTCTCCATTAGATGTTTTTAAAATGTAAATCCAATATAAATGATTTTGGTGAACTCTGGATTTTTTTTTATAGCAGCGTGAAATCATTGAGTTCTGTAACAGCGATACCTGAGAATATTTCCAACATCATTTAAATAACTCATTATCTGCTTCCAATTGATAAGCATATGTGTGTGGGGGGGGGGACACTTGAGTATGTGTGCCTATAGAGGCCTAAGGGTGACAAGGAAAATTATCTTGGATTGCTTTGCCTTCTTATTGCTCTGCTCTGGGATTTCCCAGACTCCAATTTTCAGGCCCAGAAGTGAAGGCTGTTGCTATTTTTACCCAACATTTTTACATGGAATCTGGGATTTGAACTCAGGTCATTATGATTGTGAGACAAAGCTTAACCCCTGGACCATTTCTCCAGCCCCACCGACTGATGTGTTTTAGAGTCAATGGGACATTAATTTTCTGTTGTTGTAATATTTTCTGCTTCACAAACACACACAAAGTCTAGCATCTGCTAAAGGCACCAAGATCCTTGGAGGCAAGGGATTGACAGCCACAGTAGTGTTCCTATGCTTAAGGGGAACACAGGAAGGGGTTCAGGGAAATGCCACTGTGTCCTTGTACGTCATCAGAGAGGAGGGCCCAGAGGAGAGTCAGGCATGCACAAGAAAGGACTCTGGGAATCGGGGCGGGAGGCACGGGGAGGATGGGGCGGGAGGGGTGAGGGGAGGGGGAAGCAAGGGGTTGGGGGGGAGGAGGAGGGAGGGAGGGAACTGGTGTACCTATTAAGTTTGTATGAGCTGAAATAATAATAAAAAATGTATTATATAAAAATATTTTCTGCTTCTTAGTGAACATCATAATTTTTGGAGCATTATTTTGTTATAATAGTCAGTTGTAATTACATTTATAAAATAATTCCTAAAGTAGTCTAAAAACAACAAATGGACTTAGATCTTTCCCTTGTTTTCTATGTAAGGATTAATAAGTTTGTTATCAGTATAGATTTCTGATGCAATTCTCATTAATTAGAAATTCAATATCAGAGATTTTAAATTTCAAATGACCTAAATAATATATCAGTAAGAAAGCTTTCCGGCTTAAATAGTTATGCTTACTGAACTCCTAATACAAATTTTCTTCAAACTCATTCATAAAATCATGTTAAGCTTGGTTAGCTTGGCCTGGGAAAAATAAACAAATAACCACATAATTTTTCCTTTAAGATAATTTTTGGGAGGGGAAGGAATATAACTCTACTATAGTTTAGAACTCACTAGAGCTCACAGGTATCCTCCTGCCTCAATTTCTTTATTGTTAGAATTATAGATGTGAGCCACTACCCACAGTTCATTGGTGAATTTAAATAAGATGGCAGAAGATCTAGAAGCAAAAAAATAAGCTGAGCATCACTGGGGAAATCATAGAAATATGGGCTTCTGATGACAATGGAAAATACTTATAAGCCAAGATTATTGTATGCTAAGTTTAATGTTGATATACTCATTTCCTATTGCTTCACATTCCAATGTGGAGGAAACTAATGTTCTACTAGTAAATCAGATACACTTTTGTCCAATAGTTTTTTTCTTGTTGTCCATATTTTGTCAAATTTGAACAGGACAATAGATAGCTATTCCTAGATCTTTAAGTCTTCGATCTCAAGTTTCCCTGGTTATATAAAACTATCAGTCATCAAATCAAATTGTTGTTTTCCCCTTATTCATCTGTATTTTATTAAAAGCAGGGTTTGGCTTGGAAAAATAAATGGACTCCACTGTGGGAGCTATATCAACCATCCTGGAGGTGGTAAACTTGATTAGAGAGAATGATAATGGAAAAATAAAGACATTTAATCTGAAAAAGACATTTGATACTAGTTTTAATGATTTTCATATACTCATATACCTTATATTTGTCTATCCTCTTATAATTTTTATATCTTCCTAACTCTGAACTTTTTGATATACATAGCATAAAGGTTTCACAAATTCATTGTTTATAACATTCCCATAACTATCAATAGCTATGAAGTTTATAATGAAATATTTCACATGATTTACAGGGTTCTTCCTTTCCCATGCATTTTATATTTTCTCTCTCCACCTCTCCTCTCCTTCTCTCTCTCCCCTCTCCTCTCTCTCTCTCTCTTTCTTTCTCTCTCGATAGAAGTTGGCTCTCCATCTTTCTTTTTCTGACAATAATTCTTATCTCCTCCTAAATTAGTGGACTGTTGCCCTTCATATAAGACAGAATATCTCAGGAAACCTATACTCTATAAATGAGTTCACTTTCACTTGTTATATAAAGTAGATATATCCTATACACTTCTTTGAAATAAGTAGCAAAAGCAATGGGCAAAATTTGGTGGCCAAAGTTGTAAAACATCTATGAAATTATCCTCTCCTAGTGATTATGGTTGTATCCATTCCTTTTTTTTTTTTTCTTTTGCTGAACAGATTCTGTCTACAAGTTATTTCCACAAATAACCCCACTATCCTTGTTTGCTTTCTTGTGTTTCTGGATTATTTTAATGTGTTATTTTAAACACATTTCAGTGTTTTTGGTCAGTAAAATTTTGATCAAAGTGAGAAAATAGTGTAAGTGCCCAAACAATTACTATAAACTAAAAATAAATAAATGAATGTGACTAGACAATTAACTAAATTTTCATTACTGAGTGAAAGAAATGTTTTGGGAACTGCAACAGTTAATGTAAGTGAATGTTTTTGTTTTTTCTAAATTAGGCCCGACCTCTCCAGACTAGTGCTAAGCCCCCCCCCAATATTGCAGTTGGGATTCATGTATGTGTAACTCTAGTATGTTACAAAATTCAGATTTGATCCCTAAGAAGATATAAATGATAAAAAATATTAGTTGAGTCACATGTATCCACCTTAACATTTTTATATTTGGGAAATAATTCCCTAAATTTATTTATTCTACTAGTACTTCTAGTGTAAGACATGAACCACTTGTTTTCATGAGACTGTGTCCAACATGCTGATTTGCTCTTGCCATAGTTACAATACAAGTAAGTTCTTAGTGGGTTGTGTATTTATGGAAAGTACTTGGGTGGTAACAGATGGACATTTAAAAGCAAGCAAATGATCAAATTATCTCTGATACTTTACAAAACAAATTGTACCAAGAGCTTGCCAGTTTAGGAAAAGAACATAGGCTTCTCATCCACTTGGAATTTCCCGAGATAAAGGGAAGCATGGACTTAAAAAAATTAATATAAATCTGAAAAGATAAGGCTTGTGTCCTGCAGGAAGTTTCTACACAAGACAGCCAGAGAACAAATGGAAGGATGAATCCCTACCTAACCCTTTGCAACCAGAGTGGACGCTGCAGGACTTGGCGTTGGCCCCAAAGGTTTTTCAAAGATAATTGTGCTCCTGCAGCGTTGCTCTGCATAGTACCAGCCTCCCATTTCTGTGAACACCATGGGATTTGACCCTTTGAAGGTTTTTCATTTAAAGGAGTTTGTCTTGTTTGTCCAGGTGTTGCCCAGTAAAGGTCAGCTATAGCTGGGAATAGTTTTGTCTTTGTTTCCATACCTTGTGAAACAGATCCTTCCTCATGCAGTATTTTTCCCCTGCTTTTACTGTCCATGTGAAGGATGTTTAAAAACAAAGATTTTCCTTCTACTTTCTGATTGTGAGAGGGCATTCGTCTCTTGGTATTTAATTCTTAGCTTGTAAAGCAAGAGTTAAAAAAGCAGCTAGCTATTTGTCCTTTCCCATATTGAATACAGTAAAGAACAAATCAGACATGACTGGACTTGTCCTGATTTTTCTCTCCCTTCTGAATCTCATCCCATGCTGATAACATGTAGTTTACATCGGCCATTTAAAAAAAAGTCCCCTAGGTGGAACTCAATTTCATATTTGTATTCTGAGTACAAAGGAATTATGTGTAGTGGTTTTGCAATTCACTTGTTTCTAGGAACCAAGTTAACCTTGAATCTACCATAGAAACACAGCAGGTAACACATGCTCACGAACATAGAGACCTGAGTTCAAATATTGGAAGCCCACGTAGTAGAGAGAGAGAAAGAGAGAGAGAAGGAGAGAGAAAGAAAAAGAGAGAGAGGGAGAGATAGAGACAGAAAGATAGAGAGAAAGAAAGAGGGAGAAAGAAAAAGAGAGAGAGGGAGACAGAGAGAGACAGAGAGAGAGACTTTTGATAGTCATCCTTGGAACTCCATTCATGCCTGATGGCATGGTCATGTGTGTTACCCTCTCCCCCTCAAAGAAACACATAAATAAAATAAAATACATAAAAATATTTTTTAAATTAAAAAAATGTAAGTAACAAAATTATTCAATGAAATGAATATAAAATCACCCTCTTTAAATATGTCTGTGTCATTTATTTTAAAAATTGTATTTCCCTACATGTCATTGTACTTAAACCCTATAAAAAAACTCCATTTTTAGGAAGTATTTTTCCTGTTACTATCCTTAAAATCAATTTTTCAAAATATCTTTGCTTATATATAATTTCAAAATAATTTCCACAATGAAGTCATGTTAATTAGTTATAAATTTTATAGATAACAGTCAATAATTAATTCATCCACGTGCATGAATGAAACCTACGTGCTGATATACACAGATGCCTAGGCTTACAATTGGCAGGAATGTACAGCTCTGATTGTAGACCATAACCATTTCCTCCCAGCATTTTCACTGTGGGATCAGATCCTTTTACTTGAAAGACAGACTCAGGTATGAAAATACCATGAGATTTATAGTTAATAGTGATGGGGGTTTGCTAATTGATACATTAACTTTGTTAAAGTTCTGTTAACAATATAGAGATTTTTTCCCTTTGTAATTATTTGCATGATAGCTCCAAAATGGGGAAATTCAATATATTTTTAATGGCAAGAAAGATAATCCTTTACATTTATATGTAAAACTGGAACTAGGTTCTTCATTCATGTGATTACAAATAAGTTGCCATCTACTATGTATAAACCATGTGGAACATAAAATATTCATTGTGTTTTGTGGATATTACAATTCCCTATATGTGATTAGATGTTCAAGATCCCCAGTATACTTTCTTATCCAATAAAAAGATAGTCAAAGTACTTCCATGTATTTCCTGCATTTAACTATAAAGGCCAATGTTCGACAATGGTATGAGCTTCAGGATGTGCACTAGGAGAGACCACTTAACTACTAATGGTTTTAGTTTCATCGTGTAAATCTGGGGGATGGCAGTCATCAGGGACTCTTTCACAGCAATAGCATCCTTAGTACTTGGTCTTCCTCCATCATCACAGTCATCAGCTCCTGGTTGAAATATAATTATGCTAAGGCCATTAGTCTCATATCTATGAATCCAGGAAAAAAATAAAAACAAAACAGTAAGAAAGAATAAAACAATTTTTGTATGTATAAGTATAGATGTGTACGTGTGTGTGTGTGTGTGTGTGTGTGTGTGTGTGTGTGTGTGTGTTTGTAGAAGAGTCCCAAGTGTGATATCAACAATCATGTTAGATTGTTCTACTTGTTCTATTTCTTTATTGCTTTGCTTGGGCTGGGGGATTCTCAGGTTTTGCCTTCCAGGATCAGAAGTGCAGACCACAACCATTTCCTCCCAGCATTTTTACTGTGGGATTTGGGATCCAAACTCAGGTCCTTCTTGCTCAAGAGGCAAAGAAGGGTTGAACCCTTGAACCAACTCTACATCCCCTAGAACAACTTTTATGTTAGCATGATAAAAAATGTTCAGGAATCACCAATAGATCTCTCGCATATGGATGTCTGCTGGATGTCAGGATCATCAAGGGAAGGGTTGTTTTAAAAAAAAACTTTTTGAAACCTGACACACAGCTGTTTCTAAACAAAAACAAGAATTTGTTGACAGGAAACAGCGCATCCAGCACTTTTGAATCTACATGTCCCATCCCTGCTCCAGCCTCTCGGTTTTCCAGCTCCAGATGTTGTGAAGTCACATTTAAATCTTTCTAGGAGTAAGATTACTGTCCTTTTTATCAGCAATAATAAATATGAAAAATGTAAATCAAAATTTTTTTTCACAAATGGATTTCTTTATTTATAGATGTATGCTAGTTTGAGTTTTGATGCTCTCTTTCTTTTTAAATGTTGACATTGCAATCTGTTTTGTTTTTATTTGGAAGTGGCAGTAAACTCCCTGGTATAAGGAAATGTGGTTAAACCTCTCACATTGAAGTCATTTAGTCCTTTGCTGCCTGACAGCTGCTTTCCATTCAGTATATTGAACATGTATCGTACATCGTAAATTCGAATCATTCTTCCTCTTACGGATCATATGATATTCTGTTTTGAGTCTGTCAGCATGGTAGGAAGCTTTTCTAGAGATTGCTCTTATAGTTGGCTCAGAGAACTTGCCTCTGGGTCTTTGTGTTTTTTCTTTTTAAACTTCTTTCTTTTTTTCTTTTTTTGCTGCAATGTTTGCATTGTGTGTTGACAGTAAGGAAGAAGAGGAAAATTGCTTTGATTTGACATTTCTTAGCTCCTCTTATTTCTATTGTATATTTGAGAATTGAAGAAATACGGTCAAAATTAAGCAGTGTGATTCTTTTAATGTATTGAACTGAGATGTATTAAGCTGTTTCACTGACATAAATCAAAATTTAACAGCAAGATACAGAATGGCACTCTGGAGGTGGCCATGCTTGCTTAATATTTAAAATTTGTTTTTACTATGTATCAACTTTTGATACTTCATGAAGATGATTATTTGGCTGTGTTTATTTGGAACCAAGGAAGAAACTAGCAATGTCTATTACTCTGTGTATTCAGGAAGAGGTTGCCAGAAAAATTAATGTTTAAAGATCTAGGTAAGCAGATTTTCCCCCAATTCGATGACATTTCTAGCCAATTGCAGTGTAAATTTCAAGGGCATTAAATAAATAAGGCTCCACCAAATGATGACATATCGATTTAATATTTGTAATACTCATCTTTCCTGTTTGCCATCTATTCTATTCCATTCAGGTAAGCATATTATCTTATTTACCATTAAATTATTAGTACATGACAACCTTTTTCCAGGCATTTGCTTGCATTCAGTTAGAAGGAGCTGCTCTCTCAGGATGGAAAAACAGACTCAGGTAGAAGGAAGTCATTCTTTTGTGAATACACGTTGACCCCCAAGTGCTTATTTCATTCCTTTTCTCAGGATAGCAAACAATGAGAAAAGAAATGTGTTCCATGTGTGCATCGCAACATGTTGAGTCATTGGGGGATTGGAAATCTTGCTCTGTTTTAATGTTTTTCTTCACCTTCAATTAAAAAATAAAAAAACTAACGATATAGATTCAAGGTGGATTTTAGCTTTAAAATAAAATTATTGTAACAAAATAAAGTTATCACTGGGGAGAGTTCAATAATGATTTATGGAGATATATTATATATAGCATATATAATAAAGTTATCTTTATCAATTTTTATTATACTCATAGTCTGTCTTAATTTCATATCAGTGGTGATATGAATATGTGAAAAATACATATGAACAATTAATTTAAGGAAATAAATAATTAATTTAGGTTCACATTTTGAGGTAATAGTTCATTATGATGACAGGAAACTTCATACCAACAACAGGAGCCAATAGTACTAGATGTAACGTTCATAAAGAGAGCTGGGAGAGAGACATCCCTTCGCACTTTCTAGTCAGCTAAAGTCAACCAGTTCTTTCTTCATCTCAGCAACTTGCACAGAGAACGGTCCCACCGACTATGAGCTGAGAATTCTCACATCAAATAGATATTCTCCCACCAGCTCACTCAGAGGTTTCCCTCAACTAAATATCATGGGTGCACCTCAAAGGCTCAGCTCAAATTGTCAAGTTGACATCTGTATCTATCACATAGATCTATATGATTATTATCACATGGTGGAATGCTGCTACCATCATCCTCTCCTAAAGAAAATTGTTTATTAATAGTTACTGTTTATTCCTTTCTCTCTTGTTCTAACTACTGACAACCCAAAAATCTATTATTTTTCTTTCTGAATTTGCCTATTTGGGGCATTTCATATAGATAACATGAGACTATACATAGCCCTGAGTATATGTTTCTTTTCATTGAGCAAAATGTTTTTAAGAATCCATCATGTCATAAAATGAATTGGTCCTTAACTTCTGAATAAATGCCCCTGAGGTGTATATACAAATGCTGTTTATCACGAGTATTTATTTGCCCTTCTCCCCATGTTTTGCTTCTAAGATAGTCCCATATGTTACAAAGAGTCATGTGTGCTTGTATCCTGTAACTAAAGTAAAAACTTGACATTCTATTATTGGCACATCCTTCTTCATGAAGATGAAGAAGAAATAGCTGAGCTGTACTTTCTTATTAAGAAACTAATTAGAGGTATGCACAACTTCAGTTGTTTATAATGATACAGAGATGGTGACAGGGTGTTCTCCTTAATACTACTGTGTAACAAACCACACCAACATTCGGTAGCATAAAAATGTTTTTTTTAATTATGCTCATGGATGTCTGAATTCACAAGTTCACATAGGTTCTCACAAGGATGCCTCCTCTGCTCTGCTCAATGATGTGCAAAACTTACTTTGTGAAGGTTTGAAAACTTGCTGTTTAGACATGTAGACCTGAAAGATTATATCTGACTTTGCTTTACCATTTTCCTTTTTCCTTACATGGTGAGTAGGTACTAGAGTACTCAGACTTCCTGTACCATACCTCAGAGTTACAAGCATCCAGTGTTCCAGCAAACAAGGTAGTAACTGCATGGCTTTTTTCTGCCTTACTCATAAGATATAGAAAAAACAATCCATCACTGCTGTGATCTTATCTGTGTTGAAGTAGTTACGAACCCCCTGAGAGCAAAAAAGAAAACACAAGAATCCTGCTTTTGAATGGATCAGTGTTTGGAGGCAGGGGATGACTTTAAAAGCATCATACTGTTTTGGACACAGATCTGAATCAGGAGACACCTGATTTGGCGTTTTCAAGTCCTAGGACAAAGAATTTCACCAGGATCATGTGATTAGAAAAAAATAAAAATAGGGGCTGGAGAGGTGGCTCAGGGGTAAAGCCTCTGCCTTGCAGGCAGAGGGTCCTGGATTCGGATCCTAGACCCCATGTATAGACGCCGGGCAGAAGCGGGGGCGGCCTGCGTTTCTGGTCCTGGTAAGGCGGAGCCTGTGAATCCCGGGACAGAGTAAACAAGGAGGAGGTGGAGGAGTCCATGGTGGTTCCCGAATTCATCCGTGGTTCTACAAACACACACACACACACACACACACACACACACACACACACACACACACGAACACACGCATACACACACAATTGAATAAATAATAAAAAAAATTTAAAAAAAATAAAAAATAAAAATAAAAATGGAGGTAGTAGTCAAAAAATGACTGGAACTCTCTCTCAGTTTCACATAGCAAACAGAGTGTGAGCAAGAAACACTTTCTTAGAAAAGTGTAGCAGGGTGTGTTCTCAATGAGTTGAATGTGGATGTTTGTATATCCATCCTGAGTCTGCACTGACTCTTCTCAACATTAATTTGAATCTCAGGGAAAAAAAGAAAAACACTTTAAATACCTATTAATGCCAGCTGTGTATTAAAATGCTGCTTTTTTTCCCAGCTGGTTGTATTCTACAACTTACATTTTTAGCTGAAAATGTATCTGTTATTTAATTTTTTTCAAGGAACCTCCCCACATATGACTTTACCAACTGAAGAGCCACATAAAATTCAAAAGAAATCTACTACCTTACCAAAATAGGTACCCCAAAGGGAGTCCCGTTATACACACAAGCGAGAGACAGGAGGGGCAAGAGTTAAACAGATCAGGATGGATGAAGGGAGGAGAGGTGGGAGAAAGGTATGTGGATAAGGACTGGAAGGGAAAATGATCTGGGCAAAGACATATACCCAGTTTATTTCTAATTGTCTTCTAAAGACATTATGTGGCAAAAAAATGCTTTCAGATGTGTAGAACAAAAAAATATTTCCATTGATATTTTAAATTACCCAATTACACATAGTCATATGTGGGATTCATGGTCCAGGGCATTTGGAACATATGCCTTTCTCTGCTGAATAACTGAAAATTACATGATTATGAGTACTTTCAGTTCTGTAAATTAGCTTTCCCTAGTTTCTATTACAGTGTCACAACACCACAAGGTGTTTTGGATGGATGCAACTTTGTATCTCAAAAGTAATTGCAAATGATTCAATTAGATGATTCCCATTCTTTGCAAAGTAAGCAACTCAGCTATGCCTTCTCCACCAAGATTTTAAGTTTGTAAACCTGATCTTGTATATCCCAAATCTCAGTAGATTTTGGTAGATTTGATATTTTTTGAAACTACTTTCTGTATAAATTTGATATTATATTTCATATATATCAACTGCTTACAGAATAAACGTATATGGATCTATACATATACACATGAATGTAGGAATTCAAATAAACTATGGAATATAAAAGATGAAATAAGAATATATCAGAATTTTGATATAATATATAAAAATGGAGAGATATATTTATTGAAATTTGGAGAGACATCATGAATAGTTCCATAAAGAATACATTATGTACAATTAGCACCAAAAAAGTTAGAGTTTATATTTACTGATTAGATATTAGTTAGAATAAACAACAAAAAATTTAATGTCCCATAATCTATTTTTTAAATTTTACTTCTGTTTAGTTTTCTATCTATTAATTCAGTGTATGTGTGTGTGTGTGTGCGTGTGTGTGTGTGTGTGTGTGTGTGTGTGTGTGTGTGTGAGAGAGAGAGAGAGAAAGAGAGAGAGAGAGAGAGAGAGAGAGAGAGAGAGAGAGAGAGAGGACACTATCTCTTTGGAGGACCAAGGGTAACTTTAGGAATCATCATTTCTTCTACCTCCTCTTTGCTTTACTCTGGGATTTCTTAGTCTTTGTCTACCAGGGCTGGAATTGCAGGCCACCAATATTTCCACCTGGCATTGTTATGTGGGACCTGGGATCCAAACAAAGGACCTATTGTTTACAAGGCAGAATCTTAACCCCTAAGCCATGTCTCCAGTCCTTAAAATCTATTTTTAAAGGTCTTTTCTTCAATACACAAGTTTTACCTGAATTCTGCACCACAAAGTGACTGGTACTCAATCACATGTTGTTTATCTCCAATGAGCAAGGAGTTGTTTTCAATTTCCTTTATTTAATCATGTAATTCATTGTATATCTGCCATGAGCATGGTATGACTCCGTTTATACTAATCATATAATGCAGCACAGGGGTACATCCAATGAAAACATCATAAATGATCTTTTAATATTTTGTTTATTTATTTATTCATTCATTCATTCATTTATTTATTTATAGGGAGAGGGTGAAAGGAAAGGAAAGAGGAAGGGAGGAAGGGAGGGAGGGAGAGAGAACATGAATAATAGGACACATGAACAGGGATTAGAGGACAACTTTTATTAGTCAGTTCTTTTTTCCACATGTGTCTTTCTTGGTATTGAACTCAGGTAGCTTGGTTTAGGAGCTGAGCCTTCCCTACTGAGCTATCTTTCCAGCCCTGTAAGTGATCTTTAATGCATTAAACGCAGAAGAGACAGTGAATGTCAACAGGCAAAAATAATTTCCTCATTGAAGTTTGCAAACGACTGGAGGTCTCCAAGTATAGTGTAGAACAAATAAGTAAAAATACTTCCATTAATATTTTCAATTGCCCAATTATATATAGTCATGTATGACTCACATAGACTACAACTTTTGCTTTTTTGTTAGATTTGAGATAGGAAACTCACTATGTAGCTATGGTTAGCCTATAACTTCCTGTGTAGATCAAGTTGACTTCAAACTCATAGAGCTCCATATACCTCTGCCTTCCAAGTGCTGGGGCTACAGGGAGGAACAACAACATCTGGTTTTATTTCTAAGAGTAAATGAAGAATAAAAGACTTCCTCTTACCTACTTGTTATTCAGAATTCACAGATATTTATTATTTAGGATGTCACAGAGTAGAATACTGACTGCATAAACTTCCCAATACTTATGTTTCAATCTTATATAACAGAATCACTTTTCTTATTGTTCCTTGATGCCCACATGAATCTTTAAAAAAAATTAAATGGATATTGGTATTTAAAAATAAAGAGAACACAGATAACAATATAAATGTCATGAATTTGTGATGGCAATGTAATCATTTTTGACAATACTGTTATTTTCAAAATAATACGAAGTACTATGCTGATTCTGCCAACTTGATAATGAACTTATGAGCTAATAATACTTACACACTACTAAAGAAAGTATTCTTAGTTGTGTTTGCAAATTTAAAAAATCAGTTATGCATTGGAGAGATGGCTCAGAAGTTACAGCTCTTGCTTCACAATCAAAAGTACCAGAGCTCAGATCCCTAGATTTCACATAAAAATGCCAGGCAGATATAACAGTGGCCTTAATTGAGATATTTAAATTGGCCTTTGAATACAGTCAAGGAAACCCCAGAGCAAAGCAATAAGGAAGCACAGCAATCCAGGATGATTCTTGAGGACACCCTTGGACCTCCACAGGTACATACATTCAAATTCCCTTTTGTACACACAGACACACATATACATCTATGTGCATACAAAAAATCACTAATTATTTTCGAAATAAAATTATTTAACCACAGCAAATATTTGACATCCATCTGTCATGAAATGACATTCATTTTGTATAAAAAGACTATTTAATTTTTTCCTGCATTTTGATACATTTAAAAAAGAATCTTTTCCAAGATATCTCTCATTACAACTTATAAAAATGTCGAAAAATATCATTTGAAAATACTATGAAAATGAACTTGGTGATCATAAATATACATCTTCTTAAATGTTATAGATAAATGTCATTCTCACCTCCAAGGAAATTATCATGCATCTTTGGCCATGAAATACACAGGATCTGTGATAATCCAGTAAATGAGGCCGTCAAGTTTGTTAATGCTATTGTGCATCTTGGAGCAACTTCAGTCTGAACACTGATTTGATATTAAGGGATTCAATATTTGTATTTGAATACATATACTGAACTTGAACTGTGCTTGTATTTATAGCACACCTCCTAATGCCATCACTTTTCTGGTTAGGTTTTTCAGTATTTTGATATGTTAACTAGTGATAGAGTTCTGCATTCAATTCACTAAAGTTACTGTATTTTCTCGATGTGAATTATAGCACTTTTCAAATAGTTGTCTTTATGCATGTATATGTGTGTCTTCATAGCAGATGGACGTTAATAATACCTTGTAAATCCTATTTTGGGAGACTCTCCAGAAACCCAAGTAAGGGTTTCATGTGTCCTTATGCTGAAGCAATTGGATGCTCTCAAAACTCAAATTACTAATGAGAAATTTCCTTTCTCCATTATTCCCTTTCATCAGAAAGATCTTTTCCATTTTTAGAAGAGTTTAAAGGTAAGTAAACAACTTCCTATGGTACTAAATCATTATCAGAAAACAAAACATGTCTAAAATTTGGCAATAGCTCAAGTAAAGACATCTGACAAACAGATTCTGAAGGAATGGTGAACAAGATCATTAATGATAATAGATATTCATTTACTTATTCAGCAAACAAAGATTTAATGCATCCTTGTGAATCTTGGAGGCTGTAACAAATGCCTAAGATACAAACATGAATAAAAGTCTAATTCTTGCCCTTGTAGAAATGATGATCTGTTAAGGAAAAATGGAGTTTAGATTGAAAGTCATTCTGAATAAGATGAGCAATGAAGCACCACTAAGATGCTCAAGCTAATGGGCATTTCCAAAAGAGGGAAAAATGAAAGTGAACTGGGCAAGTTTGAGCATTCCTCTCACATGGCACTGTTTTAGAAATTTCTAATTCTCCTTATTGATTGTATGTATTTCTTTTCTGTTGCTGTGATTAAAATTCTCTGGCTGAAAGCAACTTAAGGGAGCAAGAATTTATTTTGGTTTACTTTTCCAGAAAGAGTCCATAATATCTGAGATGGTATGGTGGACAGGGCAGTTATGGCATCAGATGGGAAATACAAGACAGCTGGCTCACCACATTCAGGACAGAGAGAGAAGAGGAAGTGAAAGAGAAGAGAAAGAAAGACAGAGAGAGAGAGAGAGAGAGAGAGAGAGAATGAATCTTGGCTATCAAACCTGAAGGCATCCTCCAGGACTGCTTTCTCATACTTTCCCTCAAGGCTCTACCTCTTAAACATTCCACAGCCTTGTAGTGCCAGTAGCTGGACACCAAGTGTTCACACATGTGAGATGAGGGAAGCCATTTTCCATTTAACCACAATACTGATCTTGAGGTTTGCTGCCCAACCTAAATCATGTTTTCAACTACTTTCATAAAGTAATGTTATTTAATAGGGTAGACAAACAAAACAATAGAATGCAGAATAACAACAGACACTAGATCCTGCAGTGTTCTTGTTGCTGATTCTGTCCATATGCTTATAGTGACCCTGTTTTGATTGCTGATTTTTTTGATAGATAGTTCAATTCAGGGAAGGGTAGAAGTACTGCAATATTGACTCCACAACAATTTATTTTGGATAGTTATAGATGAAAGTTAGGTAATTAAACCCCCCCTAAAATTGCTCTTTAAATAGAAGTAGTGACAATTAACAGAGATTCTCATTGATGTAGAGTCATATTTGCCCATACTCAACATTTTCTCATGGGTATTTGCTATATTGGTATTTGTCTCTAACTCATTCTTTTCGTCTATATTGATCCTTCCTGTGATAAGCATAACAATACATAAATAGATTCAGATTCCTATCTCAGATCTGATCAATGCTCAGTATAAGACATTAGGCAATGGACTAACTTTGAGAGAGGAAAATAAGAGGTTCCATTTTGTTGCTGATTTGTGAGAGAGGTACATAGAAGGACATGTTAGTCAAGATGTATTGCATTTCAATGTCCAAGGTGTGTTTTGTTCAGTTACTAACTGAACCCCCACAAGAGTAGACAAACCAGAGGAAATCCTGGGGTCCATAGAAAGGCCAGGCAGGAGGATGGGAGGGAGTGGAACGGATTGATATGGCAAAGGAAAGGGAATGGGAGGGAGGGGGATGGAAGGAAGTAGGGATTAGTACTCAATATGTTTATATAAATAAATAAACAAACAAATAAATAAATAATTAAATAAATAAATATCCTTACCGGGCCCTGAGGAGTTCATGACTGTTATCATATTCTAAACTGCTTGTGGCATGACAAGCCTGCGTAATAGGTTGTGTTGGCTTCAGTATCCTAATTTCGATAGCTTGTTAGCATCTTCATGTGTGTATGTAAGAACTTGGCAGCTCTTCCCTAGTTCCCTCTCCAATTTGCATCACTATCCCTGTAGGATGTCTGTCATTTCAAGCAATCTCAAGTTTGGGCTGATGCTCAAATCCCTTAGCTCTGCTGTTGGTTGCTTATCCCAGGACTTTTTGCATCTCTGTCAGTTACACTATTGGTACTCCACACTAGATAGGCATTTGTCTCCACAGGCACTGTTCTTCAATCCTGTATCCTGAACAACTATTAATCTTATCAATGCTGCTGTGTAATGCTTTTGATTGCTTGGTACATCTGACACTCATGACACCACAGATGCTCAATTCAGTCACAAAGTGGCAACAAAATATTATCATTTTTATTCTTGTGTATATGCGCATACATGTGTACATGCATGTGCCCAAGACAGCACCTAAGTTGTGTGCCTTTGGAGGCCCAAGGGTGGCATCAGCAATCACCCTGGATTACTCTACTTCCTTTTTGCTTTGCTCTCAAGTTTCCCAAGCTCTACCTTCCAGGACTAGATTTTCAGGCCATTGCAATATGTGCCCTGCAGTTTTACGTGGGATCTGGGGAGCTAAACTCAGATCCTTTGCTTTCGAGACTAAGACATAACCCCCTGAGCCATCTGCCTTATCCTTATCTTTATAGACTTTTATGTAAGAGGCATAGTGGAATTTCATGGTCTTAATCAATGTTGAAAATTTTAGTAATACTAGTGTTTCATAATTACACACAGATTTTGTATTCCAAGACACATTGTGGTGGTTTGAATACAGATAGTCCCCCATATGCTGGTGTATTAAATACTTGATTTCCAGGAAAATAATGGGACCCAGAGAATTCACAACCTTACTGGAAGACACATGTCATTGGGGGGAGGGCTTTGAGGTTATTTAGCATCTCTGTTTAGCTGTCTTCCTCCTGATGGCCACCATAAGCTTAGCTGACCTTCTATTTTGACCATGATTCCCCACTGGACTCATTCCCTACTAGAACAATAAGCCAAGTAAATAATCCTTTCTCCTTTAGGCTGCATGGGTCAGGGGATTTTCTCATCAGCGACAGAAGAGTAACTGCAACACACATTGATACCAAAGTGTCTGAGTCACTTTGTGGGATCACATACAGACATTGACATTCCTTTTGACTTCTCTTCCACTCTAATACTTGAACCAAATTATTATTTGATTTATTTTGTTCATATCTTCAAGAAAAATTACCTTAGAGCACTCTTCTTATCCTTTTAAATTATGTCCTTTGAAGCTCCTGTAATTTTATTCGAATAGGTACCCACTATATTATCTGATTGTGTGTTTGAGAACTAAGGTAGCTTTTATTAGGAGATCTTTAGACCCCTATGTATATGAGATGTGCATTGATACTGAATGGTAAGACTATTGCTAAATTCCTTTACTCACCAGGTATACCCAAGTATTTGTTTTGAACAGGCTTGTTCCAGTTTATTCTGAATCTTAGCATATGATTCAGTATCAATTTTGTCACGGAAGAATAATTATATTTGTTCATATGTTTTTTCCAGAAAGTTATGTAGTTTCATGCT
Organism: Typhlomys cinereus; assembly: GCA_023101885.1. Taxonomy (NCBI): domain Eukaryota; kingdom Metazoa; phylum Chordata; class Mammalia; order Rodentia; family Platacanthomyidae; genus Typhlomys; species Typhlomys cinereus. Next base: position 70,592 of record JALPQD010000692.1, on the reverse strand, counting down.
ATTGTTGTGTACTATATTATCCTATTCAGTTGCTTGAAGTTCATAAGCTAAAAAACAAACTTATCATTACCATCTAAGCAGGTGTTGTCAACAATAATGATAAAAGTCTATGTCCATAACCATATCCGTACAAAGTTCATTCACCTCTGATAGCTATCACTATTTCCTATTTGTATCCTCTCCATACTACCCACTTCGTATTCTCTGTTTTGAAGCACATTTCAACTCACTAATTCTGTTCTAAACATGTAGGTGGTTCCAAAAGAGATTAATTTAGGGTTGTAATTTCTTTGTAAACATACCCACATTGATGCCACCACAACAAAGGAAAAATAATAATAGTAATAATTTTCTTAATGACATAAAACTGAAAACTCATGTTTCCTATGCTATCCTATATGATCCACCTCTCTCCTCTTTCCTCCTCTTTTATACCTGTTGCATTCAGCCTGCATGGTTGTTGATAAATGACCATCAAATGGCTTAAGGGATCAAGGGGTTTATTCTCTTACAATTTCTGGTTACAGCTTATTTCTTAGTCCAGCTTGACGGGAGAGCATGCACCAACACCAGAGCCGAGGGAACTGGACACACCATCACTGCATAACAGCTGAGAGATGGACAATCCTTACTTGCCAGACCAGCATGTGAATAGAAGGATGACCACTCTCTCAACCAGGTCTCTGTGATTTATCCAGGGCCTAATCCCACCCACCAAGGGCTGGGTCTTCCCCATCAGCTAGACAATTGTCCTTTAGTTTTGCTCTGGGCTTAACTCAACAATCAACTCTCTACAGTTGTGCCCAGAGCTCAAACCCTCAACAGTCAAGTTGACGCCTGTGCTTAACTATGACAATACCCTCATTATTATTGATCTTTAAGAAATAGAAGATTTTGTCTAGATTTTTTTGATTACATCCACACAAGATTCCTTAGCATGTTTCTCTTTTCATCTGCTTCACCTGTGCTCGGATAATAGCTTTGTGCCACTATAGATGATTGCATGCTTATGAGGCCATAGTGTGTGTGTGTGTGTGTGTGTGTGTGTTGTGTGTGTGTGTGTTTGGATGTGTGGGCACAAATATGAGTATTGGTGCACATAAAACTCTGTGTATGTGCAAATGAAACTCCAAGATTGATATCAGGACTCAATCTTGAACTTTCTTTCAACTTCTTTTGAGACAGGGTCTCTATTCCAATTCAGACTCAAAGATCAACAATAAGGCTAAGTTGACTATCTAGCTCACACTAGGGATTCCAAGTCTCTGTCTTAAGATGCTGAAATTACAACAGAACCCCACTATATCTATCCAGCATTTTACAAAGGATCTGGGGGTTCAAACTGCAGTCTTTTTACTTTTACACCAAAAGATTTAACCACTAGGTCATCTTTCCAACTTTAAGTAAAACTTTAGATTATATATCACTGAGACGTATTCCCAAGTGCATGTGTAATTATTCTCTCTGAATTGCTTATTAATCAAGACATGCATTTAGTAACTGACATTTACTAGGAGTTAATATTAAAGCAGCAAAAGAGCAAACATCCCTCATTTCTATATTTGTGCTGAAATGGTCAATCAAAGGAATTGTTATTGGCAATTTATTTTATAGCTAACACATACCAAGTTGTGCAGTAAAAAAGGATGGGATATTAGGTCTTATCATAAATCTAAACAAATTTCTTGTGTTAACAGAAATTTTGCTTCTGCACATCTGGATGCCTAAGGCTAGTGTCATTATCACTTTTATTATTGACTATTCAGATAGGTGTAAAAAATAATGCACCACATAAACTGTAGTTATCTTCTTGTAGTTTAGGATGTATTTGACTCATTTCATCTAAATTCTATTGAGATGATTGATAATTATCTTTATTTGACCTCTTTCCCATTTGAATATTTTTATAACATTGTGCTAATTTTCCTACATGTAAGGTGTTTTCACTACATACATAGTTTTGGTGTGAGATTCAATTTAGAGCCAATACATACGGTTTTTTGTGTATGTGCAATGTATATGTGTTTGTATCTCACATTTGACCCAATAGTATGGAATAATTGTCTTCAGCCTCTTACATAATGCTGTATGGAACACATGATCTAGGGACACTGACTCCTTTTGCACAGAAAATAAATTTTCATTAAGTGTTTAGACCATTGAAGGATAGGTAGCTCATCATATAACATGTTATCACTGTTTCCTTCCAGATCCTACCTTATGCTAGTGCCTTTTAGGGTATTATATACAAGTTTAATTAACTGCTCTAAGTTATTTGGTCTTCTGATGATACTTTTCATGCTAATGATACCCTAGCTTGTACTGCCATAATATTGCCTTCAAGCCTATCAAGCACTGCAAGTTAATTTCTATTTGTTACTAACCCAGATCAGGAACATCTGTTCAATATCATTGTAGACATATTTTCTTTTAATAAATTGATGACTTTACAAATTCTCATTTATTAAATGAGGAGACATGTGAATGTATGTGTTAACTACTTTTCCTGAATAATGTTTAACTACAATGTACCAAACTCAACTTTCCCAAGTATTGAAGTATTCAATTTGATATTTATTACAGCTTAGTACACTCAAACTTCACTGACAAAGTAGCTCATTTAAGTCTTTTTAAATTCCTATGTCAAATTTGCTAATTGAAATTATTTTCAAGACAAGATTATACACACACGTACAATAAGGAAGAGTCTTTATAGTGAAAAGGCCAATACGACTCTAAATGATACCTTCAAACTAAATAAAATCCAAGGACAAAAGACACTATCATGCAAATGACTAAACATAATGTCCTTTCCAGCATTGTTTTGGAAAAGTTAAACGGCCTTTTTAATGTGAATATGCACTAGCTTCGATGGTACATTTTCTTTTGTTTTCTGAACAATTTGTTTTTTCTAAATCATCATGAAGGCTCAAATATTTCATTGATTTCTCTATTTAAACTGTCTCAAAACACCAATATGTACATTATCATCACTGTTTTACCATCATTCATTCATTCCTAGTTATACTTTTGGTTATCATCATTTCCTAGTTATAATATTGTATTATAATACTTTGTATTCATTTCTCAGTCCAAAAATCAAAGAGTAATTAGTTTAGAAAGCTGAAATTGAGGTCTAAAAATTTCATTCTTATGAATATAACTTTAAAGGGAAAAAAGATGTGATCTTATAACCATTAACAACATTTAACACAATCACACCATGTGTACAATATGATGACTTTGCTTGTATTATGATTACAAGTGGTCACATGGCAAGCAGATATGATTATAAGCTGGGAACATTTTAAGAGAAGTATATGGGCTTGAAAATTATGTAATAATAAAGGTACATGTTTTCACATGTTTGTGTTGCTGGAGGAAATATGAGACATATTATGTAATGAAAATAAGTTTATTTGGCTCAGAATTCGAGTGCTAGAGAGTCTAAATGGCATTATGTCTGCAATTGACAAAGGCCCTCTGGCTGTATTTCCAACATGGTCCATAAACTTACATGGTGGGACAGAGGGAAGTAGGCAAGGAGTTAGCAGAAGGAAAGGTACAGGGACAGAGTGGGAGAGAAAGAGGAGGGGTGAAAAGGGGACTCTTTTGTAATAGCTTGCAATTGGAAGAGTTAATGCAGACTACAAGATCTGTCTCTTTCTAAAAGCTAAATATTAATCCTTTCGTGGGACAATCATGATACAATCACTTTCCACTAGGCCCCAGAACTTAAATTAAAGTGGAGACTAAGCTGCAAGCACAGCAATCACTTTTTTGGGGGGAGAACATACTGTTTCCAAAGCTTATCAGTTCTACATTCAAATGATTTGAAAGCATCTCTCAGTAACAGCAATAACAGCCTCAGGTTAGCTCAGTGATAAAGCCAGTATAACATAATGTTCCTTTTATTAAAAAAGAAAGAACAATTTACTTTCCTTATAATAAGCTCATTAAATTATATGGAGAAGTATAAAACTACATATTAATAAAAAACAAGCTATATTTGCAAGTGGGAATATGCATATTAATTAATTATTTTGTTAATAATTCATTTCACATTTAATGAAGATTTACAGCTTCTATGAGGCAAGCATTGTCCTAATGACTCTGCCTTATCTGAATTTTCTAATGTAGTGAAAATGACAATATATTAATCTTGAAACAAAATGAATTATGCATGTCTAAAAAATGTCAATGTGTGCTAAAGTTAAATAGGATGGGTGAATCAATTCTAAAATAAAATACTTTCATCAAGTAGGTATCTCAGTTCAGGCAGTCTTTCATATTTCAAGTATTTATAAAGTCCACGCTTTCTTTAGAGGAAGAAAACAAAGCAAAAGCAGATGATTATCTGCCTAAGTCGACAAAATGCAGCAGTAACGGGAAAAGTCAGAAGCCAACTCTGATCTAAATCAGAACTAAATAGAAAACAGATGAAATGCCTTTTCCTTAAATGAGATTTGTGCACAATTGAAAAAAATATATATTTTGTCATGTGTCATATAGCTTCCAAAACTTTTTAGACACATATCACTCTATGAGAAAAATTGTTTGCATTATTCAGCAGTACTGTGAGTGCAGCATACAAGACTTCTGATAAACCCACACATAGACATGGATATTGCTATAGAATGTCATGTTTCCTCATGTGACATGTTCATTGAAATTGGTATGCAGGATTTTGTATGCCATGGCATTTCCACACCAAACAAAAGACAGATAAATGTAGGTCAGAAAGAAAGATTCAGTTGTGTTCTCATAGTCACCTTCTCTTCCCTCACTGAGTTCCTTCCATGGAATGAGAATAAGAGTTGATAAGTACATTTTTCTAACCTAAATTGAAGTGAAAAACTTTCTATTCAGTACAATAAATGAAAGAGATATGCATTGAAGTTGAGTGTCAAAAGCTCAGATTCAAATATTTACGAAGACTATGAGAATGTTCAAAGATTAATTGAGCCTTAATCCCATTACTTCAGATGCAATCTGTGTATCCTAGTCTCTCAGACTCTTGGTCTAACCCAGAAAACTAAGAAAGAAAAACACCTGGCAAAATGAATGCATTTTCTTAGCCACAATGTGCTATGTTTCTGATCTAGAACAAAAAGAGATCAATTTATTTCTTTCTCATCACCATTCTAGAAATTGTCTCTTGGTACGTCAGGCGGAAGCAGGGGCGGCCTGCGTTTCTGCAGGGGCGGCCTGCGTTTCTGGTTCTGGTAGGGCGGAGCCTGTGAATCCCGGGGCAGAGTAAACAAGGAGGAGGTGGAAGCGTCCATGATGGTTCCGGAATTCGTCTGTGGTTCCACACACATACATACACACACGCGCACACACGCATACACACACAATTGAATAAATAATAATAAAAATTTAAAAAAAAGAAATTGTCTATTGGACTGATACATAGGAATAGTCTCTAGTTGAATGTATACTGTAACATGGACTGGTAAAAAGTATCTGTAGAAGTGACTATTATAGGAGAAAATAAAACTACTCTGTTGCTTCCTTGTATTCAGCATGTGCTCCATCATTCTGTTGCTCTGAAATAACCAGGGTAGCTAATGTGGTGATCATGTACCCTGCAATATTATTTCCACCACTCGATAGATACAAGAGGAACAAACTGGCTCTGCTATTTGAAGAAGTGCTTACTAAAGCACTTCATATTCTAGAAAAGACAAATGAAGTAGAACTTCTCTCAAAGAATTCAAGTTCTGGGGGCTGGAGAGGTGGCTCAGGGGTTAAGCCTCTGCCTTGCAGGCAGAAGGTCCTGAATTCGGATCCTAGACCCCACGTATAGACGCCGGGCAGAAGCGGGGGCGGCCTGCGTTTCTGGTCCTGGTTGGGCGGAGCCTGTGAATCCCGGGGCAGAGTAAACAAGGAGGAGGTGGAGGCGGTCCATGGTGGTTTCTGAATTCGTCCATGGTTCTACAGACACACACCCACACACACTACGTACACACACATACACACACACACAATTGAATAAATAAGAAATAAAAAAAATTTTAAAAAAAGAATTCTAGTTCTGACAGTCACATGATCATGACAAACTAAATCAAACATGGTAGATCTTCAGATGCTGTGATAAATACATGAATTTAGGGGAACAAGAAAACCTTTTATTCATGTTCGTGATTTGCAGTTATAATCCATTATTGCAGGAGAGTTATAACTGGCATAAGGAACTCAGAGAACTGGTCACCCCATACCCATAGGAAGAGATGAGAGAGGGATAAGCTTTGTAGCTTGCCATTTTGTGTACACTACCAGTGTTCTCTCTTTCTTACCAATTGCCTATGGAATGGGTCTACCCACCCTGGGCTCTGTGTTTTCTTATCAATCCCCCACAGGTTTCCTCAGGATTTGCCTTGACTAGCTTTTTACAGGTATGCCTTAAGTCTCATTTCTTAATTGTCAGGTTGACATCTGAAACTCAATGACACAATTACCAAAGAGAAAAAGTGAAACTATGAGTTCAAGTGGTCATGGTAGGATTTATTCAGCAATGTTAGCCTTGCATGGAAACAGAAGCCAATAGGACATGAACCCCAATGTGATTTGCACATAGATGACCTGGGGTCATTAAAGAGAAAATGAGAGATGGGGCTGAATGGGGACTTGATAGTATTAGGGAACCCATGTGGATTTGCTAACTGATGCTTGTAGAGCCACAGTGACTGTCTTCCATGGAGTATATTATTTTGGCTTTCTTTTGCTTATTTTCACATGTGTTTTAGAAGCAGCTTCCTTTTCCTACAGATATGGTCTTGAACTGTGAGACCCCATGTTAGTAGTGTGTTTTTCTTCATAGGTCAACACTAAACCGCCTTCTAGAAGAGAACTCAGAAGTGTCTGACTGGAGTTGTGTCAAGGAGATTACCCTTTTAGATCCCAGCTCTTGTTCAAGAAAAGAAACACAGACTTCTTTCTTCTGAATCCTAATACACAATTTGACACTCAGTTGTTTGTTTTTTAGGAAGAACTCCATGACTCATCCACTGAGACACAGTGGTAAGGCATATTTGTTGGATAGTACAAGTAATCAGCAATCTTCTATGGAAATAAAAAAGTTTGGTCACTGGACATGTCTCTATATGCACTTTGGAAGACAGTCCACAAAGAACATGCTCCGACAAGGAGTTGGAAGCCAAGTTAGAGTAAAGGTCCTCAGTGAGAGTCTGGTGGATTTTATATTTGATAATTTGAATGTCTATGGTAGTGGCACAAGTACTGATTTCACAGTCATGGCTATCTCCCTAGCAGAGTGTGCAAGATGCAGGGGTTGTAATGCCTGCTGCAGAACGATTATGAAAGATTTTTCTGGTGTTGGGTCCTTTGAAGTCCATGACAGTTTTCTGGTTATAGTGAGCAGGACAATTTTAGATCCTGTGCTGCAGTAGGAACTTGGTCAGTCAGATTTCATTTCTTTTTGTTTCCTCTTGTTTTTTTTTTTCCATCACAGATTTTCATACAGCCCAAACTGACCTCAAACTCACTGCATAGCTAAGGATGACATTGAGTTCACGTCCATCTGCTTCCACCTCTTCAGGGGTAGAATTTTAGTAGGGAGCAAGCAAGGCCTGATTTCCAGATTTTAGTTCTCAGCAACACCAAGCCAAGATAAAGTGAGGCAAGTCAGAAATTTTTATTTGCAGAATAGGAGACAAATTTTAAAGAAAAATAAGAAGAGTGCAATATTTGATATGAACCCATGAAGTGTGTGTAAATTCTCATGAATCAGTTTAATTTACAGAGCAATAAAACCTCAAAGACAAGCAACATGGGCAGGTGCGATGGATGAGGGTAAATGTACTTAACATACATCCAGTGATCTGAGTTTGTTTCTTAGAAGTCCACATGTTAAAAGTTGAGAACTGAGTTGTGAAAGTTGTACTCCAACTTCACAGAATGTGCTATGTTATGGTAGCACCAACACTCCTGTCTCTATTCTCATTCTAGATATAGTGTGTGTGTGTGTGTGTGTGTGTGTGTGTGTGTGTGTGTGTGTGAGTGTGTGTGTGTGTGTGTGTATTTTGTATACATATATATGCTATATATTTAGTATATGTGTGTGTGTATATATATATATATATATATATATATATATATATATAGTGTACACACATACATATAATTAGTACTCCAGACAACCAACATCCTGTTGTCATATGGAGACTCTTAAACATATCATTCAAGGACAAGAAAGAACTACTGGGCATTGTTCACTGCTATTTATCATGTTCTTGGCAAATATTTGGTACTGAAATAATTTCTTAATGATTTAAGACCAAACAGAAGAGAGAAAATATCATTTCTCAAGTTAGCATTCTCTTCCTTCCCAACAAAAGTAATAAATACATGAAACAGAGCAGGTACATTGGCTTAAGAATGGACACGACTTTATGGTGACACTAGTATTATGATACAGATGGAATAAATAAGTGAAACAAATAAAAGTGAAACAAATAATTGAAATGGTTCTAATACACCCTCATTGTTGACCATAGGAGTGTGTTCATTAAACCAAATCTCGACTGTTCTGCTCTGGGAGATATAATTTAAATGAGGCATTGAGGAACTGGATCCTGTCTAGAAAGCAACAGATAATTTTAGGAATGGATTAGCTATCCTAAATATTGTAAGAGCCATTCAGTGAGAAATGGGATGAAACACATTGCTATTAGGGCGAGAAGAAAGGAACAAGAATCAAGTGCCCACCCTTGAATTAATGAACTAACTAATTAATGTGGAGACATTTAAACAATGTAAAAATAGAAAAAGCTTGACCAGCAAGATGGCTCAGCAGGCAACGGTGTTTGTACACCAAACCTATTGGTTTGGGTGAATCTCTAGAACTCATGTAAAAGAAGGAAGGAGACGATCAGCTCCACAAAGTTGTCCTCTGGCTGTCACACTGGTATCACGGCACACAAGTATCTCCCCCACAGACATACATACAGAGATACAGAGAGAAAGAGAGAGAGACAGAGATAGAGGGGGAGAATTGAGTTTTATCTGAAAGCAGTAGCTGCTTCTTGATGGATTTGTGGGGCAGGAACTTAACATGTATTTAGGTTTGATATCTGTTTAATCCCATACAGGGAAAATGTTAAATAAATTTAAATTCTAAGTAAAAATATTGGGTTGCATGAGGTATTTCATGGGCTACCACCAAGCTAAGGGGAGAGAGTACATGCTGAAGACCAAACCACCTTTCTATTGCAACACACAACCAGTTTCCATTTCAGCTCAATAGCTCATTCTTCTTGTGTTGCATATTTGAGTTCCATATCACATTTTATTTGAATAATGGTTGTGATTCACCTCAGAGACTTTTTTGATGTACTTTATCAGAGGTACATGCATTATTTGGGGTATCTTTTTTATGTTGAAGGCAGCAGGTTAGGAAATCTCCATTAGGCAGAAATGGATCTCTACTGTATATCCAAAAGAGCTTTAACCACAAGTATTTTACTGAAGGCATTCATATATTATCCTTATAGTAAATGTGAATGCCTTTTAGCATGCTGCCATGGTTGGTGAACCACAGTAATGAAGAACACAGCACAGAAAGAAGATCTGTAGTTTAAGTAGATGTATTAGCTTGCTGTTGTATACAACATTAAGAAGCAGATGGAATGGTTTGAAAAGTGCATCAGACTCTGTGCAGGTCCCAGGGCCACGCCTGTTGACTTGGAAGGAGAGTAATGCCAAAAACAGTGAATTTTCCTCATATTTCTTACTACTAAAATGGCGTTTTGTTACAGCCATTACCACTAGTTGGCTGCCATGACTGCAAGTTACAGCTGTTTTCTCGTTCCACATGTGATTTGTGCTCAAAATATCATCATACTTCTGAAAACACCATCTAATTGAATAAAATAGACCATCCCATCAGGAGATGGAAAATTATGTATTATTACATTTTTGTCCCCCAGTCATTAGATGTAATCATCTAGGTGACCATATGTATTGACTTGGTTATTTGGGGGCATGTGATTATTCTTTTTAAGTTCCATATGAATGAGGGCCAGGAAGGTTTTCCCTTAATTTTCTAAGGCATTTCACATCCTTGAACTACACAATTCAACAAAGTCTACTTATATACAATAACAATAATGCTTTATTAATTAAAATTAGGTTAATTAATTTTTAAATAAATTTAAATAATTAAATAAATTAAATAAATTTTAAATAAATTAATTAAAAGTTAAATAACGATATTAACATTTTAAATATTTGAACTTTCTTTGGGGTTGTGAGATGGACAAAACCCTGAGCATTGTGGCTTTGACCTTTTGGTTCAAAGCAACTCTGCATATCTTAAGTTCTAATTATGAAGACCTATAAGTACCATAGTGTGAAATTCCAAAACTATTCAAAGACTATCCAACTGAAAGTTAACAAAAAGTTAAAACATAAAAAGCAGAACCTACCACCTTAATTGGGAGCAAAAATCCGCAGTCTGAAATGTAGGTGAGCTCACTGATGAAACTTTTACTTTTAAACTCTAACTTCTAAATTTTGGAAAATGAGTGCTCAATGGATTTCCTTATGTGGCGCAAGCAGTCATGGGAAAGTGTATTATGGAGTGTGAAAGATATCCCGGCCTCTTCAGAGACTGAGAGTTTCAGAANCTTGGAAAGTGGATGGGCAGGAAGATCAGAAGTTCAAGGTCAACCTCAGCTATATAACAAGTTCAAGGACCTCATGGGCTACATGAGACTCAGTCTCCAAAAGAGAGGGGAGGAGATGAGAGAGAGAGAGAGAGAGACTATTTGAGGTGACTGTGCTTGCCATATGACTTCTTCCCGTGTGTCCCCTTGATCTTAGAGGGGCCATATTTTCCCCAGACATGCCCTGTTCCCTTGGGGGCGGCAGGGGTTCTTTCCTAGGCTCTCTCCTCTCAGGGGTCTAGCTTCTAGAGAGACAACCCAGGCACGGATGTTGGCAAGAAGAAAGGCTGGTTGGGTAAGGTGGGCTCTGCAACAGGGATCAGCACCCCCAGGGTCACCCCTCTTCCCCTCTTCCTCCAAACAATTGATGATTGATGGAATTCCAAGGAAGGAAGCAATGCAGGGGGTCCTGGAGTATCCTTCAAGTGTTGCTCTCTCTCTCTCTCTCTCTCTCTCTCTCTCCCCCCCCCCCGGCTGGTCCAGAGTGGCAGCTGTCGCTAATCGAGGCAAGGAGACACATGTTCAGATTATGACAGGATAGAGCTGGTACCAGGGCAAGCCTCCAGAAGAAGCCCCCCGAGCAAGGGGGTCTTCCAGAAAAGAAAGGTGAGTCCTCCGTAGGTCGGCCCCTCGTCCTGGGGTAAAGAAAGGCCCCAGGCAGGCCGGGTTGCTGCCACCAGCTCCTGACCCAGCTGGACGCTGGCTGGTTCCAGCTCCTCTCCAGATGTGCAGCCAGCATTCCGCTTTGGAGACGGGGCGGAGCGGCGGCGGCGAGGGGCCCAGATGGGCTCCGTTAAGTCAGGACCGGCCCGCCGGCTTTGGTCTCCAGATGTGAGTCTGGAGGGGAGTGAAGGGAGCGTCATCCCAGATGTGTTCAGGAAGAATGGCCTCGGGGCACAGCTGTAGCATCTGGGCCCTGGGGGTGCGAGGAGATGACCTAGTCCCGAAATTCTCCTTTCTATTCAGACTAAGGAGGTCTTCCAATCCCCCTCCCCCAACACCAACTCTCTGATCACCGAGCCAAGAAGGCTTATGGTTCACAAGTACTCAGATGTAAAAGGCAGACACCTTGGTAGAAGTAAGAATGGAGACCAGGTCCTGCCCAAGGCTACAGGAGCCAGAGACAGGCTGAAGGGGAAGCCTCGTGGGGCACAGGATCAGAAGACCCTCAAAACAGATAACTCGAGCTGGGGATGTAGCTCAGCAAGTAGACCACTCACCTAGCATGTATGTATAGCAACATAGTGTGGTGATACGCAAGGGTCATCTCAGCACTCCGGAAGTGGAAGGTAAGGTGTGCCTACTTACAAACCTGGCGACCTGAGTTCCATCCCCAGAAGCCCACATGATACAAGGAGAGAAGTGGCTTCTGAACATTGTCCCCTGACCTCCACCTATGCACCATGACATGCATACGTGCTCTGTCTCTGTTTCTCTGTTTCTGTCTTTCTCTGTCTGTCTCTAATAAGTAAATAAAATATTAATGATAACACAAGGGCTGGTGAGATGGCTTAGCAGATAAGGCATTTGCTTGGAAACCTGGTGACCTAAGTTTGATCCCTGGAAGGCCACCTGGTAGGAGGAGGAAAATGACTTCTGAAAGCTGTCCTCTGACCTGCAGTTGACCTGTGGGCATGCACCTCTCTCTCTCTCTCTCTCTCTCTCTCTCTCTCTCTCATTTTCATAATTTTGTTATAACTAATGAAATGGGGGGGCAGGAAGGCTAGCAGGCTAGCATCCACTGAGAGGGTCCTCATAAGGCCTCCAGGAAGCCTTAGAGGAGCCGGAGCAAGTCTTCCTGCATCAGGACAACAGTTAAGGGATCACACAGAAGCCACAAGCCCCTCCATTCCTTCTAAACACTCAAAGACCCCAGCCTCTTGGAAGGGGGAACCCCTCAATATCAGGAACTATCCAAGGCCAGCCTTCCCCTCAGTCTCCCTCTACCAGCAACAGGAGTTGAAACCAGGACATCTCATAACAGGAAACCCACTCGCTCTGTCCCCTCTGAGGGCCATGGGGGCAGGAGCAGGCAGAGGTCAAAGGTTAAGACCACAGAGCACCTCCAGAGGCCTCTCTGGATAGACAGCAACCCCCAAAGCCTACTAAGGAAGAATATCATCCCTGGAGTTGTGGGGTGTTTTTTTGGGGGGGGCGCTCCTTCAAACCCACAGGGGAGCTCACGGGTCAAACACAGTGTGGGGGGGTACTGGTTGGAGAGGCTTCAGTCTGAGACACGAAGTTCTAACAGTTTATGTCAGGAGAGAACTCTGGGGAGGGGGCCGCGCCCCGCAGCTCTGGCAGTCCCACGTGAGGCTGAGTGGGAGATGCTGGCTACACGGAACACGAGGGCCCGGAGGGGAAAGCGCTCCGCGGAGGAGACCCTTCCGAGGGACCGGAGTCAGGGGAGTCCCAGGCAGAAAAAGCTCCCCAAGTTTATATGTAGGTGGTCTTAGGGAGGAGTAATCTCCAGGCACTTCACCAATTATCCTCACACCCCCACGGATCCCTAAATTAGGAGACCCTAATCACTCCCTCCCCCTAAAGAACTCCCACTGCTCTACCTGGGTCTACTCCAGCTCCAGTCTGCTCAGCTCCCCCACGTCATCCCTAACACTGTTCCCTTCACTGGGGTTGGACGGGGTCAGCAATTGTGGGTGGGGGGGACAGAGAGAAGTCCAATCATCAGTTCCTTCTCTCAGACTGTGGACTCAGAGAGAAGAGAGTCAGGGCATAGGGTTCTAGCAATGGGAGGGGGTCAGTGAAGGGCCGGGGACCAGGGAGAGGGCCCCTTGTAATCACGGCGGGACAGCCTGTATGTCTTGGCGGCGCGGGACCCCTGGGCTGCCAGGTATGTAACAATTCTAGCCGTTTCCTGTCGTAATAATGAGAAAGGGGCTGTTATAAATATACGCGCTGCATAAATAAATACAGGCTGGGCCGGAGGCTACATAGCAGACAGGTTGCGTGGAACTGCTGGCCAGCCCTCCAGCCCGTCGCCCCCACCGCTTCCCACAGTCTCTCCCCACCCACCCCCTCATCCTGCTGCTTCCCCAGTTGCTTTCTTCCAGCAGGTCGGATCCCCCTCAACACCCCCCCCCCCGTCTCTCACAGGCCCTGAGAAAGACAAAATTGGCCCACCCCAGTCCCAGAGCCTCAAAGCTCCCCGTCCTCGTGGCTCCTTCCAAGTGAGGGGCAAATGTGACGAGCTTCAGCAGCAAGACATGTGCACAGATAAAGCCATGTCCCTAGTTGGGGGGAACAGGGGGTGTGGCAGAACCTTGATCATAAGTGGGGAAACTGAGTCTCAAGGAGGTTGATCATCCAAGTTGCATAAGTTAAGAAACTTTGGAACCAAACCCAAAAATCTAAGGTTTCCTGACCCCTGTGGTCTCTCTTCTTTGCAGGAAAAAAAGAAAGAAAAGGAGGGAAGGTTCCGATTTGTATCCCAACTCTGACCCCAGGAGAGCAGAGTCTTAAACGACCTGGTGGAAGGATCCGGCCAAACCAAAATCATATGGCAGTGACATGCTGTAGATGGGGGCCCCCAGGATTCAGATCTCAGCTTGTGTAAAGGTCCTGTGGCAAGGCTGGAACAGGACAGGGACTCATTCAGGGTCACACATGGGGCGGGGGACTCCCCTGGCCTAGGACTTTGGAGGACTCTGGCCCAGGCCCGGAAAGGCCATGTTCTCTTACCAAACTTTTTCTCAGAGACATCCCAGCTGCCGGACTGGTGACTCCAGAAGCAGAATCCACCTGGAGGTGCAAGTCTGTCATCCTAGCTACCCAGAAATTGAGGCCAGAGGATTGTGAGTTCAAGGCCAAAGAAAGTCTTGTCTCATCTCTGTGTGTGTGTGTGTGTGTGTGTGTGTGTGTGTGTGTGTGTTTATGTACGAGAGAGTACCTGAGTGTGTGCCCAAGGGTGACTGCAGGAATCATCCTGGATTGCTCTCCCTCCTTATTGCTTTGCTGGGGCGAGGGGGCGTTCCGGGCTCTACCCTCCAGGGCCAGAATTACAGGCCACCACCATATCTGCCTGGCATTTTTATGTGGAGTTTTGGGATTCTAACTCAAGTCTTTTTGCTTGTGAGGCAAAGGCTTTAACCCCTGAACCATCTCCCACAATTAAAAAAAAATTTAAAGCTAGTGAAAGTGGTAACATCAATATCACACACACAATCTCACCCCAGTCTGCTACCCAGATGGGTGGGAGCTTCCTACACAGCCCCCAATCCCACCCTGGCATAGTGCCCACTCTTAAACACATACTCCAGAACTGCTTGGCCTTTGAGCTCCATCCTGGTCCCAAAGCCCTGCTTCTTCTGGGAATAAGGAAAGTACAATGGCGGGAGGAAGGGGAGGGGTCTTAGAATCTTCACACACCCCTGTGTCAGGCTTGGGAGAGGTCGAGGTGTGATGTCCAACTCTCGAGAACGCAGCCCTTACACTCCTTTCTGCACAATCACTCGCTAAGGTCAGGACTAGGGATCTGCACAGGGAATGTGCAGAGGGGTGGGATGGAGACTGGGTAAGAGTTCCTTTCCCCCAGGAGAGGGTGCTGCAGCAGATGGTAGGTGAGTGGGTGTAGGGAGATGGATAGACTTGTGAGTGGACGAATGCATGGATGAAGATGGATGGATGGATGGATGGGTGGATGGATGGATGGGTGGATGAGTGGACGGATGGGTGGGTGGGTGGGTGGGTTTGTGGATAGATGGATGAATGGCTCTGTGAATGGCTTTGTAGGCAGGTAGATGGCTGGTGAGTGGAATGGATGGGTCAGAAGTACTGACTCCAAAAAATGTTTCTCTCTTCCCAAAATGTGAGGTCCTGGCACCCCCCAGAGGCCACAGGCTCTAACTGCCTATTCGCCTGTAAATTCCTAGGCACCAACAGACCTGGGACCTGAGGGTGTAGGTTTAGACAAAGTCAAGGGCCTGGAAACAAAGCCATCTAGAAACCTGTGCTGACTCTGCCCTTGATGTGCCTTGTGACCCAGAAGAATCCAGCTTAAGTCAGATGGCAGGGCTGCTCGGAGACAAAACCGCAGATGGTGAAGTGTTATCTGATACTTGGAGAAAGCAGTTTCCTCCCCGGAAGCTCTGGGGCTGAGCATTCATCCATCTATCTACCTACGCCTGTGCACACAGAAGTGCACACACAGACATTTAAGTACACACATATACACACCAAATCTCTCTCCAGTCCAGCTACAAAGAACAGGGCGGCCCTGGGCCCTGACCAGAGCAGCTGAGGACTTTTATTGTGCAGGGCTTCCAGGTTCGGGCAGGCCAGACCCAGCCTCAAGGGGGGAGGACTTGGGAAGAAAGGTCTCAGGCAAGAGTTCTAAGGTCTCCTGAGCCTTGGCTTCCTGGGCCTGGGCCAGCTGGACTGTGTGTTCAAAGGCGGCCTGCAGCAAGTGAGAGGCCAGGCAGGTGACCCAGGTGATGAGATAAGCCAGGTGCCAGGAGGTGATCGAGGCCGTGTGGTTCGTCCACCAGTACAGATGTCTCACCAATTCCAGGGCTCTTAGCACCACGAAATTCTGCACCAACGTCTGTGGCAGGCAAGAGATAGGGGCCGGTGGGTGGAAATGCCCATCCTTGGCTACGCTCAGAGTCCCCAGCCTGCCCTCAGTACCCTCAGCCGACAACGCCACCTTCCCACCCACCCACCTGACCAGCCAGCCAGCCCAGGCTGAGGCGGTGAGCCTTCTGGAACAACCTCCAGGTCAGCAGCAACAATAACAAAGCCACCAGCATCAGGCTGTGCAGACAGGACACCGACAGGTCCCTGACGGCGGCCACCGACAGACCCAGAAGCTTCCAGGCACCCACACCCTTCAGGACCAGCCCCAGGCTGTGCACGCAACACAGCCCGGCAGTCCACACCAGCCGAGGTCCCCAGAGCAGCAACCACAGGGGGGTCCACAAACATGTCAGCCCCACGATGCGTAGGGCCAGGCTCAGGAAACAGGTGACTATGGCGCCAGGGGTCAGACGGGGCTGCTCGCTGTTGGAACCTCGGGCCTCCTGGGCCAGCACTGACACCCAGTGCTGAAAGAGGGTGATCTTCAGTAGCAGGAAGCGATAGAGATGCTCGCGGTTCTGGATCAGCTGCAGGAAGAGCGGGACACGGGTGTCAATCAGGGTCAGCCAATGGGGCAAGGCCAAATCTGGACTCCAGAAGTTGGGGGTCGTTTGGTTCTCTTCAGGTACAACCTTCACATTTCCCCACTTCCTGTTTCCTACTAAGCTCTGTGAGTGACTAGCCGCACTGCCAGTATTACAGGAACAGATATGATTCTGTGCTCTGGAGGAGGCCTCCACTCTGATTAGAAAGTAGTTGGTTACTTCCAGAACCTTCTTGCCGTTATTGTACCGGGGAGGCGGGAAGGGGATCTTGTCTAGCGGGTTGGTGATGTAGCTTTTGTTTTTGTTTTGTCTGAGATGGGGTGTCAGGTAGCCTAGGCTGGCCTTGAACTCATATGTAGTCAAAGATGGCTTTGAACTTCTGATCCTCTTGTTGGGATGAGAGGCATGTGACACTGTGCCTGGGTAGGGATGCAGGCCTGTTGCCTCAGGGGGCTGTGAATCAGGAGTTCAAGACATAACCCCCTGTCTCAGAAGACTAAAGGGAGGAAGGGAAGAAGAGGAATGGAGGAAGGGGGGAAAGGAAGAAAGGAAAGGAAAAAGGAATGGAGGGAGGGACTGGAGAGATGGCTCAGGGGTTAAGCCTTTGCCTTGAAAGCAGAAGGTCCTCAGTTTAAATCCTAGATCCCACGTAAAAATATCAGGCAGAAATGGCAATAACCCTGGGAACCCCCAGAACAAAGTAATAAGGAGGTAGAACAATTCAGGATGATTCTTGAAGTCGCTTTTGGGCCTCCACAGACACACACGTGCCCTCTTGTAAACATACACACACACACACATATATATACACACACACACACACATATATACATACACACCAGCACCTACAGACACAAAAAAAAAAGAAAAAAAGAAAAGGGGAATGGGAAGAAGGAAAGGAAGGAAAGAAGAGAGGAAGGGAAGAAGAGAAGGGAATTGAGGGAGAGAAAGAGAGAAGGGAAGGAGGAGAGAGGGAGGGTAGAAGGAAGGGTAGGAAGACGAACCAACATTTTACCCTTGTAGGGAAAATTCTGCCATTGCGGTGTGGGGTGGGGCTCTGGGAGATGTCAGGCTACTCTGAAAGGCAGCGGTCAGACTTAGGTCAGCGGAGGCCAGAGGTGGCCAGGAAGGGCCAAGTGTCTGTCCTGCAGCACTGTGCCTCGCTCACCAGGGCCAAGAGCCTTGCGACCTGCAGCAGGGTCCTGAGAAAGCCGGATCTGACCTGAGGAGTGGCCTCCATGTCTGGCCTCCTTCCATTCCTCCAGCTGGGAGAGGCAGGACGACCTCACAGAAGCCACAGGGTGGGGGCCAAGTTGCCATGGAGACCCAGTTGCCGCAAGAGATGTCTCCTTTTTCTTGCTCCTGTTCCTTCCTTCTTCTGAGACCTTAGTAAAGTCTGGCTATCTGTACCGTGATCAGAGAAGGGATATTCTCTCTCTCTCTCTCGCTCTCTCTCTCTCTCTCTCTCGCTCTCTGTCTGTCTCCTCTTTTCTCTCCTCCTGTCTTCTCTCTTCTCTCTCCTTTCTTGGTGGGTTTAAGACAGGACCTCAAGTATCCAGATTGACCTCAAACTTGATAGGTAGGATGATCCTGAATAGCGTTTTGTTTGTTTTTGTTTGTTTGTTGTTGGTGTATGTGTTTGTGTGTGTGTGTGTCTGCGTGCACGTGCACATATGTGAGTACAAAAGGACTCTTGAGTGTGCTTGTGGAGGCCCAAGGGTGACACACTGGGAACCACCCTGGGTTGCTCTACCTCCTTATTGCTTTGCTCGGGGTTTCCAGTTCCACCTTCCAGGGCCAGAAGTACAGGTGCTGCCATATCGACCCAGCGTTTTTATGTTGGATCTGGGCATCTGAACGCAGCTCCTTTTGCTTGTGAGGCCAAGGCTTTAACCTGTGAGCCATCTCCCTAGTCCCTGAACATCCTTTTTGCTTTTTTAAAGCATTCTGGTGTATGTATATGTGTGTGAGCATGGGGAAGGGTGCGCTCCATCCACCTTCCTGTAACAAGATCTCTTCTTGTCATTTCTGCCGCTGTAGTCCCTATGCAAGTTTCTAGTCTGTTCTCCTGTCTCCTCTCCCATCTCACCATAGGAGCGCTAGGATAACAGACTCCAGAGAGCCCCAACTCAGGTCACAAAATGTTTGCTTCTTTTTTGAGACAAGGTCTCATTGTAGCCCAGGATGGCCTTGAACTCATTATGTAGCCAAGATAACCTTTTTTTTTTTTTTTTTTTTTTTTTTTTAGTTTAGCAATCATTTTAATCAGCCAAGATAACCTTAAACATATTCCTCACTCCCATCCAGTAAGGAGCTACAGACAGTTCAGTGGCAGAGCACCTGCCTAGAATCCCCCAGTGAGAGGCTGGGGGCGTGGCTCAGTGATAGAGCACCTGCCTAGAATCCCCCAGTGAGGGGCTGGGGGCGTGGCTCAGTGGTAGAGTATCTGTCTAGTATGTGAGGGTGTCTGGGTTCTGTCCCAGCACTGGGAAGGAAGGAAGGAGGGAAGGGAGGGAGAGAGGAGTAACAAGTCCTACCTGCCTTAGGGTAACAGGTGTATACAGGAGACCCACCAACTTAGACCCCTCTCCCGGAAGTTCCCTCGGTCCTGGCTTCCCTGCCCCTTTCTCTCTCTCCTTCTGCACGAGGTTCAAGGCCCTGCATGCTCTCTGGTGAACACAAATTGGAGTTCCCTTCTATTACCAGGAACTAGCTGCTGATCACACACACAGTGGTCAGCCACTGGAGGGCACCATTCTGCCTTCCTTCTCTCTGGCCACGCGGACTTAGTCCCCGGAGGGACCCTTGAGCGGTTCCCTGCGGGTGCAGGACCAGACGTAGCCACACGAGGGGAGCAGACACCAGGGCAAGATCCGTGCGCTGGTTGGAAGTTTCCAACAGCTAGTTTTGTGGTCATCTGAGAGTCAAGGTTTCCAGATAACAAAGTTGTAGGGGCCTTGGGGGAGCTCTCCTGGGGCCTTTTCTGTCAGTGCCCAGTTTTCAGGAAGAAAGAACCAACTACAAACTGAAGCCCACAAGATTCTCACCCTAGATTTTTCTGCTCCAGTGTTTAAACTTTGTTGTTGTTTTTTTAGAATTGGGTGAACATGGTAAGCAAGCACTCCGCCTTTTAGCTATATGGCTAAATCCCTTTTCACTTTTATTTCTAAATAGGTTTGTGCTCCTTAGTTTTAGATGTCAACTTAACAGCTGAGAACAACCTTTGGGCACATCTGTAAAGAATTATTTTGTTAAGGCAAGCATCTAGCAAGCCTGTAGGAGATTATTTAATTGACCTGTTAAGACCTAGCTAAAAACCAAACAGGATTGCTCCCCAGGGCAGGTGGATAAAGATGGAGAGAGAGCTGGTTAGAATTTGGAAGACTACAACTGTGTGCACCTAGATCTGCACAAGATTTGGCCTGTCAGTATTTCACCATGAAAGGGGAAAGATCTCAAAAGGCTGCACACCACCTGAAAGACTAGGGAAGGTCAGTGCTGGATGGGAGGAAAGATGCTTCCTCAATAGCATATCCACTGATACATGATTCATGCTTCAACAAGTGGTCAGCGCATGTCGGCGTGGGTAGCCTGCTACAGAAGCAATAAAGAGGTAGAGCAATCCAGGATGACTCCTGAAGTCCACAGGGACACACATCTAAGTGCTCTCTCTCTCTCTCTCACACACACACACACACACACACACACACACACACACACACACACGAATATTGCACCCCAATGAGCGCCAACAAGGCTGGAGCTTGTTGCAGCAACGGCGCAAAGCTACCATCAGGACTAACTGTTAGGGCCAGGTGGTTATCAACACCCGGCTTATCTTTCACAAGCCAGAGGCAGAGGTGTCAGGGCAAGAAGTTATCAGAACCTTCAGTGCTCAGCCTGGTGGCAAGAGAAGCCCTTGGGAAAGTGGCACAGCAGGCCGGGATGGTGCCAACTTGGCTCAGTCCCTGTCAGTCAGCCACCCTGGGGGTCTAGTCACCACCCTGGATCCAGACAGCAACTCCAGACCAAACAAATGATGTCACCCCAATCCAGCTGGGTGAGCCAGTGAGTTTACTGGGGTTACAGGAGCACAGGTGACTCAAAGCCAGTCACAGAACCAAAAAGCCCACCCCAGCATGGGCGATGGAGGTGTCACAAAAGTTGAATCCCTAGAGCTCCCTGCTCAACTAACAGGCAGCTGCACAGACAGGTCTGTTTGTGGCTACTCCAAGCCAAACTTTAGTACTTCTATCACCTGAGGGAGGGGACTCAGAGTCTCATAAGTTTCCTGAGACGTCTTCTTTATCCCACCAGGAGTGCAAACAAGACAACTTAGAGGAATGAATTCACAGGTGGGTCTCAGCTCAGTCCGAGAATAAACCCCTCCAGAAGTGAGATACTGGGTCTGTGGAGATAACTCAGAGTCTTGCAAGCAGAAGGACCCGAGTTTGGATCCCAGGTCCCATGTGTAAATCCCAGGCGGAAATGGCAGCAGCCTGCACTTCTGGCCCTAGAAGGCAGGGCCTGGGAAGCCCCAGAACAAAGCAAAAAGGAAGTAGAGCAATACGTGTCTTCTCTACACGTATGTACACCTACCCACTGCAAAATACACACACATGCTTGTGAGAAAAAAAAAACAAAACTGATACTTACCTGGGTTGCAGGAGGTGGCTGGTAGCAGGGTCCTAGACAGAAGGGGGTGCTTTGTTAGCTACACCACAAAGCAGGGCTCCTCCCAGCAGCAGAAACAAGGAGCTGAACCAGCCCAGGTAGAGCGAAGGCCCTGCCTCTGGCTTCATCATAGGGACCCACTGATAGTTGGAGAAGGTTTGGACAATACTGTGGGTTATCCAGGACATGGTCACCAACGTCAGCAGTCCGGCCCTCAGGAACAGCCCACCAGCCTCCATCGTGATCTTGGCCCTGATGTCCTGGCTCAGCGCGGACCAGGTAAACTCACCCCCAGCTACGCACAACAACAAACCCAGTCCACTTGCCAAGATGCAGATGACCATGAGGACGCGGACCGTCTGCAGACTCTGCAATGGGGACAGCTGAGGGTGGGAGGTACTGCAGCCAATCCAGACGTTTCCTTGAACCTCACACATCTGCCACAGGCCCTCCCAGAGACTGATATGGGTGGGCGTCATACTCTTTACCACCCACCACATGGGCAAGGCACAGCTCGTAAGAGCACTCAGCCAGCCCAGCGTGGCCAGAGAGATGCTAACCATCTGCAGTCTCGAATGGCCCATAGCTCAGTGTCGCGGCGGTCAGGAAAGGGCAGGCAGTATGTAAGGGGGTCTGGCTGTGAGACTGAGAGAGAGGTACTGCTGCCGCTACTAGTATCAGACGTAGAAGCCAGCAGGTTAACGCAGGGATCTGGTGATATAGATTGAGCTCATGTATGGCTCTTTGATAGATGAAGCAGAGGGTGGAGCTTCACTCCCTGCCTGTCCCCTGCCCCGCCCCTAAGCTAGATCTCTGTGTTTCTTCTTCACTGTGTGTGTGTGTGTATGTGCAAGAGAGTACTTGAATGTGTGCCTATAGATGCCTAAGGGTGACACTGGGAATCATTCTGGATTGTTCTACCTTCTTGTTGCATTGCTCAGAGGTTTCACAAGCTCTGCCTTCCAGAGCCAGAATTGCAGGCTGCCACCATTTCTACCTGGCACTTTTACATGAGATATGGAGATTGGAACTTAATCCCTTTTGCTTTCAAGGCATAGCTCTAACCTAGGTTCTGTCCCCATGCTAAGCATTTTTACATAGGTTCTGGGGTGGAACTCAGGTCCTTTTGTTTGAGGGCAAGCACTTTCCCAAGCTGAACTCTAGCCCAGCGCTGCATCACTGCGCTTCTTGAAGACCTCGCACTCCATCTGAAGGAGCCTCAGACCACACGATCTTTCCACAGACCTTGTCAGATGCTTGTTACTGCCAACTAGGCAGCACAGGGCTCACATGGCCACCAGCCAGCTTTCAGTGACCAGAGAGACACCCACCACCTGCTTGGCTTCCAGTGCGAGAGACGACCAGGCAAACCGAACTGATGACGCACGGCTCAGAGCATCTCCAGTGTGTCAGAGGCACAAGCCAGGGAGCGTGACCAGTGGTCCCTTCCATGCTCTGGGCATGTGGTGCACACCTGAGCCTCCAGACTCAGGAGGGGAGGGCGAGAGGAGCAGGGAGGGGTTCAAGGTCATCTGTGCAATATAGTCAGTGGGAGGTCAGGCCAAACTGTTAAAAGAAAAGAAAGGAAAGGGA